>JAOTQP010000304.1:18672128-18689510 GCA_026413545.1 Cichladusa arquata | reverse complement strand
GTGGGGGGGGTTGGTGGAGCTCTGGCTGGTTGGTGGACCCTGGGCTGTTTGTTGGTGTGGGGCTGGATGTTGCAGCTGGGGTGGGATGGTGGAGCTTGGACAGGATGTTGGGGTGGGATAGGATGGTGGAGCTGGGGCAAGATGGTAGAGCTGGGGCAGGATGGTGGAGTGGGGCAGGATGATGGAGCTGGGGCAGGATGGTGGAGTGGGGTAGGATGGTGGAGCTGGGGTAGGATGGTGGAGCTCAGGCAGGATGATGGAGTGGGGCAGGATGGAGGAGCTGGGGTAGGATGGTGCAGTTCGGGCAGGATGGTGGAGCTCGGGCAGGATGGTGGCCAGGAGAACCCCCCACACACTGGGAATAACAAAAGGAGAGCACAGGAAATGAGCAGACATCTAGAAAATATGATCTATCAAGAAAGTCTGAACATCATAGAACACGAAAGATGATCTTTAAATGCATTGAGGTAGGGGTTATATCCTGTGAGGACAGAACAAGGAATAATGAACTGATATTTCAGCAAAGAGATCCAGAGGGCAGAGAAACCTGAGGGTGAAGAGTTCTTGGACGACATTTCCAGATGGGTCTGGACTCCGGTTCTGAAGGGCTTTGATACCAAATTGGAGAGACCTGATCCTTGAAAAACACATCTGATCCAACCTGATTCCAGTCTCTTTTTCCTATAGCTTTTTCTTTTTTCTTTTTTTTTTTTTTTTCCTTTATTCCAGGCCTTTTGACTCCACTCAGTAATCCTTTCCCTAACTTTTCATGGAGGTAACCCACCCCATTTTTACCTTAATTTTCTGTTGTAAAGCTTACTGAAACAGTCAAAATAAAATAAAAAAAAATTGTATATGAAAGACATTTGAAGTCAGCAAGATCAAAACAAATGTGAAATGTTTATGCCTGGATGTTTTCTGAAGTTTGTGTCATTTAAAAGGGAAAAATAAATCTCACAGAGATATGCAATGTAGGGCATTTTCTGAGGATTGTTTCCCACAAAAGTTGACTGCCGCTACTGTTGAAACTAAGAATTAGCTTTATCCTTTCCAGAGATGTGCTACTCTTTTGTGATTTTGTTGTACCCCTCGACCAGAGAGAACACCTGACAGCCTGCAGACACTGTTAATTCCTATTACAGGAAAATTACATCACTGACTCTAGGAAGTCTTTTTGCTGATGGGCAACTTAGATAAATACAATCTCAGATTTATAGCTTCACATTCTTATCTTTCCTACCTTCATGGATAAATTCACAGCTTTTAGGGAATGTTTTTTACAGAATACAGATCAAACTGGGGAGAAGTGGGAATTCAGATTTCTGCCATGCTGTTTTTTTGTTCTCACTGGCTACTGATGGGGCTCTGTGAGGTTTCTCTCATCCTAAAGGCACTGACACCATAACTGTATGCAAGAGAAGGTTGATGCTAAATCGTGGAGACAAACTTGCAGAACTGCTTTTTGTCATAGGTTTGTGATGTTCTCTAGGGGCTCTAAGCTTTATCCTTCTGCTGGTTTGAGGCTCTGCTCTTCATAGCAGCTGCCAGCAGCTTCTCCAGCTCCCTGTTTAACTTTTTCAGTTAAAATCACTTTTTCAGCCTGTCAATGAATCTCTGATAACACCAGCAAGTAATTCAGTATTTCAGGAGCCTTTTTTTGATCAGCTTCCATGAAACTGGAACTTTTGTTATTTTGGCATACTCCAAGCCACACATTTTTAACTTTTCATTCAGAGCTCATAGGCTATTTCTCCTAAAGTATTTTCTTCTTACTACAGTCCCTCATGATACCCCAGGGATAAATTCTGCTCGCAGACAAAAGTCCACAGAAGCCAACCCAATCACATAAAGTTGCACTGGAGGACAGATTTTGGCAGACTGTGAGAAGTCAGTCAGGACAGCTGGAACAATATAGCAGCTAAAACAGACATTTTATTTACCACTAAGGCAAATGGTTCCAATTTGATTTACAAATTAAATCAATTTCCAGGCTGGGACAGAATTTCCTAACAAAAAGGGATGTATGTTCCCAACACAATGCTGTAGTCTCTGCTTTAGTCCTTAGTGTATGTATATATGAATGGCAGCAGTGGAAAGCAAATTTGTGAGGTATGAAAGAGTGATTCCATTATCTAAAGTTGTACAACTGCTACATCCTCATATCAGTATTCCCTGCCAAGCCAGGGTGCTTGGCTGATATCCAGGTACCTACGGTAGTAATACTTGGATATCCAGGTACAGAGAACAAGAGGCAACAGGCAGAAACTGATGCACAGGCTGTTCCACCTGAATAGGAAAAAAAACTTTTTTACTTTCAGGTGACCATGCCCTAGAACAGATTGCCCAGAAAGGGTGTGCAGTCCCCCTCACTGGAGATGTTCAAGAACCATCTGGACAAAATCCTGTGCTGTGTCCTCTGGAATGACCCTGCTTGAGCAAGGAGGTTGGACACAATGGATGGCCCGCTGTGGTCCTTTCCAGCTTGATCTGTTCTTTTTTGTATTTCCAGTGCCTTTAGTTAATGCAAAAAACCCTGACAGCAACCAAAAGAAAAATATGTCAAAGGAAAGAAAAAGGTAATTTTGAAGTTCTCTGCCTACTCTTTAAATTTAATTCTGTGCTGTGCATGTGGTAATAAATTAATCAGCTTTCAGTCATTTGTGTGTTGACATTAAAAAAAACTTTTTAAGCCCTCATTGGATCTGGAACCCAGTTTTTGTATTAAACAATAAGATAATTGTGTTAACTAAGAGAATCTTCAAAATCTCAAGCATTAGATGTTAAAAAAAAAAGAGAGAGGTGTTATTATGCTTTAGCAATAAGATCTCTCAGTAAAGTGAAAAACAAAACCAAGGTTGATATTTTGATTCTGCACGTAGGCTGGGAGAAAAGGAGTGAAGAGAAATAATGTTAGATCAAAAGAGAACTGAGAATATTCAGCCTATTGCAACTGTAGTGAAATGGACCCTCAAGTGCTGTTTTACTGTAGATGATATTTTATTGAACTGTAAAATCAAAATACTGATAAAAAACATAAATCTTTATAAGAGAACAGATAAACAGCAGAATAACACCGCCTCTATTTCAAATACTATGACATATTAGAAAACAAGCAAGAGAGGAAAAGAAGAAAGGGCAGAGAAGATGTCCACTGAGACTTGTTTGCTTCAAGATGGCACAGCTTCAGCACTTTACAGGCATCTACAGGAGCAGAAGAACCTCAGCATGGAGCCAGGCAGCCCCTGCAGAGATTTCTGGCGCCAGTCAGGAAACATCAGCCCAGGCTGAGATGTGTGCTGGTGACACACCTGCACCTGCAGCCAGGACAGCAGCTCCAGCAGACAGAGGAGAGGCTCAGCTCAGCCATGTGATTATTGACATCAGTCAGGCTCAGCATCCAGGGCACTGCTGCCCCTCTGAGCAGGAACTGCTTGGGGGCACAAGCTCAGCAGTGCAGCCACAGCCTGGCTGAATAGGCACTGGCTCCTCTGGTGCTCCAAAATCAGCCCTGTGATCTCACCAACCAAAGGTTCACCCGGCAAAACTTCAGGTGCTGACCACGCTGCAGCTGATACAATTTACACTTTCACTAGTAGTTATAATGCTAAGCAATGAGGTGAGAAATGTCATTTTACTCAGCTTTTTGAAACCTTCTTTGTGACTAAAAATGAGACTTCAACATCTTTGTGGATTAAATATTATAAATTTGTTTTAATCAAGTAGGACATTTAATTCCTGTAAATCACAAATAATAAGCAAATATGGCTTGCATGAAGTATGGCTTGCATATCTTTTACTGGAACACAGATTTCTACCTCCCACAAGACTGAAATGTTTAAGTTATGAAGAACTTAGTATTTTGGCAATATCTGTATAACAGATATTTCTTTCATCAGTTATGTTTATTGCATTAGTAAACAAGAGTTACTCCTTAAGGGAAATTCAACTCCAGGATTTATCTTTCGAAAGCTGTCATGAGAATCAAAGAGACATCACTAGAGTCTGACTATATTTATGAAATTTAATCTGTAAGGAAAAGAAGACTTACTTTGTGTTAGACTGTCCAAGTTTTTTCCTGCTGGGAAATCAGGGTTCCAGCTTTGCCTAAGCAGCGTCTGCAGGAGTCAGCATTTCACTGGGTGTTTTTTCAAAAGCAAGAAGATTAACTGTCAATATTAGTGATGAGAACATCTATCTGATCATCTTGACATTATCAATAGATGCTAGTGGAAATAAATACCCTGTGGTATTTCACACATGGACATTACATGCTTAAAACGATTAAAGAAATTAAGCTCAAAGCATTATCTCCAGATTTATTTTTTTTCCCAAAACAGTTGAAATTGTTGTTTGGAAAACAAGGATCATTCAAATTTATTATTTGGCTAATAAGTTTTAGCTACATAAACCACTTGGAAAGAAAGACATCCAGAACATCTTGCTCACAGAGCTTCCACAAAACCTTCACTTCCCTAATTTCAAAATTATTCTTTGAACCACCTAAAGCAAGCACCAAGACTGTTTCTTGGTGGCTGCAGAAAGCCCAATGCTCCGGAATCTGAATGCTGGACGATTCTCACTTCAGAACAGGAAAACTTAAAAGGGTGACAAAAAGATAGAGTCTTTCTCCTGACCTCTCATCACAATTAAGGGAAGTTAAGCATTTCCTGGGACATTCAACAGGCACAGCTGTGTTCTTTTCCAAAGAGGAGCACATCTTATTCAAGTACCCACACGAGCATCACATTTAATGCTACCAGATCAGGACTAGTGATATTCCTCCCTGCCAAAAGAGGAATAAGTGACTTTTTCAAATACCTGCGAGTACAGAAGTGTCTCTGTAAAACCACTTCCCTCAGAAATTCAGTCACTGCCTCTATTTCAAAACCCAGAAATGCTCAAAGCATAAGATTCCTTCAAAGCCACTTTTCAAAGGCTTCCCTATTACAGAAGCAGCATGCTCCTTCTGTAGAGAGTAAAGGCATGAATCTTTTTACCTCTTCTTAGAATATCTCTTCCTCACGAAGATCTTAAATCCCAGACACAAAGACAGAGATAAAACATGTCCAAATCATCATGGTGATAAAGCCAGAGCTTCTTGGGGGGAGGAAGGGAGAATGTCAACCTGTGCAGCAGCATCTCAAAAATCACTGAAACCTCCTTTCCCACAGACAGTCATAAAAGGTTTCTTCCAATAAGGAAAGACTTGGACTGTGATTGCAATATTTCTTTCAGAGAAAGAAGTCGTGACCTCATATGTTGAGCAAAGCCTGAGACCTTCAAATACTTCTTGCAATTAGATGCAAAATCTCAGTTCAGATGAAATTGTGATCTAAATAATTCATCAAAACCTGAAAATTAACATCATGTTAAATGTTAAAAGGCTGATGTATCTGGGAGTTAATGCAGGTAATTTTATTCCAATTACAGGCAACAGAGAGCTCAGTGACTTTGTAGAAATGACAAGTTAGCCAGTTTATTTGTTCCTTAGCCAACTACTTTGCAGTGCTCACAGCCTGGCTCTGGTGAGGGCACTGCAGCAGCACAGAGGGTTGAAGAGAGAGAGGAGCCAGTACTGTTGCTTTTTAGGAACTTCTGCTAACAAAAGGGCAGTGTGAAATGAATTTGTGTAACAATAATGTCTCTTGCCCTCATCACCTCACAAAGAGTCAGGCTTGATGGAACTCACTGACTACACGGTGTCCCAAAAAATTGCCAATAACTTTGTATGATACCCTACAGTCACAGCAGTTAAATGTCAGAGGGTGTCAGACTGATAAAACTGCTGGTAAATATTCAATTACTCTTTTTAGTGGAGGAAGTTATCTTCCCTGCTGGCTGTACATTATGAAAATGCACACAAATAAGTCTGATAATCAGCAAACACCGACCTTTTTAAAAGGTCAATTTAGTTGCAGCAGAGCAAAAGTAAATACACTGTTGGGGGGAGCAGAGGTGTTATATAGTGGAAACAAGAAATTAGGCTGTTCTCATGACAAAAATGCTGTTACCAAAAAAACCCCTAAAAACCAGCTATTCTGTGATATAATCACATATAAATATTAGATATAGGTGATATCCAACTAGCATGTCTTGTTCTAGATTGTTCACTACTATGCCCCTGCCTCCAATGTCACATAGTCAATAACTTTCAGATTTCTGGAATGGGAAAATCTGCTTAAGCAATTCACAGAGTGCAGTTAATCAGAGTCAGTTTCAATAGCCTTGTGATCATTTCAAGTTACAGTGTTTGATTTTGCAATCTGGTCCTGAGTCACACTGCTGTCTACTGGAAGCATTTGTCCAGGTCTCATTAACACTGGAAGGAGATAACAGCTTTTATCTGATTAGATGCTTTTTTTTCTAGGTACTTTTCCCTCCCATGTTAGTATTATTTTTCCCCCTTTTCAGTGCTATCGTAAAACCCAAATCAAAATAAGTAACATAGGATAGATGCAGCACACACTTTTCACAGTGGAATAAAACATTGATGCATTCTCTTAGAGCACTCATACTTTTGAAACCAGCTTCTCACAGAGTTCAGTGTTATATTGTAACTGTTGTATGTGGAACAGGTTTTTAAAACCTCGGTATAGCTAATTTCAAATGCATCTACTTCTATAAATTCCTTGGTTTAGTACTTGTGTAGCTAGCTGCCTGTCTCTCGTGGGAACAGGATTCTATGATCCCTCTTGAGATGGTACTAACTTCCACACTGGCATCTGCATGCAGAAGTGCCTGATAAACACCAAGCAGTTAAATTTAATGAGATATTTAAATATAAATACTTAACTTTTTTTTTTTTTTTTTTTTCTTCTCGATTCTTTTTCCTTAGAACACAAAAACCTGGATATCAAAAGCCTACAGGCAAGGAAAAACTAATTTGTACAGCAACTGTGATTCTCTTTTCTTCAGGAAATAAAACTGTATTCTATTGCTAGCTGCTTTTAAGGCTCCTGTCAAATACTCTCAAGTAACTCACTCATGTCAGCTTACTTCCATGCTTCTGTTCTTTAAGAAATTTAATCTCTAGGAGACTGCATGGGGACGTGTTGCTAGCCAAGAACCTTTCAACTGGCTCAACTGACTACAGTGTTGAAAGGTGTTAAAGGTCGCTGAAGGGGAGGATTAGAATTGGGTGTTTTGCACAGAGCCCGTGCAATCATTTATGGCATTGCTTTAAGGCACAGCACACGGCAGAGCAGAAGCAGTTTAAGGGATATTGACCAAAATCTCTGCGCCGATTGCTGCGTGCGTGGGCAGGCAGGAGCCGGGGGACAGATCCGGAGGGCGAGCACTGGGGCAAGAGGATATAGCCCTGAAGCTTCTTTCGCGAATGTCGGCTCGATGGGAGCAGAGGGGGCGAGCACCAAAGCAAGCGGAGCCCGCAGCCCCTCCGCCGGCTCCCCGTGCCGCGGTGTCCCGGCGCCACCTCCCGGGAGCTGCGCTCCTCCGCGCCGCCCCGCGCACGGCTGCGGCCGCCTCCGGGAAAGAGCTTCTATTTCCCTCTCTCGCAGCACCAATCAGCTTTCAACCGCGTTCAAATACCCGCATTACCGAAAGATCATCCCAAAAATATTCTGCTCCTTTTTCCACTTTAACTCAAGAACGTCAATCGCTCTTCATCAGCTCTCTGATCAAATGGTGCCACTCTTCCTCCTTGATTTAAAGGCTTGACCTCTATGAAGTAGATTCCTCATATTTCTCTTCCAGAAACCTTTACTTTGTAACTGGAATGCCATAAGGATGATGAAACAACAATAAAAAAAAGCATTCAGCAAAAAAGAGCTGAGGTTGAGGCAAGCAATTTTCCGAATATCTTAGAAGCATTTAAGGATATACAAGTATCAGTGTGTAGTCATTTCTTTCCACTCAAAGTAGATAGGCTGTCTGAAAAAAAGGAATTTAAACCATTCCACGCAGGCATAGGTCTTACTGCACAATAAGTAAGTCATGAACACTTCCAAAGGCACTGTTCCTAGTAAACAAAAAGTTTCACACATAAGATTTTTTGAACTTCTCAATTTTAATGGAGTCAGAATAATTCTATACAACTATATACAGATTTTGAAGCATGACTAAACATCTATTGCTTCCTACATACAACCAGCTGGAATAATACAACGGGAATAACTCCAAGCTAAGAAATATAAACACACTTTTGCAAGCTTATTTTGCTATTCTTGATCGCAGCCGTCGCTTGATAATTAGATGATCGCTTTCTTTCTCTTTTTGTTCTACAAGGATCTGAAAAACATGGATTAAAAGACAATTATTCAGCTTTCTTCAGAGACAAATGACATCCACTTTCCAGACCTGTGTGCCCAACAGAATAGTTTTTCCCAGAATCTGTTTCCAGAGCTTTACTTAGTCACTCTGGTGAAATTTAGTCATTCACTGAGAGGGTGGTCAGTCAGTGGAACAGGCTGGCCAGGGAAGTGGTGAAAACACCATCCCTGGAAGTGTTCAAAAAATGTGTGGATGTGGCCCTTGGGGCTATGGTTTTGTAGAGTTAACTCAGTGGTGTTGGGTTAACAGTTGGGCTCAATGGCCTTGGAGACTTTTCCAACCTTAATAATTCTATGATTCTATAACTCTTTTTTGTCAGGGGTCTCCAGGATAGACAGACAATCTTCGTGCATCATAATAAGCAACACATTCCATAAACATACAAAATCCCATTTTTACTGGAACTAATATCAAAGTCCAAAGAAAAATATCATCTGAATGCATCTCTCACTTCTAGTCTCTAATATTCATTTTCTAATACAGGAAGTGTTCAGAAAACATTTAAGCTTAGATTTCTCTAGCTTTCTCTGACTTCCACAGGATTCATTCTTTCACTTCCAAGCTTCATAGCTCATTTTTTTGTTCAGCACTTCTGTCATTTTCTTCTCCCTCCTATGGACAGCATTTTGGGTTCTGCTGCATCCATTCATACAATTTACAGGAAGTTCAATAGGTTACTTTAGTATGGGCAAATGCTTACCATAGCAGAGGGAAGAAAGGATGACCAGAACAGATGTACTTCCAACAGAGCAGAAGAATGCTCAGCACTACAGTTACTGCCTAAACCATAAAGCTGGATTTCTGAAACAACACATGAAAACCTGGCCTGCAAGACTCTTAGACTGGTTTAGACAGAGAAGTAAAACACATCCAGAAGGCTAATAGACTGTGCTTTGTAAAGCATGGATGTATCCACATACTATTATGCCAAATAACACCTGGGCATAAATGGAATAGAAAAATACCTTTGGTGCTCACCTGCAAAGTTAATTCTATGTGCAGACCTTTATTGTGTTTCAATCATGCAATTCCAAATCTGTGGATGCCTTACTGGTCTCTATTTCTATCTCCCTTTATGCTAAACTTAATTGAACTGCAACTACTGGAAAAACAAATTAAGACTTCACTGCTGTAGCAGAGGAAAAGCTGCACACACCACAACTAAGGTATCTGTGAATCCAGATGTGAAGGTATGTCCAAAGAAAACAGTAGAAAGAAAAGACCAAAAGGAATGGTTAAGTAGAATAAATATATAAGTCGGTATTTTCAAACCTCTTCTGCAACTCAATTGGACATTCAGATTTGTCTTTTTTCCCTAATAGTTAATTTTAAGATTACAGCAAAACAATACAGTGGGCAAGAAAGGAATCTTAATCACTTACTGAAGAACCAGGGATATCCAGAGGGCAAGAAATGTCAGTTGAATACAGCCTTCTCTTAGCTCGTTTTGGCTTGAGCTCATTTTCTTTGACATTTTCTGGTTCTGCAGACTTGGGAGAGCTTATTGTCTCAATAAGCTTCTTTGCTAGAAGACAAATTTTATTATAAATACATGTGATAGATTTGTGAGCCTCAAAATTCATGATCAAAGCAGGCTTTATTAAAACAGTTTAAAAATTAAACCAATGTAGACCAAAGTCCAAATAGAAAAATTCAGAAGTGGTATTTGATTACCAGTTTCCTGTAGCTGGAAGCAGTTTTCTGTATCTTCAGGTGCAAAAGCTTAAAGGACACATTAAATATTTAAATTAATGTGCTTTTATAGTATTTAAATTAAATTATGTGCTATTTAAATAGCACATTAAAAATCAATTAGGATTCAGATCTCACTGAGATCTCACTTAAAGACTCCTAAGTTGAAAAACAGGCTTAACTTTTGTGCTGACAGAAGCACAGTGTACAGTCAATTTTTTCGATTCCTTTTTATAGTTTTTAGCTCTGTAAAGAAAAGAGTATGTGCAGTACAAAAAAATTAAAAATAAGAAATAAGCAATATTGTTATACAAAGAGTGAAACCATACAGGACATGGTACTAAAAGTTACAAAACGGAACTCATTTGCTCAAATTAAGTATTCAAACTAAGTAGTCAAATTTTAAGTGGCCTGACTTTGGCTTCCATTGACAATAATAAGTACTGTCCTCCTGGAACCAATATGACAAACATAGAAATTTTTAAAAATTTCACACAGTAATTATCTAGACTGTATTATGTCAGATAGTTTAAAATGTACTCTGTAGCAGGACAAGCTTTCAAGTTGGTACAGGAGTTTATTTTAACTGTCCACCAAAATGACCAACTTTGTTTTAAACAAATAATAGTGTCTTTTAGAATTAAATACTGGTGATTCCTTGTTCCCTCTGCTAATTTTAAATTTTTTTTAAAAGCACAGTCACAGTAGCCCAGAGATCCCTCTTACTGTAGGAAAGAATAAAAACATATCCTTCAATGGAAAGTCCAAGCAATTAATCTTCCCCAAGGCTATACCTAAACTCAACAAAATCCATTAATTGCTCTATATTCAGTTTAATGAAGCCTTCCAAGTATTTTCATTAGTCACTGGCTTTCTCATTCCATAGAATTAATGTACATCAAAAAACTTTAACAAAGTTTCCACAGCAACAAGGGATTGCTGTGAACAAGGTAAGATTTGGAGTTTGGATTCAACCCTTGATTTTTTTAGAGCAGCACGACAAGCTTCTAATACTGACTTTAGATGTAAGTAAGAACAGAGTAACTCCAGCATTTTGGGCTTAACAGTTTTCATTGCCTTTATGATAAATATGCACATATTTCACACTGCATCTTTCATTCCACCTAGTTTATATTTCACACATAACCTAAGTTTTAGAATAATGTGGTCCTCACAACCAATATAATCTTCTCTGCCATTCTACAATGACCAGAGAACAGGAAATAAGCCTTAGAGTGTACAAACCTTTAGAGTGAATAACAGTAGGAGAACTTTGGAAAAAATCACCAATTTTCTGTAGTGTTCCATCTTTCTTCTTAGCTGACTTTTTATTTAGAGTAGAATTTTGCCTTCTTAAGGGGTTTTCTTTTCTAAGAGATTGTGAAGCAGCCATCTGTACAGAAATACAGGATCATTGTTTAAGCTGAAAATTTACTTAATCCTCAAGTTTCATTTCATTTTATTGTATTTCAATGTTATTTTCAAGCTGACACATGGAGTTTCACTACTGACATCTTTGTTCAATTTAGTAATGATATCACTACAGCAAGTAGTGTAGACAACCTCATTTTACACCTAGAAGAAAGAAAATCGCTGAAGTTTCACAGAATACATTTAAGAGCATGAGTCATAGAGGAAACAAAGGGTTTTTTTTTAAAATGCAGATTCAAAATTGTATTTTACTAGACAAGCTAATTATATTATATTAATTATAAAGAAAAGAATTGATGGGGAAAATGAATCTCTTGCTCACCCTCTGAACCTGCCCAGGTTACTACTATGGCCTAAAATAATCTTTTCATAATTGCCATATATATAGATAAACTTTAGTTTTACTTCAAAGGTATCGCCTAGAACATCACATTTTACTAACATTCTCAAACTATTCTTTTTAACTACTCAATAGGAAACATCCTTCCCCTTTGAATCACTGCACACTGCAGCTGGGACACTACACATTCTTGTCAATACAGGCCCTTTTGCTTATAGAGTTTAGTAGAAAGACACAGTAAATATTAAAGAATCCCACTGAAACACACAGATAAGGATAAGATACTCCTGGCATAAGAATATTTGCTCTTTTCACAAGTCTACCTTTTCAGAAAAGGCTAAACTGATTTAAAAAATTGAACAGAATCAAACCATTTTTTTGTTGCTTGTAGAAGGTGAATCAGCCATAGCAGGTTTTGCATTTTTCTTGTTCTCACTCTTCACAAAATCCTAAAGAAAATTAGACGAAATTATAATTGATACCAATGACTGCCTAAACGAAATGCCATGATTTTATAGGACTGATCTATAATCCCACAATCAGAGCTGGAGACAGCAAGAAATGGCACTATCTGGAAGAGAGAAATGAAAAGGTAAAGTGCTAGTGAGGCACAAAGAGACAGAGTCTGGATCAGCTGAAGTCTATGACCTTATTCAACACAGGCCAGAGATCCACCACTTGGGAGGGATGAGGTTTAAATAATACCCTACATATATCCCTGGGATCTCAGGAGAAAATAAGAAGTTAGAGTTTTAATAAATGATCAGAGAAATAAACGGAAAAGCTGCACAACAGATTTTGTCAGCTGGTCGAGTTCATACCTCAGTCATCTCTACACTCTTCCTTTTCCTTCTTAACTTGAGCATTTTAACTGTAACTGGTGAGGTGCTGCCCTGGTGCTTCACCTCCATCTTATGGGGTTGCACAGGTGTGAATTGGATTTCCATCTCTGGTTTTGGGAACCGACTTGTTTTTCCATCCTCTGTGGACACTTCAGTAGAGTCAAGGACAATTTCGGAATGGTCCTGCAAGTATATGGAAATTGTGAGAAAACAAGAAAAGTAGGTGCTCTATTTTCCAGCTGTCAGCTTTCAAATCACTTACAACAGAAGTGAAGAAATCAACTACAGCAGAGTTAAAGCTTCATTACCTAAAACCATTTTTGTTAAATTTTGAACTTTTTTTGTATCTATAATGACAGAATTTTCCTTACTGAACTCAGCCTGATAGTTTGTTTCCAAGTAATTTTTCCTCAAGGGCAGAGACTATCAGTGATTGTCTCCATCTTAACTCTGCTGCGCCTACTAGGCAGGAATACCAGCTTTGCTGAGAAAAGTAAAATAGTTCTGTAGCTTATCTTTGGGGAGCTCTCTTCCCCCTCTAGAGAATTCTAGGTGTTCCTCCTTACATTAGTTCACCCTCAAGGATGAATCTCCTTCCTCTTAAAAAGGAAAATGTCAAAAGCTCAAGGAAAGCCAAAAGGCAGTTCTCCAACAGGCTCTGCTGGGATTCTGAGAGGGAATGCCACCCAGAATCCCAGCAGCACTGCATTCTCAGGAATGGAGCAGACTAATAAAATTACCCAGGAACAGTCAGTGTCATTAGCTAACAAACCTACATATGAGTTTTCTACAGTGGAAAGAAGCAAACCCCAGTCTGCCCTGCTATTGGTTGCACATTTAAAGGGGTTTATATTTTTTCTCAGATGACTTATGTAATAATCAGCCACTTCATATGCATCACTGAGAGGTAAGTTTTCAAGAGCACATGGCTGAAGTCAGATATAATTATTCATATGATTATTACTACACAGCTTTTGTTTCTACTTTTATACACACATCAAATACTGGTTTGGTTTTGTTTTAAGTAGGATGCAAGATGGTGTTTTGTTCTTGTGAACACCCATATGGGCTGGTTAATCACAATCATCTCTCTATGCAATAGGTGACATCATGAAAGTCGTTTGAGTTGAAATCCCCTTAACACTGACAAAATCAAACTGAGATGACACTACAAACATGTCTCTGAAATCTCTAGAACCTGGACTAGTTAACTAGTTTTTGCCTCTGATGTAAAGCTTCTATAATGTATAGAGAGGTAATTTAATTACAGTACTTTTTTTCTGAAGAGTGTGAAAGAACATATAGGAACTCAGAACTGAAGATACAGGTAAAGCACAAATAAGTTTTGGGAGATTTCCAGAACTATATACAGAAATACATACTGAAAAAACCCAATAGAATTATTAACATATCCTTAATACATAAACAAACATACATCTTTGTTTACAGACTGATCAATTTTATCTTGTCCTTCTTCAGGTAAAGGTACTTCTGCCAAAGACTGAGGACTTTCATGGTTAATCTGCCGTTTCGTCTCATTTATAAAGTCATCTTTCTCTGCTGGCTGTTTTTTTAGCTCTTCTATGTCAGTTTCCTTATCCTAATAAACATAGGAAAAATTGCCACAAGTTTCAGGACTGTCAAAAGAACGTAATATATATATCACAAGCATCATTATGATTACTTGGTCATATCAGTTTTATAACTGCAGGCTAAACCAGTCAGGTGTCCAACACAAAGCCAATAATTTAATGCCTCTATGTACTGTGAAGAAAAGTCTTACAAGAGTCTGAGGAAACAATGCAAAACTTTTTAATTGACTATACTTATTTAGAATTCTAAGTTCACCTCCCATTTGCTCATGAAGTTCTTGGTGCTGTGAAAAAGACAACAAATGGGAGAGCTGTTTCAGACATCCAGTCCAAATTCATAAGTGTGTTTACATGAATTACTAAATATTTTCAAACTCTAATTACTACTACAAATTCAGTTGCAAACAAACATAAAGCTTTTCTTTTTAAAGCTTCAAATGGTTTCAATATGATAGTGTTTAAGAACAAAAAATAGAGCCAGAATGCATAGGGCAACTGTAGCATTTTGCAGAATTAACGGGTAACAAAAAACTCTCAAAAAATAACACAGAAGAGAAAATTGACCTTTTCTGAAGCCATTAGTGCAGCCTGTTTAAGCCTTTCTATTTCTTTATCTTTTTGTATGGTGCTAGAAGCCAAAGTCTTGAGCTGTACTTCCAAAGCTTCTACTAGTTCATCTCTTTCTTCACGCCACTTTTGAAGATTGCTGTCTTTCTCTACTAGCTGTGCAGCAAGTCTTTCCTAAATATTAAAAAAGGTAGGTTAGAATAGAACACCACTTCTACATATTATCTGAACTGTTCTTCTAGTTTTGTTTTACACAGTTAGTACTATTTTACAGCTTTAGGAAACAAGAGCCTATGCAGAACTTATAAAGCTCACATAGAACTAGTTTCAGTCCAAATATGCAAAAGTAAGCCATATTTCAACTAGAAAATCTATATTTATACTCTTTGTGAAGAGAAATTTCTTTTTGAGAACCACAGCTCCTGATTGCTCTCTTGAAGATTTTATTAATTACAACTCTCAGGCAAGAAAAGTCACAGATAAAAGGAGTAGTAAGCTTCTAACATCATCCTGCACTGATTGCAGGTCCACAAAGGCATTGCTAACTTCTTCTAGATGCAAATGCAGTTTTAGATTGCAGAGGTTCATATAATAATTTCATCTGATTAAAAAATTACTTAATGCAGTCCAGTGAACAAGATGCCTTACTTAAAAACTATTAGTCCCCCCAGTGCTAGCACATATTACCAGCAGGATACTGACCAAGTATTTTCCAAAGTAAGCTTTCTTAGCTTTTAAGGAGCAATTCAAGTGGAGATTATTTATTGGTGTTTTACACACAATATGAAATTTGAAGACTTCATAGTGCAGTGGTAGTGATGGAACAGGAAGGAACAGGCATGTTAACTTCCATTATTTGCTAGGATATTTTTGTTTTAAGATCTTCCTATTCTTCCTTTTTCGTTTAGAGAACATCTCATCTAGCCTTGTCATGCGAGAAAGTAAGAGAACTGACAAAAGCCAGCAACTCTCAAGTGCCCCCTCTGTTCAACACTTGGCATGTGATTTACTTGGTACTAGAGACACTACAGGACACTGCTGAGGCAAAGTCACTTACAATTTCTGCTTGTTGCTTTACATGATGTTCTCTATCCTCCACAAACTTTCTCATTTCCCTGTTGCGATGGTTCTCAGCTTCTTTTACTTGATTTATGAGCCCCATTTTTTCCTCGAGCCACTTTTTTCTATCACTTTGATACTTTGCCTCATTTTCCTAATTTGATGAAACCAGAAATAAAACCGTAAGTAGAGAGTGGAAAAAAATGAAGATCTCAAATTCCAAATACCATTGAGTGGATTAATTTCAAAAACATAACAGAAACGATAGCACAGTTTTACTCTAGCTTACTCCCAGGTACAAGTATTATACTCATCTGTTCTTCTGTATTGCTAAAGATTATTAATTTCCAGCATTTCTTATTCAGACTGGCACATCTTCACAGAATGCAGTTTTATTTTCTCAAGGCATTCTGGGTCAATCACAGATACAAACACCAAAAGTCATGGTAAACAGAAACTTCTACCTTGCAAATCCCCAAGCTTTTATGCTGCCTTAAAGGACATGTTAGAAAACTAATCTCTGCTTCCAGAGTGAAAGGGAAACAATGTGGTACAGTTTGAATGGTAGGCAGAGACAGCATGTACCTAAGAATGTCACTTCAATCCACAGCAACTTTGTCTCCTTTTCTATCACAATCAAACCTCTTGTCAGACATTCTACTACCTAAGAGACAGGAAGCACCTGTAAAGTTGCTTAGAAAAGAAGTCTGCTTTCTAATCCAAGGAGAATTAGAGCCAAATCCTCAGCCTTACAAGGAAGGGCTTACAGGCCACGCAGCAAGCACAACATCTTGAGAGAGAGAGTTTGATTTAGCAACTGACAGGAGAGATCCCTGGAACTGTTATCAGCAGCTGGATTAAGACATCAGTAAGAGGAAAGCAGCTACAGAAGCCCTGTGCATAGCAGTAGCATAATGTAGGGCAGGGTGCACTCCATTATGGGGCACCAGTGATGCCCTATGGAAAAGATGCTTCAAAGGAGGTTTCCTTTACCAGGGTAATAACTTGCCATATCACGCCCTAGGCTCTTCAAGACAGTGACACACAAAAAAACTTACACTCCTAAATGGGCGTTATGACCTTAGATTTAAGTATGAATTATATCTTTATGTTTTACCTTCAGTTCTTCTTGCAGCTTTATTAATTCCTCATTTTCATTTATGGTTTTCTCCTCATTTTTGCTGTCACTATTGCACTGGTTGTTCAGCTTTCTATATTTCTGCTTCCATGCCTCCAGTTCTAGGCAGAACACAAAGTGAGTAAACATAACGTATAATTTTAAACATGTATTTGAACATGTTCCCATCCTTCCACTAAAGTTGTTTGGATTTACCAGCTATGATCACAGACAACAGAAGCCTTTTACGAAATTGCTGCTTGTTATGTGAAAATACCATCTAATTAGCACTTGAGAAATAAAACCAGCAATGTAAAGCAGCTATCACAATACACATCCAAAATAATTTTCCTTCCCTGCTCCCCTTCCATGGAGAGATTACCCATAAGAATGTGGAGAGGAAGGCAGTGATGAAGAGGACAGTGGTGAGAAGAACAAGATGGGAATGCTCCA
>JAOTQP010000304.1:18597848-18672028 GCA_026413545.1 Cichladusa arquata | reverse complement strand
CTGTGTGTCTCTTCTAATTTGGCTTCAAGCACTTGATCTTGTTCAATCTGAGTCTGTTCTTGTTCTTCTAATGTCATCCGCATATCTTCAATTATTTTTTCCTTTGCACACAGATCTGAAAATTTGAAAATTAATTTACAGATGAGCCTCTTTTTAGTTCCCACCATTCTCTCCCAAAGTGCCTTAGTTACAAGTCATTTCTCCATTCGCTGAGATCAAAAACTATTACAAGGAAATCGGGCACCTATACTGAACTATCCACATCCCAAATTCTTAAGTGATTCTATTCTCACCAATTTAACTTAGATGCATGTTTTGGTATTAAATATCAGACTTTGGCTTTTATGGCTATGATAAACTAACTAACTACTTTTCAACCACTAAATGCTTATCAAATCCACAGAAACTTTGTGCTAGCACACAGAATAGTGTGTTAGTTCATGCTTTCGCTAAAATGGACAACTGAAACAAAGCCAAGTAAATCCCAATATTGACTAAATGAACACTAACACTTTCTCACATTTCTTAATCTGATAACTTCCTTGCTTAAAAATATATCTAATAACAATTCAATAAAAATTACTTTCTGACATTGAGATTTTAATGCCCAGGTTGGAGTGTCTCGGTACTCTAAAACAGAAATATATGAGACTCTCCAAATTTGTTACTGACATGATCACTCATTATGTTGTCATTGCACACACACAAGAACTGGAACAATAATAGTTCTTTCTGACCTTTTTGTGTTTTCTCATACTGTTTGGAGATTTCTTCCAGCTTTTCTGTATTCAACTGCTCCTAAATAACACATTGAAAGCAAATTAAAGGAGTTAGAACATGCTGAAAGAAACAAATATATATGCATATTTGTTTTTTAATAAATAATAAGCACAGCATTTAAGTACAGACTTTAAGACAAATAGTTCCAACTAATAAGTTCTTCATATAGTATAAGGTAGCATTCCAGCTGTTTAAAAAATAGAAAGAGACATTACTACTAATGTATCTAAATGTCACTAATCAGAAACTCTGTAGGTATTAGTATTTATTTACTAGACTGATTGTCAAAGTGTTTTAAATAAGTCCTGCATGAGAATTTCTTTAAACATTTTTCATTCATCTGTTAAAACTAATTTCAGCTGGCTACTCTTATTTCTACCCCAGCTTCTCCAGTTGTAAGCTTTCTCCAGTTGCTTGGAAAATTTGCCCCATTAGTCAGTTAGTTAAAAAAAATTAAGAGCAAGCAAAATTTTATAATACAAAATACCTTTTTAAGTTGCAGGATTGTGCGCTGTTTCAACTCTAATTCTTCACTACACTGCTTTTTGACTTTCTCAAGTTCATCAACTTGTTTCCTCAGGGACTTCTCCTGAGTTTGCATTGTACACACCTGCAACAAGACAGCAAGCAAAACTTATATTTAGTTATACGCCTTTTACAATCTCTGTAAGTTATCTAGATAACCAACTCCTTAAATCAGAGTTAAATTTTTGCAAGCATCTTCATTAAATTTCAGGGACTGGTAGTGCACAAGCAAAGATACTCTAAATGTATTACTCAAAATAGCCTTATTGTGTATCTCTTTTAACATCCATAGATTGAGATTTGTGAAAACAGGTTTAAATAACAGAAGCCCAAAATTTGCAGAAGAAGCATTTTGCCTATGGTTACCAACCTCTTTTTGTACTTGCTGAATTTGTTTCTTGGCATCAGAAAATTTCTCTTTCAAATCTGTGTATTCTTCCTCTTTCCTCTGCAAATCTTTTTTCAAACTTTGTACAAGGGCGGAGCTTTCAGAAAGATCTTTATGTAGCCTTGGGTTAGAAATTAGGAGACATAAATAACATTAGTCTTACATATTAGCTCAGTCTCTTTGTTAGTTTTATTTGCAAATAGAATCTCAGCTCTATCAGATCAATGACAAGCTTTATAATTTTAGAATTGGATTTCAATGTCTTACTATATGAGCATGAAGTAACAAACTGCTCAGATTCACTTCTGAAAACTAAATTGTTAAAAAATATTATCTTTTTAAGCATAGTAGAGCAACCATTTTTTTCATTAGGCAACCTTACAAATTAGATAACCCAAGGTTAAAATCAAATAAGTTTAAAGTTGATAACTACATTCAAGTTCTTGTAAGTATCAAGATGAACAAAAATAAAAGTGAGAAAAAACAATAACATTGCAATAAACCCTGCCATCACAAGTTCTGCAAAGTAAAGAACAAGTTTGATGGGTTTACTTTTAAGCGATCACATTTATTTCAAAGAATTTCCAGTAAGACATCTTGGACTTTTAAACTAACTAAAGGAAGATTTTTCAGGTCCTATAAAAGACAATACATCACAAGGCCCCACAAAAAGAAATCCTTTCAAAGCTTCACCAGCACAGGGTTGGGGATCATCAGACCTTGATGCTAAACTGTACTTTGGAATATGTGCAGTACCCAGAGACATGGCACTAAAGAAACCATAGTCAGGAGAAGGGCCACATAGTATCTTAAAGCTATTTTTACATAATTGCAATTTTCTTACCATATAGCAAATATAATCTCTCACATGCACGTAATCTCCTATTCCTTACAGATTTAAAAAGTAGAGGGTGCTGAGGAAAGCTCAACCCTCTACACCCATTATTCCTCTTCAAGTCTTATAGTAGACTGTTCACCTAGAATGCTGTTACCAAAACCACCTGTTTACTCCCTAGGCTTTCCCCCCTCCTTTTCATCTTTTCCTTTCACCATTTAGTCCTTTCCAAATAAAAGGTGTCCTACTTTTATACAAGTTACAGGATATAATACTGCAGTATGTCATTTCTTTGAGAAAAGGTCTGCAACAAAACTGCTAGAAATCCCCAAATGATTTATTTCATTGTATGCTCTGCACAATAGTTCCATGTGATTTAGATGTATATTTTTGCAAGGATATACAAACAGGTAAGGAAAACATATTCAGCAGTATATGCACAAATAAAAGTTGAGTAGTGTATAGCAACTTCTCAAAGAAGCAGTTTGGTTAATCTAGTTTATAAACATGCAAATGTGGTAAGTCAAAATAAATGTTGATATAAGGGAGTTTTAAATTAATTATTATTAAGTTAATTATTATTATTATTAAGGTTATTATTTAACTTTTATTCTTAAAGAGTTAGGAGTAATCTCATTATTTACTTACAGTTCTATAGACTGCATTTGCTCATACTCATTTTTCTCCTTTTCCTGAAGAGCATGTTTCATGGTCTCCAAACTATTCATCAGTTGCACAACTTCATCCTTCAAATTTGCTTCTCGGTCACTGAGTTCTTTCAGTTTTTTGTCTACATTGGTACATTTCTCTTGCAGGGCTACTGTGTTACTTTCTAGATTTAAAATAGTAGATTCTTTTTCTTTTAGTTCTTCTTCTAACTCTTTCATCCTGTCATCTTTAGTCCTAAACCCCTCCAACAGGCATTCAAGATCTCTTATTTCTCCCTCGTAGCTGGTAACTTTCTCCTGAAACTGTGCAATTATTCTCTGATTTTCTGCAGTCTGTTTTTCAAAATCCTGGGTTTTCTTCTGGATTTGCTCTTGTAACTGATTCATAAGATCTTTTTCCTTTACAGACTGTTGATTTTGATTTGTAATCTCATTTAATTTTATTTTTAGTTGATTATTGCAATTCTCACTATCAAGAAGTCTCTTCTCTAAGTCTTCAACTTGCTGAAGCAGTTGTTGAATCCGATGACTTTTTTGTGAGGAAGCCTTAATCATAATTTTGCATTCTTCCCAAATGGTTTCAATACTGCGGTGAAAGGAGCTCTCCTGTCTCAGATCTGCTGCAGAAGCAGTTTGGAACTGCATGGATAGAGGACCCATTTGAGCTGTCTCTGGTTCATCTGAGTGACATTTATACAACTCATCTACCTGGGACTGCATTGTTTTAATTTGTGACACTTTGTCAATTATATTTTGTTTAGCAACTGTTACTTCATTATTCAGCTGAATAATCTTTTCCTCTTGTTCTTTATTTATAGTTTTCTGTTTGTCCAATTCAGAAACAGTCTCTTGGTATTCAGCTTGACATTGTTGAAGTTCTCCACTTAAGACAGAAGCCTTTTCTTCAGAAGCAGATAGTTTGAGATGCAAGTTTGTTATCTGCTGATTTAAGTCTTCTTTTTCATTTTTTTCTCTTTGGCACTGTTCTTCAAGTGCAGCTATCTGACCTTCTAAGGTTTCAGTACTTTCCTTTAGTGCTAGTATTTCCATGTAGGTCTCAGAATGGTCAGTTCTCTTCAGATCAAGACAGCAGTTTTCCCAACTCTCTCTCTTATCTCCTAAAAACAAAACCAAAACAACATCAAGAACAAATAAATCCCCATAGAGCTCAGGTTAATTAAAATCAACAAGTCACTAGCAACACGAAATTGTAATTGCTGTGTGGAAAACCAGCACCACATAAAAGCCACACTCTCATAGCATTTTAGAGTCTTGAAGTTCTTAGAATCCTCTGAGGCATTTTATATGCATTAAAATGCCTCTTGGGCTTCTAAGCATAACTTGCAGAAAGAGGTGTTTAGAAGACTTAAAAAAAGTTTGCCACAGTTTTATTCCAACCTTCTATTCTGCCCCACTGGCAGAAAAATCTAGTTAATTTCACTAGTATTTGCAACACCTATGAGCTAGGTAACATTTACAGTGGTAACCAGCTTCTACCTCCACTGATTCAACAATCCCTTTAAATAGAGCCAGCAATTACCCATCCTCCATTTAGGGGAGCAATGGTGCCATACACCTTTCTGAGAAGTTTCATGCATGCTCTATATCACCTTACTTTAAAAACAAAGCTAAAAATCCAGCACAAGGCTTTTTTTTCTTTGTGACTGGAATCTTCCTCTCTCCTGTATTCAATAGGTTTCCTAAACTAGATAAAACTATTAATGCCTACACCTAATACATTGCATGTAAAGTTCTCCAAGAAAGACTTACAACATGTCATTCCAAACAAAATTTCCATCTTTATTAACTTAAGACTGTTTTCCTAAAGTAATGAGGCATTTTAACTGAAGTTACATGTATTTCATCACCTTCAAAACTGACTCCAGCTGTATTTCACACTAGTGTTTTAGAATCCAGTTGTGTCCCTTTAGTAACATGCATGATATATCTTACTATTAAATCAAGTCTGACTATCTCTAAAGATTAGATTATCACAACTATGCACTACAGGGCGATAGTATGGATTCTTGTGAGTGCTGCACCTACAGTAAGGTAGAGTTAGTCATCTCCCTTTGGGACCATTAAGCACAGGTGTACTGCAGGGAAACATCCTCTGAACAGATCCAACAAGTTGTACAGTCAATTTGAGTCACTAACAAAAGGTCATTCTAAAGCATTAGCAATAGTGCTTTGTTTTTGAAAGTTGACAGGACACTTTCCTCCTGCTTGTGCTTCTGCTAGCTCAATCACAAGAGCAGCCTTTTATAATAAGGCATATCAGGTCATATTTTTAAATCCTACAAGATTAAAAATTTTGGATTTGGAAACAGTTCTCTAAAAGTCTAGTTGTGTAGTCATAAGAAAACAGATCAGACAAAATATTACATATTCCTCTCCCTGGACTAGAGTTTTGCAAGCTTCACTAAAAACAAGAGGTGCTGAGGTGTCTTAACACAGAGTGTGTCAAAGTCCCTAGTCTTAGCTTCAAATGACACTTGTATTTGTACAAACCACAGAAATGCCCTACTGATCAGCTGACCTAGCCTAATATTTTTACCTCCTTTTGCTACTACTGGCAGGGGCAGCCATTTTCTATGGACCTTTCTTTACCCTGAAGAACTGAGACAACACAACCCTGCTTAAGGCTTTCAGTATCCATATATGCACCTGTTGGCTGTTAGCTTATCTAACTACACCTGCAATCTGAGAATTATCTGCCTCTCCCACCTTCTAGGGAGCAAACATCAGAAGTTCAATACTCTCTGCATCTGTTAACTTCATAGGGTCGGTGACTGCTCAGCTCTGTAATTTGTCTAGATCTCTCTGCAGGGCTTCCCAGCCTTCAAGGATGTCAACAGCTATCATTAGCAAACTTAGGATAGTTTTGGTCCTGCATCCAAGTGTTTTATGAAGATGTTGAAGAGGACTGGGCCCATTATAGAGCTCTGGGGAGCCCCACTAGTGCCTGAACACCAGCCTGATGTTACCCCATTTACTAGAATGCACCATAAACTTAAAACTGATCTACTACAGTGAATGTTCCCTTGTTCTTTCACTGCACAATGTAATGAATGATAGTTCAACATTGTTTATTCACTGTATCCTCATTTTTCTGTGATCCTGTGAATTTGATAATTCTCCTTGTACAGAAAGGAAAGGCCTCTCACCTTCCTTTTGCGTATGCTTTCCATAGTTCTATGAGAAACCAAAGCCAAGCTGGGTACTGAAGTTACAAATACCATCTTGCACAAGTCCCATATAGTTCAGTCTCACTTACTAATATATTTTATTCACCTGATAAGCTCACAGATAAAGCAAGAAAAGCAAAAAGACTGAAAGTGCAAGCATGAGAACTGTACAAAAGACACCATTCGTGGACTTAAGCTTTCCACTGAAATGGGAGTAAAATTAATTTTTATTTTGCCAGCACTGTCCCCTTGACCAGAGCTGGTGTGTTCACAGCATGCACACAGAATGAAATGCCAAGACTCACAGCACATACTGTATGACTGAACAATCAGTAAGTCATTGACACCTTTGATGCTTGCTTAGGAAATTTTCAAAAACTTGAACAAGAAGATGCTACTTTCTGAGAAGTCCAGCAACAAAAAATTTAGTACAACAATAGTTAAGACATTGCCTAAGAACTACAGCTGGGTATGCAGGTACATACACAGATAAGAAAAAGCATCAGAAAGGAAAGAGTCTAAAAACTAACTTTTATTTAAGTTATTTAGGAGTAAACAATATGGGGCCTTCTGCAAAAGAAATGACATTTAGAGAACAGCTACTTCCTTTTACAGCTTAACATAGCAGATTTCCTCTTCAGAGCATAATGTTTACACTTCCCAGCTTTTTTCTTCTGTTCTGGAATAGTAATCAAGTTTTTTTTGAAGACCCCCTGTTGAGTCATGGTAGAAATTGTACCTTTCTTTGTAGGTGGCTCTTCTTCTGCAGTAGGCTTATTTTCCAAGCAACGTTTTCTTCCCACTTCCAATACAGCTTCCTCACAATCTTTGACCTGGCTGCTTTCAATCACTTTTTTAGAGTTCTTTTCTGCTAATTTTCTCTTAATGGTAGTCAGAGTGTTCTCCTGTGTTAAAATAGGATCAATTGCTTTGAAGTTGTACAAATTGAGCGCTTAAAAAGCTTAGTAGCTTTTTCTATACAAATATTTTTACAAAACCTTAAGGGTAAGGTGCATAGGGGAAAAGTCAGTGACAGATCAGTTAGATAAACCAAGAGCTCCTACAACTTCAGATACTAAGAAACACAATACTTTTGCATTATACAGGAATCAGAGCAAGAGACTAGAGAATTACAAAACATAAGACTTTCATTAAGAGGACTTAGTTTACAATCTGAGAACAATTTCCAGCATTAAGAGTTGATGAAATTCCCAATTCTTTAAAAGCACACACAGTCTGTTCTACAAATTCATCACTTTCTGATAATGGTTGGTAGAATTGGAAGCTTTAACAGCCTTGAGCAAACCCACAAACCATTTTTGCCATGACACATTCGATGCACTTTGAAAGCCTAGTCAGTTCTGCCATATGTGCTTTAGATATCTACTTGACTAAGAAAAAGTTGTTTACTTGCAAGATGATACAAGTGGCAAGCCATGTGGTTGTCAAGGACCAATTATTCATCTATAAGTACTTGATTAAAAAACACAATAGACTATAAAGTTGAGGTTTGGAGTCATGTTTAAAATGTCATGCCACAGTCTCATGGAACCACTGGACAGTTAAAGCCTTGCTCTTGGAAGGAGCAGTAATCGTAAGTCATCACACTCCACTCACTCTTGGAGCATTCATAATATTGACAAGCAGCTGTCAGGCAAAGAGAACAAGACACAGTTTGGCCAAAGCTTTGAGTTTACAGTGTAAGAGAAATGCATCAGAATGCTGACTAAGTTTCACTTAAAATGTTCTCAGAACTACTTCAAGTTACTGAACATCAGGCTCAAAAAAAAAAATCCCAAAACCAAAAAACCTCAAACTGCAAGCTTGGATTTCTTTTTACCTGCATGCATTTAGCCAAGCTATCTTCCAGCATGCAGCAGATATCATTAGACTATACAACACCAAGTTTTATTAATCACATCAAAAGCAGAGATGCCCAGGCCATACCTTCTTAACTCAAACTTGGCTCAATACATGCACATTAACACTCTTCCCTTGAAAGTGTGCAAGCATGTTGGTGGTGGGTGGAATACACTGGGTTTTTTTTCCTAATTTAGACAATTGTCTTTTCTTACATTCTTAAATTCTAACTTCAACTAAAATTGACCTTTGTGGCAACAAAACCTCATTTTCTTCCTCTTTTATTCAGACAGTGATGCACTTGCTCTATTCCCACTGTTTTAAGTCCTCATAGCTTGAGGTCTTTAATTTTTTTAAACAGCTTTCAATCTCATCTAGAGTCCTCCAATAATAACTTGAGATCAGTACTTCTGAAAGTCTCATTATTTGCACACACCCCTGCTAACATTTTGCTGTGGCTTTAGTTTCAACACCACCTGACCTGCTATCATTTGAAGAAAACAGCAATTATTTAAAGAAAATTCCAATTTTCCAAAGTCCATTATGAGCATATATTAAGATTTTTTTGTATAAAGACAACCAAGATGTCTATGACTTACATAGTCTTTTATGGTTTCTTCTGAACGGGTTATCTGACCTTGTAGTGTCATAATAATTACATCTTTTTGCTTCATAATGCCAATCAGTTCTTGAATCCTTTCATTTTGTTTATTCATTTTCTTGAAAAAGAAAAAAAAAAGTTCAGTGTTAAATTGAACTCTACCATGCTTTTTAGAAGCAAGATTGGTTATCTATGCATGATATGAAAAAAAAAAAGCTAGAAGCAGAGTCTAATAGCATTTCAAATTACTGGGATTTTGTATTAAAGCAAATAATTTTGCACAAGTTGTTTTTTTTTAGAAAGTTACCTCAGCTGCTTCTTTAAGTTGCTCAGCAGACTCATCCAATTTAATCCTCTGTGTTTCAAAACCTGTAACAGGAAAAAAGCCTACATCACATTATCAGCCATCACAGTTTACTCAGTAATCCATGTCTTTGTATCTTCTGGTACTTCAGTAGTGTTTGAATACATTTATTTTCAAGTTGACTTCTACTAGGACATTTCAAAAGTTGTTTATGTTTTCTAGACTGGACAATTGGGTCTTGCAACCCATTCAAAATACAGATCATATCACAAGACCTCTGCTGAGATCATTATGAGGTGTTGCTAGTTTTTCCTCCATCAAAGTTCTACATGATGCCTGAAAACACTGCATCAGCAAAATGTAAAGTATAGGGAGTACAATGCAACAAGGAAATCAATAGCTTTGATGTTTTATCCTACAATTCTTAGGTCTGCAATTGACAATTTTCAGTTTCATCTTAAAAATGAAATAAGCAAGGCCTGTAGAATTGTTTAACCTGAACACACACAAAACAAAGGATTACCACCATTATACATATGATTTGGTTACACAATGCTACTCAATGAGATTATTATTCCTATTTTACAGTACTCAGTAATTTATTTTTTTGTGTCTTTCACATCCCACTTAGACCCAGCTTACCTTTGGTTTTCTTTTCCAGCTCTTCCTTGGTCTCATCTAGTTCAGCAGTTATTTTTGCCAGCTGTTTTTCAAGACAATCTATAGTTTCCTGTGGATCCTCCAAGGACACAATGTACTGGTGTGCTGCTTCTGCCTGATTTTTGATATCAGTGATATCATTTTGCAGAGAATCAAGAACACCCCCAAAATCAACATAGGCACCTGTGTCTGTGCTGTTTTCTTCATTCTGAAAGAATTTATATTAATTCCAAAATGGCAAATAATTACACAAAAGCCATTATTTCAACAGAAAACATGGAAGATCATTAGGAATTCTAATATGTAAGTACAGTTATAATTCTAACTTCAAAACCATCTTGTGGGTTCATATGCACTGACTGCCAGTTTCTGTCTGCCTTCATACACCAGTTTCCAGTATCAAGCTAGAGCTGCTTTATTTTTATAACATTTAATGACCCATCATTACATTCCCCCTTATATCTCCACAAAAACATCCCCTCCAAGTTTACTGTAAAAGTTAGCATATTTTACACCGATGAGAATACTGAATGAACAGAGTGAACAATCAGTTTTAGAAGGAATACATCTGACATCTTCATATAACAGGAAAAGTTTGTGAGGTCAAATAAGTCTGTGGTAACTTATCACACTAAATTATGATAGACTAACTTGACATCTTGCCTCTCTGTTTAAAAAAAAAAAAAAAGTTTCAAACTCTCAAGAGACAGACTTAAGTTAAGAGTCTGATTATGGCTTAAGTGGATAAATAATTCTCATTACTTCAGTTGTAGCTACTACTGCTCTAAGAGAGAAGTCTCTGCAACTACCACATCTACATGTGAGGCCTAAGAAGTCAGACTCAAAGATTTTAAATAGGCACTAAATGCAATGGACTTTATAGCATAAAAACCTGCAGATTTCCCCCCAATTTCTTTGTATAGAATAATTGTCACTTCATGCCGGAGAAATGCAGAAAACCCCAAAAATTCCTGAATCCCAAGGCTCAGCAACATAATCTATTAAATAAGATATATTTATCTTGCAATTGTTACATTGTGTGCAATTTCTTGAAACCACCCTTGGTATTTCTTGAGAAATACCATGACCACCACAGGTAGTTAGTAAAAGGACATTTAGGGCAGACAGATAAAAATACCAGAGATCCAGCTTGATCCCTGCAAGGCCAATCTTGTGATTTACTTCTTTTATCTGCATTTTTAGTATAACTATTTACAAGGTCCTTGAAGATTTCCAGGCGTTTTTCAGAATTTTCTTCAAGATGTGCTCGTTCTTGAGAAAGGCACTCTCTAGAGTAAAAAAAAAAAATCAAGTCAGCTAAAAGGTAGCCATGACAGAGGCTAAAAAGTTATTAGCACAGTTGCCTATAAACAAAGATTCTTGCTGCTTTATTTTGGTACAACATAACAATAAACTAAAAAATGCTCCTACCTTAAAGCAGAAGTATATTTCACACATGCCAGAAGAATAAGAGGGATACAAGTACACATTATGGAAAGCACTTAACCAAAGATATTTTTTCTAAGCTGCTTGAGACGGAGTATGTTTGGAGTATCACTAAAACAAAAATGAACCAAAGAATTTCCAAATGTCACTCTTTCTACAACTTACCAAAGCAACTCTTCCCTTAGAAAGAGTTCTACAGGAAAAAAACGTTGCCTGCAAATTATGCACATGCTCCTACCCATCCCACAGGAACATAAAAGGCTTTTCTAAAGAGCATTTTTCCTGAACTCAAAATCCAAACAGAAACCAACATATTAACTGATGCAGTAGAAGATCAGATCCAGTAGAAGATTGTGGTGTCTTACAACCAAGAGAGATTTAAGAAGTAAATTTACTTTCATTTTCTTAACCAGTAACTTTAAAAACTTAAAGCCAGCTTACTTGAAATCTACTTCCCGCTGAGCAAAATAATCTGTAAATTCTTGCATCACTTCTTCACGAATTTTCATTTCCAGCACTAACTTATTTTTCTTTTCAGTAATAAGTTTGTTCCTCAGCTCTTCTACCAGATTCACCAGCATCTAGAATTACAATTAGGATTATGCTTTTCATAAAGAAATACTTTTCATAAAGAAATCCCACAAGTGAGATTTTTTTCCCATTCCTCAAACAGTACAACACTTTACTCTGCAGCTGGAAAAAGTTTTTCCAGGTCTTTTATTAGCTTATTCATAAACAGAAGGATTTATGAGTAGATTGCACTACCTCTTTGGTACTAACACAGCAATTTAGGTTTGCATAGAGTGGGTATTTCCAAAGAGCACAAAGTTTATAACAAACATTCCTAATGTTATCTTTAATGATAGGCTTAAGAGCCACAGAATTTGGCCTTTTATTTTCCATATGTCCCTTTTCAGGTATTAATGAAACCTCCAGGAAATAGTCTCTAGTCCTCTGTTCTCCTACTCCTTGTCTTCCCCAGAAATGACTAAAATTGCTGTTTCTTAAAGAACAGTGTCTTGTGTATAAATTAACAAAGGAACAATCTTGTGTTGCTAAAAAACAGGTAAAGTCTTCTGTATATTGACCATAGGATGCCAAAAGAGGAGAAAGCCAAATCTGCAATTCTTACTGCACAGCTTGCACTTCGACACAATCCATAGTTTTCCTACAATAAGCACCACGGCATAAGTAATCCCACCTGTAGCTCCAAACACTGGATTTGGGTAGAATAAGGTGATGAGGGGGGAAGCAAAAAAAAAAAAAAAAAAAAAAAAAAAAAAAAAATGGCCCCATGCTATACTAATTCGTAAAGTAGCAGCCCTGGCACATACCATGTATTTTTCTTTTGCAATAACAACTTCGTTTTCTGCATTTTCCTGCACTGCTTCTTCTCTTGATATACTGGGCTGTTCCTCCATCTCATCATCATCTTCATACACATCTTCCAGGGTTCTGTCCCATAGGATAGTAGCTCTTTTCCTTGGGATTGGCATTCTACTGACATTAAGTAGTGATGAGTCTCCTGCTGATTTCTGGCCAAATGACAGATCTTGAGGAAGAATAGATGTGTCCATAACTAAAACCTACCCAGAAAAAATCAAGAACAAAAAGTTATTGGTATAGCAGAGCACTCTCCCAGCTTATCTATCTATCCTCTGTTCAGAGTCACTACTTAGACCAGTATCCAGCTAGAGTACAATTTGTCACCTTATAGCCTAACCCTTCTTTGGATCCCAAGAACATCAGGTCTCACTAACTGATAACCTACAAGAGGCAGACTGTTCATTTCCTGTACTATGAGTTTCCAGTTACATTACACAAACATCATACTACAAAATCTATTTCTTTAACAACTCTATAACCATTACAGCCTGCTCCTTTTGGTATTGCACTTAACCTGCCCAAACTCCAAAGGCATGGACTTAGCTGTCAACAAAACTTTTCCATGGCTTCCATTAAAGCTACAGCATCGATCCTCCACACTTACATCTTCCAACTTTGCCAAAGTTGCATCACTGCACTTACTCCTACTCTGCTTCCACCTTCCCACTGAAACCTTTGTGAATGTAAAGACTTTTCACACTCTTTGGTGCTCAATCTATTTTATCAGTACTTCAGATAAGCAATATTCCAAGTTAAGATAGCAGCAGTATATGGGACAGCTAGAAGTAAGAGCATGTTGTATCTGCAGCAGAAATTTACCCAGATCTCAGGGAAATTCTTCCAAATATAGTAAGTCTCTTATTACACTGGATGTTTCATGGGAATCACAAATTTTCAGTAGATGCTTCCACCCCCACACTCCAAAAAAAAAAAAAAAAAGTCCCAATAAAGGATTTTTAAAAGCTCTAGGAGATAAAGCTCTGTCTGGTGTAATTAGAAATATGATTACAGTATAAAACAAAAATCCAGCAACTAAATTCATATTCCTAAAAGTGAGAGAATCTATTCTTTTTAAAGCAAATCAAAGTTATTGATCAACCAGATAGACTACACCACACTTACTTTTTGTGCAATGGCTGAGAACTTTAGCACATTGAGTGTTTCCTCATATGCTGATGCACATTTGCTAATGTTTACTATCATGTACACCTTCCCTTTTCCACTGAAAAAGCCTTGAAGGAAATGAGTTAGCTTACTTTCCCGAAAGGGTATGTGCTGCTGCAACCTTTAAAAGACAAAAGAACAGATGACCAGAAGTTTAGTAAATTTAGTAAATTTCTGTGTAAGAACTATCCAGCCTGTAGACTTGGAAGTTCCACTCTTACTATGGCACTAGTGACAAGGGTGCTTTAGACATAAATTTTAAATTTAAATTTTTTCCAAAGCTTCTTTGATAAGCCAAACTCAGAACAAGTAAGTAAAATCACTAACATCTGTGATAGCATGTTTAAAGGATGTTATAATTTAAATGATTTAATTAAAAAGCAAAACAAGGCAAGTTTAAAGATAACTAGTGAAGTTATCTTTAACTAGTTATCTTGGTCAACAAGACCACAGTATAGACATCAGAAATCTGTACTTTTTTCCCTACCAAAAACTTAAATGTTACTATATATATTTTAAACAACAGCTTTTAATCATTGTAGGCAATATCTAAAAACCACAACCAGCTGGTAGCTCATAAAAGTACTTACTTTGACTGCTGGCAGTTCTTGAGTGCATTAAGACACTTGCCTAGAGTCAGGAGAGAGGTATTTATATTTCCACTCTCTTTCAATCTGTCACCCTCATTGCGGGTCTTGGTATATCTTTCAGAACCAGCAAGATCACACAATGACAATCTGAAAGCAGACAAAGAAAAATCACTGTAATTACCTTAAAGAGGCACAAATTATTTAAAAATTATCACTTTTCCTCATCCTTCTCAAGTTTGCTTCCCTAATCAAATTTCCCACTATTTTCTGCTAAATATTTGCTCTACATGCTTCCTATCCCACCCCACCCACTGTTCATCCTCTTCCTTTTGGGGACTTGCACAGTTCAGGAGTAAAGAAGTCTGGCAGAACCTTGTGCTGAGCAGAGGTGACAAGGTAGAACAGCACTGACACCTGATGGCTCGAGGGAGAGGGCCAAGTACTGTATGAGGCTGGAAGTGGGGAGCCACCATACATGCAGGAGGCTCTGCCAGTGAGCACTGGGTGCAGTACCAACACATCAACATGGAAGGTCATTAACAACTGCATCACAAGACACAGACTGTTCTGAACTTACTCATTGACTCGGGTCACCCTTGGTGTTCCTGAATCTTCAACTTTTAGTACTTTAACTGTGAAGATGCTGTGACTAAAAGGAGAAATTGAAATCAGCAGGGAAGTGATAAAGTAGATCAATACTTTCAACATATTTTTAGTCTCCACAACATTTGTTCAAAATGTTGCTTGATCTGTCAATATATCTAAGCATCACACAATCAGACACAAACTTTCAAAGAGATCTTTATGTAGCATGCATTTTGCTTTTTCCTCTGATATTTAGATGGAATAAAGTTAAGTATGTTTGTACAGTATCTGATAAAATACTGTGAGCTTTAGTACATGTTCACCCTACTAAAGGATTGAATCCCTTTGGCTTAAACCATTGTGTCACACACTGCTAAAGGACATCAAAACTGAAACCTAAAAATCTAGACCCTGTAAAAGCCTCTTCTCTTCCTAAAAACCATAAGCCATGTTTTAGTTTCTCCTTCCTCCCACTCACCATCCTATGCCCAATGTTATTCAAAATGTTTCTTACCTTCTGCTGGAGCAATTATTTAATTTTGTGCTTGCAATACTCTGGTGTTTCAACCCCAATTTGAGAAGTCGAAAAGCTTCTTTAGAGTCTGAAACCTGAATCCACTGCAGATCTTCAGGAAGAACAAATATAATAATTTTTAAGATAACATCACCAAAGTAAGTATTATGGGGATAATGTATGCATAGCAAGGATTTACATTTACTTGAGGCATAGAAGCATTTTACTACACTTGCTTCAGACAGATGTGATGACAGATCAAAATGCCTCCTCTCATAGAAAAGGAAGGGTAAGTACATAACATTTCATCATTCTGTTAGCACATTAAGTGTTCCATTCAAATTTAGCAAGCAACCTTAGCCTGAGCACAGACAAGTCAAAAAAGTAAGGTGTAATGTGAGTAGAAAGCCCTGTAGTCATATTCAGCAAGGCAGAACCCTACCTTCTAAATCCTAAAATTAAGAACAGCTTATTCAATTTATACCACAGTCAAGGGGGGAAAGGGAGGAAGGGAAGTCATATGGATATCTTTCAGGGCTATCAACTTAACTGAAAAAAACTAGAAGAATTTTGCCTGCAATATGATAACCATATGTCTGAAATATGCTTCTCTACAGAGAATACTGAAAAAAGAAAGAAACAACAGAAACAATCTAAAAAACTGTTGAGCCAATTATAAGTACAGTTAAGAACTACAGGCCTATTTTTTAAAAAAATGGAAAAAATTAGAACTCTAAAAAATTTGTCAATTGTTTCCAATATTTCTCCCATTTCAAAGAAATATCAGTGCAGTGAAGTGCAGAGGCTTTTAACAGTTCCAGTCAAGAGTAAAGATAAAACAGGATTAAAGGTAGAGATACTTCTATGTATGTAAATTACTGCAGTAATTTTGTTATTGAGTCTTCTAATCTAAACACCATTACAGGCAGACCAAATTTTTCAGATTACGTTTGGCAATTTGCAATGTATTCTATTCACCTTTTACAAAAGGACATCCCTTGATGTCTTGAGCGAGGCGCAGTGTTTTTCTTTTCTTCTCATTTGATACAGGAATTAATAGATCATAAAAGCATTCATTGTAAATCTCAAAAAATGAAATCCAAACAGAAAACTTGATGTAATTTGTTGCAGTTGCGATAGATTGCTCTGAGTCTTTTGAGATATCTTCCAAATCTGCCAAGTACAAAATATTACAAACCAATATAAACCTAGTAAAGAGAGTTTCATTAAAAAAAAAATTACTAAGTAAAAACTGATACAACAAACCACCCAAAAACCATTCAAAACCTAAAATTCATTCAAAAAAATCCATTGAAGGTCCCACCCCATTTCTTAAATATCTGGAAGTCATATGGTTAACTTACATATTTGCAAGAGACAATCACTCTACTGCTTCCTTTCCCACTTCTAAATTCTATCAACCACATAAAGCTTGGTTAGAATTAGTCAAATCTGTTCAACATCTTTAGAAGACAAAACTAAACTGACACGATACTTCATTTTGACTTTTTAAAGTAAACCTAGTATTCAGGTAGTTTTTTAAATTCTAGAATCAAGTTTAGATAATTACATAGAAGTACTCTAAAAGCCTGTCAGGATATCACTAGGACCCACAGGATAAGTGGCACTACTTTTTTCTTTGCTGTAACTTCAGCCCATTTAATGCCAGAAATTCTTCTAACGATTTCATCGTTCTGTTTTCTGCCCAGATTATTTGTTCACTATCCAATTCACAGGCATATAAAACTGATAAGAAGTAATTTTATTAACATAGGCCAGAAGTCAGTTATTGATCTTAACAAGGCTTATTTGCCAGCTTTAACTGCAAAACTTTCATATAAAACATACCCTGAGAATCTATAGGTGCTTTGTTGCTAGTGTTAATCTGGTGGTCTACCTGCAAAACAAAACAAACTTTAAAATAGACTGTTGACAGTACAAGTTATTTCTCATACCTCTACTGTGTTACTAGAAGGGAATACAGATAGTTGCAATATGCCAATGCAAAGATCCTGGTTACACACCAGGTCTAGTTCAGTGCACCTGTACACTGCTACTGACAGGGCTGTTCTTACCTCATACTCACCCCTGCCACTTCCCTTATGTCAGTATAAAAGCATTTCAGCATGCTGACTTGGAAACAGTCTAGGCACAGAAAACTAGAGGTAGGAATCCCTCATACAGACAGGGTGATTCAAGTAGATTTCAGGACTCCAGTTACAATCTAAACATTAGTCTTTACCAATAACAAAAGAATTCAAGGTTTCTTGGATTTACCAGGTTATTTGCTAATATTGGATTTCATATTTTTCTAGCTTGCTTTGCCAACCCTTGGAAACAGGGGTAAATGTAGAACACTCATTCACTTAAAAACTGAAATAAGGAACTTATTGCTTCATGATACATGTTTGAAATAAATTACATAATTGAAGTAAAGTCCAGGTTTTAGTAAGAGAAAGACAATTTTCTTTTGCTATTAAAAAAAAAAGGTAAACCAAATTATCTATAGCTAGAGTTTAGGAGCTTCATACACACCCTCCCTTCCCAAGTCATAGTTTTGGTTAGTTAGGTTTTTTTCAGACACAGAATTGAAAAGTGGAAGTGCCTGAAGACATGAAATCCATCTACTAAAAAAAGTATGCTTAATAGAATTAACATGAAATAAAAAAACTGGTATGGTTTGGTTCAGGCCTTTTTAGTGTTCTGCCAAGGGTATATTTCATAATAAATTTTTCAAATAAAAACTTTAGGTAATAGGTTTTACACATATAAAACACCTACACAAACCTCTGTTGCAGCAGATGCAACTTTGCCAGCAAATTTGTAGGTTTAAGTGTTGTTCTTATAAACAATGCCAGAAACTAGAAGGTGCATTCAAACACACATAAAAGGTTTTTCTGAAGTCCCTTCTGAAGGCAGACAGAGCTAGATTCAACTTACTCCTGTGCTTCTGAAGTGAAGTCACAGAATTTTGCTGCCACCTACCTTCCACACTGGAGCCCAGCTAACCAATGGATAAAAATCAAGGCAACAGATACATACATTCCTTTTTCCTTTCAACACTAGCTATTAAGCCTTGCATACCACAAGGGAAATGCTTAATTCTTTTTGTGAAAAAAGTACCTTACTAGTTCCAAATCCTCGTATATGATCAGTTTTATTTCACATTATTTCACTCATTTCAGAATTAGAAGACAACAAGAAAAAGGTATGGTTATATAAAATACAAATTCCCCATAATTGTAACTGGACTAAACAGCTTCAGAATTTCAGTCGGCTCCTAAAACTGGATTGTATTTCTGGACTGCTCAACAGTGAATTGTAAGATAAAAGCCCAGCAGAAACCCATCTTTAATTCAAACCTTTAAGTCCACTAGCTCTATAACGCGCTGCTTCAAACAGATTTCTGCTTCCTTTAAGAATATTTGTCAAACTGAAAGGCCAATGACCTCAAAACTGTACATTTCCTTCAAGTATCCTGAAAGACAGTACGTTCTTTAAAGGATCAGACCTACTAGCATCCTCACAGGTAAAGAAGAGACTATTTACATTCAGTTCTTATCAAGCATCAGTTATCCCAGAGGATAAATTATAAAGGTGCCCAAGCTACAAGAAAAAAAAAAAAAAAACAAAAAAACAAAAAACTTAGTTTATATGCCCATGAAGTATTGAGCTACAAGACAAAAATCCCCAGGAACAGGGTTCATCAGCTCTAGTGCTCACTTTGCTGCTAATCTGAATGCTTGGCTGCCAGCAAATAGACACATCCATGGTTAAATACAGCCAGTCTCTTCCCACTGCAAAGAACATGGAGCTATCTAAAGATGCATGTGCTCATCAATATAGAAAGAAGTGCTCCTCTACCTCTTTGATGAGACGAAGTAATGAATTTTTAATAGCAGTTTCTTCTCTCACTTGGTTTTCAGTCAGCTTTATATAATCTCTACACCGATAGGGTTTGAGATCCATTGCTGTGTACAGCTTTCCTTGAATACTTTTAAACAACATATCCATAGTCCTTGGCAGAATACCAACATTATCTTCTGTCCCTGAAGGAACATACAAAAGAAAAATCCAGTTATTACAAGGTATACGGATAAACGAGGACACAAAGATAACAAACATCAAAACATACATGAAGAGTTTGAAGACAACATACAGCAAGAAGTGGAGTTTGCTTTGTATTCTCAAGGTAGCAGAAATATCATTAGAGAATTCTGAAAGGTATTTGGCTTTCAGGAACAGTTCATGCTCTACATCAGTAATGGGTATAACAAAACAAAAACTGTTGGAGCATTTTGCATAAGTTTAGCCTTAAGGGAAAGCAAATAAAAAACCCATGGCCAACAGACATTTGATAAAGATTGGCAATTTTTCAACTGTATTTCATAAACAGCCTTCACTGTCTTAAAGAAGTAATCTTGAAATAAAACTCATGAATGATCTCTTAGCTGCAGTCCTATACTAATGCCACAGAACCTCCAAAACAGTTTTTGGACACCTTGCAAAGACTCACCCCTTTCCCTGTCCCAGACCCTTTCCTCTGAATATATTACTTCTAAAAACCTAAAACACAAAGGAGTCAAATAAAAGCCTCAGAGCACACCTAATCTTTCTGGATTCGAATGCAAGTTTAAAAAGGGTTCACTTACATTTGATTTCTAAAACAGAGAAAATGGAAGTGTGGAAGAAGAACTACTGTCTTGTCTCAGGCTGATAACCTCTCCTGCTTTTGAGACAGATGGGCACTTAATAAATACTTACAGCACTAGCTGTATCACCTAAGTCAGAACTTACAAAAAATTTGGTTGGCACTCAGACCTCTAACTAGTAGCCAAATACCACATTAAACTCAAGTACTCTTGCATTACATTTGTTTCTCCTCATCTCCTCTCTAATAGTCTTTTGTTTATTGCAAGGCCAGTTGTAATGCAACGTAGCAGAAACAAAGGAACAGTACTGGTGAATGAGGAAAAGTCCTAAAAACCTGCTTCATCCTTCCCTTAGGTCATTTGCCATTGACTGAATACAGGTTCCCATGTAATGTTAAAGTGCAGTAACAGAAGAGTAAATCATGGCACCCAATAGGCAACATTCTGCCCTGTCAATTTTTATCAAAGTCCTAAAAATATAATACCATGAAAAAGCATCTAGCCTTAAAAGTGTCAATCAAAAATTCTTGAAACCCCACACAATATACCCTACACTAGTCTGGTGCCTGGAAATGCTGAGCTGGAACAGAGACCAGACAGAGCAAAAGGAATAAAATGTGTATTTATTGAAAGGATATGCCTTGGGCAGTGCAAGAGCCTGGCTGGGGCTACACCCCAATCAAATCCAAGATGGATCCTGGTCATGAGTTTTTACACTTTTATAAGTTTTGGTTCATCTCCATGTTGGGGTCAGTTATCCAACCACAGCCCCAAACCATGAAGCCTCAGCCCCATGGCTTGCCCCCTTTTCCTCGTCGTTATATCTGCTTTTTGGGTACCAGTTGCCCTTGATTCTCAAGCTAGAAAGGAATTGTTTTGTCAAACTACCCTGTGAAGAGAACTTACTAACATAACATGAAGTTTCAGAGTTACACACTAAGTTACACACTAAGCAGCAGAGAATCTGCTAACATAATACACAACAGCTAAAACCCAAGGCATCGGTCAAGCACAGGAGACTGTACACATGAAGAATTTTTGTGTTTTTGTGATTCATCTTTATTTATTAGGAGAGAAAAGAAAAACCCATTCTTGCCCCAGACAAATGATTACTGCCAGTACTTTCAGTTGTCTTTAATTATAATCCAACAGAAGATGGCTTAGAAAAGAATGTCACTTCAATAAAGATTAGTTTCAAGTGACACACAACCCACTGTCCTTCTACTATTTCTTTGCACAAAATACCTGGTATTGCATCCAGAAACTGTTTCAATGTGAATCAAATCACCTCATTTGTAAAAATGCTTTGAAAAATAACAGAAGAATGACATCTTCTGACCAGAAAGTATATAGAGCTTTGACAGAACAGAAATAGTGCATCAGGAGACAAGGCTTCCTAGGATATTATTAAGCTTGGGAACTCAAGCTAAGGCATAAATACATGAAAATAATCAAATAAGTTTCAAAACATTTATTCTCTGCCTATAACTGAAACACTCAAATATTATTTCTTATTTATGCATATAACCTTTATAATAATAATAATAAAACTTCAGAAAATGCTACTCTGGTGTAGAGTGACTTACACTTTTCAAAATTTGTTATATATAAGATGTATTTTTTCCAACTCCCCCTCATCCCTGGGGTATGAGATACTTGGAGAAAAATAGAAAGATCACATATACCTGGCTGAAATTATAGAGCCTTCCAAAGTAATATGACTGTGTTTAGGTTAACTCAGGTAGTGACTGTCTGTTGGCAGTTAAATTTGTTATGGAAGGAGACCTTTTGAAGACTATTAGAGAAGCAAATGGATAGAGACTTCATTTTAAATGAAGGAAGAAGTTATGTTTCTGCTAGAACTAATTCTTACTTAAAAAAAAAAAAAAAAAAAAAAAGTCTTGCAAGAAGAACTCATTTCTACTTTTACCTTGGAAAGTGTAAGTTTTCCCAGCATTTGTTACACCATATGTAAAAACAAGACGATTATATCCATCTAGGAAATCTTGCACTGGTTGCTTCATGGTACCTTCAAAAAATTCTTCTTGGGTTGTTTCAGGTCCAAACACCTAAGTATTACCAATAAATATTTATACTTGGAGTAATTAGTAGAGACCTTTAAAGAATCTTTTAAATTCTCTTAGTTTACAATCTTAAAGACTATAAAGGTAAAAAATACAGTGTGCTTGGTATTCAATAATGTAAGTTAAAACAAACTATAACAGAAATAATTTAAAAACATTTGAAGACCATTCATTTACTTGTGAAAAAGTGAACCTCTGTAACGTTGGTCCTGAAGTTTTTTCACTTAGTCGATTCAAAAAGTGTTGGGGGGGCTTCAGTATGATATTTGTTGAGTCTTCAAGTGAAACACAGTCCTATTAAGAGGAAACAAGCAAGGCAGGCATGAAGAGACTCAAAAGAGTTCAGCTTACAGGAAAAACAAAGAAAACCCCCCACAAAACAAATACTAAGTATTTTTAAACTAAATGAATGTCACACCTGTGATCCATTTTCTCTTTCCAATGATGTAAATGGCCTGATACGGAGGCAAACTTGTATGTGTTCCTTAGACTCCAAACTGCTCCTCTTTAAAAAAAAATTAAAACAGTTAGAAATTTGGTTATTTTCTTGATAATTAGCACATGAAACAAGTTTTATTTCATCAGGCTGTTTTAAACAGACTTATATAGTAACATGATAAGCAAAACTTCTTCACTAGATCACTTTTTACAAGTGCTTAGGCCCATGCAGAAGCTTGCTATGGTAAATTAATCTTGCAGCACATTTATGCAAACACTGCATTCAGGCCAACAAAAACATTCCCTGAACTGGCAATCAGCCTCATTCATAGAAAACTGAAGTGCCCCACAGGGCATCAATGCAGGGCCACACAACTTAGTCTAAATCCTATGCACCTCCTTCAAACTAAAAAATAACAAAGAAGCTTTTCATCTTCTCTGTAAACTACTGACTATTCTTACCTATGAAAGGAGTAAGATTATGTTTTGGAAAATAAATATCCAAACAGCGAAGTCTTCTTACCTGGCTTGTGTCCGAGCCTGAAGAAACCAAAGAAAATTCAGAGGAGAGATCTGTTTTAATATCTTCAACACTTATTGGTCCTCCTGGAGATGTCTCTATGCTAGCAATATAGGATGGTCTATAAAACTTCTCATTATCCAAAGCCGGTTCCATTCTGCAGGATAAAATAAAACTATTTTGTGTTCTCTGATCATGTAACATAGAGCTTCTGAAGCCCCTTAGGAGATGAGTCAATTTGAAACCGGTAATTGCAATTTTTTCACGGAAAAAGTTTTCTTCATCCTATTCATAATTTACATAGCAAGTTTCTGATGGCTGCAGAAGGGGTCTGCATCATGAATTGAGAACAGCCACTCTTCTTTAAAAGGAGAGCAAATGTTTACCAGGGTAAAGCCTCACATATATACCACAAACTTGCTAAAAACAGTCTAACAAGAATGATAAAACTTAAAAAAAAAAAAAAAAAAATCTAATTCCACATCACTTCATGATCCCATTATAGACTCCATTTAGAATGTCATGGTTATCTTTGCAGGACTTGTGTTATAAAGATAACACAGTGTAGCTTAATATAAGACACAGTTCAGAGACATTCCAAAGACTAATAGATAATTTTAAGCCATTAAAGGGGCACTAGTATACTAGAAAAGCTCATGCCAGAGTATAAGTTAAAGTATTGTTTTTTAGTAATTTTACACTCAGCAATTAATTTATTAATATATAATTGGCTTATTTTTGTACCTTTCACAAATTGAGCAGTGAAATTTTGCTACAGAAAATAAAAATAAAGTTATTCAGTGTTGACAGGAGGCAAATTTTAAAACAACCATTAAAAAATAATTTTATTGTAAAATATTAATATATTTTTTCTGCATTTTATTCTATTAATTTTTCCTGTGACAGTATGGATGTGATGTGGCAGGGTTTTTTTACAGATTAAATTTAAAATAAACCACTGGGCAATTACTAATAGACTATGGCAGCAAGGGACCTGGCAATCAGACACCACAAAACTTATATTTTAAAGCTTTGGACACACCAATTCAAAGGTCTTCTAGTGCTACATTGCCATGTCTAGGCTACAACAAAGCATATAAGTTGTTTTACCAAGTACTAATAGAGAGAATGCAGTGCTCATTAAAGCAACAGGCAGAGTAGGACTGGTTCAAAACCCATTTGCTCAGCAAGAGTGTTGGTTTCCTGCCTATAATGCAGTCCCATTTCAAGTTCCCCCAGGATAAAACCTGAGATGTGTCTGCACTTCAGTGTCAAAACACTTCAGGGCTCAGTCTTCCTATCTAGGCTGCAAAAGCCAGACACAACTTTCAGCAGTTAAACAAATGCCACCAGTCTGCAAATGAGATAAAGCTATACATAAACTAAGCACTAATGTTTACTTTCTAATCTAATACCTCTTCTAATTTTTTTTTTTTTTTTTTGGCCTAGAATCTGGATGAAAACCAGGAAAAACTTGGCCTGAAATATCACCACAGCTTGAACAAAGACTGACCTGTGAATAAGCTGTGGCTGGAAAGAAACATACCTGTGCTGTCACGATCTGGAAGTCTTATTCATCAGCTACACAAAGCCACACTGCAAAACTCTTATCAGTCCTTTACAGGAAACATATTTGTTAGATGACTGGCATTTTAGTTGCTTTAAATCTAAGCTTAAAGTGTGATTTGTCAAGATTATGCTTTCACTCTATCTTTTTCCTTAAGAAGCAAAAGACAGGCGTTAAGCTATGTACACAGTCAGAGCTGTAAGTATTTGCACAGCCCAGCAGTTAGAACAGTGCGGGTCAAGTTGAGTCACACGGCTCTGCAAGTACTGCAGCTATTCTGGTGTGAACAGCTATATTGAAGGCACTACAAGGTACTCGTGTCCTGGGATGCATTGTTATAAGCCTGCTAGCCATGGCAACAGAATTTAGAGCTGTGGGCATCCTAAAAGGAGGGGATCCCCAGAGGCCCACACAACAAAGCACGGCCACAGCACACACACAGCCCGTGGTGCTGCCGGGCAGCACAGCAAAAGGGACAGAGAGCCCCAAACCACACAGTAAGGCTGGCAGCTTACATAAAAGCTACAGCACCAGCTCTAACACCTAAAAATAAATAAATAAATAAAAGTTTCCTCTGCAGGTCTCAACCTTCCGCTTTCAGGCTTTATTTACGCCATTTGCCTGTTCTTATGGGACACAACCGCCGCTGCTTCGGCAGCAGCACAGCCCCAGGCAGGAGTCAGCCAGGCCCTGTAGGCCCCATCTAAAACCCCTCAAACCCCACAGCTCCTCCCGCATAACCGGGATGGCAGCGGGCTGAGCCGGGGGGAGAAGCCGCCTCAGAGAGCACACACACCGCTTCACAAACACCGCGACCCCTGTGCCGGCGCAGGCCCGGCGCCCCACCCGGCCCGGCCCGGCCCGGCCCCGCTCGCTCACCCGCCCGGCCCGGCCGCTCCTGGGCTCACGCTCCGTCCGGCCGCGGCTTCTTTTCGAATCCGACCAATGGCGGCGCTCGGCGCCCCGCGGCCTCCTGGGAGGCCGGCGCCGCCGCGGCGCAGGGCCCGACGGGAAGTGTAGTCCCGGAGGGGCGGGGCTGCCTGCCCCGGTTTGCCCTCCGGCGGCGGCCGCGCCCCGCTGGCCCGGAGCGCCCGGGGGCCGCGGCTGTGCAGGGGCTGTGGTGCCACCGCCACACGGGGCCGCCAGCGCCCGGCCCCGCGGCCACAGCAGGACCTCGGCTGCTGGGGGAAGGCGCCCTGGCCCCGCCGGGCCTGGCCTCTGCAGCCTGCAGCGCCCGGGTTCGCTTCTCTCAGGTGCGGCAGAAGGACGAGTGTAAGTTGAGCTTGTCGGAGCTCTGGGTGGTTACAGGCCTTTTGCTGTCTGTTTATAAACAGGATAATCGCTGTTTGCAGGTGGTGAGAGGGAAGAGGCCAGTGACCTGCTCGATGCCTTGCACCAGAACAGAGATGAGCTGAATTGGGAAACTCCCGTTTTAAGATCGGGATGTGCTTGTGCCTTACCCTGGATTCCAGTCCTGACAAATGACAGATGTGGAAGACACATAGTACCGTGCCTTTGTTTAAAACTTTCCCCAGGCAGAATTTGTTCCTGAGTACCAGGTTTACATGATGGGCATTTAATTTCTTAATCAGCAATGAGAGAAATTCTTTGGCTTTATTTTGCCAATGAGATCATCATTTTCTGGAATGTCAGGGTATGCAAATGTACAGAGTTTAGTAACAAAAATCACCATGAGTTTCTGTTTAGAATCAGACAGAATTTTTTTCAACTGTAATAAGAAATGTCTGCCAGTTTTGAATTGAAATAAAAGGACAAGTAACTTGAAAGTAGTTAGTATCTGCCAAAACCAAATGTTTATTTTTTTGTTTGAAGAAAAGATGGCCAGCGAAAGCAAGCAATTCTGTACAGGAATAATTCTAAACAGATTTTGTATCAGCTGCTTTCATGAGGTTGTCTTTAACATGAAATTCTATCTTTCTTTAAAGAGAGGCTGTGTCATATCAGTAAAAGAGGTATATTAGAAGATTTCAGTTTGGTTGTAGCCCACTTTGTAAGAGTTGGTCTGTTTTAACAGCAGAAAATGATGCAATGTTGAATTTGAAATTTGATGCAATGTTGAATTTGAAAAGTTCCTGAAATCATGCTTGTAAGGCTCTGGCTAACCTTTTAAAATTTTTTTTTGTTTCTATCCTAAACAGAATGCAAACTACTGAACTTACCTAATGCCAAATCACCTTTTTCATACCAGGAGAGGACTAAGAATGACTCTCAAAATAAGGGGAAAAAAATGCTCCTGGGAGAAAACATGAACGTTGTTGTCTTCTACTTGTTGGAAAGGAAAACTGAGGATCTCGGAATACTTTACAAGGTATATTCCTAAAAACTTTAGGTCTATGTCCTGCATAAAATTATTCTTATTAAGTAGGGGCATCACAAAGCTCCTTGTACAGGCAATATTTTGATTTTTGAATTTTAGATTTCTGAAACTGTTTTTATGACACTGCACGTGCTGCTAAATTAAACTAGAATCTCAAAGGACTTCCATCAGGATACTGAAAGGGCAAACTAAACCACAATCTGACATGTGTTCCCAGCTTCACACAAACCATGATAAAGAAAACATTAGGTCAGCATGACCAATCCAGCCTGCTTTGGAGTGGGAGATGGTGAAACTCCATCTATGTAAATAAGCTTTATGGTTTCTATCAAAATGTTCTTCTTAAAATGGTTTGTGCAAGGACACCAGTTGCAACAAAAATATCTTCTGTTAAAACAGCATTCAGTAACTCATTCACCCCTGAAATTTGATTATGTTTCTTTTTAAATTCTTTATAACTTGTGTAGCACATTTGGCACTCACTAAAGGAAAATATTTTTATTAAGGACTTGTTGGAACTGTTACTATTACCCTTAGAAGCTTATGTTCCTTGTATCTGAGACAGGATTCAAAAGTTGTGGGGTAGTCTACTCGTGACAGTGATGAGATGATGCCCTATGAGACAGCACATCTCAGCTTGCTGTCAGAAAGTAATTAGAGACACAGGCAGCACTCCCCAGCATCCTTCAGCACAGCTGAGTAGCAGCCAAACCAGAACTGGCTTCAGTTACTTTGTACTCAACTCACCTTCCCCAGGGAATTAACCAAGTGCTTGAGTTTCCTCTCGCCACTCTTGGTTCTGCTGTTTGCCCATGCCCTGAGCTGCCTTTCATCCTGGGTGCAGGCCAAGTCCTTCTGCAGGGGTCATTTGGAGCTGACTGGCAAGAGCACTCCTTGTCACAGAGATGTCTTGGAGGAAGGTGGTGCATTGTGTAATCCTCCTGCCATGCCAGCCCTTTTGAATTCCTATCTTTCAGGGCAGTGTGTGTCATTTATCCTGTTACTTGCACAGTCTGGTGGATGCATTTCATACTTCCTTTAATTTGATCCTGTACCCTCAATGCCCTACTCTCATCTGTTGCCTTCAGGCTTCTCATGCACATACAGCTGATTTTATGCACTCATAACTTCACAGGCTGTTTCACCTTTTTTTTTTTTTTCTTGAGCAATGTAGGTATGTTTCCATTTATCATCTATTTTAAGCAGTGAGCTACTTCTTCATCCTCGTGGGTGCTCCCTGGCTTGGCAGGCTTTGTCCTGGAGGACAGGTGGCTTTGGGACATGGAGATCTCTGGTGCTGGATGAAGAAGAGCAGTTGGCTGAAGGCATCAGGCCCCCTCTCTATGGGAGGCAGGAGCTTTCTGTCCTCAGTCTGCAAATACTGCTGCTGTTTTATAGCTAATTTTGATAACTGAGTAATTGTGGGGTTTCAGGTGGGACAGGAGGAAGCCTTCTGGAAAGAGCTCACAGATAGTTGTGAGGCTATTCCTTTGAGGTGCTCTAGGAATATAAAATATTGTTTGGAAAATTAATCGTAGGCTTACTGGCAAAAAGGGGCCTTCAGGAGTGTATTCAAACATGGGAGAGCCAGTCAGGAGCCTGGAAAGGAAGGAAGGGATCACTGATGGGCAGCTGGAGGCACCTGTAACACCTAGTGCTGGGCTTAGGCCTTAATGCTTGTCCTCTGGACACTGCCATGGTTCTCCTTGCAGTGAGGCCACCTGGTCCCATGCTGGTGCTTTATGTAAGGAAAATGTGCTACATGTGCTCAGCATACCATTTTTAAATCTTCAAAGCTTCATGTGATAATCTGTGTATGGCAAACAGAGCATTGCTCCTTCACCAAGAGCTGTGTTGCCTTAGATAGGAGCAGATTTGAAATACGTTTTCTGAGATGTATTTCTTTTGCTTTGCATAATTCAAGACTTTGTCTTTGGAAAGAGTGCAGTTGAGACAAAAAAAGCTATTGCTGTGTCTTCCTGTTTCTCTCCCTACCCTCTGGAATTCATTCTGTTCCTCTTTGAATTATTGCATAATTCTCTGATGAACTAAAGAGATCATTTCATCTGTAACCAACCTTTAAATCTTGTAATTAAGCCAAAAACTTCCAATTATTCTCTGTAATGCTTTAATGCAAATAATCACTGCTTTGAAGATCAGATCTTACATTTTGAAATGAGAGCCTTCTACCTCTCATAAATGGTAAGAACTGTTTTCACATTGTGACACAGGTATTTGTCCTGTAAATGTATCATCTGTTTTGTCTGACTAAAAGTCATATGGTGAATAGTGTAGTTAGTTTTTAGGGGTTTAAGATATGGTGTATTCAATAGTAAAACTATTGTTAATATAAATATAATAATATGTAATAGAATCATAAATAAGAATATAATTAATAAAATACACAGTCATCAGTTTTATTCTGTGAAATTCTGTGTAGTTTTATGAGAAAAGGTGACTACTCTTAAATTGTGTGCTGTGTGATGCACAAGGGTGTATAGATGGCTTTTCCATAGCTAAATATAGTTTGTGGGGCATTTGTGTTGTGCCCCAGTAAATGAGCACCAGCCCAGCTAGACCAGTTGTGGGTCACAAAAACGAGGCATTTTTGAGTTACTGGTAATCACATAATTGGAAATCTTGACAGAGAATCCACAAGCAGGAAGACTGATGGCTGGTATTGAATAGTTGGTTAATATTCTTTCCTCCTAGTCACCTCAGACACCTCAGGACATACTCTTAGAAATGGCTCTACAGGTGGAATAATAAATTGAATACTGTATTTAGAGTAAATCAGGATGAGTTTTGGCACTGCTTTCCCATGGTCTGGATCTTGCATCTTAGTTTTCCTGTGGATTTCAAGTTCTTATAACCTGTTGTCATAAAAATGGAGTTGTATTGTTGATACAGAAGATACAGTCCAGAAACACTGCCTACTTCATGAGATTTTTTTTTATGTATGTTGCTTATATTTCATGAAGGGTATTTGAACTGTGCATCCAAATTTTGTTTGGTTTCTTGAAGTGCTTCCTGCTTTTTTTGTTTCTTTTTAAAAAATTGTTTCTAAAGCTGTGCCTAAGTTCTGCAAAGATTTGCATCATATCTTTTTACCTTCCAAGTCTGAGCCTAGGTATGTTGCCACTTTTTTATATACATGATGTTAGCTATTTTATTTGCAGACAGTGTGCTAGCTCCAAGTTAAGGGCTGGAGGTGCATTCCAAATCTCATTAGTAAAACTTTATTTCTCCCCATGTGTTATTGATTCTTTTTCAATCATCTGCTGAGCTGTATAAATACCAACAAGGGTAACTATAATTTGAAGGTAAAATCTTAGAGTTGGCTTTTCCTAAAATGAAACATATGTTTGAGTTTTATTACAATTGAGGCATCAGAAATTTTATTTCACTTCCAGGCTGCTTCATGGTGTATGAAATTCAAGCTTTAATCCTTAGTATTACTTTTTGAAGAATATTGCTAGGGTTTTTGTTTTTTTTTTTGGAGTGCTATGTAAAATGCAATCTCTAAATAGCTGTCTAATGGTCCCAGAACCTTCAGAACAGCCCAAGAAAATTTTACCAAGGACATTTTGTAAAAAGTTACATTCTCAATTTTTACTCTATCATCTTACTTAACCAGATAAATTAATTGGAACATGAATTCAATACATATCTAGAGTAATGCTATTCTAAAATAGGGAAACTGGCCAAGATACCTCTATATATATATATCAGATATATAGCTTTTAGGTGAAGAAGCTGAAAGAATTCCAGTAAAGGGGTGGGTGTGTGCACAAACATCTGTAAGTTCTCTGTAGAAGCCAGAGGACTGGATAATGCTGTGTCTCAGAAATATAAAGTACCTCAAAAAGAAGTGGATCAAGAGCAAGAAGCTCACTGCTCAAATAACATGGGCTAAATCCAAGGAGCAGGCTATGTTATAGTGTAGTATTACTCATCTTGCCTCCTCTGACACCCAAGACAGAGTTGCTTTTATTCTTGCCCGATGTCAACCATCTGTCTTGATGTCAGGAATAAGTGCCATTCCCTGACATGATGTACCTTTCCTTGGAATGTCATCCTGGCTTTGGGCACTCAGGACTTCTGCTCAAAACCACTGATCTTCAGATGTTTTAACTTGGGCTTCCTGGATGTATCCTGTGCTGAGAAACACCCAGAATGCATTCAGGCCTATGTTAAATTCTTGTTCTGGAAGTGCACTTAAACTACATGGTACAGCTTAGCTATGTAATTGTAACCCAAACTACCCTTTGGAGGAACCTTGCTTTCTTCATTAGCCTCTTAGCTTAGATCTCAAAATTAATGTCTAGTTTTGGGTAACATGGTTATCCTACAGCATGATAAAAGGGTGGCTAATGAACATTGAGAAAACCAATTTCTTAACCAGTGACATACCTTCAAAGGACTGGAAAATGATTCTTTGGCAGTAACAAATGGCCAGGGCTTACATTTTACTGTACTACCAGCTGGGCATTGGCCATCCTGGATGAAAAACAAACAGGAGGCAGAGAGCTTAATACATGCTAGAGATCTGCCCTGCATAGAACAAAATCGTAGTCCTGAATAGAAGAGCCTGTGTTTGTGCCATGCAATTGGACTACAATGCTCCTTGCAGTCCTTGAAGAGAAACACAATCTTCTTCACTCAAAGTGGAGCAGCAGGTAAAAGGCTATGAAAACTCATGAAGTCTTGGTTACTTTTCAAAGGGTGGATTAATGAGCAGCTAACCTTTTTTTTGACATATTCTGATGCCATCATTTTTAGCCCAATCAGCCAGTAGATCAGTGTGGCCAAACAGATACTGGGGCAGCAGAAGAGCAGGCAGAAATGCTGGTTGGGCAGGAGGGCAGGGCTGCTTCTCTTGTGTTAGGCAGTCTTGGATTGGCTACTGTTTGTAAAGTTGCGTTTTTGGCAGTTCTTCAGCAAGGACTCGAATATGCAGGTGCCTGCTTGGATTGCAGCCTTTGAGCATATCCAGACTTGCAGAGTTACAGTGTTTCCAAAGGTAGTTTAACATCTTGTTCTCAGATTGATGCTGCCCTGCCTGATGTTGTCACAACATGCTGCTGCCAAGGATAAGCAGTGTTTTGAAACAGGTCAGGCTTCCTTACTGAAACTTCGTTCACAGCTGAAATCTGAAGAAACTGAAAGGCTGAGTGCTAGTAAATACTGGCTGATCTCACCCTCAGTCAGAATAAACTCTGTTTTGCAAAAATTAACATAAATAATGAAATTCCATTGTTGCTAATTCATTCAGTTTTGTGCATCTGAATTTTCCTGTCTTGTTTAAACAAATTACAGGATCTGACTGCAGTTTCAGTCAGGTGCTTTGTATAGTGTTGCCAAGTACTGTAGTGCTGCCTCACTTCATTATATATGTGGATGCACTGAAGAACACACACATGTTTAAAAATTACAGTGAGATCCTTCTGGGTGAAAGGCATTATAAAAAGAAGATAATTATTTCAACATTTGATTCAGTTATTCTATATAAAGCACATTTTGGCATTATGAAAAGAACCAAAACATTTAACAGTTATGGGGGAAGAAAGGAGTCCTTTTTATTTTAAAGGATAATATTAGTATAAATTTAAAAATGAGTCATACTCTAACTAATTTCTAACTTGGTGACTCATGCTCTTGGCAAACTAATTATCCAGGACAAGTGACTCAGAAATAGATGCTATAGTTTTATGGCTCTTGCAGTTACAACTAAACATGAGGTGTGATTTTGGGTATAACAAATGTATCTATACCCAAAATTATGCCACAGTACTGGTTGAGGGTGTATTATGCATTCAGATTTCTTTAATCTGATGTGGTTTTGTCCTTGTGAGGTAGGATGGTGTAGCTGGCTTTGGGTATCTAAAGCAGTCATGGCCACCAAGAATCTCAGGGGTGTATTTGGTCAAGGAAAATCTAATCTGGTGTGTATTTCTTTCTGTCCAGGAATGGTGATTTGTTAAAGTCTCATCACAGGAGCATTTCTCTGACTGAAATTTTCACTTCAGATTCTTAAAAAATTGTTTGATGAATATTATTGATCATATTGATCTGGAGATGATGGGAAGATTCGTGCTGTATTTGCTTGGAATGAACATAGTACCAGGCTGTTAGCTGTAATCCTCTCTCTGTTTTGTTTCTTTTTCTTTCCATGCTGCTCCTTGGCTGCAGTCTGCAAAGTACTATCACAATGCAGGTCTGATCTGGTGAAATCACAACTAGTGCTGATGCCTGCCTATGATGGGAAGAGAATCCAGACTATAAACCTGGGATTTCTGGCCTCTTAATAGGCAAGTCTGTTGCTCATCTTTCCCTTTCCCCCCATTGGCTCCCTTTGTTTCTGTTCTTCCTCTGTATTATTAACTCATATTGAAGTTCAGTGTCACTGTTTCCTGGGAACCCAGTTTCATTTGGGTGTACATACAGTCTAAAGAAGTCACGTCACCTCCATGGTGGGAGCTCATCATGCAATGAAAATAGAAAACAATTTTGTTTTAGTAGTTCTGAATGATTTTCAGCTGAAGCAATGAAAAGGAAAGTCAGGCATATTTTAGTGAAATGTTCATGTTTCTCAACTCGGATTTTTAAATTGAGAATTTATAGTAACATTAGAAATTACTCATTGCAGATACCTATACAGCCTTATTCTCAGAAAGTAGGCTATTCATTAGAATAGCTGAAATGATTCCTGTAGTGAGACAGGAGAATGTCTTAAGCAAGCTGCATTGAATAGTAGTTTGTATTCTCTTTCTTTTGTTTGGTTGTAAGTATAGCGAAGAGCAGATGAAATAAATAATGACGCAGAGAATAACACAAATCATGTCAAACAAGGCCTTCAAACACTGTGCTTTGAGGTCAATTACCTGTGTGCCTGGAACTTTGATCACACTGGTAATGGCCAGATGACAGAACTTGGGTGGATGTACACACAAAGATAAATAGGCAGCCTTTCACTGAATTTTCAAGCAGAACAAGAAACGTCAGTGAAGTGAAAATGGATGTTTCTAATATGCTCAAAGAACTTCAACAAAGGAAGCTAATACTGATTAATTAATTTGCTGAAGCTGCAAGCCAAGGGGGTTTGTTTGTTTGTCTGGTGTTTAAACTTAAATGGATCCTGTTTCCAATAAGCAGCATGAAGGAGGAGTATTTCCAGGGCACTGCCATTCCAAATGGAAGACAGCATGCTCTCTGCCTGCTGAAATGTAAGTTTGAGTGCTAATCAGCCTGCCTAAAGCACTGCTAGATTAATAGCCAGCTTTCCTGAGAATACAGCTTATGGGGAACTGAAGCTGTTTTCTTATTTTTTTAAAGAGGAAAATTAAGATATTTATTTCAAGTAGAAGTTTTTCAGGTTTCCCTTTCAGTACTGACCCTGCCTAGACAAATGAGTTAAAAATCTGAGAATGACTCTGGAAGTCTGCTGCTAAATTTTTCAGTTAAGAGGCATGGACATTTAAATTTCTGGTTTGGGTGAAACTGATCCAAATAGAGCTTTCATTTGGGAAGTGAGATCTGTCTTCAAGTCCTTTCTCAGCTTTCTTGCTACTTTTTATTTTAGCAATATTGTTTTTTTTCTCTAAATGGAAGGTGAGAAGAACAGTTATTCGCAGTTTGTAAAGGATTTGAAGATCTGTGTGCACAGAGCATTATGTAGGTGAAAATTATTTAAATTCAGAACTATGTTTTGTCTTCTTCCTTTTTTCCTTATGTCACTCTGTGCTGTGACTGAAGTCAATCTGCTCATAATCAGTCTAAACTTGGTTGGTGATAAAGGATGGTGAATTTTGGGATTTTTGTTTTAATCACAGACTTTCTAGTTCACTGAAATTAGGGTTCCAGTCTGATTTCTCTCTGCAGGAAAGATAAGCTCTTTTTTCTTAATATTTTCATTAATTGTTTTGTCTTTGTTCCTATGAAAATACCATGATGAGTCCATCACTGGTGCTCTTTGCGTTTGCTTCAAAATATGGGAATGAGTCTGCTCTAAAAATGACTTTGTCTGTGTATGTCTGTATGTATTCTGGGAGGATCTAAGGTCTGAAAACTGTTAATGATAAGGAGGTCATAAATCAGACAACTTTTTTTTTGTTTGGAGTTTTAGGTCACACGTTTCGATTTCAGTTTGTATCAGATTGCAGTTGTGCCTGTGAATGAAGACTACTGTCATATTTGTGGGCATTATGTTATGTGCAGTCCATGACCACTGGTGCCTCAAAACCATTGCATCAGTGTTTCTGTTACACCTTTATCTGATGTGGTATGTGTACCTTCCTTTCTGATCCTTTCTGATGCTTGTTCTCAATCTTTTTATTTTCCTTTTTTTTTTTTTTTTTTTTTACCTCTGTGTGTGTGTGTGAGTGTGTATGTGTTTTGGGTTTTTGTTTGTTTGGTTTTGGTTTTTGGTTTGGTTCCCCCTTTTCTTCTAAGAAGAAATGGAATGAAGAATGAAGATAAGATACATGTCTCCTCTGGTATATTAATTAAATTTTATAAATTTAGAAAAAGCAAATCAGTTGTGTTGGTGTTTAGTACTTTTAGAGCAGTCAGGAAAAAAGAATGAGGGATAGATGTCTTTGCTGTATCAGTTCTGTTTTCAGTGGAAATGCAAAGGTTTCGTAAACAGAAAAAAAAAGTATCTTTGTCTCCTATTTGCTATTTCACAGGAGATAGACAATGATTTTGTTTTCTCATTCCATGTGTGAGATCACTGACACCAAAAGAAATGGTAGCTTCTTAACTGACATTCATGTCAAAATTAAGGATAAATACAATAAATTTGATTAGCAGTGTTCATGAGATCAAGGAGTCTGATTTACCATTTTGGGTTGAAAAGAACAATAAGTGTATATAATCAGAACTTTATATGTGAGTGTTAAAGTAACGTCCCAGGGTGTTACACCATATGTTTCAAGTGCAAAATCTTTTGTGCTCCATGGTACTTGGCATATGTTACTTAGATACTTCCATGTTAATAATTGATCCAAATAACTTGTTTTGGTCATCCATATGGTATCTTTGAGTCTTAAATTCCCATTAGACCAAGTGTATGTTTGTATTAGATACGTTTTATTACAAGAAAACAAATATTTTGGTGACACTTAGATCCCTGCAGTGAAATACAAATTGGTTCCTATGCAGGAGAGACTCTGAAAGTTACTTTCAGTGGTAGGGGTTTTCTTCACAATGTATCTAATGATAAAACAAAAGTCTCTACTTACAGTTCTGGTATTCTTTTTTAGTATATACATAGTTTGTATTGACCTTGTGAAAACCTGAAACCTCTGAATTGGCCTCTTGAATGTAATAAAATGCACAGCACAGAACATATTTACTTTAAGGTAAAGTCACTAGTTTCCGAAATATTCAGAAGGTATAACTATAGCAAACCCACTCAATGTTAGCATAAGATTGTTTCCCTTCTTTGTTACCCAGTAGTTGGAGCATTTAAGGACAAATTTGTCATTTGTAGCATAGTTCCTTCCTACACAAAACTCTGATTCTTTGCAAACATGGATTAAAAAGCTATTTTTTTAAATATTTGCATTTGTGTATTATTGTCTGTGGTTTCAACTTTAACTCACAAGGACCTACTAAATGTTTTTTTAGTCTAAACAGATCTTTGGTTTATCTGTCTGAAAGCACATACTCTGCTAAATTTTTAGCTTCAGCTGAGTGGTGATGTTTGGACTTTAACCCTGTGCTTAAATGTTCATTCACACATATGCTTCCTTGCTACTGGAGAAATACTAAAGGTGTGATGTGTTTCCATTTTACACTAATTCCCATCTCTGGGCTAATTTAAAAGAAGGAAAATTAAACCTCTGTGTCCTTTCTAGGCTCTGATGGACACTGTGTTGCCTCCTGAGTTAGATGAGTAAGCCAGTTTTGTCTGCATTGGAGGTATGTGTGTGCAGCTAGAACAGTTTAAAGAAATGCCTTTTTATCTCTTCCAAACACAGGCATAGGAAGTCAGGTTCTCTGTTGTTACCTGATTCATTATCATTAACATCCATGGAAATTTCATGTCAGCATTTAAGCTCTGGGAGTACAGACCAATTCAAGTTAAGAGTCTCTTGTACAGCTGGCTGTTGATAGAACCAGTTTCTCCTCTGTAGATGTGGCAGTGCTGAATAGAGGTAGTCTTTTGTACTTGGCAGCCATTCATTTTTTCAAAGTGCTCGTTTTGAAACTATCACTTACCTCCTGATTGCATTGTGAAGGATCACATGAAAATGCTGAGTTGCAAAAAAAGTGTAGACATTCAGCTGAGCAAAAACAGTATGCATACATACATGAGGATAATTGCCTGTGGGGGAGCAGTCAAGAGCAAAGGCCATTGTTTTCTCTACTAAGTGCTCTGCCACTTGTTGCAAGAATTTATTCACTTTTATGATGATGAACATTATTTCTCAATCAGTGGGTTGTGAACTTGCCTGTTTTACAATCACATTTTGTATATTTAAGTTAAAAGATAAGCAGTAGTACACTGAGCCAAATACTTGGGTAAAAGGTAGACTTTATGGGTCAAAGGAGAGTGCATTGGAAATGAGTTTTTTAGCTTTTTTACATACCTAAGAGTTTGAATCCATTACCTGTTCGTTTTCTTTTTTAAAAAGTTCTCTGCAGAATAGAAACTATGTCATGGGAGAAAAAAAGATAATTCGCCTGAAACAGATGCTTTATCTTCACTGTCTGGTACTTGTAAGAAATAATCAAGGACCCTAAATGCTACTAATTTGGGGAGTTTTATTTGAAATATCTGAACTAAGGCACTTAAATTTTTTTCCCATAAAAGAAGAGCACCAACAGCTCTTTAACTGTCAGGGTTCAGTTAAAGTTGGAGAGAGTAAATGTAAAATAAGTTATTGTCCAGTTGGACATAGAAGTATTGGCAGGGAAGCCTTTAGGGAGAAAAGATTATCACTGCTTTGTGACTGCTGCATGCTTTTTTTTTTCAGTTGGGATGAAAGACAGCAACCACAATCCCTAATCTCATCTCAGAACTGCCAGAGGAGAACTCTAGAAACCACTTGGACCACTGCAAAATCTGGCCACAGGCATGGGCAAGATGGTAAGACCAGCCTACCCCTGTGTACCCTTCTGACTCATTCCCTAGTCTTGGCTTCCCTAGTCTTATTGTTAGATGTGTAAGTCAAGTCTGTTTCATAGGCAGATAGTGATTAGACAAGGGGAAACAGAAGAGAGATTTACATTAGATGTTGTTAGGAAGAAATTCTCTACTCAGAGGATAGTGGGGCACTGAAAAAGGCTGTCCAGACAAATTGTGAGTGCCCCATTCCTGGGAGTGTTCAAGGCCAGATTGGATGGGGCCCTGAGCAACCTGATCTGGTGGGTGGCACCCCTCTGCGTGGCAGGGGGCTTGGAAATAACTGGTGTTTAAGGTCCCTTCCACCCCAAACAATTCTGTGTCCTAGTTCAGACAGCATTCCAGGTCGTATTCATGCTGCCTTGCCTGGCCACTGAGCTTGGCACTTGGGCCAGGAGATGTATCTATGCCCCATTTGTCATCAACAAAGAGAGAACATTCCTCCTTAGGGCTGTTCAGACTGCCAAAGCAACGTTGCTGCTTAGACAGAATGTCTTTTTCTGTGTTTCTCTGCCTTGATGAAAGTGAGGGGAAGATGAGCTTCCCCTCCATGCAGGGCTTTTCTTCATATCATCAGCAGGTTTTCTTTAAGTGCCACAGAAGGCATAATTGAAAGAAGCCTGTACTAATAGGTGGGTGAAAGGGGAAGGAACTGATGGTCTCAATATCATCTTTCTTGGCCTCAATCTGACAAAGATTTAGGCATATGACTAAATTTATGCCATTCATTTCCTCTGTCATCTGCAATCAGTTTCCCCTCTCAGATGCTTTAGTGTTTAGGGGAAGCAGAATTCTCATGTGAGCTAGCTGTTGTGATAGTAAGACTTAGCTTTCCTGAGTCACTCCAATAATCCCAGAGGTCTTAATGTCCATTTTTAAATACTCTGACATTGCAATTTCCAGATAAGAATTTTACTCAGTTTTAGAGCTGTTTTGTCCCATTTGATTTACATATCTGTCACTTGTCATTATATAGTTATGTTTGACTGTTGATCTTCTAGCCCTGCAACTTATGAGAAAAAGATCTTGAAAAAAATATGTGTCTGCCAAAGGTCCTCCTGCATACACCAAAGCAGTATGGTTTTTTTCCAGTTCTGAAGAGAAATTGAGAATAAATACCAGACTCTTAGACTTGGCACTTTCTATTTCATATGTGCAATATGTGAATATACCTAAAACAAATCAACAATATCTTTTTTTTTTTTTTGTGAAGAATGTTCTAAATAGTTTATTTATTCTGCTTTGCTAGATTTGCTTTATTTCAAAGAGGAAAAATCAAGTAAGAACTAGTATAACTGGCCTGCAGTATAGGAACAGGATAAACATGGACATAATTTGAATAGAAATATAAACAGGAATGGCAGAGTACCAGCAACTGCTTGAATATAAATCCTCAGGCAGCTATAGGAGAATTCTCTTTCCTTACATTATTTACATTGCAGTCTGTGTAGTTTGAGAAGGATATGTACATGTGTCTCATTACCACTTTTCTCCAAAATGTGACCAAACCTTTGTAGCTGGTTGGCTTTGAACTAGAGTAACACCACTGGCACTCTTTTTTGTTGTTGTTTTTGGATAACAGACTTACATGTGGACTGCACCTGTTGGATACTTACTTTAGCTTAGCCTTAGACCATAGATTTAGGAGTCAGGAGGGAGGTACAACCCTCAGAGGTTCCTAAAAAATTTCAAGCCAGATTGTCTGATGATAATATACCTGAAAGGGTGGTGTGTTTTGTTTGTTTGTTTTTTTCCAGTTCCATTGCTTTTGAAACTGTAACATCTGGACCACAGCACTTTTGATCTATGGCAAAGTATCCTAACTGCAAGGGAGTCAGTAGTTTGCTGAAGCTGACAGACTTGCCCTCTGTGTTTATAAACAAATAAAAAGAGGTGGGAGAAAGCTGAGTGTCTGAAACACAGGCAGGTATGGAATAATCCATGAAGTGTTTGCTGTGCAAATGTGTAATATGTAGTAAGTTGGTATAGCAGACTTGTTCAGTGATCTAAGATCATTTGTGTCCTGGATTGTTCAGCATACAGCATGTTTATAGTCCTTTTCCCACCAGATTGATGGTTTACAGTGAGATACATAGAAAATATTTTAAAATATAAACTAGAAGCTTCCACCTGCTTCACTTGAAGAAGAAAGACAGAAATACTGAGTAAATGTTAATTTTGAAAGAACTGAAATCATCCTTGACTTCATTTGTCAATATTGCTCCTAGATTCTATTGAGATTGTCTTACAAGTTTAACTGAAAACTGAACTGGCAAACTTTGTTTAGAAAGCTAGGGTAAAAGGAAGAGGAAAAATTTACTTTAGTTGCACTGAGGTGTTAGAAACTTTGCTTGTAATACATGCCATGACTTCATTGACAAATTTTATATGTTCCAGTCCACTTCTATGTGGAATAATTGTGCAAAATTAACAGCAAAATGTTAGGGAAATACTTAATTAGAAATAAAGGATTGGAAGGAACTTCAGAAAGGTGCCTTCTCCTTGCTTTAAGTCTGGATCAGTTCTACTTAAACTGTTCATCCACAGATATTTAGCTTCCCTAAGAACTTGCCAGCAGTCAAGTCTTCTGGTTCTGTCTAATCCTTGTCTAACTTCATGCTAGGAAATCCCTGCCTCCAGTATAAAGTAAATTTCCCTTCCTGCAGTTGCCACTTACGAATTTTCTTATTTCTTAACAACTGTGATGATTTCCTTTGCTGCTACCTGTTCCAGAATGTATACCCCTTCAAATCTTTAATTTCGTAGACTAAAACTTGATGTTTTCATTTCATTCTGTTAGTTTTTCCAAAAGTTTTTTAGAATCCTAAAATTGGGCACAGTACTTGAATACAGTATTCCAGTGAGTCAGTGGAAGGACTATTCGGCTACCAGAAGGAAATTTAAGTGTGCAATTAAAGGTGCTCTTGCTTTTTTTGGAGTAAGGTAAAAAGTTGCCACCTTACAGCTGAGACAGAGTAACTGCTCGTGTTTCTGCTCCCAGCAAATGCAGAGAAAACCAGGTTTGATCTCCTGTTCCGTATCAGGCTGGCTGTATGTGCAGTTAGTTTCTGTGTTAGGGACTAGAAGGGACAACTCTTACCAGCTGAGGACAGTAGCAGCAAGGATTCCTCATGCCCTAAGAGGACAATTTTGTAAAGTGTACCCAGCCAGCTGTCTAGATCTGCCATCAAATGAAATAAAGGTCTGTGCAGTCCAGGCAGCAGCCTTTTGCTTTGTAGTTTAAGCATAATCAGGTAAACTAGGGACTACTCAAGGAATTTCAGAGTTTTGGAAGCACTGAGCCCCATGTAGGAGTAAGTGTTTGTAGCCTGTCTTCCTTCTTATCCTCTTCAGGGCAATCGCTTTCAGGCTGGCAATTACAAATGCTTATGCATAAGAAAATTAAGAAAACTCCAAGTATTTTAATAATCTTCAGAATATTATTTGCAGGCTTTTAAGAAACAAATTTTACTTTGTTCTCAAACACTCTTTCTTCATTTTCCCAACTTGGTGTGCCTGTTTTTCTGTTGCTTGCTCCCAGTTACCTAAACATAATTGTTCTGGTCCCAGCCAGGAAGTGGAAGAATGCCACATTACTCTCCTGAAGCCATTTCTTAATGCAGTATCTCTTTCTGGAGACAGTTATATTAGTTCTTTATTCTTTGTAATGTTCTACCATGGAGGCCCCATTTGCTGTACTGATTCTGGGTGTAAGAAGGAGCCGTTACGAGACCTGTTTTTACTTTAAGAACAACCATGCAGATAGTGACTGGCAGTTTGTATAAAGAAATGACCTTCATGTGCAGAGCAAAATTCAATTAGTGTTTCCTTTCAGGTATACACATGACACCACAGCATAGTTCACCCAGTTTTATTTTAATTCCACTTGATATTTGATATATTCCATTCAGAAAATGCTTTTTTACACTTGGGTGTCTCAGCGGTCAGAGAATAAATCACAGTCACACGATTATCAGTGCTGTGCAGGGAAAGCCAGGATACTAAAAAAGCGGGAGGTCAAACACATTCAAGGTCACACTGGTCCCTCTGAGCTGTTGCGTGACACGTGACAACGTAGGCAAAAACTTGAACGTTCCTACCGATGTGTAAATAACTTAGTGTGAGCTACAAGGCATAGCTGGGTGCACACGCGCCGAGGCCTCCGAGACACAGATACCTGAGTCACATGAGCGTGCGCCAGGCTCCGCCGAAGCGAAAATAACCTGGCAGCCGGTGCCAGGGCAGGCTGCTCAGTGTGCAGCAGCGAGCGGGGTGGCGGGGCCGGCCCACGCCGCACTTGTACCGGGGGCAGCGCGGTGCCCGTGCCCCGCCGGCCCGGCCCGCCCGCGCGTTGCCGCGGAGACGCCCCGTCGCCACGGCGACCATCACGCCGCCCTCCCTGGCCGCCAGCCTCAACGCTAACGCGGAAAAATAATAAAAACCTCAGCCGCCACGAGAGCCGTCAGCGCCACTGCTCAGGCCCGGCGCTGCTGCGGGCCCTGCTGCAGCTGCCTCATCGCGCCTTCCCCATCCCGAGGGGGTGGGCCCGCACGGGCCGTGAACCCCAGTCCTTATTAGCATCGAGGGGAAAGCAGCTCTGCCAAACCTCAGCGCCTGCTTGCCTGCTTTGTGGATGGCAGCCATAGATGACGCCTCTAATACCTCTAATACTGGTCGTAAGTGAAGGCCAGATCAAAAAACGCAAAACGAACTAAAAACCCCACCTCATGTCTGTTTTACTGAAGCAAGGAGTAAATCCAGGCTAATCCTAAGGGCCACCGTGGGCACCTATCCACCACCAAGGGCTGGTCAGGCCACCTGGCTACCGGCTCACCTGGTGGACATACTGTGGCTGTAAAGGCAATATCGGCCCTCAGCTCTCCCAGGAAAAGAACGAGCCGTCTCCTCGAGTGAGTGAGGGAATCAATGGTGCCTTCACCAAATGGGATAAGTGGGCACTTCAGAGCTCTCCATGTGCTTATCTGCGCTCTAATTCCAGGCGTTCCTGTGCCCAGCGGTTACTGCAGGAAGGCTGCAGGCTCTGCTGGGGAACTCGCTGATGCCAGCAGGAGCAGCTGAGAGGTGCCCTGGACACGCCGACCAGGGCCAGGCACCGCCCGCGCTCCCGGGCTGTCCCCACCAGCACATTCCCAACTGCACCGCTTGGTTGCATTCCGTGTCTCACCCAAGAATAAAACAAAACACCACAGGAAAACATTCAGAGTTGTAAAATGCATCTAGTTCTTACCTTTGATATGCCTGAGGAGATGTGGGAGGTGTACTGAACACGTGCGAATATGGATGATAGGGTGTCTTTTTCAAAGCCTGAATAAGATTTTGTCTATATTCTGGGTCTATACACCATAAGGACCCCTTTCCAATACTCTGCAAAGAGAAAAGAATTAAAAAGAAAATCAGATGCTTGATCTAATGGCACAGCCTTATTCATTTAGCAGTTTTTGTCAGGAAAAGCAGCAGGGTTTGGGTTTTTTGTCTGACAGAAGTGAACATAACTTGCTTGCCAGAGATTATTGCTCCATTAATAACATATTATGACTGTATGATTTAAATCACAATTCTGAGGGGGAAAAAAAAGTAAGAATGAATGTTTGGCTGCTCTTTCCCTCCTTTCTCTTGTTACCAGTTAATATGATTTAATAATATCTGGCAATTTTCCAATCACCCCATATTGGAAAAATAAGAAGCTGCAGTTAACTGTTTAACAGAAACTTTTAAGAAAAGTATCTTGCTTTTGGAAGTGGTTTTCTTTTCCTTTTGCTGTTATACAAACAGAAACAAGGCTAAAAAGGAGGGGGTTAAACACCCTAGCAACTGTTTTAAAAATAAAAGGACTTAATCCTCCAACCCACATGACATCAATGCCATTATACTACAAGAGGAAATTAATCATCTTTTCTCCCCAGAGGGGAAAAAAATACCCAAAAACCCCCAAACAAACCAACGATCCAAAAACAAAAAAAAAGCCAGTATAATCAGAGTATAACCATTTAAGGGAGTTGTGAAATTGTGATTGGCTAAAACAACAGTTACTGTAATTACCGTTTCTGGACACAAGGAACAACACAAGCAGTCAATCTGTAAGGCAAAGATCACACTAAAATTCAGTGTTTATTCTTCAGTTACAAGCAGTGCAATTTCATTTCTTGCCTCAATCCCATCAGAGGTCAGGCTGAGGATATTTTGGATTGGTTTGTGTGAGTTCTCAAACAAATATGAAGACTTTGCCTCAGCTTTACTATGAAAGCATATGGAATGATAGTTCAGGAGCAGTCTTGCTCTGCTTGAACATACATAAAAACAAACACCAGTCCTAAGTGTTGACTGAATTCCCCTGGCAGGCTTTCAAGGCATTATGCTAAGATTTTTTGGTAAATGCTGATGTTTCCTGGGACAGGTGGAGGAGGCTGCGTTACTGCCTCTAGCTGCTTTTCAACCCAGGACCATCCCTTTTCTCTGCTTCAACTTCTCTCAGTGAAACAAAGCTCTCAGTTAATGTGTTAAAGAACAAGCACACACAGACACACACAATCACATCACAAGAGGGATATTATTTTCTTAAACCATATAGAAGATGAAAACCAGACACTTGCTTCCTTTGAAAACTTGTATCTTTGCCCTACACCACCTCCTAAGTGCTTCTCTGCCCCATGGACAGCTTTAGAATACACAGCGCAACATGCAAAGCCTTTACACACAGCAAATCCACATTAAATTCTCCTCCCCAAAAATAAATGAAAAAGAAGAGTCTTCCCCGATGTCACTGGATGGCTGCATGTGCATCTAGAAAGTTTCCAGCACCATTTGAGACTTGGCTTGAAAGAAAAGGAGAGCAGCCAGCACAACCCACAGGAGCTGAGTTTTCTGCCAGAAAGAAGCACGGCTGCATGCTGCTCTGGTGGAACAGGAGCATGGGGTCAAAACTCTGCAGGATGGCTTCCAGGGTTCAAGCCATCCATCCTTTTACTGCCCAAAGGTGCCCTACCAGGAGGCCACAGAAGAGAGGGACAGACATCTCCCAGCTCTTGAAGTGAAGCAAGGCTCTGATATGGCCAAAAAGCCCAAGATTCAAGGCACTAGAGAGACAGCAAGCAGGACTCTTCAGCTCTCATCTCAGTAAAGCACCACAGGCAAACGACTGAGAGATGCAGTGCTGCTGTCAGCCTTGGAAGCTGTGCACCACACTTTTCAAACCAGTCTGCAATAAGGAGGTTGTGATGCTTAGCCCTCTTAAATATGGGACAACTAGCCAGACATATGATAAGCCCAGTAAGTGATTTTTAGGCAAAGGACAAAGTCAAAAATAGAATCCAAACATCCTAAATTCCACTTCCATGCTCTATCCAAGACCCAGACTAAGAACATAAAATTTCCTTTTAAGCAAGCGAAGAGCAAAACTAGGAACATTTTTTAGGAGAAAACCTTTGCTAGATTCCTTACTTCTTAGAGCATGGGATAAGCTCATAAAAAAAGCTACACTTAAATACCATCTACCTTATTTGTACTTACTGGAATACAACATACTGTTTTCAAACTTCTCGCTTTTTCACTTACTTCCAAGATAGACTTTTCATCTGCTTGGAAGAGATTATTCCCCAAAACCCACCAGTTACTTTAAACTGAGGGCCTTACAATATGAAGTCACTACTGAAGAGTGACTTCAAAACCTTTCATTTCCGTTAAGATAAATTTGTGTGGCTTGCCCATATTCTTGCAAAAGCCAAAAATAATCTCACTGAAAAACAGGAACTCTCACAAAAAATACTGAGAAGTACACTCCTCATTAAAAAAACACTGGGAAGGCAGACTTGCTGTATTTTCACTACAACTGAGCTGACTTAAAATTTACCTGTAAAAACAAATGTAATTTAAGGCAATGCTCGCCAACTTTACAAAGTTCTCTTTTAAGACAGTTACTTTTGTTTTTCAACAATCACCTAAGAGAGCATGAAAAAAAGGAAAACTGAAGTGACATCTGGTTAAGAAACATTCTTGACTGTTGGGAGGTGTGAAGAGCTTCGTTAACTGTCTGTTCAGATGTGCCATTACTCTTCCCATACACAGAGCAGTCACAGGAAAGGAAATCATTGGAGCTCAGACCCGTCGGTTAGTGATTAATTTCCATCTTATGACACTTGGCGTGCTGCTTCACTACCTCTTCCAAGCCAAAAGTCAATAGTGACTCCAATCAAAAACCAGCAAGGCAGGGTCAAAAAAACCCCTCTGGATTACATTTGTCTCCCAGGCAACAAGTGACTGAGGAGTGGATAACAGCCCCCTGATCTCCTCAGCACTTGGAGTGCTCTCAGATCTCCCGGCATGCCACCTCCCCCCAGAACCAGGCACAGCCACCTCCTTCCTGCCAAACACAGGTTACAGCTTCTGCATCGATTCCTGGTTAAGGTGATTAAAAAGTGGGGAATGGCACTACAAGTCCTCTTCGTGTGGTCCAAGAGTAAACCATAGTTGAGAGTAAACTATTTCAAAGATGCTAATGGAGAGAGAGATAAACAGAACGTTTATAGAAAGAAAGTATATAGTGTATATATATACATATACACTATATAGACTACACTGTATATATAGTATATAGGATATAGAACGAAAATATATGAAAGTTTATGACTGAATACTTTATTAAAAAAAATCCTGATTATCTTTTATATGGAGAAATTGCTACTCCTTTTTACATCACTTAATATATATGTAGATTGTGCACAATGTTGTGTACTAACTCCCGATTTATTAATAAATTTGCTCTGAGATCTCAAATATCCAATTCTGATTCCGTTCCAGCCACTGAAGTCAGTGCACTACCATGAAAAGGTACATGATACACTCAATGTTCAATTGTTTTTTCTTCTAATGGACTGCATACAGAAGTTTTTTAATACTACTTTACACAACTCATTAGTATTATGTTTGGTCATTTTTTAGTAGAATTGAAAAAAGATTGAAATTTTAAAATAATTAAAATGCTGCTTGTCAACTCTTTCAGTTGTTATAGTTGGGAATTAATAGCATTATCCACTAGTACAACTCCTCATTACAAAGATTTTTCCTGCATATACCTCACAACTAACTGCCTGGTCTCACCTATCAGCTGCTGTCTGCCCGAAGCTCAACTAAAAGAATTGTGTGTTGAGCTCTTTCCAAGACCAGTGTCTGGGAAAAAATACACAACCTATTGTACTGGGTTTGCATGGCCAGATCTTGGTACTGCAGGGGTGACATTCATCTATATAAAAATTTCAGATAGTGTTTATTTGAAGGATTTTGTTCCCTGGTTATTTTAGCACAGACTTGAAAGGTGTTAGGAACACAACCCTTTTCACAGAGTTGTTCTTTTCACTGCCATAAAAACAAGTCTGGCCAAAACAAAGCTTTGGGAAGAGAGCGGACACAGAAACTCCAAAACATGGGATCAGGGAGATGCTGGCATTTCCAAATTTTCCCTTCTGAAGTTCTGGTAACATGTTCACTCTGAATCTGCACCAGGGAAGAGCAGCTCCAGGCACCCATATCTCTCGCAGCAGCATCACCACCAAGATGGTCCCCAAGGGAACAGAACCCTAGGGAAAATCTGCCAGAAGGGAGATTTTTTTCCTCCAGAATGTCTTGCATGTGCCTGGGCCTTCTTCCATAAGCCCATTTCAGTTATTTTCCTCAAAGAAAATTGTTTTTCTCACACAATTTGATGCAATTTACACTCATTAAGCTGGCTCAAATGAAGAGTGTCACAAGTATCCAGAGAGCTGTGGTAAAACAGAGGATGGATGTGGGGAGCCAGGGAGGGGAATGGGAGCTCTCCCCTTCTTGCAGCAGGAGCCTTGGTGGCATCCTGATGCACCTTATGAAACTGCAGACTGAAAAAGGAAAACCAGGACTCTGGCTGGACATAAAGCAGCTTGTAAGACAAATGGCAAAACCATAACGACATAGAGCAGGGGTACAGGGGAGAGCTGGGGTGAGCTGGGCAGCAAGGCTGGCAGACAGCCCTGGAGGAAAGGCCAGGCTGTGCATGGGAAACCAGAGACACTGGGAAGGTGAGCACCAACACAGATGCCTGGAGGCAGGGAGGAGAGAAACCAAAACAAGACACCCACTAGTGACTCCACAGCCCCACTCAGGCACCTAAGCTATGCCAGCAGGCTGAGAATTTTAAAACAACTCTGAGTTAAGGACCTTGCTACTCCCAAACAGCAGCTGCCCACTGAGTACTGTACTTCTCCACTATCAAATCAGGAGGGGATGAGTGACCATGGCTAGGCTTTCTTGAACCAAAATGGTCAGCAGTATGACTCAGGCAGCTACCCAGACTGAAGGTGTGCAGGTGTGCAGGTGTACACCATCTGAGAAGTATGTCACACTGGCTCCAATAATCATAAAAACAAAGAGAAAAACCAGAAATCTCCTATTACTCAAAAAAGGGCATTTCCACCTAACATCTGCAGCCTCAAGCTATCAAATACTGAAATCAGTCTGACATCTTTCCTGCCTAACTCAGTGTAGGTTGCTGCAGTCATTAACACAGGACTTGTGAATACCATTAAGGACACCCTCTTCAGTGATTAGGAACCTTTTGTTATTAGTAATTCACCATCAAGTAGTTTTCTCTCATGGATGAAACCCACTGTTGTTACAACAGGTGATCTCTTTGCAAGTCATAGTGGAGAGATTACTGGGTATTAAAGGTTCTTACTTTAAAGAAATATTTATCCTGAGCTCATTGTACCCAGTTATACTGCAACAGCAGGCTTGAAGCAAACCTTTCACACAGATTTGCCACCAAGCAACATGGGGATGCCCAACAGCTTCTACAGGTCCAAGTGTTCAATATGAGCACAGAAGGGCTTCTACGGAAGCAAAAAGAATTGTATGATAGAACTACGCATGTCACCACAGAATTTAAACAACAGTTTGAACAACTACATCCAGGACCACGATCTGTAAAAGATAACAGATTTATACCAGAAGCACATTTCTCAACTTCTATGACTGCACCACATCTAATGTAGCAGCACAAAGCCATCAGCCACCTTGCTGACACTGTTGTCACTGCTGACACCTGTGCAGGAAGCCTCTGGGGTGGTGAGAGCACACCCAAGGCTGTAAGGCAGCAAGGACCTGCAGAAGAGAACAAGGCATGATGGAAGAATCTATCCACAAAAAGAGCAGGGTCCTTCACTCACCACGTGACACTGCAGTCACCCAGAGGACAGAGTGATTCTGGAAACCGTGACTGAAATAAGTTTCTAGTTGGTTCCCAGGAACAGCAAACTATCATCAGGAATTCCTCCTGAACACAAATTCCCCTTTTCTCATCCTCTAAAAAATATATATATTTAACAAGAAAAGTGAGGAAATGGAGAAGCAGAAAGAAGGCAAGTAAAATACTTCCTGAGCTGCACCTTACGACACCCTGTCTTCAGCTCTGAAGTGCACTGAGAGGAGCACAATCATCACTCTAAAATCCACCTCAGGAAAGAATGACTTGCTTAAATAACTTTCTTGTACTAAGCAAAGAAACCTGCCAAGTGACTTCAAAGCCATCCCACAATTCTAACACAGATTACACATACTTCACTAAATATACCTCTACTCTTGAAGGTTTCCAAGTGTTGTGCTGGCACTATGGGAAAGAAGTGGTTCATGATTGCAAAATTCACCAAGACTAGAAAATGCAAGCCTGCTGTGACCACTGATGCTATGTTGAATCAGCACTACGAAAGCAAGGGCAGAGATGTTTTTCAATATCCAAGGAGACAGAACTTGTGCAACCAGGAACACTGCTCAAAGGCCAGCTCTATGCCATTCACTTGCAGACAGTGGTGATAAGAAGAACACACTTTACTGTACCCATCCCTCATGTTAGTATCATGCTCCTCCAAATGAAGGGTATCACTCCTAAAATAGAACCAACTCAGTATTGTACTTCCTTCATTTACATGAGGCAGAATGAGCATACTAGTATCAAAACTTGGAAAATCTATTACATAGCAAATTTTAAACTATTTGCCTGGCAAGCACTCAGGAAGATTTAAGATTAGATGCCAAAGTTGGTATGCTGGTCTGTTTAACACTCTATTGCTTACCTTTACTCATCGATATTTCAAGTTATCAAGAAAGTCATAATGTTGCTTGCTCTGCTCTCCTACACAGATTCTCCAGTTTTAAGTAGTTTCATATGGGTGGTCACAGATAATACTAAAACTTTATTCTTTAGAACAGCTTGCCTATACCTTGCATATGAGCCTGGTGGTTTCTCTAGTTACTCCTTTTTTTAAACAATTGAACTTATTTGCAGAAACACACAAACAAAGCACTGAATCATCTGAGGTCAGCTAGGTTTTTTCTAGGGTCTTTTTTTGGTTTGTGTTTTTTGTTTGGTTGTTTTTTCTTTTTTTTTTTCTTTTTTTTATTCCTGTTTTTTGAGTTTTTTTTTAATTAAGAAGTACAGCAGCTAAGGAATTCTTAAAGAAAGAAAAACAAAGCCACTGCCAGTTATTGCTATTATTACAAAACACATTCCTCAGACTCACAGCAATCTTACATAAAAATTACAAATAACTATTCATGCAGTTTAAGGGCAGATTTTCTTCATTCTCTTAACATTTCTAGCACAGACCAGTGAAATTCTCTATGTCCAGCTTTACAGAATTGTACTATAGACCTTGACTGCATTTTTATGACAGTGACAACTGCTTACTAAGCTTTTAATTTTCATAAAAATCCCCCAACCTACGAACTTAAGAGAGCTAGAAATTTTCCCTGCTCTTCCAAGGAAAGTTCGACAACGTTAGGTTGACACCAAGTTGAAGTAAATCTGAAGTAGTATCTGCATACAGCATAACAAAACCCTCACAAACACTTCTGCATGTTTTCAACCATTTTTCAGTAAAGCAGCAGTCACAGCTCAGCTCAAGCACAAAGGTGAAGAAGCATGACGAGAAGAGACCAGCTAAAACAATTACATGACCATAAACATATGCTCATCTAATGCATGAAATTGAAGTTTTGATGTGAAAGCATGCTGGAGTACAGTATTCAACCCAAGTAAGACAGCTGCATCAAAAAATCATCAGCACTTCACAAGAAAAGAAAAGGTTAGGGCTTTTTAAATCTTATTTTGCTCCAAGTAAAAACATCCATTACTTCAAATCATGCAAGTCCAAGTCTTTGTTTTCACACTCATCTCTTGGTATTTTAGCTGACTTGCTCAGTGAGCTACCCAGACACCAATCCAGCCATCAACCTTTTACTCCCCTGATCTAACTTTATCAAAGTGGCCTGGTTCTTCCCTAAGTGATGCAGCCACAGGAACCACCTCCACACCTCTGCTGTCACAAAATGGGCACTGTCTTTCTGACTGGAGAGGCTGTGTGGGCATATTACTTCCCTGAGAATGGAAGTACGGTTAGAGAGGAAAAGGACTACTTTGTCTCAAAATGAAATAAAACAAAAAGGAAGTCAAGAACACAAATAAACAATTATACAGGAATAAACAGGCCAGAACAGCATTGAGAAGTAACAGCTGAGAAAAGGGAAGGCCATGGTATTCCATAGCCAAAAAAAAAAAATCAACCTATTTCAGAGGCAAGATGCACAACATCCTGCAACACAAGAAAGTGCTGCCAAAATGCATACTGTCCAGTGGTCTTCCAATACTAAAGGAGTTCAAGTCTCACCAGCACAAGACATATCAGAAGTTTTCTTTGTACCTCTGGGCTTGTACGTGCTATCAGAGTGAAAGGCCCTGCCCCCTGCAGCAGTGCCTTCTGAGGCTGCTCACCCCCCCAAGTCTGCAGAGAGAGCCCCATTAGTAGTGTCACAGGCACAGACTCTATGGCCTTGATAGAGCAAAGAAACGGGGCACAGGACCGACTGCTTTGGGTTTTACACAAATGAAGGCATTCAGGGGCTTTTAAGCCATTTTTTACCTCAGCACTTCCCCTCATGTGTACAGAAAAGTTAGGAATGTCTTCTAGTGCATGACCTAGACACCCAGCAAGGCTGACTTGCAGCCAAGACTGCCAATCCAAAGCATGTCTCCTGAGTCCAGGGTCCTGATCCTGCAAGTGGCGCTTCAACACCAGGTCTGGAACGATTTTCTGCTATTATTTCACTCATGGTACCCACTGCCCATGGGCACAGCTGGTCCACTGCTCCTCCAGCACACCAGCACATGTCCATTAGTACAGGTAGGCTCACACAAAGCTCACACTGCTAACAGCCAGCAGGGAATCTCCTACACCACATCATAAAACAATTCCTCCAACAGGCTCAGGAGGTGTTGCATTATGTCGCCCAACTCTGAGAGTCGTATTTAGCGTGTTAGATATGTCCTTGTTGAGTTTATATATGCGAACCACCCTATAAAGCTATTAGGCTGCCACATGGAAACCCTGCAAGCAGCTGAAGAAAGCAGTCATTAACTGCCCTTAAACAATGCCTGCCTCCTATATAAAGCTGATGTTGTTTAATGCCAGTACCTAGCAACCCCAAACATTGCCCAAAGTCTCCCCAGGCTAGGCAAAGTCTGGGTGCTGAAGAAGACAGGCTGAGACACTGCGAGGGAGGAACGAAGTGCAAGATCAAACAGATGCAGGGAGACTGGGCTGGGAAAGCAGGAGAGCCCAGAAGATAAGCCTGTCATCATGACAGATCAACACTGGCATACTTGAGGGAGATTAGACAGCAAGTAACATTAAAAACGTTGTTTCAGCCTATAGAATTTCTGTGTATACTTGGAAAGTGTAATTATCCCTACACTACTGAAAAGAAAATTGAAAAGATGCAGAAACAAAAGAATAAAAAATGTCCTTAAGGTCACCGATAAAATCCATGGCAGAAAGGAAAAAAACCCCCAGACCTCAGACCAATAGTCCATTTAGTGGGGTGTGCTAATTTCATAGCAGAGGGGCACTCATTTAAATACCCAACTGGCTATCCATGCCCTTCATATTATCTACAAATGGAAAAGACATAAATTGCCTGTTCTTACAAATGTATAGTTACATCATATATGAAAACCTAGGGATAATTTTAAAACACAACCTTCCACAGAACAGATATTAAAAAAATTATTCAACACTTAGATCTGTGCTAAAGGTTTACAGGTCACTTTTTGCCTACTGCTATAGTAATGACAAAATAAGCCAGTAAGTGAATTTCCAGGGGAAGGGGTTAACAGCTGGCAGAAATCTGTGAGAGGGAACAGGTTGTACTAAATCCATTAACTGTGACAAATAAAAATAGAAATAAGGAAGACCTGACAAAAGCTAATGGATTTGCACCATTTCCCTCATAACTGTTTATTTAATGCAAGGTTTTCCTTGCTTAGTGTTTAATATTGGGTTGCACGATATATTGAGGAGAAAAAAGAGGCACTTTGATAAATGGTTTGAGAGGTTCCCTGGATGTGAGGTTTCCAAGTGTTCTCAGCTATTTGCAGAAACAAAGCTGTGCTCCATCCCGAGCCCCACTCAGCAGCCTCAACAGATCCGTCACCTCCAGCAGGCACAGGCTGAAGAATAACCATCCTCCTGCAACAGAGACCTCAGTGCTGCCCACATCCATCACACACATTACTTCTGCTACTTACATTTACATTCTACTCTGCCTGTGTCCCATGTCTACGCTAGGTTCAGAGATACTCATTTTTCACTATCTTCCTCCTTCCTCCTCCTCTTTCTCATGGCCAAATGAAACCCCAAAGAGCAAAACAAAACACCTCCCCATGCCGCAAGCATCCCCCAAAATGAAGCAACTCATGACTGCAGTTAAGTTTTCATCTTGTTCACACAGCCCAAATCAGCATAAACTCATCAGGGCAGGGCCTGGCTTCAGGAGCCTCAACAACCCAAATGTCATAACACGAAACCTCAGACTCAAAAAAATCTGGGACTTCATGCAACTTGGCATTTTTGCAAGCAGCCTACACAAATCCTCCTTCCACCCAAACATCAGGTACTACCACAAGCCTCTGGGAAATGCCTCCTAAATTAAACAGTAAGACCAATGCCTCTGCAATGAAAACAAACCAGAGAAAGACCAGTTTAGACCTAGGAGCAAACTATCCTCCTGTGGGGAGGTCAAAACCCAGCACACACACTCGCTCTTAGACACTGGGCACTCTGCTGGGACTAGAACTGCAGTGCCTGTGGAAGAGGTCTTTCCTCATCTGACGGGATTTGGCATCTCATTTTTACTGTAATGCAAACTGAGCAAGAAATCTCACCTGAGAAGTGCACCATTGAAACCCACACATGGCCAGAGACCAGTAAACCCTCACTGGGACCTTCTGCAGAGTCAGGGTACTACCACCTTATGGCAATAACCTCTTCCTGTGTCTTCTGAAGTGCTGGCCATAAAAGCCTTCCTGGGAGAGTCAAAAATGCACCTCAGTTACACCAGAGCCTTGCAACATAGGGAGGCTCCAATCTCAAGATGGCAAGGAAATCATAAATGCAAGCAGAGACAGGGAGCGGGCTGCTAAGCCACCTGTCTGTCTCCATGGAGTGCCCTGCCACAGGTCACTACAAGCACCCTCTCCCAGCCCTAGCTGTACCTCTGGTCTCCTCTGGCAGCAGTGCCTGAGTACACAAAGCTTCTTCCCACACCAGCTCCAGCCCATGGATGGTGGGAGATAGCCAGGGCCATGGCATTACCACAAGCACAAACAGGAGACACTGTGGCATGCGGGTTAAACACAGCATTACCATTTCCACCCTGGCAGCAAGCACAGTCCCCTCACCCTCCCTGGAAGTGCAGGGCGCCAGCCCCCACTGTGCCATAGCTGGGGAACCTGCACCCAGCCCCAGCCCATGAGCAGTCTACCACGAAGTCAGGGAGGGAAAAACAGATGAGAAGTGTCCTTCTCAGCAAAAACATGCAGTGGGAGGGGGTGAAAGAAAGCTACATTGTCAGGTGTCATCCAAATCATCTTCAAGGTGAAGTAAGCTGAAAGGAACAATGCAGGAACTTTTTGTTGTGGCAGTCATTAATTCAGACATACTTGTATTTTCTCCCATTTTTACTTTAAGTCTGCTGCAGAAGCAAAGGCCTGTAAAAAGAGCAAGAAGATGAACTTGCTTAGTCTTCAAAGTTTAATTCACAGTAAGCTTCATTAAAACTGTAAGAAGACTCCCTTTAATATTTATCTCTACACAGCCATCTGAAAAATAGATTTGACAACTATACGATTTTTTCATCTTGGGTTTTTTAGGTGACTGCATTTTTGCAAGCGTGGCTACACAGGTTGCAACTGGTGAAATACTAAAAGTGGCAGAGACAACAAAGCTTGTCATGAAAAACTTCTGCAGCATAAGCCACTGAATCAAGTGTATTTTAGAGTGGATAATCAGCTTCCCTGAGCGCCTTCACCAGTGAAACAGATTTGAAATTGTGCGGAAAGTTTATTATTAAACACAGTAAAGTGATTACATTAGAGAAATAATATCTGAACTCACTGGTGTGCAAAAAAGGAATATTTAAATCTACAATTTTTCCAAGGAAGCTAGCAAGTCCCTAATCAAAACCTACATCTTGGCAAGACTAGAATTCACAGGTTTATTCATGTTATTTCCTGGGCAGACTAGTTCTACATTAGCAGAGCATTAATCAAAGTCTAAATACTTAACCAAATCCTGACTCAATATAAATTATTCCTCTGTTTAGAAGTCTACCTCGTTTTTCCAGATGCCATTCCAAATCCCGCAATCATTTTGCTATAATAGTAAAGAAAAAATGAGTTTCCTCAAACTCACAGGAGAGCATCAAAAGGCATGAGAGGCAGCAGCAGAGAGCCAGCCTGCAAATTCACTGAAACAGACCCAGCAGAAATAGCAATGTCCCTCTTCAGGGCGCTCTAAGCTGGTAGCAAACAGGATGTGAGCATCAGTCACTGTGTGCAATAAGAGGTTATTCAGGATAGCAAGTTCAGGCACAGACCAGGTCTTTTACCCAGTAAGGAAAGAGTGGGAGGAAGGAGGGGGTAAAAAACAGCTTTCAACCTACACACCACAGACCTGCCTATTTGGGTTTTCCCTGGCTTCTTTTTAACTGAATGATCTCACAAGCAGTCATGTTTCATTTTCAGTATGATGTTCACAGGACGCCCCCATGAAACAGGAAGCCTGCATGTGTTTGTAGTGTACCAAAAGAAGAAATGACAAGCTTCTCAAGAAAATGAGACACTGGACAACCTCAGCAGCACCAGCAACCCTGAGAAGAGAACTGGGGCACTTAATGAAAGACACACCACCTACAGAAAGAAGGATTGATGCTCAGCTTGAACAGAACAAGGAAAGAAACAGAGTTTAGAGTAGGAGAGGGGAAAAGAAACTGGATGAAGTCTAGAAACTTCTGGAAAAAAGCTGGGTCAACTTCTACATGGGGCTAAGTCACCATCTTCACCCTCCCACTCCTCGGTGTTCACTAGGAAGCTATTACTCATTCTGATCATTCTGAGCATACAGAAAGGCTGCGGATCAATGTTGCACAAGACTGAAAAGTGATCAGTGATTAAACATCAGTGTACAAATTCATCTGACTTAACATGCCTGGAGTGGAAGGAAACAGGGAGAAACAATTTCTGAGCAGACTCCAGTGATGAAAACTGACTACTTGCCCAACATCAGATGATGACGTGAGGAGTTCAGAAGTAACAAGGACAAGAAGACGTATGATATTCTCAGACAGTTAAAAAGTTGTTTTCCTCCAAATTATTCATGATCAAATATGCCTTTGAACAGATCTACCATCTAAAGGAAAAGAAAATCTCATTTAGGGATGCCGAAGCAAGGCTATTTTGATGACACAGGTGTCATGCGACCAGGCCTGCTGTGACCTGAGTCACTGCTCCACGTCTCCTGTGATCTTTTTCTTGATCAGTTTCACACAGGAAGCCTTCATATCTGACATGCCAAAAATAGCATATGGTTTACAAATGAAAATCCTGCTTCAAAAAAAGGCTGTAGCTTTTTTTTCTTCTTCAAAATGCAAATACACTTTCAGTACAGTGCAACAGTAACTAAAAGCACTTGTCCCTGCATTCCCCAGACAGACGCCTATGATCCGTTACATTTAGAGATGATGCAGATAGGAAAAAAAAGAGAACTAAGGTGTATTTGTCTCGGGGGGAAACCACAAAAACAGCAATTAGAATTGAATAGCTGAAGGTGAAAAGCAACCTAAAATAATATGCAAATGCCCCTACAGAGAAAAATGCATAGGTAGAAAATGAAGTCCCATCAGCTGAAGGCCCTATCCAGAGGTTGAACAAAAGGGAATGGATGCCTTATATTGATTCCATTCATCCTACCAATACTGAAAAACAGCAGTCATCTTACCTTTCAGGGTTGCATAATGCACCAAACCCTGCTGAAAACCAGTAGCCAGCCTTTGAGGATGGTGGTGTAAAACCACACCACTGGTTGCCCCTGCAAGAGGAAGCCAGTTACACCAGCTCCAAAGCTCCAGCCCATAAAAGGGGCTCACTGCTTCAAAGGGTCCTTCTCTCTTCATAGCTGCACCCAATGACCACAAATGCTGACATCTGCACTGTATGGTGAAGGACTTCTGTAATTACTGTGTTAGTCTTGCAAAATACTTTTCAAGCAATACTAAACACACCACTAACAGAAGAGTTTGAAAGAAACTTGACTTGCTTTATTGCAACCTCCAGAATCTGGCTTTAATGTTGCTGATTCACAGCATTTTTAGCATGTTGGTATTCTAGATGTTTCTATTAGAAAGTCGTGAAATGGTGCAAAGTCAAAGGGGAGGGGGGACAGGGACAAACCAAAAAACCTTTCCAGCTGCCTTTGCTTCTATGAAAGAGCTTATAAAAGTTCTTAAAGACTAAAATAAGACATATGGCTCCTCCCTTCATTGTTTTAAATGACAACGTGATTTTTAAGCCAATTTCATAACTTTTAAGATATAAATCTCTAGATAAATAGCCTCCCACACCACTCTTACCATATCTATTCATATTATTACACAAACACACCCTTAGATGCTAACATTACTTGGTCTAAATTAAAAGCCATGCAACACAAACAGAAAATTTATTTGAGCAATTGCAAAATTCCCTTCCTTTCCAAACAAAAGCATGTCTTGGTACACAGTACAACAAGTTCAAAGTAACACATGGTATGGACTGAAAACCTGTTTAAACCACTCTAGAACTGTTTTGATTTTTCACCTGATTCCAAACAAGAGGAATCAACAGATAGTCAAAACACAAAAAAAGGCAAGTTCACTGATGAAGCAAATTCTTCCCCTTTTAAATGCATGTCAAATTAATGATTCAAAGTGCCAATCCAACAAGTCTGCAAAAACCCTGTTTTATAAATAACAAGGGGAACAAATATAAGATGATGTGGCACACAAGTGGATAACTCTACCATAATTAAGACACGGCCTCTTGTCCCATCAGCCCAAGCCAGTCAAACACATTTTGGGCATACTAGATACTACTGGAGGGTGGTACTGATGAAAGAGCAGAAGGTAATCAGCAGAAGTGGTTAGATTATAAGCATATTTACTTTGAAACTGAAATAATGCAAGTATGTTAGCTGGCGGGAAGAAGACATTTTCCAAGTCACAGAAGAAAAGGATGAAAAAGCATAACCTTTCCTACAATTTCATTGCTACAAATTAAAATCAAAGCTTTCTAAATGAAAACTCTTTTTTTCTTTCAAACAAGAATGACTGAAAACCTTGTGTCTTAATGGAAAGGGTCATTACATTTCTGTCTTCCCAAATTCAAAATTAGTCAACTGTAAAATCTAACAGCAAATGGCACACCAAAGCAGACTTGCTAAGCCAAGAACAAGGAACTTTATTCCTCTGAACAAATGCAGCACTGCCCAAGAGGCAGTGAAATATTACAGGTGTTTCACCAAAACCTGAAACAACAAAAAATTAGACAAAGTGGAGGAGTTCTACTAAATTTTAAAGGCTGATTTGTTTTGGGAAAAAACAAGAGAGATGGTTCAGGTTACTTAAGACTCTTAATTTAGAGTTATCTGTTTGGACTAACTCGTAACCAGTTGTGGCAACACATCTTTCCCAAGGAAATTTTGCAGAGATTAGCTCAGGTGGTTAGAACATGGTACTACTGATAACGACAGGGTTGCAGGTTTGATCCCTGTCTGGGCCATTCACTTGAGAGCTGGGCTTGAAGGTACTCTTCCAACACAGAATATTCTGTGATTCAAGATGTACCATTATGACAGCATCTTGTTTTCCTGACAGAGAGACACAAGCAGACAAAGCTCTACCTAACAACCCAATTTTTGCTCCCATTTTACCTTGAAAGTGTTTGGATGATCTAAAAAACAGTGTGACTCCATAATGCTTTTTATATATAGAAAGCATTTTTGTATACACACATATATACAGATAGAATTTTTAAAAAATTAAGCAGAAAAGGGGAGTACATCACGAACAATAAAACTGCATTTGCCTCAAGAGACTGCATCTTCTGTGCAATTTGTCTTTATCATAGCTTCTTTACTCATTCTCTGCCATGCAGCCAGAACTCTAGAAAGTATTACAGATCAATATAAAATTGTAAACCAAACCTACACTCTTTTACAAAAGCAAGGTCTGTATATTTAACCCTGAGCACTGTAGGGGAAGACCTTCAGCTGTATAAAGAAGGGTAAGAGAGAGAAAACACAAATAAATTAGTGTAATGAGCAATTATATAAAAATAAAAGGATTACATTAATTTTCAAAACAGGAAAAAACTATTTTGGACAAGTTTATCCTACTGCTTCAAAGCAAACCATGCAACGATACAAATGCCAGCATTTGTCTAATTCTCAGCCACACCCTGACTCCCCAGATTCCCATCTCTCCTAACTGAAGACTGAAAACCTGCACTTTCCATGCACACCATGCATTCCTGCTTACTTCAGCTATGCAGGAAAGCCAGCAAACTACCTACACCATTGTATCATAAAATGATTTTTCACCCAGAGGATGGCTGGGCACTGGAATAGGCTTCCCAGGGAAGTGGCCACAGCACCAGCCTGAAGAGTTCAAGAAGTGTCTGGACAAAACTCTCAGGCACACAGTGTGATGCTTGGGGTGCCCTGTGCAGGGCCAGGAGCTGGACTCCCTTCTAACTCAGGATGTTCCATGATTCTATGATTCTATTAACGTGCAGCCCCTTAGCTCTCAAGTACTTAAGGAAGTACAGAATTATGTAAGAATAATATCATTATTTCAAATTAAATTTATTTATAAATATTACGTCTGAAGGGAATTCCTGCAGAACTGAATACCTCTTGACCCATGGTGTTTTCCCAATGCCTAAGTATAATTGTAGCTCCATATACACCAGCAGCAGGCAGTTCTTAAATCTGTCAAACATTCTCTCCAAAAGCCTTCAAAGTGCTCCCAGGAGCAGTGATGATCTCTGGAAGTGCAGTGATTCTGGGTTTTCCTGGGGCTTGAGAAAGCTGCACACAACCAGGCACTGCAAAGCAGTGGTACTGAGAAGAACTCTTCAAACACAACCTTTCTTGCATGGCAAAGACTTTAGTCCTAAAGATGAAGATCTTGTCCTTGCAAGGTCTATATAGCTCTTCTCAATCATTTAAAGAGATCTAATTGCAAAAGTTCTACATTTATTACATTCTGAACCACTAAACCTTAATGGTGATGTTTAACATTCCTCCCACTAATGTAAAACCAAAACATTTCATGAATGATTTCCCTATTTTTACTGAAGCATGCAGAACCTACGAGACATGTTCCCACTCTCCCCACTAAAGGGTGAGGAAAAGAGATAAAGATATGTAAATGAAAGCTTGAGATAAGGTATGCCAGCAACTAACTCTAGTCTTGCATTGACCCCCCCCACAGCCCCTGCAAGTTGCACTGCAGACACTTTTTTTCAACTGTAAACTCAGAAATACATTCATAACAGTTACTTCACCTCAGTGAGTACCTTCCCACAAGTAGGCAGCTGTGGGATCTCATAAACATAGCTCTGGAGCACAGGCTAATTTCCTGCTCAAAGCTTGAATGAGTGTGAATTCACCATACAACCAGATCCTCTTATGCAAAATTCCATCAAGAAGTTTCTGCTCCACATACTGCCACAGACAATTCTCCATGTGCCAACAATACTTCCCTGTTCATTCCTCTGCTTACCAACAGTTGTCTTTCAGCAAGTTACACTGGTGCTTCAAAATCCTGAGAGCTCTCAGTGGTAAATTGCTACTCTTCACTGCTGCAATGAAATATAGCAATTCAGCATGCTGTAGATAGTGTTTTGGTATCTTAAGTCACTGGCTAAGGGCAGCAATTTGGTATCTTTTCTACTGCAACAAGGAAAAACCCCCTCACATTTAAGATCCTTAGAGTGAGTCCTCCCACAAAATCTTACACTAGTTCTCAGGACAATTTTTCCATAAGAGCCCAAATGAAATCTGAACAACTAAACAGAAATAAATTAATTTAACAAAATTAATTAAAACATACCATATCCAAAATTATTATTATGGATAACTAAGCAGGATGCAGACGCATCATTTATGGCCACAACAGCTACTTTCCACAGCTCTCAGTCTCAATTCTGTTGATACTCAAGAGTAAATCAAAAGCAGCTTCTCTGAAGTCAAGAGCCCAAATTGCTGAAAAGAACAAGTAATGTTTCAGGCTAAGAAGGGCCAACAACAATCCACAAAAAATTCAGGAGGAAAAGAAGTTGTAGGAAGGTCACTTTCTTTCGTTCTCTCCACTGTTGCTTGTCTTACATCACCTCGAACACTGGTGAGTTTGACACCACTTACAGCTACAAGAAATTCAGGACTCTTTAAAAGCCAGTTTTGTTGCCAGCATGTAGATAAATTTTGTCAGCATCAAGATTCTTACAAATGTGCTTACTGTCCAGAAAGGATAACCACTGTTTTATTGCCATTGCAATAAATGCCAAACACAGCAGTGATGATGAGCATGAATGGGTGCACTATCCCAACTACCAAAGGACTCAGTAGCTCCAGGCACCTGATCACTGAGATCCCACGGCTGCAGGCAAAGACGAATCATGGATAGGATGGCATGGCAGAGCCAAGGTGTTCTACACTCTCTTGTGTAATTAAAGGGAAGAATTGCAGTGAGCTTCAGTCCTGGATGCTGATTTTGTGCCAAGTGAAAAAATCTCAGGAAGCTCTTGCTAAAAGCAGTGCACCTGAGGAACGTGTTTCTTGCCCCCATCTAAGAGGCCAGTTAGTCCCAGGGCAGCCAGACTGCTGAAACCATCCATAGGGCCACTCTCCAGCAGCAACGTGCCTGGTCCTCCAGAGTATCTGCCTTTGCCCACACCATTAAAGAAAGCATATGGTATTACTTCTGTGCCTTAATTCTTCCACGCCAGAGAAAAGACACACAGGAATTAAGTCCAAAAAAACTAAGCTACGAGACTCAAAAATCATTCAAGCACATATTTGGGATCCACTTTATCTTTAAGGATGTCAGAGCTCAAGTGTCAAGGACAGGGACTCATAATTGCACCTGAACCAACCACCTATGTTTCTTGGCTGCTTGTCAATGAAGCACTGCCAGACAATCAATCTTCTCCTCCCCAGCCCATCCATAATAATTTCTCATCTCTGGAGCTGAGAGGGTCCCCTGCTTTAAGCCAGCTCTGAGACACCAGAGCAGGTGAGGAATGGTTGGGGAAGGGACTTTAACTGGGAATTAGATTGAATGACAGATGTTAGGAAGCTAAACAGCTTTTTCCTTGAGACCAAAATTTAACTACTGAATCATAACAAGACAGCTGTTTCTACTGAAGAAAGCGAAGTTTCATTGTTTCTAACAACTTAAAAACTGACAAACTAAAAGTATCACAAAACCAGCAAGACTCTTACATATCTCATAAAAATGAACTTTCTTCAGTATCTTCCTTTACCTAGAAGACCTCTTTACCAGACTTGTACTGATTAAAAATACCAGACTACGTATCAAAAGATAAAAGCAAATTACTTAGCGATAAAAAGCTTTATTAGCTTAAAAATGCATATAAGCATGGGCCACGTCTTTCCCCAGATGCTTGCTAAGCAAAACTTAACCAGAGGCAGCCACATGGGGCTTTTTCTTAAACAAAACTGTGTTCACAAGAGTAACTGAATAGAATCATAGATGGGTTAGGTTTGGAAGAGACCTCCAAGATCATCTAGCTCCAACTCAGCCACCATGTGCAGGGATGCCATCCACCAGACCAGGTTGCTTCAAGACACATCCAGCCTGGCCCTGAAAACTTCCAAGTATGTGGTACCCACAGCTTCTCTGGACAATCTGTGCCAGTGCCTCACCACCCCCACAGTAAAGAATTTCTTCCAAACATCTCATCTAAATCTCTCCTCTTCATTTAAAACTGTTCCCCCTTGTCCTGTCACACTCTGCCTATATAAAAAGTCCCTCTCCCTCTTCTTGTAAGTCCCCTTTAAGTAATGGAAAGCTGCAATGAAGTCTTCCTGTAGCCTCTTCTCCAGGGTGAACAACCCCAGCTCTCTCAGCCTGTGCTCATGAGACATGCCTCTGCCCTCTGATCATCTGCCCTCCTCCCCTGGACCCCCTTCAACAGGTCCATGTCCTTCCTATGTTGGGGACCCCAGAGCAGGATGCAGCACTGCAGGTGGGGTCCCATAAAAGCAGAGCAGAGGGGCAGAATCCCCTTCCTCGCCCTGCTGCCCATGCTGCTTTGGATGCAGCCCAGCAGAGAGTTGGCTTTCTGGGCTGCAAGTGCTCATTGCTGGTGCATGTCCAGCTTTTCAGCCAGGAGAACCTCCAAGTCCTTCTCCACAGGGCTGCTCTCAATGACTTCATCTCCCAGTCTATGCTCATAAATGGGATTGCCCTGACCCAGATGGAGCACCTTGCACTTGGACTTTTTGAGCTTCATGACATATGGCTTTGCTATAGCCACACGCAGTGCTTGCACCATGACCTCATCTAGCAAGTCTGCCCAGTCTTGCAATGACAGAAGTCAACTACTTTTATATGATAACCCACCACTCCTCAACATACAAATGACAGCCAGCTAAATTAAAAACAGTCACACACAGTCCCTTCTTCCTAAGGATTTTGGCTTATGTCATTCTATACCATTCATTTGTATTAACTAGATTTATGATGAAGATACAGCAATAAGCTGAAAATGACACAGAAGGAACGGGTATGAGCAACTTGCAGACTGCTGCCCCGGTCCTGCCGGGCCAGTGGTGTGAATGATTCTGCCAGAAATACAGTCATGCTGCAGGACTGAACTAAGGTTCAGTGGGGACAAGGTAACTGCCTGAGCCCAGAGCAAAGAAAGGCAGCTTCTCCAGCAACTCAAAGGCTGCTTCAGGCTGCCTGAAGAGTATTCTCAACTCCTCAATTATTTTCAACTGCTCAGTTATTATCAAGACTTTTAAATATTTTTTCTCAAGGTCTTCACCCAGGAAAAGAAGCCACACAGCACAATTCGCTGGGCTCTTTCAGACAACATAAAACACTTCACTTCCCTTTTAGGAAAGGAAGGGGGAAGTCTAAGGGCCACATATTTAGTAACTAAAATGAATTCTTCGATGTTTTGCTGAAGAACTGAAATGCAAGACAGAAGTGCATACACTCAGCCACACCAGCAAGCCCAGTTCATCTCTGATGCTCAGCTACAGCTAGAGTTAACACAGCCACCACTGTGGGCCTGGTGCTCAGGGGCATGCTTTGCCACATTCACTAATGGACATGTAGAAGTGCTCCTGTGTGCTCACATCCTTCAGGGAGCTAAGACTCCTGTGCTCAAACCAGAATGAAGCTCCAAGATCTGTGCTTTCTTTGCTGGCAGTGACAAGGGCACTTCATTATCTCTCTGACAATTGGAAAAAAAACACAGGAGGTGATGAGGAGGTAATGACAGCAGCATGGGAAAAGCCTGACAATTGATTTTATAGACATCCTTTCCCCTTCCATAACAGCTTTTCAGAGGATGCACAGCACAGGTCCACACAGAGCCACCTCTACTGCCAAAATTAAGAAACTTGGGCAACAGAAACAAATCTTGAAAAAACACACGTGCACACATCCTGGTGCAGCTTTTGTTGGACAATTTCATCCACGTCTTACGGACCCAATCCAGCACCAAGACTGTATCTGACTGAACATACAAGCAGCCCCAGTGGTTTAAGCGCAGTCTGTGCTCTCAAAGATGAGAGCATCCTTTACCCCTTCCCTTCCCCATCTTCTCCTGCTGTCACCAGGTCAGCTCTGAACTGGCTGGAAGCTGCAGGCACAGCTTCATGCCAGATTAAACAGAGCTGAGCCCACGGCCTGTGCTGACACTGGTGTTCCTCTGACCACAGTAACCATGAACTAAACAGGGAGCTGAAAATGAATCCAGCTACATTAGCCCAATAAAAATAACCCAAATGAAAATTGCATAAAGAGTTTTCAGCCCAATCATTACACAGTGCAAATGTGCCAGTCTGAGCTGAAGAGGGGCTTGCAATACCAGCCCCAGACCAATTCCACATCCCAGGAAAGGGAACAGGCAGCCAGGTTCAGCAGGGTTCATGTATGAGAATGGCAGCCCAGACTCTGATCACTTCAATTCTGCTGTAAAACACCAAGGAGAGTCACTAACACAGGCTGCTTGAACTGCAAACAGCACAGTCCCGCTCCTAAGGGGAAATCAAAACAAACACGTCGAGCAGAAGAAAGCATCCCACTGCATTTAAAGTTCTGTTTGTGTTTTACCTTAACCTTTATCTTGGGGCAGGGACTACATCCACCAAGCAGTCATGCATCATGCAGCTGCCAGCCCTTCTTCTGTAAGGAATGGCTTGTCTCAGCAATCCCAACTGGCAATGCCCACTCTCCCCATCATCTCTATTCTCCTTGTCATGTCAGCACAACTGTTACCTGGACTGAGCTGTACCCTGAATTGGGGACTTAAGCTGAAAAGCGACACAAGAATTAAAAGAAGAGTGAAAGACAAATCCAGCCAGATCAGTTGTTTGTCACAGAAACATGAAAGTTCATTTGCAAGGAAGGTGGTGGAGCAAACAGTCGGAAGCGAGGGAGTGCAAACACAACTGAGAAATGGACTCATCAACCTCACCACAGCCCAAGCCCAATGGGTAAAGAGCAGCTCACTCCTGATTTCCTACATTCTTTCAGTACTGCTTAACAGGCTTTGCATCCTCTTTGCTGTGGGTGAGGAGCACAGACAGAGCCCGTTCCTCCAGTTTATTTAACCTAAGTGGCCAATCTCCTCTGGTAGGTCAATGGCCTGTCACTGTGCAACCAACACCTCAGTTATGCAGCAGGGCACCTGCCTGCAGGCTATCTTAACTGAGAGCAAGATAACACAAATACCTTAGACACAAGTTCAGAGGATTCCCTGGATATTGCCATCTCTCCCGTCATTACTTGAAAAGAACTGCTTGTGCTTTGTACAGCTCTAAAACAGTTCATTCAGGCGGATTCCAGTGCAAAGAGCTAGCTCTGATGCAGTCAAGCAGCTGGAAGCCAGTGAAATGAACAGTGTTATTTCCATGCACAGCTTTAGGAAATCTATTATTTAAATATTCTGCATAATCCTTGGGTTTGCAATTCAAAAATAAAACTGAAAGGGTTCAAGAAAAGTTCTCCATAAATTGTCTTAATATCTTGCAACTCCATTTACAGTATGGTTCTAGAGACTCTTACGATTTCTCTAGAAAGAGATGACCCTTGCTTCTCTGCATACTGATTTGAGGAAAAAGCTTCTGATATTAGAGAACCTCTTCATATGAAAGACAAGTATAAGAAAATGCATTTCAAGTTAAACTAGACAAATTCCAGTTTAAAACCACAAAATATCCTTTTAATAATGAAATTAACAGTTGCATCAGCTTACTTAGGACATTGTTTTTTTAATGGAGCCCACAGCACATGAAGCCTTTAACGTGTATCTGAGGGGTTGCTTTGTTGGGTTTGATTTTTGCTATTTTTTCACTTTACCTTCCCCAGTTGTTATAAATGAAGTGAAATTCTGATACTTCATTTATTTGGATCCGTCTAGGTGATAACACTAAAAACAGAGATTACTTCTATCCCCAGTGTGAAACTCAACTTTCAAAGGAAACCTCAGCAACATTAGAAGAGGGAGGACAGGGTCCTGTCTCCCTCACCTTTGTGCATATGCAGATTGGATTGGGAGTTTCTAACAAAGAACAAGCAGGGTCCTTTTCCTCTCACTCCAGCTAGCACTGATCTTTCCACAGGATTTTAACCACCAAAAGCCCAGATATTATCACATCAGAGGAAAGACATTTGCAGGAGGCACTCCTGAAAAGTCTCACTTGCACTTAGGAGAGACAGTCCATTAGATGAGGACAAGTTGGATATCAGCTCTTGCAGAGCTCAAGGACCACTCAGGAGTCCGCAGATCTCAGAGCCTGCTCCAGACGGAGGAGGAGCCTGGCTGGATCTCCATGACCCAGTTATGGACCACGTACTTCTAAGAATAACTTCCACATCAAGCGAGGAGAATTTTCTTCTCCCATCCCCATAAACATATCCTTTACCCTCATTACATTTTTATTAAGACATGCCTCAGCATAAGTGCCAAATAAACCTTTCAGATACTTGAATTTCCTCAGCATGCACACAGCCAGAAGCATGTGTGTGTCTTCCTATCTCAGACAATGCAGAGCAGACAAAGAGGAGCCCTCTTGATAGAATGGATGCCCAAAGAAGCAGAGACCAGGGAAAAAACAGCAGAATAGCAGAGAGGAGCATGGGGACAAAAGCTCCAACCTTTATAACCATGGGCTGTTCACCGAGACAAAAATACTGCAGCGAAGCCAGCGAGGTCAAACATCATTTCCCCCCATCTGATAACAATGACTGAGGAAGTTTGAATTCATAAAAGGCACAGACACATCACACACCCTGGAAAGACAATCCCACCAGCCTTTGTTCAAAGCAGGAATCCCTATACGAATAAATCAGACTTTCAAAGGAGGCAGAAATAGGGCTTGTAACAAAATTTTTCAGCCACCCTTAGCTCGAGCAGCACTAGTGGGCATAGCTATAATCACAGCAAACCTACATAATGGGTCTGAACTAGCTTAGCCCTTTCCCTGCAAGCAGAGAAGCTGCCACATCAGTAACTCCGTTGCTAGGGCAACTGCTTACTTTCCATATCAACTGCAAACTCGTTGCTATGGAGACACATATACAAGAAAAATTCCTCTCTATAGCCAAGGACCAGATGGTAGGGAAGTCATGGACTAACGGGCTGTACTAAGTGGGACACAGACTACAGGACATTTAGATCTGTATGTTCACAATAGGATTAATCTGAACAAGTGAATTCACAGGTCTGGCAGTATAAACAAAGCCAGGGAACTCTACATCTACTCCCCATCATGTGATAACTTCATACTCTGGCCAACTATTATTAAACTGCTGAGCTCAATGCAAAGAGGTTTGTACAATCAAGGGCTCAGCATTTTCCTTCTTCAGCCCAGCTCTGTGTCTCGATCCAGATCAGCCTCATCGCAGTTACATGAACAGTCAGGCTTTTGATTTGCCAGGTGAGCCTGATGGCACTGCAGCTGATGTGGAATAGCAACAATGTAAAAACAAATCCTCTTTTCCTGGCATTCCACACCAGACCTAAAACCACCAGGACAGGGCAAGCCAAAAAACAAAGTGATGAAGCCTGCCCTTCCTAATTTTTTTTTCCCCCCTCCATTACAATGATCTCACATCAGGAAACTCAAGCATTCATATGCAGGCAGAAAAAGCTGCAGACTATTAGATGCATATTTAGCCCAATGAATATAAACTAGTGGAACTCAAGACTGAGAAAACTACTATGCAGAGGGAGTTCAAAAAAGAATTAAGTGTTCAGCAGAACTTTTTTTTAGAAAAATGATTACTGAAAGGCTACATAAACAAACACTGGAAAGCACAACTATGAGAGGAAAAGCTTCTAGGTTTTCACAATGTGTCAACGCACATCAGTCGGCAAATGCCTGCAATTCCCAGCACAGATTAACTCTTTCCCTCCATACAGTACATGTTTCAGAGCCCATCTTGTTAGCATTTCATAACATGTCATTTGCTAAATGCTGCTTTTTTTTTTTCCATGCAAAACCAGTAAAAGAAGCAGACCATAACCCTACAATTTGCAAAAACTGTCTGCAAAGGAGAAGCAGCATAAAATTATTCCCTACAGATGAAAGCCCCCTTTCCCCTGCCCCAAACCAAAACCAGAGAACCCTTTAGATGGACATCTTCCTTCTGAACAGCAGAGTTATTTGCTGCAAGGTATGAATCAAGCCCAAGTGTGCACACACACGAAGGTATTTTCAAAGCCATCAGTTGACATTTACTGCTTTCCAAGTCCACAATTAGCTGTCAAGCACCTGATTCAGCAACTCTGATCCAGGGCCAATTCTGCACTCAGGACTCTGTCTGCCACATCCCTTGGCCAGGACACACGAAAAACCCAGCAGGGGACTCGAATGACCTGCTGTGGTGCATTTTACGTTTGAGATTATCATCTCATTCACCTTAAACCTGCTGTTATTAGCATCTTTAGGAAGTGGGATTTTCCTGGAATTAATAAAACTTCACCTCGTGATTCATACAGGCAAGGCCTCCCACCACACCTTGTTGTCTAGCTATGTAACCATGGTCATAATCATGAATTTGAGATGTGGGTGACCAGAGATGCATGGTGCTGTGCCACTGCCCCACAGAGCAGCAGTGCAGTGTGGTACTGTTCCAATGAGCTCAGCGGATGGCCGGATACTTGACAGATAGACATGAAGACATTCCTTCCTCATAGGAAGGAAGCTGAAATCTAAATGGTCAACTTCTAAACAGAGGAAGAGGGACAGAACAAAACACAAATGGCAGAGTTAAACACATACCTTGCCAGTTACCATATTTTGGTGGTTTTCTAAATGCATTGTATGAAGATTTCTCACAGTCTGGGACAGGGTCATAAAAGTCTGTTATGCCATTTGTTATTATAGTCTCACTTCCAAACCAGAATTTAAGACTCTGGCTTACACAAAACAAGACCCAGTTCGGGAGCAGAATTTTTTCATCTCACACATGAGCTTTCATAGCAATTAATTGATAAAAATACAAGCATACAGTGTGTGATCAGCAATATGGGGACTGTGAATTCTAGGTAATAATACTTTTTAAAAAGAATGAAAAGCAAGACAGGTGTGTCAATCCTTTAAGAATGAAAGCTCCATAGAAAAGAAAGTTAACTCATCTAAAATGAAAAGTTGCTGGTTTAGGATAGTGTATGACTCTTCCTCTAGAGTTACTTGAGCTTCTATTACAGAGCTTTTAAAGTTAAATTGCACACAAAATAGGGAGAACAGCACCACCAAGAGAAGTCTAGTTTCAGGGTAACAAGTTACAAGACAATCACAGCATTTAACGCACTGAAGTACAAAAGCTGAGTGCCTCTATTGTTTTCGCCAAGGGAAAGTATTCACTTTCTGATCTTCAGCCAATTTTAGAGACAGACCACGAATGATGTGATTCTACCTGGTATTTATTTCCCCAACCTGTGAGAAGGCCTCTGAAATTAATCTGCAAGCCGGTATTTTTATCAGTATACTAGTACTTTGCCAAAGATTCATCCAGTCCACTGCTCCTTGAGAAGGTACCCTTTGGATACTGATTCCTGCTCCCAGGCAGACTGACAGAGTAGGAGGCTGTGCAAGGGACTGCTCCCACTGCTCCACTCACTTTCCCATTCCCTTGCACACAGCCTCTTCCTGCAGACGCCGCTGGGGAATCAGCAATGAAACCAGGAGACACCAACCGAGACCCAAAAGCAAAGATGTGCTCCCAGGGCTTCTGCTCTGCACCAGCTGCAGAAGTTACATGAGCCCAAAGAACACTAGAAATTTTGGTGAATGGTAACCTTCACCTTTGATGCCAGATCTGTCTCCTCTCTTTGAAGAGTTTCTCAAAAACTCGTTTGACATGGAACAAAGCTTCATCACCATTACCCTCCTTGTGCAAAAGAAAGAAAAGTTTTTTTGGATTACAACACAGACCAGGGCAATAGCAATGGACTCTTACATAAGGCATACCCTTTCACTATACATTTGTATAAGCCAAGAACAGCAAGCAGCCTATTAATAACATGATTACATTCATCTAGTATAGCTGGAAACCATTACCACAGCATGATAACTAAAAACAGTATTTAACCACTATGCATGAAGACACCAGCTGGGGGGAAAAACACATACACACACACCGAACACTTTCTTACAGATGTCTAGACAATGAATTTAATAAAATCAGAACAAGCAATGCTAGAGAAATGCTCGCTCTCTGAACTCAATGAACTACATTACCAAGCACAGCATTGCACATTCTGTATTTCACTGTTAAGGACATATTCTGGGATTAGCAGGTGAATATTTTCACAGCCAGATAGGTTCCCATAGTTCCAAACTCACCTGACTTCGGTCTTTGTCCACTTTCTTAAAACACTTATTCAAGGATAGATTATGTCTCACAGAATTTTTCCATCCAGTGGGTGCATTTGCAAAATATGGAAAGTGTTCCAAGATCCAGTTGTATATATCCTTTACGGGCAGTCTTTTGGTTGGCGAATCCTCAATGGCCATAAATATGAGGCAGCTAAAGGAATAAGGAGGTTTGCAGTTGGGGTTCTGCTTGGCATCGTAGGGCATGTCAGAGTGGGCAGGAGACGGCGGCGTGTCATCACCGATGTCCTGAACAGGGCTTACGCTCCGTAACACCGAGTCCCCAAAGCTTTTCAGCAAGTTTTTGCTCTCATGTAACCAGTTCAAATTAGTTAGTTCTTCATCTTCCATGGCCCCTTTATCTAATCTGATGGCAGGCAAAGAGAAATCTAGGTCCTCATCATCATGAAGTGCCTTTGATAAATCGCTATCTTGATAACGCTGGCTCAATCCACTGGGAACGCTAATTCCTGAGCCCTCTGGCTTCTTACTGGGAGGCATGACTGGACCCATTTAGACAGCAGCTCCTGGGAGAGTGAATCCAAAGAAAAGGGAGAAAGAGAAAAGTTAGCTCATAAAAAGGTCCTGTGTAACATTTTGACAGCTTTTCTCTAACTGGTCACTTGGCCTTTTGGCATTAAACATGACAGTTTCACATAACACTCATCCACAACTGTTGAGTAAAATTACCTAAAGTTAGCACAAGGGAAAAAACTTCAATTGATAGAATAAGATGATAATCCAGATACACTTCAGTTCTGCATGCACATGAAGCCCCACACAGGAAATTCCAAACCATGTCTCTTTAAAGAGGAAGCGGTGTTTTCAAACCATTGAATACTCCAACCGTATCACTTTAATAAGGATTTGAACTAAAAAAAAAAAAAAAAAAAAAAAATAAGCGACTTATGGCCAGTTGCTTCAGATTAATTTCAGCTGTTTCACATTTGAGTACAATATAACAGCACCATGATTAAAATCACTGGCTAAAGGCCTAGGCAGACAAATATCCATACTGACTTGGTTGCACCAAAACTCAGAAATGAGAGCAGAACTTGAAAACTGGCAAGGTCAGGATAAAGTAGGAGGGAAAGCAATACCCGGTAGTTTTGGGCCCAGGGCCAAGAAATGGGGAAGCAAGTGCCAGAGCAATAGAGCACTTTGAAAATGTATGTAAACAGAAGAGATTTTAACATAAGCTTTTAACACAAGAAATTATTTCAAACATAGCAGAAAACAAGAGTCAGAAAGACCATTGTGATGCTCAACAGTGGCCTGTGAGAGGTGGGATGAGCTGCTGAGGGTCCTGCACTAGCAGGCCCTGGGGGGACACCCGTGAGCACTAAAATTTGGAATAACCTGAACAGTTCAGAAGCAAAGTGAAGTTGGGCCCCTGCCCATTTTGAGAGAAGCAAACGAGCCCAACAATTCTACTTAAGAAGAAGGAGACAGGCTCCCTTAGCTTCTACATACAGTCAAACTGCCAGGAATTAAGTCTGGAGATGTGAACAGAAGTGGAACAAAAACTGGACGGAGTTAATAACAGAATTTAAATGGATGAAACTTTCTGCACAAACACTGAACAAGAACAAAACTATTCCCGTACCTTAAACATAACCCCAGCAGTTGCCTGAAGTCATGCAGTCACACAGTCAATACCGTAAATGAAAAGTAAAAAAAGCTACAGGTAACAACAGAATGAACCACCTATGTGCAGGGAAAAACACAGCCATTATGGGAAAGAGAAATAATGGGGTTTAATTTAGCTGTCATAAATGGGCAAAAATGAAAACTTTTAAGTTCTTTGGGTTCCAGAAAGAAGTTACAGCAAAGCAGACACTTAGTAAAACTGAAACACACTGAACTTTCCTGCACAGAAGCCTACCAATATACTCAACATAGTGAAAATGAGCAGTTTTACATGAGTAAGTATCTGGAAAAGGAAAAAATACCGAGGCAGATACAAACACCAGGAGGCCAAACTCGCGTCGGCCCCACTTCCTAGTTTTCAAAACTGCATCCAGCGCAGCCAGAAGGTAAACAAGGGAATGGCCAGCGTCCAGGGGCACAGGCAGTGCCTACCTAAGCCACACACTCAACTTTGACTCCACATGGAAGTTCCGTCCCATGAGCTTCTAAACAGGAAAACTGTATGATGGCTGACAGTAAAGTAATTTAATTGCACTGTTGCTATGACAACATGCTGCTCTCTTTCTGTTTAATTTCCTTATTTGCCAGTATCCTCCCAAAGGGCCGTATCACTTCGTGATTTTTTTTTCCCCGTCTCTCTCTCTCCGCTCCAGGCAGCGGGGGTGCCCGGGCGGCCGCGGCCCCGCGGAGCGCCGGCAGGGCAGTCCGACGGCGCCCGGCCGAAGAGCGGCTCCCGGCGGGGCCGCCGGGGG
>JAOTQP010000304.1:18564538-18597748 GCA_026413545.1 Cichladusa arquata | reverse complement strand
GCGGGCGTTCCGCCCCCCAGCGCCGGCTGCCGGGCGGGCGGAGCGAGGGCCCCGTGCCGGCCAATGCGGCGGCGCCGCCCGGGCACGGCCCCGCTCTCGCGTGGGCCGGGCCCGCCTGCGCCAATGGGGCGGCGGCGGGCGGGGAGCGGCGGCCCGGCACAAACGCGAGCGGGCGGCGCGCGGCCGCTCCTTGCCGAGCCGCGCGTCGGGCGGTGCCCACGGTCCTGCCCGTCTCGCCGCCTCCCCGCCGCACGCATGAAGCTCATAGTGCCCAAGAAACACTGTGAGTAACGCCGGGGCGCTCTGGAGCGTGGGAAGGCTCCGCTGGTTTAGTGTGTGCTCCTTTTGCGAGCGTTGTTAGAATGAAGGAAAAAGTGAGCCTGGGAACCCGGAGCAAGTTATTCTGACTGGCGGGGAAAAATATTTGTAGATAGCTTAAATTTGTAATATGCGTCTCATTTAGGAAGTGTTCCTGTCTTATTTCAGATTTGGTTTTAAGGCTGAGACTCAAACGTCCTATTTGTTAATTCTGTATTTCCATAATTCTCTATGGTTTATTGCTTAGTAGTTTTGCTTACAGTAGGTATGGAGGTACTGAATGGTAAACTGTGCAAGTGAAACAATCTAGGGGAAAAAGTATTCCGTTTCTTTCCGCTCTCACTTCTCTAGCCCTTCACATAAACCCACAAAAGTTTGCTTCTTTGTTACAAGTTCAGCACGTTCCAAACGGGTAATAGCAATAGTCAGGATCACAGCTGCCTGCTGCCAAAACTTAAAGATGTTTCTACTCAGTAGGAAGTAGTGTGCATTCAGCTACTCTGCGTTTTGGGGGTTTTTTTGTCTTGAAGTGATTATTTAAAAAACTTTCTGGTTAAACAGCATAAAATATTCAGAAACAGCCTTGAAGAGCTGCACCTTTCACAGGACTGTGTATTGGCCAGTGCCCTTTCTGGCTTTTTCAATGCTTTTGGTGAGCTTCTCATGCTACTTTCCCTTAGAATGTTCTCTGATTGATTAATCATGTAGTGCTTACAGTACCTGTTGGTAGTTAATTTAGTCCTCTATCAAATTTAACCTATCAATGACCAAGTCGTTCTCTGTCACAAACTGTTTTTGTGGTCTTTGTCCTGCTTCACATTTTCTTCATGAACAAAACCTGCAGAACTTGGCCTGGCTTACATTTTAATTTGGTGTAACTAAGAAGAGTCAGCACTTGCATATCAAACTCTCTTTGCTTCGAAGCAAAGAGTCAAGCTTTTAGGGATTCATGTAATTGCTTGATTAAGAAAAAATGAGAGCTTTGGAATTTCCATCCCATCTTAAGGGAAGAAAGAGCCCATCAGAGTGAAAAGTATACGTGACTGACTATATTGCTCATGATGAATGACAACTTAATCTTCAGGTGTGGAGTTTTTTTGAAATGAGTCTTTAATGAAAACAGCTGAGGGAAGTGCTTTATAGAACTATTTTATGGGCAATTTATTTGCTGATTAAAATACACAAATGCTTGCTGATAGGCTTTTTAATACATATAGTTTATTTTGTACAAGAAAGAGTTTGAAATTTTGTATTAGTTATACAGGAAATAATGGTAGCGCTTTGTCACCATCTAAAAAATTCATTGCATTATTACTCAAAGTGTCCTGGTACTGCATACCTTTCCACTGCATCCTCCTCTAGTGAGTACTACACAGTACCATTTTTACTGGTTTGTTAAGTGCTTTTGATCCTAGCCTTTGCAGATGTTTGTTCCTTTCTTAAGGACAGATTGCAAAATGAAGTGCAGTTGCCACATGGCATGTGAGACCAGTATTGATTGCAGAGTTTGCTTTGTGTGGTGGTGAAGATAATGAGATAATTGGCATTTCCTAATATTTCAACAAATGAAACCTATCTTTCTGCAGCAATTATTCCTTTAAACTCTTATTTTCTTGATTGTTTTTACTTTCTGACAAAGTGAGGTAAAATTTTATGTTCACAAGTCTTTTTCCCCTCTCAGAAGGGAAGATTCCCCATGAAATCAGTCTGCTTTGCTGATAAGCCTGTGGTGAGAGAGGACTCCCCATACAGCCTCTGCTAGGAACCCTGTCTTTGCTTTCTTTTTTCCTTAGTTTAACTATATGGGTTGTCAGGGATATTAGGCTTGTGTCAGTTTTCTTTTTCTTCAGAAATCAGTTTGTGGTAATATAACTACATTTGTGTGGATGGTCACACCTGTTTAACCTGCTTTTGAACCTTTTTCTGGAGTTGGTGGTAACTTTTGGGTTTTATCTGTTTGTTTTTCTGGTGAGGAAGAAGACATTCAATAAGCCCTTGCTACCGAAGATGAACTGGAAGGCTTCACCTGATTTTTGTGCATGATTTAGCTCTAGCTTTTTAATGTTTGAGGAAACTTTAATTACTATGCAGATATAATTAATTTTTTGAGCTACATATTTAATTCAAATTAAAAAAATGCTTCCATTTTATTTCTTTTTATAACTGTGTAAAACAGGAAGAGGTAATTGAAAAATATGTGTAAGCTATTACCGCTTTATCTTTTCAATAAAATCAGCTTTCAGAAGCTGTAAGAATACTATGCCATGTTATGTGCATGTTGTTTTGATTTTTTTTTTCTCCTGTTACTATTTATGGCTCTCTCACCTCTCCTGGACCCAATTAACACAAAGTTCCTAAATCATCAAAGTGTCAAGCAATGCAAATGAAATGTAAATGAAGTAATAAGATTTCAACATATGTGTGTTCAGAAAGAAAGGCAGCTGAAACTAAGATATTTCATCTGAGACACCTATGACTAAGATATCAGAGTATTGATACACCATTCAAATTTATTGATAAAAAAAATTGAAATACTGTGCCTTTCTTTGAGGAAATACAGGTCTTGTAAAAGAGAGATATAAGCTGAAACCGTTTTGGCAAAAGAAGAAACTGCTGCAAACTGGTCAGGAATAAATCCAGGGCTCAGGTAGAGAGAAGAATGTTTTAACCAGCAGGATTCAAGTGCAAATCTCTGAACATTGAAGAGTAAAAAGGTTGAGCTAACCTTATGTGGTGATTGTTTAAATGTATGAAAAGGATTACTCTTGGTTGTCTTCTTTAATGAGGGTAAATGTTACTTGATGACCCAGAAGTTCTCTCTCATTCTTGCTTCCCCTGAGCTCTTGTCTGCGAGGAGAATGTTGTGATTTGATATTTACTTTCCACGTGCCCTCGTTTTATTGTATGTTAAGGATAAGATTTTAAAAAATCCAAGGTGCTGAAATCTGAATATAATAATGCCTTGTAGGAATAGCCTGGTACTCCAGAGTTAATGCAGAAACTAGGTAAAATGTATTGTGGAATTTCTCATGAGTGAACCTTTGCCCCAGATACACAGCTGTTGGTGTGCATCAGATTACCTACTTATGCAATGCTGTAGATACCTTCTGTTTGCATTGTCACATGTTTCTGTAGCTAAATTTTGGACTAGTACAGATTTTTATCTCATGGTAACAAACCTTTAAGTAGTTGGCACAGTTTATTAACATAAAGAGAATTGATTTTTTAAGAAGATAAGTAGAGTCTTTGATTTATGCTGGACTTTTAAGAACACATGATGCATCTTGATGCTTTCTGTATTGGTTCTATGGGACCTAAACCAAGATTTTACAGTTTTTTTTACTTGCTGCTGTGTAGCAATGCAGTAGAATAGTTCTGGTTTTGCCACAGTTACAAATACAATTATTCCAATAGGTATGTTGCTTACCTACTGAAAAGGGAGAAATCAGCTCATGAGCCTTATCAGACAATTTTAATTAAGAAGTGCATTTTTTTACATTATGAGAACATTTCTGCGACTTATGTGATGTCTTTACTGCTCATAGCAAATTACACAGTTTTGACTAACTGTGATCAGCCTGAGGCATGGGTGGGGTGGGTTTTACTTTCCCCTCCTTACTTTCCTGGCTTTTCATAATTCAGGGACACTTATTCAGGTTCTCAATGAAATGCTGGACTCCCAGTTTAAAATAACCAACAGAAAACCTCAAACACTGCTTCCCCCCAAAAAAACCAAACAAAAAATGACTCCACAATTTTCTCCCCATTTTCCCTCAAGTCTGTGGAAAACTTACCTACACAAACAGGCAGGCTCTGTTAATTTTGGTGGACTCTGAATCATCTTTCTGTATTCACAGAGGCAGCAAACCCCAGGAGCATCTTCAGTCTGTGTGCACGCTTCCATTAGCACTAGGAAAGTTGAAGTGGATAGGTGCCAGCTGAAATGGATTATATATAGATGGGAAAAGAACTGATGGTAGGTCAGTGGTGCATTTTGATTTGGAGCATACTGATAGTAACAAAAGATACAATGAACACATTTTAAAGTAATCACTGGAATACAGAAGTGTTTCTCCTCTCACTCCAGTTGTACAGAAGTTATATGAATTTCAGTGTGACTTGTTAGAAACTTTGAGACTTGGTTTTTTTCTTAACTGGTCAACCAGTCAAGATGGTTGTTGAATTATTGCAAGTAATTCCAACAGAGAGCTGGTGTTAGAAGTTGAGAAGAAAACTAAGCTGTTTTTCTGTGTAACTGAAATACCTGCTTTTGTTGACTGGTGTTGGGCTCTTTATTTCTGCTGAAGAAAACTGCCGGTGTTCTAAAGCAAAGTTCCTTTCTTTCTGCAGCAGTCCATTTGGCTCACAACAAAATGAAAGGAACTTAGATTCACAGAGAGAATAAACAAAAAAAAAAGTGCCCTGGTATTTCTGCTGGCTTTATAAATGCGAGCATTATGTGCAGCTATCCCAAGAACTATGCAGAGTTGAAGAAATTTCAATGTAACTGTTTTTTACAGTGCTTATTCTTTGTGAATGATTTGGTTATAACTTCTCAAAATGTTAAGATACAAAATGAAAGGTCTTGGCAGTCATTTATGGATAATTCTCAGCTGTTAGTACTTAACACTTCTATTTCTGGTCTTGTGTTTGATAGGAGAATGGAACACTTCTACCCTCTCTCTAAAGATGAAATCTGTACTGTGGCTTTAAAACAGTGGTTGGTGCAGGTAGGGTGTAGCAGGTTTTATGCCCTTAATGAAAAATAGTGGAAATCGGCTTATGCTTATCTGGTTCTGTATTGCATAGTCCAACCATGCTGCTTTTAAAATTGGACTTCCTGCTTGCACAGTTAAAATACATCTGAGGAGGAGACTTACTGTTCCAGTGGGACAGGTAATTAAAGTTCTCAGTAGCATTAATAAAGATTTGTGTAAATCACTAATGGGATTGGCATCCTGAGCTCCACTACATTACAATGTTGTGCAGTGTGGACCAGCCAGCTTTCACATAAATATTCGCTTTGTACTTTCACAAGTGTTTGGGTTGCAGGTTAGTCTATAACATTTTTCTTCTTTAAAATAAAGCCTGTTTTAAAAACACTTGTTTTGAATTCTTCCCGTTTCCGGGAACTCTCATGTATCTGCATAGGATGATGTATCTTCCCGAACCTCAAATTAGACTTAAATTCACTGTCTTTGTGCAGCTTGTGCAGCATGGGAAAATAATTAGACCTTACCACAGATAACAGCTATTTCGTTGGAGTTTATGCATTATGCCTGCCTTGTCCATGGGGAAAATGGGAGGAGAAACTGATGATTCAATTACTTGGCATACAGCAATGGAGTGAAATAACTGTTTTAAATGTCTGACATTTAAAGATTGCTTTGGGCAGGGAGAGCATATTAAAAATTGGGAAATTTAGACTTTCAAATTATTCAGCCAGATGATGCTGAGACACTTGTGGTAAGAAAAAAAGACACCAAACCTCTTTCAGCCTGAAGCTGAGTAACTTAATAGTGATCTGTGATCACATGAGGAAGGACAGAGTGATAAGTACCTCCTATGCTTATTAAAGTGTTTGCCCCAAGTTGTTTATTTTTATGTTCACTGGCAGAAAAATCAGCTGTGCATATGGTATGGTTTCAAGTTTGTAACAACACTAAGTTAAGATGCCTTAGCTGGTAGAATCATTTTTCTAGCAAGTCTGCCTGATTCTCCCTAAAAAGCTGGAAGGTGACTGTGTGACTGCTATTTTAGGAGTGTGCCTTAGATGTTAATCATGTACTCAGTACTTTTAATTTAATTTTTCTAAGAAACATTGCTTGCTCCCTCCATCTGCAGTACCTGTGTATAGACTTTGCATTCTCAATTCTTACTGCTTCATAAAGTTACCTGGCTTACTATTTAAAATGTATGCATATATATAAGTGGAGCAGGTAGACATGCTTTATTCAGTTATTATATTCTTCTGGGTGTTCTCCATAGTAACTTTTTCTTGCTATTAACAAAACAAAGATTTTGGAGGACCTAGGCCAGATGTGGCAAGCTGGGAAGCAAATAATGGCATTTCCTATATAATTATGTGATAGGCTAAGACATATGCAGCAAAGGGAGTCTGTGCTCAAATGTCGGGTCTGTCAGTGGTAAATACTGAGCATAAGCCAGCTCGCTTTTGGCTACTTTGTACAAGTGTTGTAGTCCAACAGAGCTGCTGGTTCTGGTGGGTTGGAGTCTGGAGGACTCCTGCATAATGGGAGCTCTGTATTGCTGCTCTTCAGACACAGCCTTGTGACCGTGGAAATTCTGACTGAGCTTGGAAAGGCAATAGATGTAACGCAGTGGGAATATGACTTGAGAAATCTTGTTCTCCTCTTTGTTTGGTTGGTTCTTCCTCCTCCTCCTCCCCTTAATTCTTAGCAGAATTGGAGCCAATTGGGTGAAACACAATTTCATTTTATTTCTCACCCATTGGTGCCGATTGGGTGAAATGCAGTAAATATCCTCTGTCAAGAGGTAGTGACTGAAGAGTAAAATTATTTACTGGGGGAAAAAATGTTTTCATTTTACTAAAGCCTGCTTCTTCAGATAAGAATATTTTGAGATTTTCTTTATTATTTTTCTTAACTGAGGCTTTATGAAGGCTTGACCTAGAGATGTGTTTAAATCACATGAATTGGACGTAAGTGACCCCCAGTTCTCAGGAGTAGATACTGCTACTGTGACTGCACTGAATTGTCATTCAGCTAATGATTTAAGTGATTTGTCTAGCCTATATATGTATAGTGACTTTCTCTTTTTTCCTCCCTAAACCCCTTGTTCTTAGCATTCCCATGGTTTGGAATGGATATCGGTGGAACATTGGTTAAACTGGTCTACTTTGAACCTAAGGACATTACTGCAGAGGAGGAACAGGAGGAGGTGGAAAACCTGAAAAGCATTAGGAAATACTTGACCTCCAATACAGCCTATGGTAAAACTGGCATTCGTGATGTCCACCTGGAACTGAAAAATCTGACCATGTGTGGACGCAAAGGAAACCTGCACTTCATCCGCTTTCCCAGCTGTGCCATGCACAGGTTCATACAGATGGGTAGTGAAAAGAACTTCTCCAGTTTGCACACTACACTCTGCGCCACGGGAGGTGGAGCTTACAAGTTTGAGGAAGACTTTAGAACGGTATGTGAGCAGTTCACCTGGGTTCAGTGGGAAGTACTTTGGGAAAACAACATGAGAGCCCATCTACTAAAACTTGCTGGGAGAATAATTTTTTTTTAGTCCATCTTTACTGATTAGGAGCAACAGATCAATTCACATTTGTTAATTGGTGACATTGCTGAGAACATGGAGGAGGGAGGGAAGGGTATTTTACTTGTTGGGTATTTGACTGAAATATTGCTGTGCAGGATGTTTTCAGTAAATGTGGAGTTTTTTTGGAGTACTGTTGTGATGATCTGATGCTTCATAATCAACTGTGTGGGTATGTTATTACAATCTACAAGCCTGACAATATATGTACTCACAAACTGGTTATCTATTGGAAACCAGATATGAAACTGCACAGGCTGGAGAGTTGATTCAGGTTTCCTTCCCATTGGTATTGGTTTGAAGATATTAACCTTCAAACAGACTGAAGTCAAGAGTCTGGAAGACCAGCCATGGAGCGTGGGGGAGAAACAGTGTGTGGGAGCATAATAATTCCAGCTAGCTTTTGATTTCAATTCTGCGGGTGTGCCATTTAAAGAAAGGCAGTTCGTGAGATGAGTAGGTCTCAGATCTCCAAGGATTTAAAAACAGCCTTTGCAGGGAACTCCAGAAGCTGATGTAAATGTTCAGTTTTGCACTAGAGTACTCTTCAAAAATTGGTTGTGGTGCAGAAGCATGGAAGAGCTGTTGTACAAGCTGTATTGAAGAGAAAAAGCATTCAGGAGGCAGTTGTCTGTTGTGTATCCATCTGTATTGGGACATATCTTCATTTATTTTCTGTGAAAGAGACTAATCTGATTGCCCCCAACCAGTGTCACTAAGACTAATATGAATGATTTACTTGATTGGTGAGTCTGGCACTTCTGTCCCTAACTTTTGGCCTGATCTTGAGGCTGAGGGATGGCTGCTGGGTATGGCAGGTTACAGCTGCTTTTCTGTCTCTGCTTCAGTCTGGGGAGCTCTCATACTGAATCACCAACTGCTGTTGACTGCAGGCCTTGGCTCTGTATGCTTAATTTTTAACTCCAAGCATCCATTTCTGCTGTACAAGAGGTATTTTTCCTTGTCAATACCCCTCCCTCTGTCATCAGTATCCTCACATACCAGATGACCAGGATTCTAAGGGGAAAATGAATGCTGTAAGAGCTCAACATGAATTCAAACTGTTATGTTGTTGTGCAGTCACTTTCAGTGAATATTAGACTGTTTCCATGTCTATGGAAGGACTATCAAGTTTCTGAATTGGTGCAGTAGTCTACCACTAGTGCTAAATTTCTTGTCTTTTAGGCTGATTGCAAGTCCCTTACAAGTTAGAGTCTACTGATAATTAAGTCCTCAAGAACTTTTTTGCTTCACATTGTGTAAGGATGTTGGCACCACAGTAGGAGGTGAGTTTTAGTTCTAGTCAGTGTGGCCTCAGTTCAGGTGTTTTTGAGTATCTTTTCTTGTGTCCTGGGAATGATTCAGGCCACATTCTTAAGTGACAAGGGGAGGTCACTTCAGGACTTTCTGAAGAGGCTGACTATCCCCTTGGAATGGTCATTCTCTCCAAATTCATCCTTCCTGCATCATATAATAACAGCTACAGTTGCTTAGTAAGGAAGTTCATGTCCCTCACTCCCACAGCTGTGGAATTGAGCTGGAAGGTGCCTGGTGGCTCTCACAGCTGAGCATTTCTCTGTAGCTTTGGCCTTACAGGCTGTAAATATGCAATCTACAGGGAGAGTTCAGTCTTGTCTCAGCTGCAATATAGTCAATATAGCAGGGGAGGCCATAGCTGGAGGAGTTTGGGCTGTTTTGCCAGCTATTGAACACAAACACAGGGTCACATAGCAGATGACTGGTGGACTTAGGCATGAAAGTCCACATCTCTGCAGTGTTGCTAACATCCTGTGTGCTACAACACTAGTAGGTAAAGACAAACCCTATAAAGGCTGGCTGGGGAGTTTTCTAGCATAAAGCAATCAGTGAAGTGCACTCCCACCAAAATGAGTGCTTTGGACACCTTTACAGCTATTGAGTTCATACTTGCCTTTATAGGAAGTGTTTCTTGGCTCTAACTGTAATAGCCATAGAGAATTATTGAACAGAATATTATCTATTACATAGAAGTTTGCTTGCTTAATCTCTCTCAAGGGCAGAGTGTTCTGGGTACTGGCACTTAAATTGTCACACTTCATTAGCCATTGTAACAGCAGCTGGCTATCAGTGTGTTCTGCTGTGTATAAATTGACACTGGACAACAACTTCAGGACTGCTCTGTCAAAGCTCTGAAATACCTGTTTCAAGTATTTGGCCACTAGTGCACCTCTAGAAGTAGAGAATATGTGCCAAGTCTAAATCTTGCTATTGCAGGATTCAATATTGTAAAATGCCTTACATGGAGGAGACTTTAAATCTTCCTGTTTGTTGCTTAGAAGCAGTGTGGAAAAACTAAGGTATGTTTGTGAATGTTGTTATATTCATTAAAAAATCTGACTACATGCTAGTAACTCATTTGATCTAATTTACATGTTTTTGATCTGACCCTTTATTTTCCTGTGTATATGCTTTTAAGTTACTTGTCTTTCTTAGTATTTTTCAATGTGACTGTAAGATTGCATAGATTTAAGACAAAAGATCCAATATATTGCAAAACAGCATTCAAATCCCAAGGAAGGAAGCCTTCTAAGATTATAGAAGCTTTTTCTCCTTAAAATAGAGAGGCAGATACCCTGTTGTTACTTGCATCTGTTCCTTTGTCTGGTTCTGAATCCCTAAATAAGTTAAACAGGTTTGATCTAGATATCTCTGTTGCTTTTGTGTATGAAAAAATAACGTGGTGAGACATATTCTGTTTACATTAAGACTGGTTTTTTTCCTATAAAAAGGCAACTAAATTTATGAAGCTACCTGAAGGTTTAGCTATTTCACCTCCCTCATATGATCTGCAGTTTTGGAAAGGTGGATACTTGTAGAAGTCTCCATGGTCTGCTTGCAGATTGCTGGCAGTATGTTGGATCTTTTGTCAGTCAGTAGCTTGGCAGATCATGTGACTCATTCTGAAGATCTGAGTGCTTCCCCTAGAAGTAGGAAAATTGACTCTGTTCATTAAACTAGACTACAGAAATAATTTTACCAACCATATGGTTATACTTAATGTTCATTGAAGAGAGCATCAGTAAGTAATTCACCAAAAGGACTGTTTCCAGCCTTGGGGTTTTTTTCTTGCACTTTTGTTCTTTTTTTACCTCCTCTCTGAATGACTCTGAATGGTCTTTATGGCTGGCTGTCTTTATTTTCAGGTAACAGTGGTCTTAAGGCATGGATGAATCTGCAGCCTAATTCTGATAATCATTCCTCCTTTCCCCAGCTACATCCTGTCGCTTCACATATATGTAAATGCTCAAGTAACCACTTCTGTAAAAGTAAGGAGTATTTAGACTTGCTTGTGAGATGAATCTTTGTGCTCTGACACTCCTCCTTGATAGCACAGGCACATTACTTGCACAGAAGTTTGCTGTTAATGTAATGAGGAATAAATTTTTAGGCTGCCACTCAGTTTTGTAAAGGATGGGCAGGATGAGGAGAGGAAGGACTATTCATACTTTTGATTAAAATGTGCTCTATTATAAAATTGATGTTGATTGCAGTGGCTGAAAGGTGGGATCTCTGTATTCCTTTCCTGAACAGACGCCTGCAGAACCTGACTTGTCTTGATAGAAATTTTACTGCTGTCTTCAATGGGAGCAGCATCTGTGCCAACAATCCCCAATCACTTAATCAAGAGTATTTGGGACAGGGGAAGAAGGAAGGCTCTTACCAGCACAGACTCAAACTCAGGCCTTGACCTTCCCATAAAGGAAAATGCTTTAAAAGTGAGCTTGGCTTTTGGATAGTGATTTTCTTGTGCCAGTTATTAGCTAATTCTAAGGCTTGACTTTGTGGCATGTGGTCATGCCTGTGGATGACTTATAGACTGTGTTCATTTTAAAACAGATAAACTCACTGTCCTGTGTTTAGGATGAGTAAGCTATGTAACACTTTCACAGTTAGTGTGAGACACTCAAAAATCTTCTTGCTGAGGAGGCTGGAGGCAGCTGTTCAGGCTGTAGGGACTGGGCTGGAGTTGAAAGTGGCATCCAGAGAATGGATAAAGTAACCTCTTCAGAGGGAATGGGAACAAACAATGTGCATCTCTTCCCTGCCAAGAGGGAGGAGAGATCTCATGGCTCGCTGTGCAAGAGGGCAGAGCTCTGCAGAGGATTCCTGATGAGTGCTTTTTTTGCCCAAAGCTGATATAGAGTGAATCTTCTGCCTCAATGAATGTTGGACATGCAGTTTAGGTGCATTAGACTTTGTCTTGTTTGGATGTGAGTGGCTATTTTCAGCTCCATAAAGTAGCAGAGTTAGGCGGTGAAGTGAAGATAATCAAAATATAAAGAAAGCAAAGTCCTTATGGAAGTGGAGGAGATGGAAGGAAAAGCTAGATTGTAAGCTATTCTAAGAAATAAAAACTGGAGCAATGCCCAGCAGACATAAAAACCAGAGAGATATAATAAATGAGGCTGTTGTAAATGATAATTAAAAGCTTGCAAGATATTATATTCCTAACAGTTTTTGACAGGAAAAAAAAGTCTTACTTCTCATTGAAAGTCCAAGCGAAAAATCAACTTGCAACTGCATCTGGGTTCAGACTTTCCTGTGTCCACCAGAATACAGTAAAAGTGGGTGAAATGTTTAATGAGCTGGTGCTTCATTGAAAATATGTCTGCACACCAGTGGTGATATATTAGACTTCAACCCTAGTGCATATATGTCATGGCTGCCCTCAGCTCACTTCTAGAGGACTGGGCTGTTCATGTTTACCTTGCTGAAGTGGATGTATTTGCTGGCCCATAATAAGAAACAAATGGGACCCAAGTCTTTGACTTAATGTGCTTCTGTACCTGAAAGCAGAAACAAACTGGTACCATGTTTTTTCTTTTTACACTGCTTGGTACTTGAATGCAGCTAATTATTTTTAATGTTATGCACTGTATTTAAAAAAACAACCTTCCAAACAACAAATCCAAATCTTAATTTCAGCAGGTAACACAATTTTCCAGCACTTCTTGCAAGAGTACAGGAGATGGTCTTTTATTCTTCTTGGAACAGCATCTGTACGCAGTAACAACAGACTTTTTGTATCCTTGAAATCAGCTGTGTTTCAGGAGTTTGATGCTAAGATGATAGGGGAAAATGTTGGCTACTTTGTCTTGGTGTGTTGCACCTGCTTGCAAGCATGGTTGAAGTTCTAAGTCACTCCTTTTGATGGTCCTTGAGAGTTTCATGGGGTCTAAAATGTTTTGTTCCCTTCCCCAGTATTTAAAAAGCAGTCTTAAAAAAAAAACAGGAATAGCTACAGTCTGGCTATAATGCAGAAAAATTATTCTTTAAAAAAATGTACATGTGGTTTCCCTATAATCATCATAAATTTTCCCTCCAGGGTCCTGTACACTACTCTGTTCTGCAGTTGTTCTTCTCATAGCACAACTTTCTGACATAACCTCTAGAGAGGCACTGTGCTGAATATAGTTACAGGAGTGCAGAGTAGAGTAAGTTGACCATTTTGCTGTCTGCCTTCATGTTAGGAATTGTAAAGGGCTGGAAAATACCTGCAAATGCATTTTGTAAAAGTTGTAGGAAAAACACCCAATTAAAACATGCTGCTAGACACAGCTTCCATTTTTGTTATGCCTGTTTGCACATAAACTTTGGTTCCTCGAAGAAGAAGAGGTTTGAACAGCTCAAAGGTGAGGGTGAGAAGAGTGTGGTGGGTCAGGTGATGGCAGCAGGAAGAAATGTTTGCCTATTTGTAAATTAGTTACAAAGGTTACAGGTACATTTATTTCTGCGAGGAGTTTTGGTGCTTTGAGCCACTGTGAGCAAAATCACAGCTGTATACGCAGGGAAAGGGACTGAATTGTGACTATGGCTCTATTGTGGCTTCTTGTACAAGATTGGGTTACTACATTTCTTGAAACTTTGCCCTAATTTCTGTTTAGAAATAAGAACAGTGGTGGCTCAGTAAGCTCTTTGGAGCCTTGGGTGTCTGGTTGCTGAGCTTTTGGTTCTCTGAAGGAAGGCGGATTGACATAGAATACTGATGCCTCTCTTGATTATTCCAAAAATCAAAACCAGACTGCTGCAACGACACAGGAAAATAGTTTTTTGGTCTGCTATGAATATCATACATGAAAGAAAGCAGTAATAGGACTTTTCTGCTTACAGTGTATCAACTGTTATATATAGCACAGAGCTATAAAAAGCAGAACAAATTTTAGTGTGTCTTTTATACATGGAGGGCTGGACCTAATAAAACATCTATGTGTAGTGCCTGAGAAAGAACCTGGTTAGTTTCTCTTGTTCTGTTCTTACAGAATTGGTGAGGTGACTGGATAGTTTGTAGAATCAAGGTTTGCCTGTGGTGGTGTACTGATGTCAGAAGTGTTCTACTCTGATTTGTATTACTTGTTTGTGTCTTGCAAGGTCTCTGGCTAGTGCTTCCTGTTTGTGAAAGTGTAGCATGGATCAGACAAAAGCAGTTTGTGGCTGGTTATTTGGCTTACATTAGAATAGAGGTTTGGACAGTAGGGACCATAAATCTGCTAATGACATGTCTTTGTACAGCAGCTCCTGGTTCATAGCTCATTTATGCATCTGTGTTAGATGGTGTTTGGTCATGCTACATCCAACTTACTGAGGTGAGGAAACTGACACTGTACAGCACATAACCTAGGGAAAGATCATGGGTACAGAATATTTCCTTATGCCATCCAGGTATGTGCAATGTCTGTTGAACTAAATAAATCCTGTAAGGAGTGATGATTTAGTGGACTCCATGCAATGTTCATTGTGATAAAGGGTGCATGAAGGGTTTATTATGTTGATACCTTGCATCATACCTTGTCTTGCATATATCTTAGAGCTTTTCCTCTTGGTCTAATGGTTAGAAATCAATTAAATCCAAGCTATTTTCAAAGTTGCCTTAAGAATTTTGTGACATTTCTTGAAAAACTTTCTCACAAATTATGCATATTCTTTGTATTTGCTAGCTCAATGGTTCAAGTCTTTTATGCTGCATTTCTCGAATTTTAATTTGTGTGGCAATGTGAGGGGATTGCAGAAGTTGCAGGAGGAAATACAGAAACAAGAGGAAATGATTTCCATCTTTCTCACTTGTCCTGTGAATAACTGGATCTGTATTGAGGTCATTGAGACTGCTGGTTTGGGATCTTTTTGGTTTTATTTCTCTTCCCTGGTTACAGGATTTGAGGAGTGGCAAGTGAAAAAAGGACAGACCCAAAGACTGGGGTGGCTTTCACTTGTGGCAAGTTACAGCTGTGTACTCTAAGTAGAGCATAGACTTAACAGGAGAGATTTAAATAGCTTAAAAGAATGTAACCTATTGACCATGCCTGTTCCACAGAAATATCTTCCCTCTTTATAGTGACTTAATATAGCTTCCAGAATTAAAAATAGGACGTAGTTACCCATGTAAATCTTCTCCATTAGCCATTATAAAAACATCCTGCAGTATGCAAATGCTAGAGAACCAGCTCTGTACTGTATAACTCCATTATACTCTGTTGCTTTTTTTTGCTAGAAAAAAAGAGTTGGGCATGACCTGCTTTGCATGCATGAGGATGAAAATGGCCTCAGGATTTGGATGGGAAACTTGACAGGTTTTTTTTCGCCCTCTCCTCTACCTAGAAATGTAAAGGAGACTTTCTGCAGTTGGTCAGTGTATCCTATTTTGAGAAAGGGATGTTATTTCTAATTCTAGTGAATAGAAGGCTATGGCAAGTAGACATGTCTGTTGAAGTACAGTCATGGTGACCTGTGAGATCTCAGAGGGAATGTCTTTTGTCAGCTTTTTGTTACTGGTCGTCTGCCTTCTCTTTAAGTTATATTCTGCTGAGAGCATGGGTCTGACAATCCTTTTGTTTGGATTTTTTATATGCTTTTTCTCCAGACATAGGAGTTATGCCTCTGTTTTTCATGAGGAATTTTAAAGTGCTCATTGTAATTTAAAAAAATAAGCGGACTAACTAGTGACACGTACGAAAAAACAATCCACTGTATATTTAATGTGTATTAACGTAACATGCACATCTTAATGCTTCTACTGAAAATTTAATTAAATTACTGGGAAATGTAGCTGGATGATGAGCTAAAGTACTTTGCATCCTGAGGAATGTTGCTGTGTAGGCATGTGTCTAATACTGCCCAAAAGCTGCAGAACACAGCTCCTCTGGGCTGGGAATGAGGGGAAAGACATTTATTGCATCAGAATATTAAGGAGGATAAATACTTCCTGCTTACAGAGCCCAGAATGTCTCAAAGGCAAAGGAACTAGATGGCGTTACTGTGTAGCACATCATTGTTTTGGGAGGTACCTGCTGTCAGGCAGATAGTGAATTTTTATTTCAGACTTCATGCTTGGATCTCTGTACTGCTTAAATAGCATAATGTGTTACTGTTAGAGTGATCAAAGTGCTTCAGTGGAGCCTTTTGTCCTTCTCAGAGTTGTATTATACTAGGAAATATGTGTTTCTTAATTTCTTGTTATTCTTTTACAGATGGCTGATCTACAGCTGTATAAACTGGATGAATTGGACTGTTTGATCCAGGGCCTCCTTTATGTTGATTCTGTTGGTTTCAATGGCCAACCAGAGTGCTATTATTTTGAAAATCCTACAGATCCTGAACAGTGCCAGAAAAAGCCTTACTGCCTTGATAATCCATATCCTATGCTGCTGGTTAACATAGGCTCAGGGGTCAGCATCCTAGCTGTGTATTCTAAGGACAATTATAAAAGAGTTACAGGATCCAGGTAAATTTACTTTTGTTTCTTTCAACTGTTTTCTTTTCTCCTTCACAACTGAACAGTAGAATTAGACAGTGTGGTCAGTAGCTACAACTCCAAATTGTGCATGCATTCCCATTTCTTTTAAAAGCCTACCAGTAGCAAGGCTGAAAATATCCTAGGATAGCTTCAGAGAGGGGATCTGGGTCGGGGAAATCATTGATGTGTTCAATTTTAAACCTGCCTTAGTCTCTTGTTGGTGTTCTTACCTGTTTCCCATCTCTTGCTATGAATTTCCAAAATAAAACTGTCCCAGCAAATGAATCTTCTCTCCCCTGCATTCTGGTTTTTGGTCCATGGTATGTATTAAGGTTTCTCATGTATACTGCATATGATGTGCATATATATTGTCTGTTGCCTTACCTAGGGCATACCTTTGCCACAATGGTAGCCATGAGCCATTTCTCTCTATACAGTACAGATGGACACAAGTTCAGTGGGAGGCATTGGATTTCTTGCAGTTCTAGGTCTTTTTCAAGCACAGAGATTTTGGCATCTTTGGTAGATGTGCTTCTAATCCTTTCCACTGTGAAAGGAAAAACATGACTGCAGTGTGTTGTTGACTTGTTACAGATGATGAAATCAATACTGTCTTGTGGCTGGTGTGCAGAGCTTTCTACTGTTCAGATACTGAGTACATTACAGTGCTATGTGTTCTGAAAAACCCAATAATCCCAGAGCATGGACTAAACAGTGTTCCCATCTGACCTCCTGTGCATTTTCATGAAGTACCTGTGGTGTCTCACTGATCACCTTGTTTTCAGTGGCTCCAGTCACTGTGACTGCAGTCACTACAAATAAGTTAACTTTGTCAGTGGCCAAGAAAGAATGAGGAAGGATGAAGACATTAATAAGTTAAAGTTCATATCTGTAAGACTGAAAAGTCCAAAGTAGAACTTTAATGAGTTAGCAATGTGTTCTGCACAGTTAAAGTTATGTAGTCAGTAAATATTGTACTTGAGCTGTTAAAAAATATTCAAGTGAGTGTTCCTTGCTCGGAGTTCTTGCAGGGAAAGAACATTCGGGGCTGATGCTGGGCTTGCTTTGAAAAGGAGCCAACCAGACTGCTTCCTGCCTCTGGCTAGGGGGACAAGATCTGCCTTGGCTGCCAGCCCTTACAGATTTACCTTTGTTAGCTCTTCATTCTTTCCTCGCTCATTTGAGTGCTCTGCTGGCTAATTATTCTTTGGCAGAAAACTTGTTAGAGTGCTACAAGTAGCAAAGTGGTATCTGTGGTGTTGGGTCAAACCTTATTCTTAGCTAACCCTTTAGTATAATTTCTCCTATTTAAGAATTAAGGACTCAAGTCTAGTTGAGTTAAAACCACTGGATGGCACTTGTGTTAAATAGGAGCTCAGTGTAGAGTGTGTGGGCTCCTCTGAGGTAGGAGCTGTGAGATATAGTTGGCACCTGTGTACAGCTTCTTGTAAATGGCAGTCTGAAGGGTTCTGGTAAAAGCTGGCTCAAGCTGCTGGTCTGAAGGGACTGTGCTTTTCTAGCCTTGGAGGAGGAACATTCCTGGGCCTGTGCTGTTTGCTCACTGGCTGTGAGACGTTTGAAGAAGCGCTGGAAATGGCTGCAAAGGGAGACAGCACCAATGTGGATAAGCTGGTGAAGGATATTTATGGAGGAGACTATGAGCGGTTTGGCCTTCAAGGATCTGCTGTAGCGTCAAGGTACGTGTTCATTGAGCTGTGTGTGAGCAGTCCCTTGGGAAACTTGCTGTGCATGCTGTGCAATCCCTGGACTGTGCACTATGTCCATGGGGAAACATAACTCCATGTATCATGAGATTTGTCCTTAGATCTCTCACCTACTTCTTGCTGTTCTTTTTTAAACAGCTGTAAGTAGTGCCGGATGCAGTTTGCTTCCATTTAAATTATAGTTATTTTGGAAGTGTCCTTACTCATTGTTTTGCTTTTCTAATGAGATCCCTTTTCACATTTAAAATCACAAATTAATGGTTATCAAATCAAAGCAAAACTTGCTAAATGATACAATTTTAAGGGCTTTTATCACTCCTGAATATCTCATGTTAAAAGACATGACCTTCCTCACACAGCTTTGGTCATATGATGAGTAAAGAGAAGAGAGATTCCATCAGTAAAGAGGACTTGGCCAGAGCTACTTTGGTCACCATCACCAACAACATAGGTTCTATTGCTCGCATGTGTGCATTGAATGAGGTAAGTTATTTACCACGAGCTTAAAACCTTTAGAAACAACATAGTGAGATTATCAGGATGCAAAAATGCAAATTGCTGATGTACTAGGTGTGTCACTGGCCGTGGTACATATGCATATATTTAATATCCTGTCATAATTCTTGTGGCTTTTTACGTGTATGCTTTGATGTAAAGTATGAGGCTGTTCAAGCTTCAATGCTGGGGAAGAGAGGAGAAAAATTCTGTAAAGATCTCTTTGAGGCATTGAGCTTCAGCCTGGAGTGTTCAGTTCTTCTCAAGCTGTAGTACATAAATTTTAATGTTTGTAATAGTAATTATTACTCTGTTACTTTGTAGTTATTTGCAGGTTTTACTATAGCATGACAGAATTTATTTTGAATACTATTTTACTTGGATTGTTTCCATGGCAGGATGGGTTCAAATAGTGTATTGTGTTAGATGTTTGGATAAATGCAAGTTCCATTGCATTGTGTCAGAAAGAAGAAAAATGCAGTTCATTTTCCTGCCTCAAGTTCCTTTCAGATGCTTGTTACGTTCTTTTGATTATGCATGATAAATAGGGATGGATTGTTCCATCCATACACTACAGCTTCCAGCATTTAAAAAACAAAACAATCAAGCACAAAAAACCCCACCACAAACCCAAACATTTAGGCCCTTGCTTTTATCTGCAGATTGCATCCTTTACAATTATGTGTTAACTAATACCTTTTATCTGCTCTAAGCAGATAATGAATTTATATAATTTTTTTAATACATAAGTGTTTTAGCTGCACAGCATTCTGTTGGTAGAAAAAAAATTGCTGCTGCTTTTGTGTATTAATCAACAACACACAGGCAAAGCCAGAAAAATTGAGCAAAACCAACCCAAGAAACTCACCAAACTGCCATCTAATCACTTTATTGGGTCCTGTCTAGCTTATGGCTTGATCAGAAATAGTAAATCATTAATCACTAGTGCTTTTGGTGGGTGTGTGTTTGGATTTGATTTGATTTTTAATCAACCTTTGCCACATCTCCCTCTTGGTCTTTCCAAGGCAAAAGGTCCTAATACTTAGTCTTCTTACCTAAAAAAAGAGGACACTCTTTTATCCACTGCTTCGTTTTGTCTTTTTTAGTCTTTATTGTTGTAATTTTAAGACTGAATTATCAGATTTTCATATGGTATTCAAAATGTGGTTGCTCAATGGATTTGTGATGGCATATTGATAAATTTTGTGCTCAGAGCTCCTTTACTAACAGTTCATAATATTTCATTTTTGTGAGCATGGAACTAATTTCTAAGAAGTCAACAGTCTAAAGTGGCTAATTTGGAGCCTGTCATTGTGTCTGCATAATCAAGTGTTTCTCTTTTCCCCTTTCAGTTGTGTCATTTCACTTTTTTAATTTGAACTTCATCTGCCATTTTTTTCTCAGTCATGGAATATAAATCTCTCCATTGCTATGCTGTTCATTTTTTATTCTCTTTTTATTTTGTATGCTACTATTATGTTTGTTGCTCATATTTCTCTCTAGAGGACTTTTAAAATATATTGATCAACATAAGTTGTAGTGCATGCCCCTATCAAATGCCACTGATAACCTTCCTTCATTGTGAAAAGTGGCTGCAGACATATATTTTTTTCCTTGGCAATTTTGACTTTTTCAGTCAGGATGATTCTCTTTCAGCGTTCTCTTTGCTTTCAGCTTCTTTACAGTGTTGCCTTGTGGCATGGAGTTCAAGCAGCATTGTACAGGGCTATCAAAGCATCGAGAGTTGCAGCAGGGAGCCACATGCAGTGCCTTCAGAGGAGGAGATGGGCTGCTAAGGCAACTAATGCTTCTGAGTCACTGTGAAAAAGTTCCTAACAGCTCTGTTCTGGGGCCAGGCCTCTTAAAAACTGATGTGATCCGTAGAATTTTGTGGAGGAATGTGAATTGATGTGTTAAATATTCTTCATTTCACAGTGTCAAAGCAGGATTTCTCTAACACTTGAAGTAAATTATTTTGTAGTTTTAGAGAATGAAAACTTCATTTAGTTGTTTTATATACTGTTAAAAAGAAAAACATACAATATCATTTCAAGGAAGCTAATCTTTAGATGGCTTGCTCTTGGGGAAAAAAAAACCTAATGCTATCATTCTGCTCAATAATCTAGACACCTAAATTGCTTTTGGGAGACATGGCTCTGACTTACAGCAAGCTTGATGAATCAAATCCTCAAATAAGAGCTAAATAAACATTTGAATATGATATTCTTTTGTGGAGCTCGTATGTATTAGATTAGGGTTATGGTAACACTCACTTTTAGGTTGGCAGAATCAATTTATGCCCTGAAGCATTACTTTTGATAAGCTTTTCCCAATGATTGCAACTTTAATATTGTGTTGAAAATGACTTGCATATGTGCAGGAAAAAAATGAGGCTGGGGAATAAATGAAATACTCTGTCTGCAGAACTTCAAAGCAAATTTGCTTGCACAAAGTTGGCAGTGGGGTAGAAAATTCCACAGTCTGGAACCATTTGGCCACAGACCCTTTGAAATGGCCTGTGCTAGGCACAGCAGAACTGCATAAAGGAAACTGGTCTCCTGGTTTATACTTTTCTTTCTTACAGAACATGTAAATTCACATCTGAACAAGCTATCTTGCCAAAATATGTGCAGGGGTTTTTATTGCTATTTATAGAGATTTCCCTATTCAATTATATTGGCAAATATATGAATATACTGTATTAAAGCTATACTATAGCTTTCTGCTGCAGGGTAGTTGAAAAATTTACCAAGACCCCACAGTGAGAGAGTGCATGTCTTTTCCAGGATGCTGTAATTTGATTAGCTTAAATAAGCATATCACCACCATCTCTTCAGCAGTTTAAGATTTCTTTCTTTCAGCTTTGAAAGTTTCAGCAGTGGTCAATTTAAAAGTAAATTAACAAGACTCCCTAAAGGGTAGCATTTTGACTTCTGGAAAATGCTAAACTTGTTTTAATTCAGTTCAGAAAATCTAGAAAACTTTATATTATTAATACAATTTTTAACCTTGTCAACTAAAGGAATATTTGAAACAAAATTTAAATTTGCATGTTGATATACACTGTTATTCCAGTAGATATGACTAGTATCACAAACTTTTGCAGAAGATTCTTGAGGATACATTCCTAGGGCTCTTCAGGACTCCTGTAAAAGCTTTTATCTCTAGGCTGTAGCCTCCTACTAAATCTTCTAGACCAATTCTGTTGTCTGGTGAACATCATCTGGTACACCAATGCGAAATGCAAGTGCAATTTTGTGCATAACAGGCAGAACTGGGCTTGGTAAGATAGTTATGGGCATTGTTTAAACACCACACAGAACTTACTGCAGTGATGTACATACAAGTAAGGATGGTCTGTGGCTTTCTCATTGGCAACCTGGTACTGATGGTTCAAAAAAAAAATCTTAATTTCCTGAATGAAAACTGAGTTCAAATGAGCTTTGAAACAAAGTACTACCATACGTACCAAGTATTATGCCAGCCCCATTTCACTTGCTTTTTGAAATGGAGTCACAGTCCTGATAATAGATAATGAAAGATGCTCCTTCCTATCTCTAATGTAATTCTTCTCAGCCTTCAGAGGTTCTCCATCTGGATTTAATAATCACAGTGATCTCTGGAAAGTTGATTCATTTAACATGCGGGGGGCGGAGATGTCTTCAGTGTAGCCATATGCAATTAAAAAAACCAAACACCGCCACAAAAATGCTCATAATCTGAGTCATGTTGGGATGGTTGTGATATTTATTCAATATTTTAAGCAAATATTGATCTTCTATGATAATAGTCTCTCACTTTCTTTGGAATAAAACTCTGCACCTCCCTGTTCTTCCAATGTGTCTTACTTAGTGGTCAGTAACTGAAATATTTTTTGACTTTTCAGTTTGAAGTATTTAAATGTAACCTAAAATTCCCATTTAACTTTGTAATAGAGGCAGAGGTACATGTTAAAGGAGGCAAATAATTTAGCTGAATATAATTTTTCTGGTATGTTTTTGAAATTCAATTTTACAGAACATCGACAAGGTGGTGTTTGTTGGCAACTTTCTCAGAATTAATATGATTTCTATGAAGGTGCTAGCATATGCTATGGATTATTGGTCCAAGGGACAGCTAAAAGCTCTGTTTTTGGAACATGAGGTAAGGAAATATGTGTTGAACTTCTATTTTTAAGTACAAAATTCTTGTTCTTTATTTGTGAACTTGAAAGGGGCGAAAGGCCATTGCTTTGAATTGAATGCACAAGCTGAGTTCTGCATAAATGCTATTCAGTTTACAAATTCATTTGAAAATACTGCTTGTTAACTCCTTGGTTTGATCACTAATCTTGTGGTATGTGTTGTTAAACATTGCCCATTTCTCATATTTGCTTTCTGACCCTGATAGCAACGATGTTTATTTGCATGGGCTGGTATATGAAAATCTCAAGTATAATTCATTTTTATGAGCATAATTTTGAGGTGACTACCAGATGTACAGGTCTATAGCAGAAACTGCCCTGCCTCAGTACAGCATCAATATTACGGTTTTGTAATTTTTTTTTTGTTTGTTTTATAATTTTGGAGAACTGTGTAGGACTTTTCCAGTATGACCCTTTCTTCTAGCTAAGAATGATCTTATTAAATCATATTTTAGATGGAGCAAATATTTGGCAGGGCTGACATTCTTTTAGTTGCCTTAACAGAGCTGAAAACTTTGTGTTCATATTGTGTCTTATTTTGGAATTTGATTGGTTTTGGTTTCCTTTTGCCTTTGTTCAAAGGGTTATTTTGGAGCTGTTGGGGCTCTTCTAGAAATGCTAAAAATGACAGATGATCAGTGATGAAGCTGTCTGAAGAGATTTCTACTGCAGATGCTGCTGGGTAAGAGTGAAAGCCACTGTAAGGATGGAAATGAAGCCATTATGGTAGTCCTACCTGCTGGATTTGTAAATAATTTAAAATCCTTTTAGCTGATCTTTTGATTTCTGGGTTTTGACCTTATACTTCAGAATTCATACTGGGAATTACAAGATTTTTTTCTGTACACTGTATTTTTTAGGGGAAAAATGTGCAAAGTGGCCAAACATACAGATGTTATGGATTTATTTTAAAAAATGGATACTGTTTAATGTAGGACCTGTGATATGAGGCATCTGCTTTTCTTCTGGGGTTTACTGATTAGTGTGGTAATTTTAACTTCATTTAGTAATCACTCTAGGAGATTTTTTTAATCTTATTTTCATGACGTTTCATGATTTGTTCTTGGTTTCAAATGAAACTACAAAGCTGATGCATTTTACTGTGAAAACTAGTAATTGATTTTTTTGCCTTTTCTTTCCTCATTACATGAGACACTTTTTAACATCTCTCTGACTCCTCCCCCCAAAAAATAAATTTGCAAACCATTCTGTGGTTAAATGCATTTCTTCAAAGGACTATTACCAAGGAAGCTTGGTAATGGTAGGGGGTTTAGGATTGTAATTTTTCAGTAGTTATGAATTGCAATAGGAAGAGACTACCAACTGGTTTTGCAGGGCTGATTCTTCTCTATAATAAAAATTTTAAATAAGATGTGAACTAAAATTTTAATCATTTAGTTAACACTAAAATGAAAATCTCTTTCTGATGAAGACCTCTGATCAATATGAGGAGTTCTGTAGTAAAGATGTTGGTGTATTAGATGGCAAAGGGAGATTGTCTTCACTTATTTTTCTGTAGTCTGCAAATTTTGACTTGTTCTTAATTGAAAACAACTGATAACAGCATTATTAAAAGCTCAATTACTAAAATTAGAAAAATACCAACTGAAGTATTTTCTGCTTTTAAACTGGTGTTAACTTTCCCTGCAGGACATGAAAATTTGATTGTTTATTCCAATAGCATATTTTCTACCTTTTCTGATTTGTGGACCTCTCTAGACTTTTTCCCTAAGTTGAATTGAGATCCCTTTGAAATCCATGTACTTAGGTTGCTGTGGAGCATGTATGAACTTGCTTTCCTCAGACAACTTGAGGGCTCACAAATGAGAGGTAGAAAAACAGTTTGTAAATTATTTTGTCTTGCAAGACTGTATGTGATGTCACATAATGTAAATGACTCATCAGAGGGACAGTATAAAATTCAGTATATTTTTGGAAGGGGGTATATTTCACTTTTTTAAGTCATTAACTTACATATCTCCCAAATGTTGAAAGATGGTAATATTAACTGAAGTGTAAACTTGTCTGATGGAAATAAAGACCACTACTGTTTTGACAGTTTTAATGTATCTGTGGAATTCATTTCTTGAAAGCAATGATATAACACAACACTTTTTTTGGTGACATACACGACTACATAATTCCATAATAATCTTTTGGAGCTTGACATGTTTTTACTCTTGGTAACAAAGCTTTAGTCTTTGAAGCCTTTTGCCTGCTTGAAGTTGACTTTAAAGGACTGTAAACAAAAATATGAAATAATGTTAGTGTGTTGAAGTTGATATTTGCTGTAATATTGAGCTTGAGATAAGTGCAGATGTTTCTGCTCAGAGCCTCTATTTTATTTTAATAAAGAAAAGAAAATGTTGATTAAGGTTATTGGCTAAGTTTTGCCTGCAAATAAAGATTCACTTGTGCACTCTTGGTTTTTTTTAAGGAAAACTTCAGAATGTTAAGAGGTAACTGTGCTTCTGATGATAAACAGTAGAGGGAAGCACTGCATCAGTCATGTAGCTGCTTGCTTCAGAGAAAGATCCCATCTTCTCCCTTGTGTGTTTCTGAAGGGAATTTGACATGGGAATGTCTGTTACTTAAGTGCTCTTGCATTCTTCACATTTGGACTTGTGAAGGAAGACCATAATGTTAAGGAAACAAATATGAAAAGAACTATTGTTCTTTTAAGATTAAAGTCCTCTGCTTCTCAAAAAAAAAAAAAAACAACCAACAAAAAAGACCCCCCAAAAACCAAAAAACCCACACCCATTCAAAAAACCCTTAGCAAGCCATTCAAAGAAATATATAAGGACTTTAAAGATTGAGGCTGTGTGGTTAAAGAAGAAAAGCACAATTGTGCTAGCCCTGAAGATTCTAAGCTCTAAGATTCTAAGGACTATCAGGTAAGTTGATCACTGTTCTAAGAGAAACACAAAATAAAATTTTACCTTAAAAATGCTGATTTGAAATTTAAAATGCTTAATAGGTGAATTTCTGCAGTTCAAAGAATGAGAAAAAGTACTATGGATTACATAAATGAGTATGCCTGGTTGGGAAAAATCTTAGCAGACTTTAGCTGGGATTGAGAGCTGTGGAAAGTCACAAAGTAGGAAAAGCTAGAGGAAAATGACACTGTGTGTTCAATTCTTCCTTTCCTGAGGGAGAAAAGCCTAATTTCTTTGTTGCCTTGGCTACTTTTCCCAGTTTCCCCATCAGTACCATCATATGAATCTGCTAGTACTATAACTTGCCTTTTTACCTTAAGACTTTGCCTGCCTCCACTAATCCCAGTTCTTGGTTTCCTCCTCCATGTCCTCCTTCTGTAATTAAGGTAATTGATTAATGACAGTGTGGTTGCTTTCTGGCACTGTTACAATATTTTTGCCATAGGGGAGTATTTTGGGGCATTGCTAAGAGCATTGCCGTTGTCTGGAATTTTTCTGATTGTGTTTGGTATCCAGTTGCTGTCTACAGTCATCAGTTGGAAGGGGTTCCCCAAGGTGCCCCCCTTCATCAGTCATCCAGTGGTATCTAGAGAGTCTGGAAACATTCTTGCTCAACTACACAGATAAACTTCTACTATAACTAGTGCAAACTGGAAGTTTGTGCAAGCAAAGTTCAACTCCAGCACTATCCAAGAGTATTACTGAAAACCTAGAAATATCCAGATTCTTGGATCTTTCTTGTTTTGGAAGTGGTGAAGTTGAAGAAGCAGACTTCCCTAAGGGAGATCAGTGAGTCTGCACATTTAGTATGTGTTGAAAATACTTATTTTGGTATAAATTAAAGAGATCTCTTAACAGGCCAAGCTTTGTTAATCTAGCTTCTCTTTCTGAAAAATGGTAGGGTAATTATTCAGGTAAGTTGGAGCAGAATGAGTCAAAACTCGTCACTCTCAATTGTCATGGCCTGTGCTGCTTTTGTACTTGAATATTTGTTCTTGAATCCCATGGTACTCTCTTCATTCTCTCCCCACCACCACCAAGACAGCCAAATTTTTAATGGTTTTGACAAAAAGTCTAATTACATCCCGTACCAAAAAGCATCTGTGTTCTAAAGTAAGATTTTTGGACTAAAGTACTGGGGGAAAATCCCTAGTGCTGGATGAAGAGTGAGAGACAACTAAGAATATTTACTTAATTAGATTTGCTAGAGGAGGCTAGCATGGGGTGCATGGGGGCAGAATCTGACTTCTGTGACAAGTAGGGTGCTTGCAGTTCATTCCAACCTCAGCAGAGCAAAGCTGTCCTGGTGTTTCACTGTTATCAGCATTTCTGTTCCCATTAGACTGTCACAAGATACTTGCAAGTGATTTTTGGCAGGACACAGCAGAACTTTAGAGATGGGAGAACCATATGGGGTTGAACTGATGACAAAATAAACATACATGATTGTTTCCAGTTGGATGAGGAGTTCTACTGGGCTCTGTTTTTAAAGCACAAGGTGTCTTTCAATTTGGAATGAAATGAAACACAGGCTATGAAAGACCAGTCTGTTTTGTATCTTGGTACCTGGAATGAAGATGAGTAAACAGCATGAAATGGCATCATGTTTTACTTAAAACAGTGTGTCATTCCCTGGTTTTGCTTATTTTGTAGTGGTGATCAGGGCACTTCCACTTTCAGAAGTGTCTTTCCAAGTTGACAGTTTCATAGTTTTTCAGGTTTTTGAGTGGGTGACCCATTCATTTATTTTCAACCTTAAAAGTCTGTGTGAAGCTGGGCATTTAATACAAAGCAGAAGTTGCCCTTTAGCAAATGCTGAGGTACCAAAGTGCGTGTTCAGAGTAGAGGTTACTCCTGTTACCAAGATTTCCATTTATGCCCATCTGTGAAGGTGTGGCCTCAGCTAACCATGTTGCCACTTTCTCATATATGTTAGGATTTTTTTTTTCCAAGTGGCATGCTCTTTTGGGTTTAGCATCTGTTGTGAGATGAACTTTTCCTTGCAAGTGAACACACATTTTCTGTTCCATCCTTGAAAGCATCAAGGAGCAATGCTTAGAGCCAGACAGTCTCATCATGGGCAGACACTGGTTTGATAATGCATTTTGTCACAACACAGGCATTGGTGCTTCAAGCAACAAGATGGTGTGGCCAGTGGTGTGCTGTGACTTGTTCAGGGGATTTGTTTTGCATTAATATGTTAACAAATTGCACAAAAATAAAACAGCTGGTCTCAGCTTGTATGAGTTTCTAATGCAGATGCTAGGTTGGGTGGAAGTGGAAATGCCTGTATTTCAGTAAGGATGAAGAAATGAGTATCTCCAGCCCATAGCAGAGACATGCTAACCAAAATGCTCTTTCCTATAAGATTTTGGAGCAGCTGCATCAGCTAGGAAACTGCAATCGAACTATTCTCATATAAGGCAGTAAATCATTACCAACCTGTAGATGTAATACTGAGTTGGGATAGTGGTATTGTTATCTGTATCTGCCCCTTCTGTTCTCCCACTGACATCCTGATTGTCAGCAGGAGGCAATGGAGGCAGCACAGCCATGGTGGTCTGTGAACATCTGTTTGTGGAATGCACTGGTGTAATGTGGGAAGGGCAACTGAAGCTATGAGAGTCTTCTCTGAAAAAACTGGATAAGCTTCACCTGGAGATAAAACCTAATTATTGATATTGATTTGAACAGGGAGAACACACTCTTCTTTTGAAAATTTTCTTGCTCCTTTTATATATGAAAAATTAACTGTGAAATAATGCATATTAATTAAAAAAACCCTGAACAAATGAATGTAACGTTTTCACAGGTGGCTAGCTAAATGAATCCCAAAATGCTGAGTGTACTTAAAAAAAAATCTAATTCTGTTTAGTGGAATTGTTTTGTTTTTTGAGCAACCTCACCCCTACTGCTATTTGAATAAGTAAACAAAAACATGCTGTTCCTATGTCCTAAGCATGGAGCATGCTGTTACCCAGCTAGCTTTCAGCATATTGCACTTGGCTACAAAAGGCTGTGCGCAAAAAAATCCAGAAGTATTTACAAGATAAACCAAAAACTCTCCCAAATTTCCTAGTGTTTGTCATTTCTGTTTTAGCTTAGAAAATAAGTTTTCTCTTCTCTTCAAATACAGGTTTATAGACTTCTCTGCAGCAGATTTGCCTGTGCAGTGTAGCAGCCCCCCCCCCAGCATCACTGATTTGCCTCTTAGGAGGGAGAAAAGCAGTGCAAGGGAAGCTAAAGCTGTTTCCTGATAGCTGCAGGCTGACCTGTAACACACTTCACACTTGCTCTTCTACAGCTAGGGCAGAAAACATTCAGGAACTGAATTTCTCTCCACTCCTTGTTCTCATCACATAAGAAATTGTATTAAAACAAATAAATTATGCAGAAAAGACACCAAACCCTGCAGACTTGTTCACCTTTTATTCATTGGGCAAATCATAGAGGTCAGCTTAGTTTCAGTCAAGACTTCTTTTTTCTATTTCTGTTCTTTTTTCCTCAATTTGGAGCTTTGTTTTTTTAAGGTGCCATGCAACATATCTCTGTTCTAGCTCTCCTACATAAAACGCCATTATAAAAGTGCTTTTGTGAGGTTTTTGTGAACATCTGGTTCACAGCATTATGGGAATTTGCTTAAATTTTCATTTTATGTATGTTACTGTAAAGTTCTAAGACACTAACTCTGACATTATAAGCCCCTTTGTCAGGCTAGGTATTACTGATACTGCTCTGTGGAGTCCACTGAGTATGGGTATAAGACACTGTAGAAGTTTGCCCTGTGTCTGGAGATTGTTAGGCAATTAAATATCTTAATTCACAAAAGTGTAAGAACTGGCTCTTCCTTTTCTAGCCTGTTGCCTTACAGACCCACTGGAGGAGAGAAGGTAATTTAGAGTCAGTTCCCTTTCAGTCACTGACATTCCACTTCCCCTGCTGTGCTAGAAAGCAGTGGTGTATGACTGGCAACTCAGTAAAGGGAAATTTGGGACACACACACCAAAAAAAAAGGCAGAACAGCAGAGAACTTTTTAAAAACACAAACAAGAAAACACTGTAGTCAAATATTGTTCAGGCTTGAATCAGAAATCTGTCAATGAAGTTTCTGTCAGCAGTTATAAAGTTAGCACTGGTAGTAGAGGGATGAGATGGTTTGAAATGCTGCTGCCCTGTAGGGAGAGGGAACGGAGCCTTGCAGCCACGTGGCTGATACCAAAATGCAAGGCCATGGATAATCAATTTGTAATATTTACCAAAATATTGTGCTGCTCAGAGCAGATAGTTTCTTTTAGTTAGCTCTGGTTTAGGCCTCTGTCTGTACATGCATAACTCACAGGAAAAAAAAAAGCAAATGAATGGGGGGGGGGAAGTGTACCAAGCACAGGGTGAAAAAAATTATCTGTATGATTCTGTGTTGCATAAGTGCCCCTGGAACTAACCTGGTACGTCTCCAAATAAAACAGAAATCTTTGATGCTTGTAACTTTCTGTGTGGAACGACAGTAGTTTCTGTGTTTGTTAACTATGTAAGTGTTTGCTGTAGATACTATCAATGGGAATATTTTATTTAAAGGGGTGTATTAAAGTTTAAACCGAAGAAACTTCTCCAGCTTGTGAGCACAACAAATACAACAATTAGGTAGTAAAAATTGAATTCAAAGTAATTCTAGGAGTTAAGCTGTGCATTTTACAGGTGAGCTGGAACAAAAACCTGTCCAGAGGCAGAGTATACCCCGGGCTGGGTAAGAACTCTCTCTGAAAGCCCCAGCAGCAGCTAACACCAGCCAGAGTTTTGTCTGAGAGACAGCAAATTGTTGCCAAATGACTTGTTTTCTGTGTTGTGGAGGTATGAAGAACTGGTGGTGCTTTACCACCTTCTTTTACTTGGTTTTGTGTGCTGATTTGGCAAATAGGATAAAGACCAGCTGCACTGCCTTCAGGCCTGGATCCCCAGTTCTCCCTGAGAGCTGCTACAGGCAAGGGTGCTGATGATGAGCAGGATAAGCTGCCAAAACCATTTCTTCTGCAGAGCACAGCAAGCCATCCTTGTCATCCAGAAGAACAAAAACATAATGCTGTAAAAACTAATAGAACAATGGAAATGGTTAGGTCTCCTCAGACTGAGGCAACATTAGATCCTATATTTGGTGACAGATTCCTGTATGGATTGAAGTAGCCCAATCTTCTGGTCCACAGTTAGGTGAATATGGAAGAAAAACTGGAATAGCTATGCAAAGGCTTTTTTCCAAGTACAACTAATTCAAATTTATTATTCCCATGCTGTGAAAAATTCCAATGTCTAATTAAGTTTTTCTTCTGATGGGAAATTTTAAAATGTCTACATTTCATTTCACTTTCTCCACCAAAATAAAGCCTGCTAGCAAGGAAACCTAGCAGACTGCCAAAAGCAAGTAATTTGAAATATAAGGGGTTTTTTTAAAGCTTCTGCATTTCTACAGCCAAATTTTGTTAAGTAATGTTTCCATAGGACATTTGTAGTGATGTATTTGTGTTTTCCAGTGAAAAATTATTGCACTTGCTAGCTGGAATGCAGAGCTTTGTGAAATACGTGCATATAAATGTGTCCAGAACTCTTAGTGTGTGCTTCGACCAAGGACTTCTGTGACATGTGGATAAAGAGGAACAAGGCAGAAGGTTTGAAATGTGGAAGTTTGTAATCAGTAAAAGGAGATGAATCATCCTCTTGTTCAACTAATATGAAGTATTGATCTGCCTATTCTTATTTTATATCAAAGAGAGGATACTTCTGCCAAATTTTCCCAATATTCTGAAGATACACTCTGTAGGTAGCAAGAGATACTCTCATTTAGTTTTGAGTCTCATTAGCAACTGTCTGGTTTTAAATGCATCTTTTGTTCTGATGTTGAATAATGGTGATAAGTTCCAGGAATTACTAGTGTCCATGAAAAAGTGAGGAGGCCATTACATACCCTTTTTTTTTTTTATCCCAGGCTACATATATGACTTACATAGCCACATATTTTTGGGAATTCTTCACAGTCTTTTGATCCTTTGCTAAAATCTTGTGTGTCAGTAAGAACCAGAGCTTGTATTCACCTCCAGAAAGGAGCCTCAGCTCTCAAGTGGTGGGTGCTTTTTTCTCTTGCCTTGGAATTGGCAGAATTTGGACTACAGACACAGGGGGGGGCTGAAGGAACCATAGGGACTTACAGTTTAATTTTTAGTGGTGCCAGGGAAGCTGGGTTCCTTTGGCTATAGAATGCCAAAGGTTGTAGATCCAAATATTAGTGACCAGACCTGGTAATGTCACTCTGAGCATGCCACTGCAGCACGTCCCTGTACACAGGGGTGGCTGCAAGTGCAGGGCTGGCTGGCTCCCAGGGAAATGGGAGAGGAGGGCAGGGGAAGGAGGGTAGTGAGGTTTTCAGTTTCCAACAGGCATTCGTATAAAGGTTCAAATTAAGAACATTCATTGTGTAGGAAGGCCATTCATCCACTGTACCATGGCACCTAACCATTCTCCAAACTGCAAAAACTTTTATTTTACCTGTTGAACCCTCTGGTATTATACTTTCTGTTTATTTTTGGGGTTTGCAAAGTGTGAAACAGTATAAAGGAATTATTCGTTTGCACAGGAACCAAACCAAAACAAGCCCTTGCCCAGTTGTTTTCTTTGCCTGGTCGGGCACTCCAGGTGAGGGCATGTGCTCCTGTCCTGTCTTGATTGCAGCTCTAGAGAAAGCAACATCCATAGTCCTGTGACTTTGGAAGGATTAAGGCCATTATTCATTACTTCTTTTGTGTTCCTTTGTCATTCATGTGTGTGCTATCAGCAGTTGAAACTGGCATGAGGAAAAGTTGTGACAGAAGGAAGCCTGTCATGATTGTGTAAACACGTGTGTCACCCAGACCCCAGTATTTCTGTTGCTGTTAGAGTTTTGATCCAAGAACCAAATGAAGTCATGCATTTGATGATGTCTAGCTTCTGGTACTTCAATGCTTAAAATGAATTTATATAAAAATTAAATAGCACGAAAGTGTTTTAAAGTTGTTCTTAGGGCAGGTCAGCAGAGTGTGAGTGGCATATTACTGCCTCTCTGAGTTTCCCTGGCATGTACAATGCACAATGTGTTGTAGTGCTCTGGCAGTATCCTTTCCACACCACAGAGAAGCATTACCTGTTGTTGAGCCAGATGTCAAAATGTCAGCAGCCAATATAGATAACCTCTGACATTCCCACTGCTGGTGGGGAATTGTCATAGAGATGCTGCCAGCCAGACTTGCAGTGGAAGTTCACTGCAGTGTTGAGATCCCCAGTCTCTTGACCAGCAGCTTAATGCCCAGACCATCTTGGTCAGGATTTTATCTCGCAGTGTTAAGCAGTTCAAATAAAGTCTGCTGCAATTATGTTTGCAGTGTGTTTTGGCAAAGGAAATCTTCCAACATGAAGCAACACGAAAGATTAAAAACATTTCCAAAATTTTAAAGAACC
>JAOTQP010000304.1:18518362-18562846 GCA_026413545.1 Cichladusa arquata | reverse complement strand
CAGGTGGGGGCTGGAGCCGGCAAGGTGGGGGCTGGAGCCGGCAAGGTGGGGGCTGGAGCCGGCAAGGTGGGGGCTGGAGCCGGCAGGTGAGGGCTGGAGCCGGCAAGGTGGGGGCTGGAGCCGGCAAGGTGGGGGCTGGAGCCCGCAGGTGGGGTGTGCGGGCTGCGGGCCCGGGAGCAGCGCGGAGCGGGGCGAGCAGCGCGGCTCCGGCGGGGCGGCTGAGCCGAGTCCCTTGTGTCTGCCTTGTGTCTGCCTTGTGTCGTGGAGCTTAGAACTGCGGAAAGAGCGAAAAACCAATAAAAAGGAATGTAAACACCAGTATTTAATGAAGGGACTGTATATGCGTGCATACATATTATTTATTTTTATATATGTATATGCTGTTGGTTAGGCAGGATGCTAGTCAGGTAAACAGCGTTTAAGGATAAACAGCGTTTCAAGTTGCTAGATGGTATGAAGAAACTCAGGTATCTTTTATTTCTGTTGCATAAGCAATACAAATGTACCTGTTCAGAGGCAGGTGTGGGGGGCTGTGCTGCGCCTTGTCCCCGTCCCCGTGCGTGCGGACCCGCGGCTGTCAGCGGGATGCCCGTGCACGGCTCTGTGTTTGTGTGTTCGTTTGTATTTGTGTGTTCGTTTGCGTTTGTGTGTTCGTTTGTGTTTGTGTGTTTGCGTTTGTGTGTGTTTGTTTGTGTTTGTGTGTGTCTCTGTGTTTGCGTGTTTATTTGTGTTTGTATGTGAGAGGCTCCCCGAGGGCTCCCAAACCCGAGGCACAGGCTGCTCAATGACGGGTGCAGAGCTGGCTGTGGCCTTCTGCAAGAACAATTAGCTGTGCAAGTAGCTGATCACAGAGATCCGTATCCTGAACAGCCTTGATGTTTCTTCTGAGATATTGACATAGAATTCTCCTGGAAATACACTTAGTGCCTCTTAGGACAAGCAGGTGTGCAGTAATAGACTCGGGCCAAGTGGTAAGAGTCTTGTAGGAAATTGTGTGTGTTCACAGGCTGACTAAATTCAGGGAATCTGTTCAAGGAAAAAAAGAAGCCAAAAGATACAGTGAGTATTATCCTTATTTTGAACTTTCAGATCATGTGCCACTCATTTATCAATGGTTCTGTTTAATATCTCTACAGGTAAGTTGTTAGTTAGGTATTTGGGATGAATTTGGGTTTGTGTGACATAGCATTCTGACTGAATTGATTTCATTAAGTTAACAAGCTGGTTGGGACAGCTGAGTCTGTTTGTTGTAAGTCAACTCCTATAGTGGCAATGAGAAAACGTTTCTGTTAGCACTGGGAAATTGGAGGATAACATGAAACTTAATGAAGTGAAACAGGATTGCATTTTCCTCAGAATGATTCTGTTATGCCTCATTTAGGGCCATGTTATTGCTTACCTCAAATCATTAGCTGTTACTGTCTTTTTCTATTTTTTTTTATTACTCATAGCTCATAATGTGTTCTTGTTTTATATTTTTTTCAGTTGCATTGTATTTAATGTTTACTTTTCCATTTTTTGCAGCAGTGTAACAGAAGCTGTATTTTAATATTCCCTAAGGGGTTTCACATTAATGCCTTTAAAATTCAATCATTAACTTTTGCCTTCACCTGAAGGTGGAAAGTGATGATGAAAAACAACACAGCACAGTGTGTAATTTGATTTTACAAAGCTTTATCAGAATTGATATATAAACAGGGGAAACCTCAGGAACTTTGTTTTCGCCCCAGCTTGCACATTCAGTTCATCCTGAAGCTGTGCAGTGTTTACCTGGCAGCTGCCTTGCTGGGTTTGCTGAGCTGTTCTTGTCTGCAGCTGTGAGGAAAGGGACCAGGACACCCCCAGGGATCCCTTCCGGATCCATATTCCCAGGCCAAGGTCCAACAGACCGGGCACAGGGGGGCAGATTTTTCAGATGTTTTGGTGCAAACACAATTGCCTCCTGAGGGAGAGATCTGGCATGTGTTTCCTGAGAGAGCCGTGCTTGCGTAAGCAGCCCCCTGCCACCCTCTGAGCTGGACTAGTGCAGCCATTTGTGGGGCTCGTGGGGACCTGCCCTGGGGGACTGCACTGCTGTCAAAAGCACCTTTTCTTCTTTTTTATTCATAACTTTCTACCCTGATCTGTCTGACTGTGTGGCTGCTGTGCCAGGGCTGAGAAGGTGGCCTGAAAGGAGGAACACGTGGCAGGGAGCAGGAGGTAAGGGCTGTGTCTGCTGGTGTCACTGCTGCTGAGAGAGGTAATTGCTTATCAAACTGTGGTCAGGGGGAATGATGACATGTGGTGATGGCAGTTGCCTGAAAAATGTAGCTGAATGCTCAGATATCTCAATGCAGTTATGTGCATGTGGAGTTAGCTGTATACATGGAGATATGATTCTCTGTTTCTGTTGTAACTCTGAGTTTTCACCTAATGATTTTACTTTCATGATGTATATTCATGTGTACAACTTAAGGATACATTCCCTATACTATTCTCTCTTTTCTCAAAAACAGACCTAGGCATCATAAGAGTATGAGTTTTATTAATCAGATTATATTTAGCTGAAATAGGTGAATGCCTAAAATTCTAAAAGGAAAGATTAAACCACCTCTAAGAGGGTGCCTCTAATCTTAGAGAGTAACCAACTGTTACATGCATGCACTTTACTCTGTTTTTATATAAAATGTTAAATACACTTTTGAATGTAGTGTAGACCTGCTGTTATGAATGCCAGAAGCAATTAGACAAAATAGCAATGTTTTAATTGATATGGTGAGACTAAGAAGTCAGTTTATTGTAAATATTCCATAATCTGCTACCATTTATTTTAGTCTGGAAAGCACTGATGCTTTTGTGCATTGTTTTAGGACTTGTTTTAACTCCTACTTTAGACACTTTGTTTCTCTGTCATGATCCTATTGTAAGCAGTAGGAAAACACAGCACATTGTCCATTTAGCAGGAGTGCATATGTAGATGATGATGGTACACATTCTTGTTCACAGAACTTGAAGGAGAAATTACATGCTATTAGTGTCTTTATTCAACAGAGAAAAATCACTTTTTCCTTCCAACCTGAAACAAGAAACTTCACAGCATTGAAGAAAAATATCTTACCTTTACTGTCTGTGCTGGGTCACTATAGCTGCACTTTGGATTATCTTTGTAGAGTCTCACATAGATTTAGAAAAGCAGATTAAAAAAAAAAATCTTAAATTTATCCGTTTTCTCCTAAGACAGTTTTCTTTACAGCAGCCTTATGACAGCAAAATACATATTTTATGAGCTGTATTGTTGCCTGTGTTAATTGGCACACATTGATGTGACTGTGAGCAGTAGAACTGCAAGCTACAGCTTGCCTGCAGGAGGTGGGCTCCCAGCCTGTGGGATGGAGACATTTGGAAAGGTGCAGTTTTTAAAAACCAGAACTGAAGCTGTCCGAGCTAATCACTCTGTTTTTCTTCACTGGAAACAAAGGTGCTTCCTCTGGAGCTTATTGAGCTGATAGCTTTGTTTTCTTGCCTGGGAGCGTTCTGCTCGTGCTGTGAGGTGGGAGAGCTGCTGCCAGTGGGGCAGTGAGCCACTGCTCTGGGTGAGAACACCCAGGTGGAGACTGTCCTCCCCTGGATTGGCTCCTCGTCTCTCTGCAGCTTGTAGGATGCTGGATATAACTGCATGCAGGGAAGGCTGTGATCTCCTGAGTGTGAAATCTTTGGTGTTCAGCTCCCTCATCCTGTTTTTGGAAGAAGCATTTCTCAGAACTGGAGGGTGGTGCTCAGATGGCACCTGTCTGGCACGGTCACAGACACTGGCAGTAGAGAAGAGCCCACAGGACTCAGGTATAGCCAGGAAGGACTTCTCTTTCCTACCCTGTTACATCAAAACCCATCACTTTTGTCTCTGCAGCACTTAAGCTGTGCAGGCCCCCAAGGCAGCAGGTAATCTCTTCAGCAGTGAGATGAGCTATTCATTGGTAAGATTAGCCAGCAATTTGTGGCAGATTTCTTCCCCAGAGCCTGCAGCAGCTGGGAATTGTAGAACTGGCTTGAGGGCATGAACAATATATTTTGTTAGTGAGTTGGGATGAATTTATTCTTCATTAGTAAAGCTCTACTGGTTACATACAGCACAAATGCTACTGAGTTTTTTCTCAGCTGCAGTTCAGTGTTGGACAACTACAAGTTATCCAGAAACCAAGATATACTTGCTGCTTTTACTTGACTTTAAAAAAAAAAGGAACAGCATTTTTTGTTCTTATTTAGTTTATGTGTCATATCTATTAATTTTTGCTTGTTTTGTTTGATGAGAAAGCAGTAAATGAAGAGTCTTTAGTGTTTACTTTTAGACAGCACTACTGGTTTGCACTAAAAACTGTTGGTCTTTTTCCTTTTTAGTTGTTTTATTGTATCATGATTTTCTGTGCTTTGGTGTCAATGCTGTCTCAAAGCATTATGCTAATAAGAGAAAAATGAAGAAACTGTATTTTTTAATGTGTGTTTTATGTCTGGTCTATGTAAGGGCTGCACACCCAAGCTAATATACACTAGGAGTCAGGCTTACATTCTGCATCAACTTCTGAGTGGGTAATGCTATTTAACTAGATAGGTTTAAAAACTAATGTAAAAACAAGACATGGGAAATAATCTGGGTTCCTTTTACTATTAAACATTCTTTTCTTTAACTGTTCTCATTGTCACTAGCATCCATTGAGTTTCTGGGGAATACTGTCCTTGAATGCTTTTTGAATGGTAAACACATTAGTTGCTACCAAAGGGTTGTCATAATTGTCCAGAAATAATGATCATGGGAAACCCTAGACCATATGTGGATATTTATTTATAATGTACATATTTGTTCTTTTAACCTACTGGCAGGTGAATTATGGAGAAGCCATTTGCCACCTTTTTCTATCCAGCTCTCCAAGTTTCTTGTGCAATCTGTGAGTGACTGGGATACCATCAAAATTATTGCCATATCTTGCCAAGAGATGTGACCAAACTTCAGGGAATCCTCAACTTTTGTCATAGACTGCCAGTGTACTTGCCTATACACACTATTTATACTCCATTTCTTCTGGGGTAGTAGTACTAATGATTGAAATCTTCTCTCAAATCCATTTGAAGCATAAGGTGAGAGTGCAGATGAAAATATGGTAAAAGAAATTTCAGTTCTCAATTGCTATGTCAGAAGCAAAGCTTCTGAGAGAAAATGAATAAAAGAAGAAAACATTTTCTTTGGATGTTTGAAAAATGAAAGCTGTTTCCCAGCTAGTGTAGAAGGTCCTAGAGGCAGGTTTTGAGTATCAGAACAGAGAATATGCTTTAATTTGCAACCACAAAATTCCTGCATCCCCCTTTCTGAATAGGACCTGGAAGTATTTTTGGAGTTGGAATTCACCTCCTCATCCTCAGCAGGATAGTGCTGACATTTTTCTCTCCCTTTGTTCAAGATGAAAACAGTCTCCTGTCTTTCACTTTTTTTTTTTTTTTTTAATTTTAAACTCAAAGTTTCCTTCCTTCCTGCTATTTCTGGATTTCTCTAAATGCTGATGTAATTATTCACATTTCCCAGATGTGAAATGCAAATGTGGGAAGTGGGATCTTTCGCCTGCCTCTCTAGGGGTTTCTTAGAGTCTGTGGTGCTGTTTCCTAGTTAACATCTCTCCTGATTTCAAATGGTTTTCCTGCTGGCCACAGTGTTTTGGGGGCTGCTTCGGTATCTAATAAGTCATGGCTGAGAGTGTTCATTATAAACACATCTTAAACTAGGTTGGCTTTGAAAGCTTCTTGAAGACCTCACAAAAGTCCTTCATTTAGTCTGTAGACTAAATAGTTAAATGCCTCCTCTTGTCTGCTGTAAGCCTTATCTCACCAAGCTGTCGTGTTTGACACTATCAAGCTCCTTTGGCAAAGGACTAATTGGAGCTTGTTCAGGCAACCTGCTCAGTTGAGAAGGGGGCAGTGCAGGGCTGTGCTGCTTCTCTGTGGTCACTGTCCCAGCTCCTTTCTGCTCTTCTTTGGCTGGTATTGTAGTACCAGAGCATGGATTCCATGTTCTGTGTTACTCCTATGCATTCCCAAAATTACCAGAATATTTGTGTTTAATTATCTCCTCCAAAAGCCCCTGTAATCAGCCCTTCAAGCTCATCATCTTAATTTCCCATAAAATTCATTAAGAGAATAGGGAAAGGAAGGCCTGAAATAAGGAGAGTCAAACCCAGAATGGTTCCACATTCAAGGCATGTGCCAGCTTCATCTTTCTGTCACTGAAATGCTGAATCCAGTCTCTCAGCTATTGAGCATGAAATTTCCTGGGCCAGGAGCATCACATTCAGCCTTGCCTGTGTGCCTCAGTGCTCAATAAATATCCACAGCTGGTTTTAAAATGAGTTACTGCACTGAACTTGATGGGAATAAAGGTTTCCCTTTTCATCATATGGGCTGGCTGGTCTGAGGTGGCCCTTGAAGAATTGCTTTGATGTGCTATTGTCATTTGAATATGTGCTATTGCCATTTGAATATGTTGTTGTTGTTACACTTCTCATAGGCAGCCATTTTTCAGTTTTTTAAGGAAACAAAACTTTCTGGTAGTTTGCTTTTTAGTTTGTTTGTTTGTTTTTAAACATCGCAGCCTTCCAGATGCAATCCTGTCAGTTTGGATAACAAACCACTGCCTATCTATGCTGACCACAATCGTGTCCTTGCTGCCACACGTTCCTGGAGAGCTCTCTCCCTGTTGACTATCTCTTGGCAACACTGCTTTCATGCAAACATCTCCTTAAATTACACTTTCTTCCATAAAAGCTTGAAAGATACACTATCTGACCTGCTCCATCTAACAAGCCAACACTACTTGCTTTGACTAAATATCATTTGGGAAGCTTCTCTGTAAAGTGCTCTGTGCCTTTTGACTCCCTTTGCTTTCTTTCTAAACTTTTAAAATAATTTTTCTTTCTTTCTTTAGTCTGAATAGTCCTTGGGGCAGCTACAGTGTGATAACACCAGCAGAAATCTAAAGTGCATTTTTAAAGGGACTGAAAATAGTTCTCCTTGGACAGAGAGAATACTGGAATGGAAATCAGCTGAGCAAGAAAAGCCAGCTGAGAGGAGCAGCACTTTCCCTCTTGAAAGGACTGAGTTAATACAAAGATCAGGTAGTTTCTCCACTTGACCAATATCAATACTGTGCTTCAATAGCAGCTGGAGTTTTTTGTACAAAAGCTGTTTTCAGTGTTAAGTATAGAATTAACAATTTTTTTGTTTCCTCATCTAAATCAGTTTGGACTATTTCTCTGTACCTCTGGTATTTTGCATTTAAAGTGGCCCAGATATTTAATTTGAGAAATGCAGCTGCCATAAAATACAATTTGATGACAGCAGAAAAATCAGTATTGGATGAACAATGTGTTGAATGTGACATCACAGCTGATCACAAAGGACCCTGAAACTCTCAGCAAAACTATGCAGTTTCTGTCGTTATGTATTGAAGGACCTGGCTTCCACCCTAAATACGTGAAAATCTAAGCAGCCAAAACAGGATGCAGTTGGAGAACAATTAAATTGGTCAAATTTAATTTTCATTTTTGCAGGTTGGCACGTGGCTGTGATGCAAATTGGCAAGGCAAAAATGCTTTGTTAGCAGAGGCATCCCTGTGAATCCCAGCCAGAGCCAGCTTCCTGCAGGAGCAAACACTGTTATTCCTGTAGCCTGGTTAGCTCTGTGGGGCACAGCACAGATCCAGAGCTTTGAACAGTTTCCATTCTGGTTAAATTTGGATTCCAGATGTAGAGTAGGCAGGGCAGTAGAGCAAAGCAGTGCAAGTGAGAGTGGGAAATCTAGGATGAGCTGTGCCTCATTCCCTGCCTGGCCCACCATCCTCTGCTCTTCATGAAGCCAGTGTTTCATCTCTTGTTTGTGGTCAGAGTTCTTTCTATCAGTGCCCATTTAATTTAGCCTGATGGAGTAGCAAGTAGAATTATCCCACACAACTGGTCTATTTTTAATGAAGTTAATGGAGTAGAGGGAAGTCTTTAAGGGGTTGCAACCCATATGATGTAATTCTTCATTTGGCTCATGGTGCAAGCTCATAAAATCAGCCCGCACATGACTGATGGTAAAATGACACTTGTTAGTTTGCAAACTTTGTCAGAAAGCACGGGTTAACAAAGTATTTCAGATGAGAGGTCTTGCAGGGGCATCTTGGGCATATCAGCAGAGGTTCTCTGCGGAATACTCCTTTACTAGGCAGGACTGAAGGATTGACAGGTGTCAGCTTGGCTGACAGCTGTGAAAACTTGGTACACAAAGCAACGCCTAGAAAATAAAAAATCCCTTACTTTTATTGTTCTAGAGAATGCAGCAAGCATGTAAATGTTGTTGTCAGTGTATCAGTGCCTCCTGACAGGAGAGGTCTATGTGGTTGGCACCAATGCACCAAATAAAATCTGTGTGGGGAAAAAAACCCAGAGGATGTGAGGGTGGTGACAGACAAGACAGTGTGTGAAACCAGTGGAGTGTGTTTTAGGGTGGCAGTGGAGGTGGAAAGGGAAGTCTGCTGATACTTGTGGACTCATTAAAAGTTTCTTGGGATTCTGTTTTTGCTTCAGATGAATTTAGAACTTTGTAGCAATTTAAAATTTATTAAATGCAACCTGCCCTAATGTGAAATGCCCACTCAAGAAGGAAAGTTATCTAATGATGAAAAATTTGAAGCGAGCAACAGAGCTTTTTTTGGGTAGGTTCATAGGCAGATGTTGCTGCCAACATCTTTGCAATGTTTTTCAGGGTCCCAAGATACACCAGTGATACTTAATTGGAAATGGAAACAACTCAGTGAGATATCTTGTCACTAAAAAACAAGATAATAATTTAATTTGACCTTAGTTTTTGTCTATTTATTTTAGCATGAGATCAAGATTATCCTTGTGTTATTATGGTGCCAATGAATTTATGGGTTAACCAACAATTCCCTGTAACAAGTCTTCTTTGGGATGCTCAAAGTTATTCTTTCAGGTTATTCAGAAGGTGCAATTTAAATAATACTATCTTGATAGTTATAGTTTATTCCCTCTAGGGGGTGAATTTCCATTGTACATAGTAGATGTTCTTGAAAAAACCACTAGGACCTGTTCATTTTTACAGTAAAAAATTGACTTCACAATGAAAAGATTTTAAGGAATATCATCCTCTGTGTATCAATATATGAATGTTGGTTTTAGAAATAATTTTTGCTTTCTGATAATTTCTGAGTTATTTTTACTCCTTTTTTTCATCCATGTAATAAGCTGTTTAAAGTGAAACTGATCCCACTGAAAGGATTATTGATAACAAGATCTAGGTAAGAAACAATTACAAGGTTGGCTGGAATAGCAGGATAAGAGGATAACTGTTGGGTCATCCCTTTAAATCTTGTTCTTGTGTTCCCAAGCTGGCATGTGGTGAGACTTTGACCAAATGATATTCATATGACTGTCCAGTCTAAACAGATAGCAAATGCATTTCTTCACCATGGCTCCTTGACCAGTAATGTGGATAATGAAGCTGAGAGTGAAAAGCCAGAACTACTTTTTTTTTTTTTCTTTTTTTTTTTTTTTAATTTTTTTTTCTTCTTTTCTTTTTTTATTTTCTTATAACTCTTAGGGAGTACATCCTGGAGCATGGTACCAGGTTGAAAGCCTACACTTAGTTCCACTTAGTTCCACAATCTATTCCTGAATTTTTTAGCCAGGTTTTTGTTTTTATAAACTTTCCAATTCAGTGGTTCAAGGAGCTATGATAAATGGCCAGCAAGTTGACCTGTAGGATCAGATGAAAAGGCAGAGGCTGCATAGTTTGATTCTGAAGTGTTTCCATTTGAGAGTTTGCCCATAGGAGCCTTTGGGTGTTTTATGGGAGATTTGGCAGGCTGTGCTGGTTCTGGGGTTGTACATATACAGCTGCTCTAATTAGGACTGGGTTTATTAGGAAGAAGAAACAGAGAATTTTTACCAATGTTTTCATAACCAGTTCTTACATAAATTTCTAGGTTATTTTTCTTAGATAACATCAGCCTCTTTCTTTCTTTCCCTTTTCGAGTACTTTAAAATGCTACCTTTTATGGGCTCTCTTATCACTGCTGTCAAACATTTAACAAGATGACTGCCTAACATCTTGTCTTGCTCCTCCAGATGGGCTTTTCCTCCTTCTTTTATAGCTATCTGGCTTTACAGTGTAGATGTTGAAGAGAAAAGACAAATGTGATACAATCTGGGGAAAGTGGTTTCCTGTTTTTTTTTTTTTTTTTTTACATACTGTCTCATTTACTGCTAGAGTACCTCAAACTTCTCTTCTGTAAAATTTCTGCCCTCACTCCTTGCAGGTTTGTTTTCCTGCCAGAGGCACCCTTGAGTCCCTTGGTGCAAAGCCCTTGGTCTCATGCTTTTTATGAGTTAAGATAATCCTGTGCTCCTTGTGGTCAGATATTTTTTCGAATATTCTTTCCAATCACATCTCCATCACAGACTTGTTTGAGCACTTAGTGCAACATTCTGCTTGCTGACAGTTCTGTGTGTCTGTGGAGCTGAGAGGATACAAGCTAAGGATATGTATGGGAACACCAGAGAAAATTAAAATGGAGACTAACTTCTAAAAGAATTAAAATAGAAATCTGGAGAGCAGTGGTAAAACATACTTAAGGGTGATTTTTTTTGGTGTGTGTTTCTCTTACCAAAGCAAAAACATTCTCTGAAGAGAAATGTTCTTTAACATAAAATTGAGAAACTGTATTTCTGGGCTGCAATGCTGACTAGCAGGGGTACACCCTTAAGTATCATGGAAAGTTCCTGCTGATCATTTCTGAAAATGATGTAATCGAGCAGCTGCACCAGTATTCACTCAGCAAAGGGAACCTGGGGCACTTCTCTCAAAGCTTTGAAGTTTTCCTAGAAACTAAAATACAGTATAAGCAAGGATCTAGCTGAAACATGTATGACTCTGTGAGGCTGAGTGGAAGACTGAGCATGAAGAATGTGCTGATCTGCCCAAGACACTTCGGTTGTTTGTTAACTTCCAGCATGTGATTTCACCAAAACAGCTCCTTGTGAGTAGATGCATATTTTCCCTATGTGCCTGCTGTCAAATGCATGGTCAGAGATGTATTTTGTAGGGCATGCTAAAAGCTTTTCCTCTTGACTTCCATCTGTTTCCTTGTCGTTCCTTTCAATATTTAATGTTTCCTTCCCAACTTAGTGGCTTCCCTTTTGTTGCTTTCTGAAGGGTTTGTGCAGTGACACACGTGAGCCTACTTGTGCAGAGATTTGTTCATTGGAATGTACCTATGGATCTATTATAATATATTATATTTTGCTTTTTTAATAAAGTAAATGTGATTAGTGCAATGACTTCTCAGAAGTACCTAACCCTGTAAAACCACATTCATCAGCAGTTGCTTTCAGAAGTCTGTTTCAGGAAGTGACAGGCATCCTGGTTTTTGTTTTGAGCAGTTGTCTGTCCAGTATTTAGAGACTTTTCTACCATTCCTGCCAGGGATTATCTTAATGCACAATTACAATATACAATGATTATATAATAACATCATTAAAGGAAAAATAATTTATGGCTCTGACATGATAGTAGAGCTATCTGACTTTTTTACAGAGTTTAAGATTTCAGCTGAAAACCTCCCAAGACAAATAATAGTCACAGTGACAGTTTGCTATCATATGGTGCATATTGTCTATTAGAAGAGCATGCATGGCATCAAGTATCCTAATAGCTTTGTTTCAGCACATAAGCTTGTGTGAACAAAAGGAAATAACCTACCTTGACTTTCCATGCCTGATTAGCTTTAGCAAATATTGCACATTGAAGATGATGAATTGATGCTAAAAGCAGCCCTAAACCATCAGATGAATAGAAACAATCTTCTGGAGAGTTGTTCTGTAGGTCATCTCCTTTCCTTTTAGATCACACTTGTGTGAGAGTCACATCTTGAAAATTAACTGTGAAAAGTATTTTTCTGTGTGAACTGTTAAAAACCCAACAATGCCACTTGGGCTCTGAACTCTTCAAGAACATGGGGAAAATATGTCTTTGTTTAAGTGCATCTCACTAAAACCCAGCATGGCACATCAAGGACATTATAAACCAAATCAGTTTTGCACAGCTTGAACAAGGTTTTTCCATAAACAGAAAGGCTGAAAAGGTGATAACTGTGAAAGAGCTCCAAGTACAGGTACAAGTTCTCTAAGCATATCACTGAGACTTCTAGGTGAGGGCATACAAGTGTCCCCTGGCCTTGCTTCCTGCTTTCCTGGATCTCCTCTGCTGAGCAGGAGTTTGGGCTGGGTGTCACCTCTGCCAGGACACTGCAGAAGGGTTGTCAGTGCTTCCCCAGGCTGGGACTCCCCACTGAGGACATTTGCAGGAGCTGGTGTTCATCAGCACTCATTTATTAGAGACACAGAAACTGGCAGCAGCCACAGCTTTTGGGTGCCCTTGGCATTTCCAGGTACATTCAGGGAGATGTGTCTCCATGTTTCCAGCCCCTCAGTTTTACCCAGGCACTGCCCTGTTGGTGCCTGAGCACTCCTGGCGTGCCTGAGAACACCCTGATTTTCTCTGGAGGGATCAGAACAGCATTTGCTTGTTACATGATTCACCAGGTCATCTCCAGTTAACCTAAGAGAGGTAATTTTTGGATCCTTATCACCAAAGTAGAATTTGGGGTGCAGAATCAGTGAAGAAAGGAGGGAGTAATGATTTCCACAGACTGACTATGTAATGGTCTGAAAAAAAAATGCTTTTCTCACATGCTCCATTGCAGCTTTGCATTGGCATTCTTTCTCAGGGCAAGATTGTCCAGAAGATGGAAAAAATTATATACCAGATGTGGGAAAAGTGTCACTTGAAGACCACTTTGATTAAAAAGCTTTTTCAGAATTTCCAAACAATTATGGCCTGATGTTAACATTTCTTTAAGTATATAAGAGGACACTAATAAGTGCCTGATCCAGAGAAGTGCACAGGTCCTTGGATAGATAGGAATGACTCAGAAAAATTATTGTACTATCACATATTTAAGCTTAACAGTAAATGAGAAGTGTTTGAAGAAATATTTGTATCATTAATGATATATTATAAAACTCAAAATTAACAGATAAGTGTAATGTAATTGTAAGTAAATTAAAAAACCCTTCCAAAAACCACTGTCTTCCCACTACCTGTTTCCACATTAGGAAAATATAGGAATATTGAAAAATTGCAAGATATTAGAAAAATAGCAAATATCAGAGATTTCTGACATATTTGTATGTTGACATAATAAATACAACATGTGTCACCACAGCCTTGCTAAGGGTGTGCTCACTGACAATTTCAGCTCAGATTTCAGTAACAACCATGAACTCCAGGAAAATTATCTGTTTCTCTCTGTCCTTTTAATCATAGTGAGAAATGAAATGGTGAGAAGCATGCCTGTTTAAAAGCCCTTAAGAGTGTCAATCAGAAAAGCACATTTTCAGGTGAAGTTAAGTTAAAGTCAAGCTTTCTCTGCAAAGGTGTTTTCGTACGAAATATTCCTTCACGTTTTTTACCCTCTGTAGTTAAACTGCATTACTTAAGGACTAACCTAGCCAGAAGCTAGGTAAAAGAGCCAAGAGGGTTCCACTATCATTTGCTTAACCTTTTTCTCTAGACCCCTTCTGTCAGGCTGTTGGTTTTCTGTAAGTCCCACACAATGGTTTTAAGAGACAAGGGATGCTCACATTGAATTTCTCACTACCAACAGTAACTACTCCTGCTGTGGCTCCAGCTGCACCATTTGATTTACCAATTTCTGGCAACTTTGATAAATTAAGGAGCCAGTGTGGCAAAGTGATTGCTGTGGGAGGCAAGCATGGCCCTTCCTTTTCCAGTGAGTGCTTGGCACGGGAGCAGCTAATGAACATTGTGCTGCTCTTCCTACTGCCATCTTTTTCATGTTTCAGCTTTGAATATTTTTACTTTTGGGTAAAACTCTAACTAAACTCTTGCCCTTCTTTTGTGTCCCCCACTCACCTATGCCCCTCTCTGGCACCTCCATTCTCTGCCAGCTGCTTAGCATCCCTCTGCTTTCCACACTGCTCCAATCTGTCTCCAGCAAACCCCTCCCTCATGTGCATTAGCTGGAGCAAACAAAGAACATTTGCTCTTCAGCATAGTGATAGCAGTTAATAAGCTGGGCTGCTACACATTTCATCTTCTCTATCTGGATACATTTTGGATGGAGGGGAAGGTTTATGAGATGTTTGTATGATGCCCAGCCCTGTGACACTGCTCTCTGATTAGAAGCCCCAAAGTGCTACTGCAATACAAATAGATTATTAATGTTGATTTTTTTTTTGGTGTCATAGGGAAATCCTTCCTTAAATGTATAAAAGTGGTTACACACTTCCAAAATAAAACATCCAGATTTATTCAGGAATATTATGGATAAAAAGCTGGAAAAATATGAGACACTTACTACAATCTGTCTTAATGTGCTTCTTGTCTTAGTGTTATGGCAACAATTAAAAGCCAGGTTGGATTTTGGTTTTGTTTTGGGATTTTTTTAGATATTTGTTTGCTTACTTTGATTCTGGTACAATTCCCTAAATGAACTTTCAGGTAAGCAACTATTTTTTTAACCATTTTTAACAGTGCTGGAGAGATATTGATTTTATGGAGGGCTGAGAGGCTGAATGTGTGCCCTGCTTGTGTGCATAATCTGCAAGATTATTTGCTCACACAAGGAATATTTCCACGGATTCATCAGCCATTCTTTTCAGAAAAACATAAACTTTGTTTTTGTCTAGAGATTGGACAGACACATATTTAAACAGAAAAAAAAAACCTGACAATATAGAGTGGCAGCCTTAAGATGCTCAATGGAGTATTTTTATTTAGGTACATAGGGCTGCAAAGAACCTCTTGGGTTGTTTTTAAACAAGTCAAAGTCATAATCATGTAATTTTTGATAAATAGACTGCTGAAATCAAAACAAGCTGTTCTTCTTGAGCTAAATAGCTAACTCAGGGTGCAGAATGGGACAGCTGTTGACTGGAGAAAATAGATTAGATTAGAAATAGTGTTTGCATCCCAAGAGCTGTGCAGTATTGAAGTCTTTATTTTCCATGTATTTAAGAACAATTTAGGATTTAACTGCCTGCCAGAATGCTGGCTGTGATGCCAACTATGGTACCAAAAAAGAGTTTTTTTTTTTTCCTAACAGGAAAAAAACTAAAAAAAGTACCTCCTTTTCTCCTAACTCGACCAGTGAATAGAGGGTTTGCAGCTGTCTGCATCTCCTGTGCTCATATCAAATACCATGTCCCATTTAAATCTATTGCTCTGTTGTGTAAGTTAAGGTAGCTAGCAAACTTCTGGGAAGGACTCTGGTCAGTGGTCAGATGTGGTCATCCTTGACCCTTCAAGACATGCAAAAGAAATGAACCCTTTCAAAACCTGTAAAATATTTAATCTTATGCTCCACTGTCCCACAGAACACACATATTTTTGTTAGCCAGCTTTTTCCTTCTTCTCTCCTCCTCTTCTGTCTTTGATAGTCATACCATGCCCTTTCTGTTGTCTCTTTTATTCATAGTTCTTTAGTTTGTTTATTTTTCATTTCATTAAAGATCCAGCAGTCAAAGGGAATAGAAAGCAAGAGAGTATTAAAACAAAAGGTGAACATGAATGTAGCAAGTGCCTAGAAATAATATTTGGTGCAATCTGAAGAGCAAGAAAGATAGAAGATCTGTCCTAGAGCTATGTGAATACAGTAAATACAAGAAGATATTCAACTGCCCTAGAGCTAGATGCATAGGTTAAATGTAGTAAATTTATGCAATTCTGTTACCTTTCATGCATTAATGAATCTTCTCCAGCTGTGCTTAAACTGCTTTATACTTGTTCTTCATAAAATTCCTCTGCACGAATGCTCTTAAAGTGACTTTGAAAGCTGTGTGTGTTGTTCACCAGAAAAGTACAGTTTAAATTCATTGGTGTGAATGAACCTGTTCTGGAAGCGTGTCCTGGCATTTTGGGCACAGAGACTGTCACAAGTTTCTCAGGCCTCTCCCACTCCATCTTCATGGTAAAGGCAGCAAGTGGCACATACAATTTAATTATTTGGAAGTATCTCACACTGGTGCAGAAAGAAAATTTTATATAAGTCTCTTTCTCATTCTTCTGACGTGTACATCTCTGCATTATGGAACAGGTAAAAGTAAGTGTTGGATTCTGTGCTTATTTATGCTGGTAATACATATTTGGGCCAGCTCCATTGGGATAAACTGCAGAGAATCCTTCCATGCAGTTCCAAAAGAAATTGCAAAGGCATTCAACACACAGAGCTATTTGGATTTTGTGTAATCAGCATAGGGTGAAGAATAAGAAAGTAGTGGAGTGGGACCCCCCCTATGGTCTGGGATCTGTGTGTTCCTGCTGTGGGACAGCTGTGATACAAACCTCACCTTATGCCTGTTCCTCTGGCTGGAGCTGCACCCCTCTGCAAATGCAGCATTTTCAAAAAGCACTCAAACTGCCAGGCACTGGAGGTGGCATTTTGTGAGATGAGGGCGTTGCCAGGTACACCAACACTGTAAATGGAGCAGGTGAACAAGGTGGGAGAAAATGCCACCCGTTGTCCCCAGGCAGGCCAGTGTGACTGTACCTGCTGTTCCTCTGTCCTTTGTCATACAAGTGCTTTGCATCTTGGCACTGCTGTGATATCATTATTGAACGAATTTCTTTAAAGAAGGAAATCTTTAGGGTGGCAGCAGGGGTGGGCAGAGGGAGCAGCGAGTGCTTTGCTGGTCGTGAGCTGTTTAGAAGGTCAGTGGCTCCTGTCGCTGTGCTGGCTGGTTGCTAAGCTGCCATGGATTTTTGTGCTCCTTTTCCTGGCAGAAAGGACCTTGTGATGAGGTGCAAGGCTGTGACAGTGCCTTTTTAGTAACCTCACCCACTCCTTTCTGCTTGCTGAGTGACTGAGTAAGGGAGATGCTCTCAGAAGTACTTGTTTTCTTTCTAGGCTTCTCCAAAACAGCTGCTGAAGTAACTGCTAGGTTATTTATCCTGCCTGTTTTAACTTGGGGGAACAGAGTCACTGTTTAGTGAGCTGCCTGGGCACATTGGGTAACTAAGGCTTTCTAACGGATCAGCAGAATTTGTACCATCTTTACCCACTTGCATTTTCTTTGAACTCACAGCAAAGCACATTAACTTAATGCTTGGGTGAAAATTATCTAGCAAAGTAGACAACTGTTTTGTGAGAGTGTATTTTAACCCTGCTTTCCTTTAGCTGTCTCACATAGAAGAAACTTTCATGTACATCTGAGACATGTTATAATAGCATCCAAAGCTGCCAGGCCTTACAGTGGAGCAAATCTGCAAAAGGAGTCTTATCCTATGCCAGAAAGGTTAAGAAAAAGATGCAATGTGAGAGCAAACTGCCATTTGGGAAGGGTAAAACGTGCTCAGATAAAATGTGCTTTCTTGCTGTTTGACTTCATTTGCAGAGTCCACATTCTGTACTATCCACCATACAGATATTTAGAAAATAGCATCGGGGTGTAAGAAACTGAAACTTCCTAACATCTGAATGAAATTGTCAGTTGACAAAATAAGTGCTTTTAGACATGTGCAGCAGCAACAACAAAGGTAATTATTTAACTTTTCTATTAGTTCAGTGGCTGTGAAAGGCACAGCACTCCTTGAAGCAAGTGGGGAGTCAAGGAGAGGAGGTTTGCAGTAATCTGCTATAGGGAGGCTGGGTGGCCTTTTCCTGTTGGCCAGGCATTTTTTATAATATGGTTGTTTTCACTTGCTTGAAACCTCATTAAATGTTTGCTGGCAGGGTTCTGGGAAAATAACAGCAAGTAACCATGTAACCAAATAGCTAATCTATGTTTACTTAGCCTGATATGTCATCAAATTCTTCCTAAGTACGTTAATGTACAGCTAAAAATGCCAACTAGGGTCTCAACCCTGATCTGAAACTTGCTTGGGAAGTTGGGCCAGAGATCTAGGATGAGGCCCTGCCACCCAGCTACTACTGTTTGTGCATTAAAATTAATTAGGGCTCTGTGTGTGGAGATTGTTGACTCCTCTGAAAATTTTTGTGAATATTTCTGCTTATTGAAAACTGTTATCCATTCTGGCAATCCTGGAAGTTCCCCCTCTGCCCTAAATAATCAGAACTTAAAAAAAAAAACCCAACCAAACAAAAAAAACCCTCTTCATTCCTGTGGAAGGGGCAATGAAAGATACTGCTCAGACCCAAAATAAGAAGCCAAGACTTTCCTTGCCAAGGCTCTGCAGATGTACTGCAGTGGTATGTCTCAAAGCCCAGGATCCCTCTGTGATGGATCATGTGCTTATGCAAACTCCACCTAACTATATTACTTGTGATTGCCAGGAAACTCTTGAGCTAAATAACTTGCACTTTATGAGTGCCCCATTAATTCATGGATTCTTATGGGCTATTCAGTCATCCAGACATTTGAACATAACTTATTGAACTTGCAATAATGCAATAAATCTACCCTGAGGCCCTTAGTGCTAGATGCAAAATGAGGTGGCCACATGGTACAAAGCACTGGTACTGGCTCTGCTTGTTCAAGTGAATTTGGCAGGATAATTTGATGGTAGAGCTTCTTTCTTTCTTTTTTTTTTTTTTTTTTTTTTTTTTTTTTTTTGTGGCTGGATTAGATGCAGACCCTCACAAAAGTCTTGAATTTTGTTTTCCATCTAAGTAGACTGGGATGTGGTGGTGGTTTAAATCAAATTGTATTACTTGACGATCTGGTCATTCACTGATCCAGCATGAAGAGTCATGTAACTGCTGCCTTAGCCATCAGATAACTTGATCCAATGTTTGCACATATTTCACAAGGCAGTTGTTGCCTGAAATTATACTTTCATTGAAGCTACAATTGACCTTAACAGTTAAAAATCAAGAATCAAATATTAGCTCACATCCAATTACTCAAAATGTAACATAAACCCTGCAAAACTGTCGCCTGGATGGAATCTACACATGAGAAATATGGTCAGCTCACAAATTAGCAGCATGTGCTGGAAGGCAAATACACAAGGTGTGTGCCAAGTGATGAGTCCATGGGTGTGCCTGGTATCCTCTAACTTTGACTGCAGGGATTTCCAGCCTTGCTCAGCTTTTGTGAATAATGCCATACTTGCCCACTAACATGCTTTCTTGTTTTACTGCATTAGCCAATCTGTTGTCTCTTTTCCCCTCAATTTGTTCGTGTTTGTGTCAGAAGTTTGAGTATAGTGGAGAGACTTGTGAAGAGGCCAGTGATGTCCTGCTGGTCACATGGGCACCTGGAGAAGCTTCTCAGAGAGCTCTGTCAGCTGCACTGGAATTTTTTACTGTGTATTAAAAAGTTGTGTCAGAAGAGGAAAACTTTCCTGGTCTCCATTCTGGAGCTTTCACTGATTTTTTATGTTTGTAAGTTCTGGTAATTGAATTACCTTGAAGATGAGGTTTGAAACCATAAACTCTTTTGGGTTTAATTTGTTTTGTGGGATTTTTCTAATTAGCTGTCGGAATGAATTTACAAAGGCTGCATACAGCTGGGACCCTTTAAACTCACCTCTATCCATGAGATATCAGGGTTTTTTGCTTGTTTTTTTGCTCTAGTAACCCTGGGCATGAATTCTTGTTTGATCTTTGTGAACAGCTGTGGCCATTGATAGGTAATCCAAACTCTAGCCATGTCATGTGTCCCATCTGAGATGTGGCCTATTCTTCATACAAAGAGGGAATGGTTTCCATAACCAGGCAGAGCAGAGTACTATGTGTCTCTCCAAAGAGCCACAGAAGTGAGAAGAAAATCAGGTCATTAGAGTTTTTATAATACCTGAACTCTCTTCTAGTTCATTAGTGTGGGTTATATTGCAGTGTGGTGCAGTGAAAACCACTATTGTGCTAGACTCCATAAAAATACAGAATATCCTTGCAAAGGCCTTATAATACAGTTTAACTTATGATCAAACAGATGTTTGTGACAATGGAAGAGAAGATAATAAAATGCCATTAGTACGTTCTAATGTTTGTAGTGGAAATTTCTTTGGGCTCTAAATTATCAGAAAGATTTTTACAAATATTTAATTATAAATAAATATTAGCAGAGTTTATTACATGAAGAGAGAAAATAGGACAGTAGATTTTATTTACAAATATGATACAACACTTTTGGCCTAAAGTAAAATGTGCGATACACAATGATTAGTGCAGAAGGAAAAATACATGTTACTTGAGGAATACAAGGGAAAACCTGGGACAGATATTTAATGTTTGCTAGTTTGCTAGCTTGTGTAACTGGATGGCAGTATAATATAGTTTTGGCACCTTTTGTGGATATTTTTATTCACTGATATTTTTCAAGGATATTGTTTCAAACATGGCCAGCATAACTCACTGTTCCAAAATGTTGACAAGCACACATTTTGTTGCAAGGTTATGAACAGTGTTCACTTCCAGAGAATGCCTTATATAAAAACACAGCCCCTGGCTTTTGCACTTTGGCTCTGCTGGATGTGAAGGAAGCTTCTAGCAGCTTCTCACAGAAGTTGTAGGCCTCCCACTACCAAAAACCAGACCATGCAAACCCAATACACCCCTATCTTTGAAAGCTGCACCAGGGATTTTGTGTTTTCATTTATGGAGTGAGTTGTGCTAGCACATAGGGCTTGATCAAAGCCAATCAGATAGATTAGGATTACATTATCCTTTTTGAGTCAGAACACTACCAAAGGTTTTGTTTTCACAAAGAGTCTGTTGATCCTCTTGTACAGTATTGTCACAGGATATTACTTACAGCCTAGTAGGAATTCAACTAAGCTTTCAATATGTTGTGCTTTTTGTTTGCCATTCTTGTTTTCTCCTATTTTGCTCACCTTTGAGTTTGGCAGCTTGGCAGTGTGTATATGTTTTCTTAAAATAATTCTGATTTTGGTTTTAAACTACGACTCTGGATATCTCAAGGAGGTTGCTGATGAACGCTTCTCAAAACTTCAGATGTGGTGGTGTTTAGGCTGGTTCTAGAGTGTCTTGCTGTTTTGGGTCAGGGAGCTCTGGGCTGTGCTTTGCAGAGTCAAGCCTTGAGCATCACCTGTCTGAGCAGCTTCAAAGACCAAGGATGCACACTGTGAGCCATGTAGCTACTCTCTTGAATTAAGTGGCTCTGTAGCCCTCTGACCTGCCTTAACAGGTAACCCTTCCTGGGAAGCCTGTGGTTCTTGTCAGTGGGAATCTTGCATATTGGCATCTGTTGTAGCTTGCTACTATAGAAACTATTTGAGCTTTCTCTTCAAGCGAAACTGAAAGACATCCCCGATATTCTGCTTATGTCTTATAAATATTTGATCCATCCAGAGGCTAAGGGCTTGCTGGTGGTGGCAGAAACATGGAGTGAAACCCAGCACTGTGTGTTCTTGCACTGAGAAAATTGGGGCACTTAGGTCCCTCAACTGAGCCCTGCCATTCAGTCACTGATGCAGAAAGGACTAAGGGCTGTTGGTCCCATCAGCAAAGCACATGACTCAGTTACTCACCTAGGGTCCAGTGGGTGTCATTTGGTCTCCTGCAGTGTCCTGCAGCGTCCTGCAGCACCCAGTGTGCACTTAGAGGCCCTTTTATGGTCCGGATGCAGACACAGTTTTGATTTAAGTGGTTAGGGGAGGGGGACAGGCTAGCTCTAACCTTCTGGGAACTGTCCATTCTCACAAGATTAAGTTCCTGCGTCCTGCTGATTACAGCTTTCATCTGGGGTTTAGCTCGTGAGAATAAAGAGGTCATTTTATCATCAGATCTGCTCTGGTTCTGGAGTAAATATTCCCTTCTTGTACAAAGGTGAAAACTCTATTCTCTCAAACAAAACTTTTGCTCTAAATTGTGTACAAGGAAGAATAGCTAGTTGGAGCAGAGATTGCAATTGAAAATGCAGTTCAGGCCAGGGACGGGCACGAGTGGGGGAGGCTGCTGAAGTGACAGAGTGACTGGCAGCAGAAAAATGACTTGCACATGTATGCAGTGACACGTACAGGGGAAGAGTGTATTGCGTGCCAGGATTCAAGTGCTGGGCAAATCACCCAAATTATCATGAAAAGCATGATACCAGGCACTGGCTCAGATTCTGATGGCCCTCCCAGTTCCATCAGATTTTCACACTGCCCGTGAAAGCGAACGCTCCTTTCGCGCCGCGCGTAGCGCTGCGCAGGATGTGGGCCCAGCCGCTCGCTGCAGCCCGCGCAGGTGTCCTGAGCCCGCCGTGCCCCTTTCTCTCCCCAGATGGCCGCAGAGCCGTGTGCCCAGCAGGCCCGGCCCGCGGCGGCCGTGAGGGCCGGAGCCGGGCGCCGCCGCTGAGGCAGGAGCGCAGCCATGGCCACGGCCTCGAACCGCCGGGCCCGGCGCGGCCCGCCCGACGGCGGCTGGGGATGGATGATCGTCGCTGGCTGCTTCCTTGTCACTATCTGCACCAGGGCCGTGACCAGGTAAAGGCACCGCTGCTTGTCGTGATGGCCTCTCTGCAGCATCAGTTTGGGTTTGGGCTTTTCCTCCTTAGGAAGAGGGTCTGGGATCTCCCCTGATGTCGTGCAGCAGACAGCGTTATTCTGGTTATTACCGACTCTCTCCTGCTACATTTTCCAAGGGTTCCTGAGACCCCTAAGGCTGTGGGGACAACCAAGGGATTATGAGTCCTCTGGCTTCAGTCTCGCCTCCTCTGACAGCTGCCCCAGCTTTCAGCACCCGCTCCTTGATTCCTTACAGAGCCAAGGCCAGGGGCAGGTAGCGCTATTTCAGGCTGGGGAGGGAGGAATCGTGTAGGGTCTCTCTGGGGTCACTGTGTCCCTCTGACCCCACAGCCCTGCTCATTTTTACCCGTCCCAGTGCATTTGCATGACTCCTGAGTCCATGTGAAAAGCATGTAAACACCCCTTCTCCTACAGCGAGCATTTCAGGTACTGCCCTGCCTGAGAAGGTCCAAGCCCTAAAGAGACCCCTCTCTACACCCTTCTGGTATCCAAAATATGCAGAAAATATTTTCTTGAAAATAGAACAGGACTAGACTGCTGCCTTGCATAAACATAATGCAATCTGGGATGAGATTGCTTTCACAGTGACTTTGATGTCGACTGGAGATAGAAGAGCCTGGAGTGTGTGAACATGGACAATTTAGCTATATTAAGCAGAGAGATAAGCACCCTGGTAAGTGAGGAAGACTGAAAGAATGTCTTGTTGGACAGTCAGTATAATGTAAATACAATGTTTCCTACATAAAATTCTTATTTCCTTTAAAATAAAGCTCCCAGGTTTAGGGGTCTTAAGTCTTTAGGGATCTAGGGTCTCAGAGTCAATAGCACAGAAGGGGATAGAAACACTTATACAGTGTTAGTTAACGCTTACAAATGTACCAATTTCATAATATCAGCAGAGAATCCCTAGTGGATTTAATTCCTTGGTTTTGGGTTCAATGTGTTACATCCAGGAAATCATCTAATGGCTGGCAAACATTAGGCTATATAGAAGGGTGAAGTATGTCCAAGAAAAATAGCTAAAGAAAGTGGTCATTCACTGATTTGGGAAAAAGAGAGAGGGAAAAGGCATCTCTTGTTGATCCAGAAAAGAGAATGAAATTATGCAGCCTTTTAATCTGTTTCACTGCAGGGACATGTTGAACAATAACTCCTGTTAAATTGAGCAAAGTAACCTCTCCTGGAAGCATTTTATTAAACTGCTGAAAGTTCCACAGGCTCCTGCTGTGTTTTGATTCTCTGACAGAAGTTACTTTGCACTTGTCCATCCATGAACACACAGCTGCAGGTGGTGTTTGCTCTGTAGGTATTATATTGACCCTACCCTCACAGTTTGTGTGGGTGTGGAATAGTGAGCAACAAGGTCAGTGAAGAGCTGTGAAGCTGGGGCTTTGTGTACCAGGGAAGCAGCATTGTCATATGGGCTATAAGTTGCTGGTGAGAATTAGCATTTCAATTTCCTTTCAGTTAAAAATACTATGAGTTAGTAACTCTAGCAGCAGATATCCCAGCAAGAAACACAGGATATTATAATGTTCATGACCACAAATTTGATTTTCCTGGGAGTAGGGGTGGGCCTTCAAGTGAGTACTTTTTATACCTGAAGAGTGAGACCAGCGTTTTCTATGAGGCAAATATTCCATGTTTAACAGATTGGTGCTCATGTTTTCTGTCCTAGATGCATCTCCATTTTCTTTGTGGAGTTCCAGGCATACTTTGGGCAAGACTATGCCAGAACTGCTTGGATCCACTCCATTGTCGACTGTGCTACAATGCTTTGTGGTGTGTATTATCCTTTTCAGAGCAGTGGCTGCTTTTGCATCAGCTCCATCTGGTTTCAGCATGCTCACAAGGTGGTGGAGTCAGCTGGGAAAGAGTGATACTGTGGGATCTCTGCGGTAGGGTATATCCAAGCTGCTTCCCCCAACAAAGCTGTGCAAGGGAGTGTCTTCATACTAAAGAAAAGAAGCAGAACTTTGTTTTGTGAAATGATCTGATTTTTTAGACATGTACTTTTGTTGAGGTCTATTGGGACACTCCATGTTTGAGAGCTATTAATTGAGTAATTGTATCTTTTGCCTTTTGATTGGAGTCGTATTTGAGATGTAGCACAGGATGTACATCTTGTCTCCAGATCAAGTCACAACCATCCTTCTTTTATCAAAAGAACATATTTACAATTAGTCTTCTCTCTTAAAAGAAAATTTGATATTATTAAAAACCATGTGCATCAACACAGCAGTTGCCCTGAATTTCTCATGGGTTTGCTTTAAAGCTGTATGTCTTGGTGTAAATCCATGCTGTAGTCCTGTAGAAGAGGTTAATCCATAAAAATGCTAGAAAGGCAGAGAGACACAGCTGGAATGAGATGCAACAACTCACCTGTGACAGCCAGGTTATATCTTGGGGAAAAGAGGGAAGTAAGAGTAACCTTGCCCTGGCATTGCAGGTGGTAGAGGGGGAGGGGGCTGGTGATGATACCCCATGGTAGAAGCAGGGTGATCTGGGAGACATCAGTGTTGGAGAAGTGCAGGAGAAGGGTAGCAGCCCTAGAGATTGTCCAAAAGATGTGAGACTTCTCCTGTTTGGGTCTAACCCAGAGCCCACAAAGCCAGGGAGTTGTGAGGAAGTTACAACTGAAGTTACTGAGGGTTGAAGTTCAAATTCCAGGTGGGGAAAAGTCAGTGTGTTTTTAGTATGGAGTAGTGAACAGTGTGGGCTGTTGCTGTGGCCTGTTTTGACCCCTTGACACTGCAGATTAGCTGTGTTCCATAATGACTTTTATCTAAAGAAATGGCTGCTGAGGAAACTACTGTAAGTTTCAGGTTTATCCCGGCTTTCAGAAAAATTACTTTTAGAAGTTTTTTTCTTTTTATTTGGTGCTCATGCCATTGCGACAGGGCTGTGTTGGAAGACCACTGTAGCTGCAATTACCATTTTCACAGGCTTCCTATTGCTTCCTTTTCATTTATAACTGTTGCAGTGAACTGTGTGTGAGGACCTGCCATTAACTGCCAGCTTTATTTGTTTCTTTGAAGCCCCCCTTGGGAGTTTAATCAGTAATCATGTATCCTGCCAAGTCGGTATCATGCTAGGAGGGCTGCTTGCATCTACTGGACTAATTCTGAGCTCATTCGCTGCCAGTCTGGAACATCTCTACTTGTCGTTAGGAGTCCTCACAGGTAGGATGCATTCTTGTTGCTGCCAGAACAGAAGACAGGAATGCTAAAAATGATGGGTGATCTCTTCTCCATGTCATATTGACACTGCACTGGTCAAATAGAGATATTCAGACCTGCTTCCATCATTGTAAAAGAGAGGCTGCCCCAGCGAGATCTTCAGCACTGATCTCATGTCACACAAATGCAGCACCCTGCAAAAGCAACTCTTACCTTCTATTAGAAAGAGGGCTGTCAATAAAATTCTGAAGTTATAGAAGGTCAGGAAGGACTGCTGTTTCAGTTGATATACATGAAAATGTTTCCCTATTTTTTCTGGTATTTGGGAGGAGTTTGTTTTAGCAGAAATTCTAGACTGCCCTGATATATTTGCATATTTGGAAAAAAGTTTAAATCAAAACAAATGTAAGTAAGAGGCAGAGGAGCTCTTGGTGAATACCAAGCACCTCATGTATGCCTTACTTTTGTCTGCCTTACAGTCCAGTTGAAAAGCAAAAAAATTGCTGGTTGGTAGTCTTGCTGTAGCAGCTCTTTCATTTGTACTCAGGTATGGTGAAAACAAATCTTTGCTCTGTCCTATCTGCCTGTGTTTGTTGTGCACAGAGGAACTTGAGAGGGGCCCGTGGTCACACTGACATTCCTTCCTCACTAATACTGACCTGGTAGCCACGGTGATATAAGACCTTGTACTTGGTCCCCTGGAGTTTAGTAATGAGTTGGTGGAATTACTGCAGTTCACAGGCTGCCAACAGCTTATTTGTTGGAAAAAAAAAATCCTTATTTTAGCGCATGTTGCTCCTGTATTAAAACATTAATCTTTGACAAATGTGTTCATAACAAATTAAAAGGCTTCTTGTAACTCGAGGGACTGTGCTGCATACCATGCTAATACCTCTGAGGCTTCCTTAGTACTCACACTTAGTGTGAGTACCGAGGTGGCAAGGCAGTTACAATTTGTACATGGAGTAGTAAAGAGCCAAGTTCACTACAAGCAGTGAACTTTTAGTCTGTGGGGACTGATTAGCAGAGAGGTGAACTGTTGGCAAAGGCTGGATGTGGTGCCCCCAACCCAGAGAGCAGATGAGACCACAACAAGTGAATGTCTAAATCCATAAAAGCAGCAGGACTTGAAACCAAAGAGTGAAGCAGAGGTGAGATTGGGGAGTGTCAATAAGTAGCAGAGTTTCTTCTAGGAGGTATGAAAATGTTTTCAGCCCTAAACTTTCCACTTTTCACATTTGTGGGCTTGTTTGAGACTGATGTCTCCCTGCCAACTCACTAAAAAAAAAAAAAAAAAAAAAAAAAGGTGTGTATGCCTAAAAGAGTATGGTTTTCATAGCTCTCAAGTGATGATGTCCAGCTCAGGGCTGCTCATCTGGCTCTGCTGCCTGTGCAGGTCCAGCCCCAGCTCTGTGCCCTGCTTCTCCCCGTGCCTCTTGAGGCGTGCCAGACTGGGCACCCGCCACTCAGAGTCCCTCTAATCCTCTCATTCCACCCTGGCAGGTTTAGTGCCTGCCCCACACAGTGTGGCCTTTGAGGAGGATGTGGCAAGCCGGGTATGGCACTGGGGACTGTTTTATCCTCTAGCAGCAGGTTCTGCCAAAGGCACTGGGGACTGTTTTGCCCTCAATGTAGGGCATGCTCCAAAACCCTAGTCAGGAACTCATTTCTATTACTGACTCAGAAATACACATTTTAGTGTTAGGGCAACCACTTGATGATTAAAACTCGCTCTCTGATTCTGCAGCAGAGACCACAATCTTTTTCTCCATCCAAGAGATGAATCTTGTTTGTTTACTCACCTGGATCTGCCTTTCTGAGGCTTTCTTCCCCTCTTTTCTTTTAGGCAGGGATTTAAAATGGTCAGGACACCAAGCAGCTGTTGTAAAGAGTTTGTTTAGCAGACAAACTGTTATTAGTAACAGAGACAGGCTCTTTGTACTGTGCTTCAGAGACCTGAAAATTAATCGTCAGGGTTGCAACAGACCAAAGCACAAAGTGGTGCCTCATCAGGACAGCGTGTCCAGTGCCAACATTGGTGCAGACCCTGGAGCAAGACCTCATCTTGCATGTAGGAGAGGCTGGCACACCAGTTCTCTCATGTTTAGTGATCATCCTTGTTCTTGTTACTAAGTGAACCCCATCACTTCTGTCTGAGTCTAATTGTGCATTAGTCATCATCAGTTAGGTTTGTCAAGTCAGTGACCCTGCCAGTGGAAGAAGGATGTCCATCCTAGTTTCTCATCACACTCAGACTGGGCTGCGTGATACAGAATCAGAAAAAGCTTTCTATTCATTGGTACTAATGAAAATACATTATGTGGTTTGATTTAATATGTTCCATATGTCATGCTTAGTATTAAGCCATCCACATTTTGCTTTCTCTTCTAGGACTTGGGTTTGCACTTTGTTATTCTCCAGCCATTGCAATGGTGGGCAAATACTTCAACAAAAGGAAGGCACTGGCCTATGGAATAGCCATGTCAGGAAGTGGAATTGGTACCTTCATCCTGGCCCCTGTGGTCCAGCTCTTAATTGAGCAGTTTTCCTGGCGAGGAGCTTTGCTCATCCTGGGAGGTTTTGTTTTAAACCTCTGTGTCTGTGGTGCCTTGATGCGGCCTATTTCTCTAAAGGAGGATTGTAAGACTGCTCCTGAGTTTCTTGAACAGAATTATGTGCCTGAAACAGAGAAACAAGACTTAAAGCGAATGTCCATCTGTTCACCTTTAATCAAATTATGGCCTCATGAATGTTTATGCTACTGCTCATGGAAGGAATATGACTTTTTGCTGATGCCAGGCTTCATGGTGCTGGCAGTGTCAATTTTGTTTATGGCATATGGCTGCAGCCCTCTTTTTGTCTACCTAGTGCCTTATGCTTTGAGTGTTGGAGTGAGTCATCACCAGGCTGCCTTCCTCATGTCTATACTTGGTGTCATAGACATCATTGGTAATATCACCTTTGGATGGCTCACAGACAGAAGGTAAGGGCTTCTGGCTGATCAAGTGTAAGCTTTAGCTAGTGGGAGGCTGGATGCAAGCAAGGTATAATACACATAAAAGTTAATATTATGGACTCTCTCTGTAGCGCATGTAACTTAAAAAAACCCCCAACATCACAGTCTAACTTTCAGAAATGCTTGCTACTTAATCTTTTTGTCTCTTCTGAGTTTGTTCAATTCTGCTGGTTTAGTATCATTTTTTTTCCCGAAAAAATGATGTGTTTGTATGTTTGATAGTGGAAATGTAACCCCTTTCCTGAGGTATGTTGAGTGTGATTCTCTGTATCTATTTCCTAGAGGATTTCACCCTGCTTCCTCTACCTTTCCATCTCTTTTGTGCTGCTGAGAGGCACAGAAGTTATGGAAGAGGGTCCAGGGTCTGGCCTGATATTGTTAGGCACATACTAGGAAGGACTGACTGAAAATTGTTATACATTTTTCAGTATATAAGAACTCACTATGCTTTGTGAATTCAGCTCACTTCAAAAGTCAGTGTACAGCATCTGTAACATTAGTAGATACTGGCCAAACTAACTGGGATTTTGATTCTAAAGGAATCATTCTTTGCACTTATTTAGTTTGTGGGAAAAATCAGTTATTGTTTTTGTGGAGCAGGAAGGAAGGGAATTGCCATCTCACTCACACTCACTCTCATTTAAGGGCTGACTGGAAAGGTGACAGCTAAGAGAGGTATACTGCAATATTTTATGCATAATACTGGGAGTACCTTGCTGAGCTGGGGTGTAAAGCCCAATGAAATACTGCTTTAAGCATTGAAACTTCAGGGGACTGCAAAATCCTGGCAGCAGCATTCCACCACTAGGAGCATCCTGAAGAACACTGCAGGCAGCATGGGCTGCTGCTGGCCAGATGTTTTCGCAGCTGTAGGTGGGCAGCTTTCCCTACCTGGGCTCATCTGCTGAGTGATTTAATCTGAAGACTGTGTAAGGAAATGGATTTAAATCTGAGCTATATAAAAGAGAGAGACTGAAGCACTGCATGCCAGGGCATAGAAGCTGAGATGCTGGTTTCAGTGATAATATTTTTCTTTTCTGTTTTGAAACTTGCAGGTGCCTGAAGAAGCATCGGTACTTCTGCTACCTCTTTGCTGTGGGAATGGATGGCCTCTGCTGTCTTTTCCTGCCAGTTCTCCAAAGCTTCCCCTTGCTTGTGCCTTTCTCATTTACCTTTGGCTACTTTGATGGAGCCTATGTAACGCTGATCCCTGTCATGACAGCAGATGTAGTGGGAACTTCTTTGTTATCATCAGCACTGGGTGTTGTGTATTTTCTTCATGCCATTCCATATCTAGTGAGCCCACCTGTGGCAGGTCAGTTTTGCCAAATGATTTTCCTGTAACCTTATCAGTACTTCAGATTTATCTATTTGTGTGATGTAAAAGGGGAGGAAGGAGAGCAAACACACAGTGAATGTGAAGGTAGCCTCTAGGTAGAGGAATAATACATCTGGACTTTCATAAGTCTTTAGATCTCCCATCTTGGTCTCGGTGACATGATTGCTACATATAGAGTGAGATGAAATTAAAAAAAAACACCAGTATGGAATAGGCTTCTAAAAGCTGTTACATCACCACTTCATGTAGTTTAGAAACTCTCCAAGTAGAAGATGTAAAATATTTCACTGTGAAATTGCATTATTTTGTTACATCTAAATCTCTCTAAAGAAAGTTTAATTCCAAGATGTTTTTGTTTTTTGATTTTTGGTTTGCTTTTTTTGTGTGGAAGACTTGATCTTTCAGTCTTTACATTGCTTTGACCAGGTGGGTGAGTCAGCTCCACTCCTGTTTGGTCATAAGCTCATCCCTGTAATATCTAACCATCATTTTGCCCATCTGTACCATTACAGTGAAGTAAGGATGAGAGCTGTACCCTTATTATTCTATAGAAAGCACTTGACACAGTTCTTAAAATTGTGGAAGGTCTGAGATCTTTTTCAAACAACCAAGTATATGTATCTTGCATATTTTGTCAGATGTTTGCATCAATTCCCAATTAATCACTGCTCCTGTAGCTTTTAATTTAATTTTCCATAGCAAAAATTATTGCAAAATAGAATTAAGTGAAGCATGAGCCTGGGCATAGCTTAATAAATGTTTCTGCATGAAGATCTTAGAGCTCTCTAAGCCTTCTAAAGACTGCCAGTTAAATCCATGCAGTTGGAAGATGTCTATTTAGTAGTGTGGTGATGACTGCTCTGCCTTTTCTGGTGGATTTGACCTCCAAACAAAAGGCCATAAAGATATTATTTGCCTGCTGAAAATAAATCCCTCTCTGCCCTAGGATGTAAACCTGTACTGTTTGATTGTATGTATATGTGATAACTCCAGAAGTTTATCCTCTGACTCCTGGGTCACAGTATACTGATGGACCGCTAAAAAATCATTTTTTTTCCCCCTACAGGTTGGCTTGTGGACACAACTGGCAGCTATACTGCATCATTTCTCCTGTGTGGATTTTCTATGATATTTAGTTCAGCACTGTTGTGCTTTGCAAGACTAGCAAAGAAAATCAAAAGAACACATTTGCGGTCCCTCGCTGGTAACACGGCCTTGAAACAGCACATCTGGACAAATGGGGCAATAGCTTATTCTGTGACAGCAGAATTAGACCAAAGGGATGTTGAATTTTTGGCTGTGGATACAAATAGCTTCAGCAACAGGTGACAAGTTCTGTTGAGATTCAGTATGGCACAGCCTGAGACAGAGGTGGCTCTGTGGTGTTACACTGTTGAAGATACTTCTCCTGTGAAACAAGACATCTCTCAATTCGATTTTTCTATTATGTTTTAGTTGGCTTAAATCTATATACAGCAACAGTAATACCAAGTTAATACAGTAATAGAAGAAAGCTAGACTGAAAAGAGAGTTTGTAGATACAAGTTTTCACAGATTTATTTGAAATGCAGTGTTGACTCCACAGGTATCAGTCACCAAAACTGAAGAATAATATTTACATTTAAAAGTATTATTAATAACAGAAGCTTTTTTGTGGTCTAGTATGTTTCAATGGACTAATCACACACACCACAAAAAAATCTCTACATTTATCGGTCTGCAAATGAGTGTTTCAAATGCCAAAGTCATATGTTTGTTTTGCTTTTGTTTTGTTTGGTTTGGTTTTTTTTTAAAGAAAATCTGGCAGGAAACTGATTTATGCTGAAAGTATCTCTGGAGCAGCTTTAATTTTTACAATGTACCTGAACTTTGTACATACTTTACAATTTAATTTCAAATATGGTTTTAGACCTGCTTTACCATGTGCTCCATAGCAAATTTTACTTTTTTTTTCTTTTTTCCTCTGGATACCTTTAAAATTTGAATTTCTAAGCATTGACATTCTGGATATAGTCTTTCAGCTGATCCTTGTCTTGGAGGGTGGAAAATTTGCTGTGGCGGTGATGCCTGGAAAGGCTCTGCTATCTGAAGAGGAGTAAATTTGTGCCATGGGACCAGGCATGCTGATAGACAAATGTGCTTCAACTGCATTAGTTGGAAGAAGCCCAATTAGAAGCCTATTATAGAACTTTAGAGTCCATGCAACCAGATGGCTGAGAGGTTGCCCACCCCACAGGCTGATGGTGGAGAGGATGTTGGCAGAATTGTTTCTGTGTATTACAGTGGCAAGTCTGTCTCTTTACAGACCCTCTTTTCAGAAGCTGCATCTTCAGGTGGTGCCAACTGCTCATTTGTACCATCTGAAGAGCTATCAGGTCACTTTTCTTTGATGGCCAGAACACAAGAGCTGTGACTTGCTGGCCATTTCCTGCTATTTGTGTGAGGACTATACACCTGTTCGCTGCTTCACAGGAGCTAGGGAGTTAATGCAGCTCATGGAGTAGCTTACTGATGTGATGGTCTAGTAAATGCTCAGATTTTCTACATTTCCAGAGTGAAAACATTGTCAGCACTGGAAAACTTCCTCAATACAAAAACATTCCACAAGAAGTTTCAGTGTTTTGATGCTGTATCAAGCTATATTCTGTTCATTTACAAAGTGATCAGAGTCCAAATAATTTTCATTTACACTGAACTAGTAGTTTTGTTGTGTGTTCAATGGCTGCTCATTTTGTGTGTCCTTTTCCACTCTGTGCCTTGGAAGTGAAAGCAACATAGACGAATGTTCAACAACCTGATTCAGACTAAGAGTACAGCCATAGGAGTATAATGTGTTTATATATATATTCACACACACATATATATATGAATAGCATGTGTATCAGGTAGTTATATTGTTCAAGCTATTTCAAATTTAACATATTAAAATTGTGTTTAAATGAAGTGTTTCTCACTGTCCTGCTTCAGGAATGTAGTTAGAGCCAGCAGCATTATCTATATCGTAGAATAATTGAGAGCAGTGCAAAATCTTTTTAAAGCAAATGACATAATTTTTCTTCAGCTCAGCATGAAAATTGAGTCTTGGACCCCAGTTTAGTTGTTAACATATATTCATAAAAAAAGATAAAAATTATCCATGGATGTTTCTTACTGAGTTAGGAAAAAAATTGGAATTGGAAAAAAATGAAATGGTTTTATTAATCAGTACTGATGAATATAATGTTTTAGATCTTAATTCAATATTTTAATATTATATTTAAAAAGTAGAGTATAGTGTGGTCAACAAAAATATAATTTACTTTGAACAAGTTATAAATTACCACTGTAAATAAATTTACAAAGATTTAATTACCTTGTTTACATCACATCACAACGCGTCACCTGTTGCTCATGTCGGAACTGCATATTGTAGAAGCCTGTTGGAATAATGCTACATGAATTGTTATCATAGTAAATTATACTGTGTAATGTATTACTAGCATATTATTTCAAGATTTTTTTCATAGGCTTTTCCCTTTATGTATTTTAAGCAGTACTACTTCTTTGAAATATCTTATTTAGCAGCAAACATTCAACTGGTTTTATCTGCAGACGTTTGGTAGAAAATGGTAAAATTCTTTCAGGGCTTTCTAACACAGTTTCTGCTCTGACTTAAGTCAATGGAGAAAAGCTTATATACTGGAATAAAGATTTGTGTGCATAAAACACACTGGGAAATAACAGCCCTGTCATGAATGCCCCTACTAAGAAACAGAAGGAAGGAAGCATAGCAGGGAGTGACCTGCAAGTGGAAGAAATGGGAATACAACGGAGGCTGGTGAAGCATCATGCCAAACTTCTAACTCCTGCTCCCCACAACCCAGACTGAACAGGACACCTCATCCTGCCATGTGAAGTATTTCGGGCAACGCATTATAGAAATCTCTGGCTTATAAGAGTTTTAAAGAATGATTTATGGTATCAGCAATATTTTTTTTCAGAGATCAAAATATTCAGGCTGTCCTCCATGGAGGGCATTTCCTGGCATGGCTCAGTGCAGGAATAAGCCAAGATAACCAAGCTAGCTGTGAACAATTTTCCAGAGGAACACTGCATGTTTGAGGACTTAGGGGTCTTTTCTACCCTTAATGATCCTGTAATTCTATGTTCCCACCAGCCCTGATGGACACAGGCATTGATGGATATGAGCTTGGCTGGAGCACTGCACTGCTGAGCCTGTCTGGCTTCCCGGGACAGCATGGTGGGACTTGATTTGCGGTATCACCTGTCTGGCACAGATTCTACCTTAAATGGATTCTACCTGGGATTATGCTCTGTTCTGTGCAGTGGATAGAAATTCAATGTAAGTAAAACTGCTTACAGCTGCTGAAGTTATCCCATATGTCTCCATTCCATGAGGTTAGAAATGGGGAAATAATAATTCTTTTGAAATTATTTATATTCTAGTGATAATCTGGAATACTTAATAAATAGTGCCTTGGAAAGTTGTGTGAAAATAACATTGGAAAAGTCAAGTACCTTCTGTTGAAAAATGACTCTTTTTCAGAAAAAGCATTCCTTAAACATTCCTGTAAGATTGGATAATAATTTATCTCCTGAAAGACAAAGTCTGTGTTACTATATGGTGAATGTATTTTATATTGCCACAACAATGCCTTGTTTTCTTTCTAAAATGTTACAAATGTACATGAGAAGGAAGAGCTTGTTTAACTTAAACTGTAACACTACTTCACGGTGAGCACAGCAAAGTCCTTTGTGGGGTTTGCCTCAATAAATAATACCTTCTTCTTAGTGATTATTCTGGTATATTTCAGTAAAATTTTCTATATACTTTAGAAGGTGCTTTTGAGTCTTAAATTGATACTTTCTGAAGGGTTGTCTTCACTCATCTTTTCCCCATAGCCTGCTAGCATCAGCTTCAGTGATGTATTCATACTTGAGTATGAATTGAGAGGTGTGTTCAGCCTCTGTGCAGTTCTAGTTTTGCCCAATGGATTTGGACTCTCCAAAATGTTTATTTAATTTTTTCTGCCTCCCGAAGCTCGAGCTCAGCCTGCTCCCTATGTGGCCATACCAGGCAACGCAGCAGCACCACCCTGTGGGAAAAGAACGTTTTTCTTCATTTACAAGACAGGCAAAATCCAGAATGTTGTGTTTTCACAGAGCATCCCCAGGTAGTACTCCAGTGTACAAAGGAGGTGAGACACAACAAATACACATTTTGCATCACTATCTCACAGTCGGTTTCTTCACTGTGCAGATTGAGCTGCTACAACTCTTCATAAAAATTCAGGCTCACTTTTTTTTCTGAAACTATTTATAGGTTATTCTTATTTCTTCAAGAAGGACTGGTCTGTCAGAATTGTTTCCAATCCTTTCTGTTCTCCCTCCTCACCCATCCTTCCCTAGGTAGGGTTGCTTTTGTGTGTAAGAGAGAAGTTGGCAGGTGGCTGGGAAACAAGGGTGGATTTTGCTCCAGCTCTTTCTTAGGAAAAGGGTGTTTGCAATTATGTACACTTGATTGCTTTTGCTTGTGTTATGAAAGATTCTCTGAAGAAGAGCTGAGAAGGAAGAGCTTTCTTGATATTTTGTGGTCTGGCATTGGTGTTTTGCTCTCCTTCATGGCTTATCATGAAGGCTTGCAAGCCTTTATGGCTTATATGTACAGAGCTGCTGTTGTGGGTGCTCCTGCAATGCTCCAGGAATGCTCCAGGATGGGTGGAAATTAAAGTGCACATTCTTCCTGATTGGTTCTGTCACCAGTTTGCTTCATCTATACTAGTGGCTGGGGCTCAGAAGTGTTTTGGAAGTACAGCAGTAGTTTTTCCCTGAGTGCTTACGGTCTATCGAACAAAGGTTCACTACTGGGGAGTTAGGCCATGATATTGCAAAGAATATTGAATTTTGGTTGGACATTTGAAGACAGTCACATTTTCAACCCATTCTGTCATTTCAGCCCTTTCTTCCATTCATGTAGACCCTGTGGGCACCCACTCCTTTTTCCACACTCCTCTTATGTTCCACTGCCCTGCTCTGTGGTGCTCACCCAACTATGCTCTGGTTGTGCTCTACCTTCCATGTGCACTTGTAGTGGTTTTGGTTTACAAATTAGAAATATCCTGGCCAATGCACCAATTTATTTTATGTTGTGGGTTCCGTGTTGGCCAAATTCTTAGTGCACTCATTAAAATTTTTTACTCATTTCGTGCTGTGAGATAAGATTAGGAGGAAGGCAATGCTTAAATTTTAAAGGGTACAAAGAAAATTTTTATTACTAGAAACTATAAGGAAAAATAAAAAGAATCAGAATAAAATTTTAAGATCACTTCCTCCTCCCTCCGCCACAGCTTCTTTTCTTTCACACCAACCATGTACAAAAAAAATTCAGTCAGTTTACAATCTTTCAAATAGTCTTGCACCAACTTACTTGGCAGAGGAGATTTTTTTCTTCAGTCTATGGAGATTTTTACACAAAATACAGTTTTCTTGTGGACTTGATGTCACAGTGATCAGCCGCCTGGGAGAATGGAAATATGATCTCTAGGTAAGAATCCCTTCTTCAATTAACAGTTTTCCCACAACTATTATTGAGGGCCATATCAACTTATGGGGCACACTTTAAGGATTATAACAGTTTAAACAAAAGAGTTCTTCATCTTGGAAAAGAGAGGTCTTCTTCTTCATCTTCCCTGGGGGCAACATAGGGATCTTCATGTCCTCTCTATTCAAGCTTATGGGATAACAGTCATTTCAATATTTGCTTACTCTAGCACCAATGTCTTTGATCATATGTACAGTTAAAACATTCACACACCTTCTAATACATCTTTATGTGTTATAAGAAAACAAGAATTTGTTCTCCATAGCATAAAAAAGAGAAATTTCAGTCCACGATTCTCCTCCTTCCCTCATCCGGAAGACCTGACTCTTCCTTTTGTCTGATCTTGGTGTTTTTATGCTGGTTTCGTGCACATCATCATCTTGGTCCTCTTCTTTCACTCGGGAGAGAGAACGAGCAGTGAAAGACTTAATACTTTGCCCGGACAGCGAATGGTCCTGTGATCTCTTCCAGGTGGTGGCCCAGAGCTATTTATGATAAAGAGTATTTCATGGCTGCACTGGGGCTGGGCTAGGATGGTAATGGCCCAGGCAGAAAGCGGTCATGGTTGTTCTGGCTCCATTTGCTGCATTCAATTCTGTTGTGGCGCATGTTTATTTTATTCAGTTTGTTGTTAAAGTTGTTATAATGGTTTGTTTGTATGTACCTCTGTGTTTTCCCTAAGTTGGTTTGTTCCTAAGTTGTATTCACCCCTGAAATCACCCTGTATGCCATTTCCCACCCCTTGTTCCAGTACCTTCCCTGTCCATCATTGTAACCCTGCCCCTTGTTCCAGTACCTTCGCTGTCCATCATTGTAACCTGCCCCTTGTTCCAGTACCTTCCCTGTCCATCCTTGTAACCTGCCCCTTGTTCCAGTACCTTCCCTGTTCATCATTGTAACCTGCCCCTTGTTCCAGTACCTTCCCTGTCCATCATTGTAACCTGCCCCTTGTTCCAGTACCTTCCCTGTCCATCACTGTAACCTGCCCCTTGTTCCAGTACCTTCCCTGTCAGTCCCACCCTGGGCCAATCCCCAGTCGCTCTGCCCCCTTGGAAATCCCATGATACTCGATGCCCCATTGGCCCATGAGACCCCTTCTCCTCCCCCTGCTTCCCTCATTGGTTGGAACTCTGTAAAGACCCTGCCCTTCACTCCTCCCCTAAGGATCCCTTATGGGTTGATTGTTTGTACCCAAGCACTTGGTTTGTTGCTGTATTTAATCCCAGGCACAGCAATGCTTGGGGCTCTTTTGCTCCTGAACCCTTCAACCATAATAAGCTCTGTTGGAACCTCAGCTGCTGAGATCCTCCCTCTCCTCCTTTGCCTGACCACAGCTGCTGACCGCACTGTTGAGCAAGCAGCTCAAGAGGTTCTCCTTGCAGTGAAGCTGCACTGGGGCAGTTCCTGGCACGGCACCGGTGTGTCTCCATTGAGCTAGCCCAGGCTCCAGTGGTCACGTCACAATGCCAGCCACGGACTGATGGTCTTCCCTTCCCTGTGCCCAGCACTGCCCAGCAGGCAATGGTGGGCCTTAGGGGGTCTTGGCCTTGCCAGAATGGGGCCCAACTGTTCCGCCCCCAGGCCCCGTTGTGTTCTCTCCCCCAGCCCCGTTCTGATCTCTCCTCCAGGCCGCGTGGGCAGCAGGGCAGGCCCAACTGAGCCAAGGGCTCCCTGGCCATGCTGGGGGTCATGGATTGTAGCACAGGGCCTCCCCTCCCCTTTCTAATGGGGCTCTGATCGAAAATGGGGCCTGGGGCCTTCCCGAGCCCTCTGTCAGAGCCACCTGCCCCTGCCCCGGCACGGCCCAGGTTGCACAAAGGGCCCAGGCCGGTGTTGCCTTCTGAGAGGCCAGAAAGGAAAGAGAACTATCCAGGGGTTTTTTGTCTTTACATGTGGGTTTCACAAAGACGCATAAACATTTTCACTGGTGTAGAAATGTTTCAGTATTAAAAATCAGACACTGATTTGTCTTTGTCAGGTTCAAAGGAGGCTGCCCAGGTCTCGGCAGGGAGAAGTTTCAGGAAATCTTTAAAAACCACCACAGCTGTTGAGGTAATTTCTTGTGTGCTTCCTATCCCTGGCTTGTTTCATGAGCATGGCCACAACCATCTCTGTGGCATCTCAAAGACTACCTCTCCAGATGTTTGCTGTTGTGGTTCCTCATAGGGTGTTTTGGGTAAACTGGACAGTTGCTCTTTTGGGCACAGTCTAATTCCTTGGCTCAATGCATCTGGAGCCAGCTTTGCTGATAACTCAGGGAAAATAAATGGGGCTGCCTCCTCAGATTTTATATCCCACCAAAAATCTATCCTCCTCACTTTTCTGAATGTCTATCTCTCTTTATTTAATCTACTAACATGAAGGCTGGTCATCAAAGAGATACTCAGAAGCAACAGTTGATGGATTCAACAGACTTTAATAGTTCACAGCAATAATATACATTTTGTAAGCTTTCCAGAGGACTAGCTGAACAATGTTTGTTTTTCATAATTAACAGCATACAAAGTAATAAACTGAACAAGCCTTCAACAAAAGTTTCTTCTACAAAAGATATTTTGAAACACTTAAAAAAGCTTCAGAAATTGTATTGGTGTATAAGCATGGCCTTCAAATGTACAGACATAATGTTACAATATGATTCCCTTACCTTTTTCTCAGTAGAAGTTAATATCTGATTTCAGCATAGAAGTTCTTTGTTCTACAGACCATCACTTATATATAACATTTATACCCATGTTAGCACTAAAGACTGTTTGATTAGCTATGAATATATATTATATATATCTGATATAGTTATCCAAGCTCGCTTTCTGTTAGTGAATGAGCAAATGAACAATTGCTGTCTGCAGTTTCTATATTATGACCAGAAAGTGATGCCACCTGTGTTCCATCTGGTCATAATGCCTAACTTCAAATGAAAAGCAAATAACAAAAAAAGTTTTGAGAGTCTTTTGAAACCCCCTTGGTTTGGGGGATTTTTTAGTACATAGGATTTTTGTGAGCCTTAGCTTGAGATGGAAAGTTGTAGCTCAGCTAATGCATTCAGATATTCTTCATTGTTGGGATCCAAAGCAATGGCTTTCTCATAGCATTCAATTGCTTCTTGTTTCTTACCATTTAGCTTATGAACAAGGCCAAATGTACCAAAATCTGTGGCATGTCCTAAACCACTCCTAATTTTCTGTTTCAACAATTTCTCCACAGCTTCACTGCACTGTTTCCTTCCATAGGAATCGTTTTCCGTTTTCAGACCTTCTATGTAATACTTAATGGCTTTTGATTCTGACTTCATGTCAGAATGCTGAAAATTGCCATAATTGAAGTAGATTTGTTGTTTGACACCACAGGATATATCATTTCTCTGAAGCACTTCCTGAAATATCTCTTCTGCTTCTTCATACCTCTTGCCTAGTGCATATACATTTGCTAGGTCACTATAAGCAGAAAAAAATACTGGCTTTTTTTCTATCACTGTTTTTAAATGAAATATGGCAAGCTCAATGAGATTGTCCATTTCCTGTTGAGGTGGGTATCTTGCCTTTTTCAATTCAATGATCTTGAATTTGTAGCAGAGTCCTAGTTGATGGTGCACAATGACAGAATTTGGTGTCAGTGCTAGGGTTCTCTCCAAAATCTTCATGGCCTTGTCTACTTCTTCTCTCTTTCTGTAAAAGCTAGCAGCATATCGCAGGAAAACAGGAAAGTCAGGGGTTTTCTGCAGTCCTTCTTCAATGTACCTCTCCCCCTCCACGTCTCGTTTTAATCGCTGAAGGTGTAATGCCAGTAATGCCAGAAGGGTGGTGTTATTTGGGTTGAGTTCCACTGCCCGTTTCAAGGCATCCAGGCATGGCCTCACCCTTTTATTGTCCCTCTCAGCGAAACCGTCCAAGCGAAACATTGCAATTGCATAGCCAGCGTTAAAATCTGGGTTATCGCGCTCACTCTTCAGAGCATTTTCAAAGCAAGCCTTGGCCCTCTCAAAGTAATTCCCCCCAAAACGTAATAATGCCCATCCTTGCTCTGCATAGACCTCTGGAAGCTGAATCTTCCCATGAGCAGTACTTGAAAGCTTTTTGCAGCTGTTTTCCACTTTGCTTACATAAGTTTGAGCTTCTTCATATCTCTGCATGTGGTAATAGATCCAGGCATAGTTCCCCCAAGTAACAAGACTTCTCCTGGCAATTCCATCGGGATGATGTCCTTGAATAGCTTCTTCAGCTTTTTGGAGATTTCTCAGGCCTTCCTCATTTGAATTCTTTAGGTGATATACATAGGAGAGCATATTATAATCAGTAATGTTGCATTCTTTGACAAACTTGATGTGATCAAGTACTGTTTCCTCTAAGACCTCAAGAACTACATCTTCCTTCTGCAAATTCCATGTAAAATGACATTCTAACTGCAGCAGGGAAGTCTTCAAGGAATCCTTGGAAATGGTGCTAGAGGAAACCAAAGAAAACGTTGTTTATATTCGATTGGCTTTTTGCTATTCTTGTTTTTAAACCCGGCATGTACTTTAAAGGCAGGCAATACCTCACCTGGTGCCCTTAGTCCACAATCAGACATGAAATGAGCCAAAGCTGTAGGGAGCTCTAAGTCTAAAGTGCTGAATAGTGATTTTAGCAATTCTTGCCAGTGTGTGAGGGCACCTCTTACATAGGAACAGATGTTGCTGTGGATGTTAAAGTGGAGGGCTGCTCTCTGTAGTAAAGCTGGCAAAGCCTTGGGCCTCAGGAATATATTTCCTGTCCTGGGAACAATTGCTGAAGCCTTCCCAAAAGATGTCATTGCATAAGATTCCCTTAAACTATACAGAATGTGATTTAATTTGTTTTCTAAACCTCTATATTTGTTATGCTTTGTATTATAGATCTAGTTTTGAATGTCCTGCATTTTTAAATCCTTGTATGTTAGATCATAGCACCATTTTTATGTAATGGTTGTACTGATTAAATGGTTAATGTATCCAGGAATCAGGTTCCAGATCTCCCCAGCCTCTCCATTTGCTGGCACTTGGATGTCCAGCCCACGAGCATGCAGCCCCATCCCACTTGCTGGTACAAACCACACTCCCACTCACTAACCCTGTGACTCCTCTGCTGCTGGCTCTGGACATGCAGTGGCTGGTTAGGGAGCTTCTCTCTCTCCCCAGGTGCCTCAGCTCTATACACACACACACTCACACACCCTTATTAACCAGAGCCTTGTGACATACAACTGGTCCTTAATACTCCTTTATCCTTGTTGTGGTTTAAGCCCAGCTGGCAGCTGATCATGATGCTGCTGCTCACCCATCTCCTCCACTCCCGCACTGGTGGAATGGGGAGGAGAATCACAAGCAAAAATTTTAAGTTAAGATCAGAGTTTAGTAAATTTTAACAACTGAATAAAAATAAATATTAATAGTAAACATAATAATGACAATAAAATGAAAGAATAAAACTGGAAGAAAACAAGAGGTGGTGCACAGTACAGCCGCTCACTACCTGCTGTCCGATGCCAGACTCTGTCCCCGCATCCCAATCAGCCCCCTTCCAGGTAACTCCCCTAGTTTATATACTGGGCGAGATGTTCCCTGGTGTGGTATATGCCTTTGGCTGGGTCAGATCACCCATCCCACCTGTGCTCTCTACAGCTTTTTTGTGCACCTTCTCACTGGCAGAGCATGGAGCACAAAGAAATCTTTGACTAACATAAACACAACTACAAACAAAATGTGAGTGTTATCCACAAATTGGCATAATGAACCTGAAACACTGTATCAGCTACCGAGAGGAAATTAACTCTATAGCAGATGAAATCAGGACAATCCCTCTCCACCTTGCAACAGCTTTTTCTTCCCAAATGGGGCCTGGGTGCCACCAGGCCAGGGTGTTATTTGGCTTTCCCCTGCTGCCATTGCCTACCTGTGTCCCTGTGTGGGAGCACAGATTGGCCTTTGCCACACAATCAAGGGGACGCTTTTACAACACAGAGATGACATTTTAGTCCACACTGTGCTCTCCCTCAATTAAAGAAGCAAAGACACACAATTCTATTACTGATGCTTCTCAGTCAAATCCTCCTTTCTTGGAAAGACTTCCTTGCTGTCCCTCCTGTAACACCTAGCAGATCTAACAGCCTGTGGGAAACAGCATGTGCGGCTGCTCACCTGCAAAATCAAGCCTTTTGGGTAAAAAAAAGGACTGAGTGGAAAACTGCAAAATTATGAGGAGGCAAACCAAGAAAGGATGTGACAAACACAGGTTGGAGAGGCAGATTACACCTCTTTGGCTGGGCACCAGCTGTACCTGATGCAGCCTGGATTTCATCCTGACACGGCATGCACAGAACTTTTCTTACTTTCTGTTCTACTCACAGAGACTGAGCCTCATTGGAGAAGCATTAACATTACAACATTCAAGAGAATCCTCCTTTTACTTTGATTCTTCTCTAAAAATTCTGTAAAATGTTTTTTGTTGTTTGGATGCATGTTCCTCTCTACTTACATTTAAATTTATTTTCCATTAAATAGAGAAAAAAAGATCCTTCAGAGACCGGACTGCTTTCTTACCTCATGGTGTTTCTTCTCTGCTCACTCTTCTTCAGGCAGCCTCAGAGCGAAAGGAGTGCTGCCCACTGTTGTTATGCCTCTCCTTTTATTTTGTCCAGCCCTCATGTGATCTGTGAGGAAATCACCAGGAATTGGAAAGTGAAACTTAGCTTTTCCCTGTGTTTCCCAAAGCAGAATAGTCATTCTGCAGCTGAAGAATCGAAACTGTTACGGCACCAAGCTGCTGTATTTCCAGCCTGGCTCTGTGCCATGTATGACTCTGTGCTGTGGAGAATGCAGCAACAGCTCCTAACGCTCCCAGCGTTTTCTATGTTCTAAGGCAGAGACATCCATGATAAGGAGAATATTTCAGGCTGGTGTGGGCTGCCCTGGTTATCACACAGAGGCTAGGGAAGGGTCATTTGTCCCTCGTGCCTCTGCTGATGCATCTTTGCACAATTCCGGGCCATGCTGTAGGCTCCTGTTTTATTGGTGGGGTGTCACCCACATAACACATGCACACAAACAAACAGACCCTTATCTCCCCTCTCTGCACACCTTCCTCCTGTGTCTCCACACCACGAGGTCTCTGCTGCTGCACCAGGCCTGTGTTTTTCTGCACTATGCCAATGTCCAAGAGTACTGAATACCCCATCCACAGGAAATGTTTGTTGCTGCTCTCTACATAAACAAACCCATGACTGTCCTTTCCCAAATCAAATTAGATCCAGCCGGTCAGTTTGAGAAAGTGCTGTCACAGTTGTGCAAGCAAAACAAAGCTGCAGGCAGGTAAGGAGAAACTGAGCAGGTTTGCTCAAGCTGATCAGACTTGGCAAGCCTTGGTCCCGAGGCCATGCAAAGCTGGTGCACGGCAAGAGCAATGCCTGCTACAGGCTACACACATGGCAAGAGAGATAGGAATGGCCTGGGGACTGGGGCACCTATGAACAAGTAACTCATTGATCCTTAGTTTGAAAAAACAACAAAAAAAAAAAATGCAGACCTGGCTTTGTGGAATTCACTTTGGGGGCAACAAAGAGAACCAGAACCAGATTGTAACATACAAAATAGCACTACATATAGTATATATAAATGTAACCTAAAGCTGCAGATCAGGGAAGAAAAGAAAAGCGTAAAAGGGTGTTAACACACTTGTAAAAATGATTCAAACTGGATCTGGTGAGAGGAAGAAGAAACCACAACTATAGCATGACAGCAAGGATGTTAGTAGCTGGTAACTGTTCTTCCCCTTTTTTATTCTTCTTCTCTTTTTTTCCCTCCTT
>JAOTQP010000304.1:18492867-18508481 GCA_026413545.1 Cichladusa arquata | reverse complement strand
CTGCTGCTTTCACTTCAGAGCAAGCTGTAGCTGGGCTGACTGCTCTCAGGGAGATCTGCACTGCATAGCAGCAAATGCAGAAGCTTCATTCAATTAGAATCTTAACGCTTTCTAGAGAAACAGAAATATTTCTGTTCTTGATGGCCTCTTGCTCGAGCACTGTGCATTTAGTATCAGTTTTCTGTATTTTTCTTTGGATAATACTATGGGCCTGGGCAGAGTTACACGAACACTTATTTTAAAGGACTGAATTTGGTCCAAGTTTTTGCAAGCTCGGTCACACATCCCCTGACCACAGACACACTTCTCTGGGAAAATATAGCTGTGCAATGCAGTTCCTGCAAATCAGTTGCTGCCGAGCACGAAGATGAAAGAGGTTTGCAGGAAGCTGCGATGGTAACCGTGCATGCAACTTCAGCCCATTTGTATAAGGTTTGATACGTTAGGCAATGCTGGAAGGTGACGGGTGGGTGATGCGTGTGTGTAGGAGCAGCAGTGATTGCTGTCAGCGCTGCAGGGCCCTCGGGCAGCACGGGCGGTGCCCGGTGCCGGTGTCCGGGGCTGCTCGCTGCGGCCCCGCCGCGGCTCTCGCTGCTGCTGCAGCCGCTTTCTGCAAGGAGCCCGCTGCGGAACACAGCGCAGAGCCTCGCAGGGCGGCACTGCGCGGGCTCCAGAGGCTCCCGAGGCTCCCGCGGCCCCGGAGGCGGAGCAGATGCAGAAGCGGAGGAGGGCAGGGAAGCAATTCCACGGTTCTGGAGGCTGCAAGGCTTCTGGAAATGGAGCGCGGGGGGCGGGGGGATTAGCGCTGAATCACGGCGGGCCGGGCGGCCCAAGGCCCCGCCGATAGGGCCGAGCCGTGTGGGCCGAGCCCGGCCCGGCGGCGCCGCCCCCGCCGCTCCCTCCGCGCTGCGGCTCCGCCCGGGCCGGCCCGGCCTCTGTCACCCAGCGGTGCCGCGGAAGCCGCCACCGGGCTCGTTTGCAGCCGCGGTAGCGCCGGCTTCTTCTCGCAGGACGAGGATGCGGGGCCTGGTGATCGCTGCTTTCCTGCTGCAGAGCGTCGCCGGCTCGGGCGCGTTCGGCGCACGGAGGAGGAATGTGGACCCCGAAACGAACATGAACATCGTGAGTGGCGCGGCCGCGGGGAGCAGCGGCCGAGCCCTGCGGGCTGGAGCGGGGGGCGGCTGGGCGAGCCGGGCAGAGCCGGGCAGCGCCGGGCAGCGCGGCCACCTGCCAGCGCCAGCCCGCTGTCAGCCGCTCGCACCCAGCGCTTACACCTCATCTTTCTCTGCTCCTCTTTCCAGGTCCTTCTTGCTCCGCTCTTGACTATGTTTGATCTTTTCTCTCGCATTCTTTTCTGACCCAGACCCGTGGATTTTTGCTAGAGGCTCTTTGCGGCAGTCTTTCGGAACCGATAGAAAAGCGATGTTCGTGAAGCAGGGTGAAGTTGCAGCACCATGCTCCTGTGTTCTTAACCACCACTGCTCTTCCCCGCATTTGGGATTTGCTTTCTTAACTTTCTTCTCCTTCTGCTGCAGTAGCTAACTCCTGAAGTATTTCCTATTGGTAGCCGGAATTGCTCTTTCTTCTGCTCTTCCTCTTGTCTAAACTGTGCCAATGTTTCACATGGGTGAGAAGATGTTTCAAGATAGAAATGCTTAAGGTGTATAAGAATAGAAGTGCTTGGATCATGTAAATACAGTTTAAAGGACTGAAACTAATAATTTAGTCTAAGGCTAATAGCGTTGGAATAGCACTTAGCCTTAAAATCATTTTGGAATGTTAATGTCACTGTGAATAATAAAAGACATTTAAAAGAAATAGCATGCTTGATTAAATTCTTCTCCTCTTCCTTGCCCAGCAGTCTAAGAGAAGAACTCTGGTCATGTCTTGCATTTCTTAAATTTTCTCAAGGCATGGTTGGTATCACAAAAGCAATGATATCGCAAGTTCAGTGCCTTAGTGGAGTTACATCAAATTAAAATAACAAAGCCCAAGACATAAGAGATGAGAGATTAAACCAGTTAATGAAATCATAGCATTAAACAGGTGTGGAGCTTTTTGTTATTGTTCTCCTGTTTGCTTTTACGGCAAAGTCACTTAAAAGCTCTGCACTGGGCATAAATTTTGAAGAGAAAGGTAAGAAATGACACATCCTTCTCTCCTTCTAGATGCTGCAGTGGTGCCAATGCCTTTCTTCTGTCCTCACTTATTTGTTACTTGTTTTCTGGAGAGCAGAGTTTCAATTTTTGTCTAACGAATCTGGCTCTTGGAGTTTTGCCTCATTACCATAACCTTTTCAACACTTCATCTTCTTTCCTGCTGTAAGCACCATGTGGCTGGGACAGTCTCGGGAGTCCTTACAGATTGCTGGGATTCAGTCTGGCTACTTTCTGAGTCTGTGCTGGGATGTCTTATTAAGAAAATCTGCCTGATAGGCAGATGGCACATTACTACCACACCCTTTAATTCCACATTCCAGTCTTTAGAAGAAACCCAAGGTACTTTGCGTGTGTTCCTGGACTGAGGAGCCTGGCAGTCTGGTTCCAAGATGGTTTCTTTTCTCTCCTCAGAGTGAAATTATTACCTTCAGAGGATACCCTAGTGAGGAATATGAAGTGACAACAGAAGATGGATATATTCTTTCCATTAACAGAATACCTTATGGAAGAAAAGGCCGTGAAGGAAGCGAAAGTAAGTTTTATGTCTGTTTGGAAAAAGAATGAATGAAAATGGAAAAGCTGTCTTTGATTTATAAAGCTTTTGTCCCTGTAGTAATCCAGAAAAAGATTAAGGACTACTGTGGTTTAAAACCATGGAGAAGATGCAGGGGGTGTACAGATGAGGAGGTGGGAGACAGAGAGAATAGTGGTGATGTAAGCTCAAACTTACAAGGGAGCAATATGGGCAAAGGTTTTTATGAGCATTGAATGATAGAATGCTTTAAAAATGAGAAGATGTGGAAGAAGAGAGACACATACCTTTTGACTTGCTATCCTACACCATGTATGGAATTTAGTGCCTGTGCAGTGGCTGAATTTACCAGTCTTGCCACCATCCCTTATAAAAGTTTCTACAGGCATTCATATAACAGCAGCCCATTTGCATAGAAGTTATGTATTCTAAGGATTGCCTCAGAATACTTAGGACTGAAAAAAATCCTAGGATTACAGGTAAAAACATGAAGCTCCCAGAAGAAATTTATGATTGTCCTATAGCCTTGGGTGTGAACGAGACCTATGGAAAAACCCTCTCCCCTGTCAAAGGCCAAGCAACGGCCTTCCTGAGCTTATCTCTTGGTTTTGTATGAGTTGGGATGTTTGCACTGTCTGTTGTCTTTCACAAGGAGTGTGTAAAGATCAGTGCATGAGCCCTGTCAAAACTGGCAGGTGTCTTTGTATTTAATTTCAGAGAAACTCCTGGGAAAAAGGTTGCCTTTGTACCTGCTGATTTTGTTGAATCCTTCACTGATGACATAAGTAAACAGAAGTTTCCTGACTTTTGGGAATTCTCCACATACCCCTTACCACACCCTCGACCCCAAGTTCATGTTTTGCAGAGTGTTTTCATTTGAAAAAACAAGGATTACTGACCACATTTTTGGAAGTGTGAGCTCCTGGGAGAATGAAGATTTCAAAGTTCATGTTGATCTTAAGTTTTTATAGACTTGGTATCTTTTCTCAGAAAGATACCAATGATGTGTTACTGCTGACTTAGCATATATACAACATATTTTTCTTTTGCAATACCTGCATAATGGGAATAGGATTCCTTGGAATTGTGTATCACATGATGTTTTGGAACAAAGCCCACAGTTCTTCAGGAAAAAAAAGGGAATTGTACAGAGAACCTAGAAGCAAAACATCAAGGATTTTTTGTTTTACTAGCAAAAAACCCTAAAACAACTGCATAGCGTGGGTACGAAGGGCATGGAAGTAAATTTGTCTTTGGCTTCTTCGGTCTGTATTGAAGAGAACAAAATGTTCTATGCAGAAAGGGTAGTTTAAGGACCCACCTTTTTATTCAGCCTCTGGGGTTTTTAGGATCATAAATGATAGAAAGTCATTATTATCATCTGAATCAGTTTGTCATATGATTGTGCAATTCACGTGGAGATCTGGTGACTGCTTGGTAAAGTGAAAAAGGAACTGGCAGAAATTGGAGGTTAATATGAGAACAGAATTAAAGCATTAAGGCAGTTAAAGTTTTCCCCTTCCAATGTTATGAAACAAGCAACAGCAGCTTGAGGAGAGCCTGTTCTTCAAAAATTCAAAAGTTGATTGATCTGAGTTTAAAAGGGAAGAAGGTATCAATGGTAAATGGAACATTACTGAAAACAAATTCAATGTGAGGCTTGACAATTGTGTTTATAAGACAATAAAATATTAGTTATTAGTATTAGACAATGAATTACTAAATTACTAGAGTAAACAGTTATGTTGAACTGTACTGTCTCCAGTGCCAGTTGGGTGCTGCTGGACACTTGCTCTGCTTGCCTGGACAGTATGCCATGTGAGTTTTTTAACAAAATGGGAAAAGCAGGCACTCAAAAGGTTCCTTGCCACAAATATAAAGATTTCCAGAAAAGGGAAGTATTGTTAATTTGGAATTTGAAACTTGCAGCAAACATTTATGGACATGACCTGGGATGGACGATATTGGTGATATTGGAAAGTTGTGGTTTATCTGTTTCTGCTGAAAGATCCAAGTCTAAATTATCAATGGAAGAAGTTCTGTATGAGTCTGTATCATAGCAGAGTGATGTGTCACTGGAGGAGGTAATTCCTCACTAATCTCTGGCTTTGAGCTAGTTATCATGTTACCTGTTTTCAGTTTTCAGAGCAGAAGTAAAAGCCAAAACACCTGAGTTATTGTGAGAACCAGAGAGGTCTTTGTAGTTTCTGAAGGCCTTGTTTCTCCTAGGGCATTAGATGTTAATTGATTTTCTTTGTGTACAAGCAGGAACCTTCAATTTTTAAATCTGTATTCCACATAAAGGTGCCATTTTCCTTTTCAGTACAGGGAAGTCAAGACAGTCTTCTAAATTCTACCTGGATCTTAACTGTTGTTCTTATAACTGCTTAAATTAAGGGGAGAAAGTCCTTTGAAACAGAGATTCCTTTCTTGGCTACTGAACTGCTCTTCATGTTCTGCCCAGCTTTGGTGGTTGAAGGATGTTGCACAGAGATAATGTCAGTACCAGTTGCAGAGATTTCCACAGCTCAGCACAATAGTTTGGCATTGCTTTGATTGGAAAACAAAGGCCTCAGTAGCATGTGTGGGAATGCCTTCCCCAGGTTTGGGGGCAGGGCCAAGTTCATAAGTATTAAAACTGTTGCTATGTTTGGGCCACTTTTCTGAGTCTGTGAGCTTGAAACAGCCATAAGGGCTACCTGTATTTTCCTTGTAGCTCCTGCTTTTCTCATGTTTATTTATAGCACACTTGGCAGTTTTGAGCTTCAAGTAATGAAACTAAGAAATTGCTAGTTTAAAATTCTTAATGAGAAAAAGTAGCTTTTGGTGAAAAAGCATGTGATTTCATGGCACTACGACCATTATACAAATTTCTATTCTTGGAAGATTAAGTCAAGTAGATTAAATGCCCACGTGCAAATCTACAACAGACTTTCAATAGCTCACTTGAATTTTTCTTAGGTATGCAGTGCCAAATGAACAGGAATCCATCATTAACACTTTCTTTTTCAGGTCCAAGGCCTGCTGTATTCCTGCAGCATGGTTTGCTTGCAGATGCCAGCAACTGGATCACAAACTTGGATTACAACAGCCTTGGCTTCATGCTGGCAGATGCTGGTTATGATGTATGGCTGGGAAACAGCAGAGGAAACACCTGGTCCAGGAAACACATACACTTCACAGTGAAGCAGGAAGAATTCTGGGTTTTCAGGTATCCTTGTTTTGCTATGTAGACACATTGTGAACTGGCAGAATATTTTTTTCTGGTTACATGTGTTGTCACACATGTAGGGACATTAAAGGGGAGTTTTGAGGTAGATATAGTGTGCTGAAACTCAGGTGGTCAGTAAAAAACTGAAAACTCAATCATCAGAGTTCTGTTTCATCCAGTAGAAGCTTTTCTTTATGTCCACACAACTGATCTGTGCAGGAAAGCTCCTCACTGATTTCTTACACAACTGACTTTCTGTCTTTGCTTTGTAGCTTTGATGAAATGGCTAAGTATGACATTCCAGCCTCAGTGGACTTTATTTTGAAGAAAACTGGCCAGGAACAAGTATTTTATGTTGGCCATTCACAGGGCACCACAATGGGTATGTGGAGAGATGCATTTATAAGAATGTCATATTTTAAATGGTATGAAGTTCCACATAGGTGGTTTAGTGATTAAAAACTAGGGCTCTTGAAAACTACTGGTTTTGGTTTTTAGTGGCTTTCTGGAATATTTGCCAGCATTAAAATGAAAAGACTTAATCTTTCTGTGTTCATTTAAAAGTGGAAAGCTGTTGGAATGATAAATTGAAGTCACAGGTAGCTGGCAGTACAGCTTCTATTTAAAAAATGGATGATTTATACATAATAAAGTTAGACTCATCAGACACAGAATAAAGATTCCCATTTCCAGAATATTTTGCTGTATCTAAGGCCTGCCTCAGGTGCTTTAGACCTTCCATAAGAAGGAGCTAGACATGTTGGGTTAGTAAGCATTAAATGGCTTTCTGGAAGAAAGCAAGTCCTCTGAATTACTGTGTTTAATTTGAGCTTTATAATAACTAGGTTAATTTTCATTGATTAACCTAATCCTAGATACTGCTGTCAAACTATTGATCTGAAAATACTTTTGCACACTTTCTCATAGATTTTTGTAGAATTTCTGCTGGGTAAAATTGTTACCTAACTTGTGCCAGTGAGATTTGTTAATTGTTCTTATATTATTTACAGCTTTTGTTGCTTTTTCAACTTTGCCACAGCTGGCTAAGAAAATCAAAATGTTCTTTGCCTTGGCACCTGTAGCTACAGTGAAGTTTGCCACTAGCCCTCTGGTAAAATTTGGATTGTTTCCTGACATGCTGCTCAAGGTTTGTATTTGAGTGTAAATGTTTCAAGCCAAATGATGTATGCCCCTTTCTATCTGAAAATAGCATAGCAAAGAATGTTTATAGCTGGGGATTAGAGAGTAACATATGACTGGGATTCTGAGGCAGGTTTACCATAATGATGGTATTGAAGTCAGCAGTGTCTTCTGTTTTATTACCAGCTTTATTACCATCTAGTGAGACCATTTGCATCAGTTGAAAGTAGTGTTTTACAATTGCAGCTTAATAGATGGAATAAAGTTGTTTTTGCATTTACATGTTTCTAGAATTTAAGCTAGGGAAATCATATGATTAACTAGTCACTGTGTTTTAGAAGAGTTGTATAATATCTATATACAGAATATAGATCATGAATTGTCATGAACTTTAACAGATTTGTTTCACAATCAGCTATTTAGTATTGGAAGATGATCCTTCAGAGGGTGATTAAGAGCAACAGCTTTATTTAGATGCTGTGAATCATCCTCTGGAGTAGTTTACCTCTTCCCCATTAACTTCAAGGGGAATGAGGCAGGCTGCAGTAGATGCCTGAAGTCAGACATTGTGAACACCCTGCTGTCTGTCATTTTTAACCATCACTTTAATTTCCACCACCCATGGAGATTCCCACACAGAGCTGTTTGTTCTGTGGCATAAACCCCCTTCTGATCTAGCTTGTACTGATTTAAAGTCTGTCTGTAGTCCTACTTCCTTGCTCTAAAGGCAGTTAATATAAAAGCAGCACTAATCATTGTGCTTTCCTATTCCTTGCATAATGAACTTTGTCTAATGAGACAAAGCAGCTGATCATCTGCCTTGTGCAGATGTTCATGTTCTGCTGAAGAACTTGATTATCATTGTGACTTGCAAAAAACTGGAGTGCAGGGAGAACCTGACAGTGACAAGCCCATGGGTCAGTCATATCTTTAAAGAGCTGTGTCACTTTTAAGGAAGTTTTTAGTGGGACATTTTAAAATCCTTGGACATTTTAAAAATACCCATCAAGAGGAAGTGGTCACCACATCTCATGCAACTTGTTTTTCTCTCATGGTTTGAAGAGAGGAAATTGCAAGTACAAAGCCATTTAAGATCAGCAGGCAGAACTTCATATACTTTAGCCTTAAACAATCTGATGACAAAAAGCTGTACAGTATAACTGTGAATTATTGAATTTAAAATTTATTTGAATTTGAGGTTAGGTTTGAAATTCTTGCAAGACTTTCCCAGTTCCCATGTACTCTTTGTGGGGTTAATGTACTGCACCATTTATAGCAGAAGCAGTAACCATGACAATGCTGATAAGGAGATCAATGATTTTCATATGACACACCTGTCACCAGTGCAATTGCAAATAATTACCTCAAGAGTGTAAAAACTGAAAATAGGTCATTCTGTGCAATTACATGTTTGTCCTATGTCTTTGTTATTTTGTAGGACATGTTTGGAAAGAAACAATTCCTCCCTCAGAATTCCTTGCTGAAGTGGCTTGCTACCCACGTTTGCACCCACAGAATACTGGATGACCTTTGTGGCAACCTATTCTTTCTTCTATGTGGTTTTAATGAGAGAAACTTGAATATGGTGTGTTCTAGTGACTTTCTTTAATGGCTAAGTTATTGTGAACTCTAACACAGTATTGACTGAATATATAAAAAATGCTTAAGGGATACCATTATTAGGTTTAAAATTCAGCTTGAGAGTTCTGTTGTTCAATACAATTAATCCCCCAAATGTTTTAACTCCTTATCTCATCTCTATGTATGGCTCCAGTTAACTTTTGTTTCTAAGCTTTAAGTGGAATGGAATGGTTTGGTTTTTGTTCAGGAAGCAGCAGTGGGCAGGACTGATGCACTCTGAGGAAGGGTAAACCATGTAAATGCTCTTGTTGCAGAGCCGAGTGGATGTGTATTCAACACACTGCCCTGCGGGAACGTCTGTACAAAACATGATTCACTGGAGCCAGGTAGGGTTTCCAGAATCTAAACTCTAGTTTATTTGTAGAGTATTGATGTGTCTGATATTTAAATGAAATAAAATGCTAAAATATATCTGCAGTCTAGCCCAAGTGAAATTTGGAACTGCCAAAAGTTAGAATGGCAGCTGTTCACTGCAGCTGCTTTCAATAATAAGGATTTATGGTGATTCACCCCTCTTCCCTATTTATTTGAAAATATTGTAACTGGAAGTACCTCAACCAACGAAAAGTACAGCAGAATAACTTACCTCAGAGAGATGCTGTAATGAGTATTTGTTTCCCTTTCAGCAAACCCTGTTTTGATTACAAGTTGTTTTTTTAGCCAGTGAAAAGCAGCAGAATTTCTTTCTATTCTGTTTGGCTTTGTTTTATATTTTAATAGTATATTTTGATGTTTATCTCAATGCACAGTTTCATGCCTGTCATGCTGTTGTGCCTGAAGCTCGGTCAGCAGGCTGACAAATGAGACATTTGCCATGGAATCAGTGGTCAGTGCTACTTGTGATCTTGTAGCTGGATTTGGTCACCTAATCAGAGAAAGTGTTCTGCTGTACACAGCTGTTCAAGGGTTGGCTCAGAAAGAAACTTGTGAAGATTTTTTTTTTTCCAGATCCCTATTATATAAACTTCTATTTCTGAAAAAATAGTAGATGGTAAATTATGCAGAGTAGGCATGCTAAGAAAGCTCCCTGCTTTATTCATACACATTTAGACATCAAGGTAAAAATTTCAGAAATAAACATGGAGCTGTCACATCCTGGCTTTGGATTCATTAATCTGTTTTCCTTAGTCTTTTCTACTGTTGCTATGAGATAGTCTGAAATCTTAAGGGACAAAGTGTAATGGTATTGAATGTTAATGTTTCCCATTCCTGTGACACTGGGCAAAGCAGTGACACTTGTCCTTGTTAATATTTGGCATTCCACTGTTTCTTGTGTAAGTTGCCATTGCCAGTTCTCCAGATGACTACACTTTTTAATTCTTGTGGTAGTAGTGTTGCAGTTCTTTGTCTATTTTTTTATTTCTAGGCTGTGAGGACTGGGCAACTCAAAGCTTATGACTGGGGAAGCAAAGCTGCAAATATGGCTCACTATAACCAGGTAGACATCTTTTACATCTATAATTCTAGAGTGTCACAGAAAATAGTCCTTGGACACTTCTCTGGGTGCTGTATTTAAGCTGTGTGCTAAGGAGCTGTTAGTGTTAGCCAATAACCAGACTGGAGACCTCATTTTTCCAAAACAACAATAGAAGAAACCAGCTGGGACTGTAGAGCTCAGAGGTAGTCCTAAGTCAGTGTGGGGCTCATATTTGGATATGAAGCTGTAGTGGCACACACTTTCTTGAGGGAAAGTCCTGCCAGTCTAGATCATGAGATCCCCCTGCACTTCTCATCATAAGGCACAAGCTGTCAGTTCATGTGTACTGTTTATTTTTAGTCTGTTTAGTCTCATGCATTTTTGTTTCTAAATTGCTGTGTACAATGCCAAAAATATTTTTCCCTTTGTCTCTTAGTGACTGCCAAATACTACAGTATCATACTTTCAGAGAAACAGTCACTTTTGGCTTAGAGTTGAAGTACCTTGTATGGGATGCATTCTCTGAGATCCTGCTACCCTGCTGTCTTTGTAAACTCCTCAAACCACATCTTTACTGCTTCACATGCTATAATATTGCAGGGCTCTTGCAGTTACATTTTTGGTTGAGCCTGGACTCCATGTCTAGCTGCCCAAGAGAGAAAATGAGTGTCTGAAACATTCTTGCAGTTACTAATGTGTTACACTGGCAGTATAGATTACAGTGAAGATTTTTTTTTTTTTCTAATGCCTTGTTTTCATTTTCCCTCTCCTCAGTCTACTCCCCCTTTCTACAAAATAAGAGACATGACTGTACCAACTGCAGTGTGGACTGGTGGACAGGACTGGCTGGCAGACCCAAAGGATGTTGCTATGCTGCTCACTCAGATCACCAATTTGGTTTACCACAAAAACATTCCAGAGTGGGAACATTTGGATTTCATCTGGGGCCTTGATGCACCTTACCGCATGTATAATGAAATAATTAACATGATGAGGAAGTTATCTCTAAACTGACATAGTATTTCAGAGTATTGCCTCACCAGGAATTTGTCAGTTTTTGAAAAATACACTTTTCTGGCAGTAATGCTACATTGCTTAGGATGATGCATTTTTCAAATGTCAGCAATGACTACTGAATTGGATTTATATTTGGTTGTTTTTTATCAGTATTAATTCTCTCTCTTCACAGTATTTTGCTGATTTTGCACACAGTGGCATGGTACTCAAATCACAGCAGTAGGACATAGCACAAAAGAAGTATGTCATGTGCACGTAAATTTGGTCACCTGTCTGAAAGACAAATTAGATAAGTTAGTTCTTGAGCACCTCAGGTGCCTGACACTTAGAACAAGTATTTCACTGTGCATAAAACATGGCCAATTCTAAGTACCTTTGAGAAGTACTTCTTCTACTGCAGTGAGCTATTCGGTGCTAGCACTTTACAAAGCACTTAGTGACTTTTTGCTGTGGTATTATTTTAGCCATCACATAAAATCAGATTGCTTCCCTTTTCAATATTGCCCAGAAGAAGTGTGGTGAAGCCAGAGAAACCACTGTTAGGTAACATCTCCGATTTTGGGACTAATTCATTGCTGCATTTTCTTGCTTTGATGGTGTCCCTGAAGCCTTTAGTGTTTCACATGCCAGCTGTGGATAGAGGTTGCAATTTGCCCTGGCAGATTCCTGGAAAAAAATTAATGTTCAAACAAAACCACTTTCAGTTAACTTTGTCAATAGATTGTGGCTTTTGAGGAGAGTGATGTAACATACTTGTGATTTGCACTGACCACTAACTAGAAAACAAGCTCCCCCAGTCTACTGCTGGTGACAGAAGAGCCAAAGCATTCTACAGCTTGAGTGACTTAATTTCTGTGGACTTTTCACTTAATTGTCTGCTGCATTGAAGATCTGTTTACTTCTTAACTGCTTATAGGATGCTCCCCACCACTTTCAAGAACTGAATAACTGCCTGGAGAAGTCTGACAGTATTACAGCAACTCAATTTGTCTCAGTTTCTATTTCAAACTGGGGCTAAGACCCCATTTAATGGGGAAAAGGATTCACATCTGCCTCAGGAGTCTGACTTTGGACTTTCCATTGATTGTACAGAGGACTTTGGTTTCCCTGAGATGCATAAAAGTTCTATGCCAAATGAACCATCTCCAGAGTCAGTGGCCTTAGTCCAGATGGTAATTTCTGTGCCATAGTTGGATTCAATCCAGATTTCTTCAATAATCCCAACAGGATAAAGAGCCTTTCTACATGTCATAGGAAATAAAGCATTTTAAATTGAAGCGAACTTATTTTGTAAAAAAATTTAAAAGAAATAAAAAAAATTCACAGAAATAGACACAGGTTGTAAATTAGGACTTGTTTCTTTGCGGGTTTTTTTGTTTTGTTGGGGGTTTTTTTTGTTTGTGGTGGGGTTTTTTTTGTTGTTGTTGTTGTTGTTTTTTGATTCCTAATTCAGACTCAGGGAATTCTCAGGTGTTGTTTAGGGACAAAGTGGTTCATGAGACTTTGACTGTGATTCCTACCAGGACCTTTAAGTCTGCTTTACATTTGTATCAGCCAGATGTGCTTTACTTTGCTGTGCTGAAAGGAAGCTTCTGTAGGAATCCAAGGTGGCTAATTTAACAGTTGTGAGGGTATGTGGTATGGCAAGAGCCATGTGCATCATGTTTATTAAGCTTGAGCTATTTCAATAAACATGAGACCTGCTTGGAGTTTGGAGTGGTGTTTTACTTCCTGTTTCATAAATGCATGGGAATCTTTGGGACAGAATTCAGAAAGACAAGTCTATTTTTCACAACTATTAATCCATAGAACAAGTACAGAAGAAAAGTAAAATAGTCAAGTAAACTTCCATATTACTTTTTCCATGAAAGAAGCTTTTCCCAAGCTTAAAAGGCCATTCTTATTTAGGTGGACTTCTCTGAGACTTTTAAGTAAGGTACTAACTGTAAATAATTACAAGACAGAGTAATTTTCTAAGCCTTCAGGTGAGGCTTCTTCTAAACCACTGACGTGGTGGAAAGCTTCTTGTATCATATTCTTAAACCTTGAGTAATTGGATTGCTTAACAGGCTGTCTGGTAATCTCATAAACGACATTTAATTGCAAGTAAGGCAGAGAGCTAATCTTTGCCAACAGTACACATGAAACAGCTTTTGACCTTTGTCACCTTCAGTAATAAATGTGCTCAGGCTATACCTTTGTGTACATTCTGAATACTGTAGCTGTGCAGTTGAGACTGAGTGTATTAAATCCTATGTGTTGTCACCTTTGTCAGATGATGAACATCCTGTGTACCTGGAAATAAAGCCAGGATACTAGAAGCTTTAAAAAGTCATTATGGAGCTTCTCTGCTTCACTGAAGTAAGGGTAGTTATGGAATTGTGAGCTGCTTTTGTTCTCTCTGACTCACTAAAATTGCAGGTCTTGCATGTGAGAAACTTGGAGAGGTGTCAGTGAAAATTAAGACACCCTGAAAGAGGAGATGAGTGAAAAGCTTGGTCTATTTAGAATCACCTGTGACGAAATAAGAGTTCAGTGATGAATAGTACATTTTTCTAAGCAGATCTTAAATACTGTTCTACAGACCTCTGTGTTACAGGTATGTATGTATGTATGTGCTGTTGAAGGTTGGCTGAACATCAGCTTTGGACAGTATAAAAGTACACTGGCTTAACAGAGGGCATGGGACACTTTGTGCTGGCTTGGTCTCAGCATTTAGTGACTGCTAGAAAGGCAAAGAAAGCAGTCCCTGTTCAGTGATGGATCATCACTCACAGACCTGTGTGCAGCTGAAGAGAATGCATGGTCCAGGGCTTTGTCTGAGAGATCTACAACAACCAGTCATGAGGGATAACACAGACATAAAGATAAGGTTTTGTCCTTGTGTTGTGCTTGGAACTTGACAAGGATTTTTTTGTAGTCATCTGCAAGTATATTTACAGTGTTCATTTCATGCAGAAGGCCTGAGGATAGTGGAGTGTGTTTGTTAGTGGAGTGTACTGAATGATGTACTAGCTCCATGCAGACCATTTTCACACTGGTTAGTGATTCCATGGCTAGTGATAACACTGATAAAAGTTTATACATCAACTCAAGCAGTATAGAAGTGCCTCAGCATAGCAAGAGGTGGTAAAACAGACCTCCTACTTGGGCCCTGTAAGAGGAACAGTTTTGTCAGCTTGGGAAACAAAATTTTTCTATAAATTATGTATAATGAATGTGCCATACCAAAATACAGATAAGCCCCAAAGCCCCCCAAAACAAACAAAAACCCTCCCAATGAAACCGAAGTGCCTTAATATCATAAAAAGTTACAAATGGCTTTAGTCTGCAGGATGTGAGAGAGAAACCTTGATAGCTGGACAGGTTTTTGGATATCTAATAAAATGGCTCTTGGTGGAAGATTTTCTAGTAATGAAAGCATTTATAATGTCTTTTCCCTTCATTGTCTTATAAAATACAAACTCATGCTGCAGCATTGCCCATCAGGAGCTTGCCTTTCTTCCTGGCGGCCTATTTTCATAAACTTTATATGACCAAAATCATTGAAATCATCAATGAAATAAAAAATTGTGAAGGTTGGATGGACACTAGCCACACCTGTAACATGATTGCCCAGTTTTTATTTTCTGAGTGGAAGTGTCTGCATTGCATTCTGACTCTTCCAGAAATTATGTCTGTAAGTTGCTGGGAATGCAAATCAATTTCTCATTCCTGAGTTACTGATTCTGAATCAAAGAATTTTAGGATATTTTCCTGCTTATTATTTTGAAAACTGATCCTGTTACTGTAAAGCTTGACAATCAGCAATTTACTTCACTGGCAGTTTCCCATCATCAGCCATTGCTCAAAACTAATTAAAGAGTCCTTTGATTATGCTTTCTACTGTTTGGAGAGGTTTTCAGTGAAGCTTGAGAAGGAAGGTGGAGACTAAGAATTTGATAAAGCAAGTGTGTTGGTTCTGTTGAAAAAGTATTTTGTGCTTAGGCTAAAGTTTTTAATCAAAAGTGAAGAGGAATATGTTTCTTCATCCTGAAATTCTCAGCATCCCTGTGAGCTCAGGGTTCAAGCTGCTTTACCAAGGATGCGAGGAGAAAAGTTTAATCTCGTTTATTTGTATCCAGATCCTGCATTTGAATATGCAGATTAAGTAAACAGAAAGGGGCTGTAGGTTAGAATCGTAGAACCATTTGGGGTTAGAAAAAACTTCTAAGATGGGGTCCCAGCGCTCTCCTTCCCTCCAAACCCATTACACCTATAAAGCCTGTGACAGACCCGTGCCCACCACCGTTCGGTGCCGCTGCAGAACAGTGTAGTTTGCTATCCCCGGGGCTTTGCGCCGAGCAGCGTTTCCCGGTGCCGCTATCCCGCAGCCGGCGGCGGGCCGCGGGTGGCGCTGGGCGGCGCTGCCGCTCCGGGAGACCGAGCGCGGGGAGAGCGCGGCGGCTGCGAGGGACCGGGCGGGACCGGGGAGGGACAGGGGAGGGACTGAGCGGG
>JAOTQP010000304.1:18453605-18488969 GCA_026413545.1 Cichladusa arquata | reverse complement strand
GCCATTACCCAACAGATCTCCACAGGTTAGACCTGTTTAGGTAGTAGCTGCATTAAAAAAAAAATAAAAATAAAAATAAAAAAAATTAATTTTTATTGCCTTATCTGTAAAGGCAAAAGGATAAAAAAGGATGACACAATTCAAAATTAATAAGAAATAGCAACTTTTAATATGTCTGCACTAAGTGGAGTGGAAGATGTTCCAACTCTTTCTCTGAATTCCAGCACTGGATTTCTGCACTTCTGCTTGTTTTTCCTACTGTGCAAATCTCTTGTAGAGCTCTGCTGCTAACCTTGGTCAGCTAATTCTTTCTGAGATCGTAATACATTATATCCCGTTCTCTATGACAGGAAAGAGAGCTTCCCCTTTAATGATGCACATTGCTATGTAAGAATTTCTGGGGTGGAGCCACTGCTTGAGCAGGCTGCATAAAAGCGTGCAGGATTTCCAGCTGCCTCAGACTGCAATCAGCATGAACTGCAGCCTGCCACAGCGAGTGCTGCTCAGCTCTCCCATGGAGGGACAGCAGGACAGGTTGTGCCTGCAGTCTCTTTGGGACTTTGTCACTGCAAAGGAGCCGCTGATCAAGTCACCCTTCTTTCCAGTGCTGTTTTCTTTTACAGCATACATGACTTTCTGTCTTCCATATGTTGTGCTGGACTTTTTAAGCATCAGACTGCCAGACTTGAGAAAATACAAAATCCAGCCACAGAACTATCCAAGTCTTCGAATGATGGTGCCTTGCATTATCCAAAGCGTGTATCACCACGTTGTTTTGATCTTCCCGGTGACATTTCTACACTGGTACTGGAGACCCATGAATCTACCAGTGACAGCTCCAGAGCTGCCTGAAGTCCTGCTGCAAGTAGTAGTTTGTCTGCTGCTATTTGATTTTGAGTACTTCCTGTGGCATTTGCTTCATCACAAGGTGCCTTGGCTCTACAAGACCTTCCACAAGGTGCATCACAAGCACGTGTCGACGTTCGCCCTTACCACGCAGTATTCCAGTGTATGGGAGCTGCTCTCTCTGGGATTTTTTGCTGCTATAAACCCACTGCTCCTCGGATGCCATCCTTTGACAGAAATGATTTTCTTCCTTGTAAACATTGGTTTGTCAGTGGAGGACCATTCTGGATATGACCTGCCATGGTCAACTCACCGACTTGTGCCTTTTGGATTGTACGGAGGAGCGCCACATCACGATCTCCACCATCTGAAATTCAAATCAAACTATGCTCCTTACTTCACACATTGGGACAAACTCTTCGGGACATTCACAGAGTCACATGCTCATTAAGAATATTTACCTGTGGATGAACTCTTATTTTTTATAGACTTAACTGGGACATTATTTTTTTAAAGACATACAGAAGATTGTATATTTAAAGCTGCCTATAAAAGCAATAGCTATTTATAACAAATCCTCTTAATATATGTGTATTTGTGTGTGTACTTGGATCTGCCTTTGTTAAGGGAATGCAAATGGCAAAGTGAATATCTGTTGCTTAAATTTGAGTTAAAGGTTTAAGGGAAGCATTAAGAGACATTCTCTCTCCTTTCCTTCTTTCCAGCTTTCATAAAGCATGTCTCATGTTACTGTATGATGTTTTATGCATACGCCAGAACATTATCTTACTCTTGTAGGATGATTTATGATGTAAACAGAAAAGGTACACATCATGTATTTTGTGGAGTTTAATCTGCCAGAGAAAATTATTGCGCAATGATTTTGCAAAATATTGCTGCCAAGTCATGGTGGCTGACTAACTGTTAAATGATTTTGTTATTTATATTTTTTACCTTGATGTACTGTCCCTTTTTATAGAGAATAAATATGTTCATTCTTTTAAAATCACGTTGTGTTTCATTTTATTAATTTCTCTGTTCATATTAGTAACAGGTATGGTTCCTTTTGCATAAGTGTCATGTATTTGAATTATAAAATCATATAATAGTTTAGGTTGGAAAAGATCTCTAAGATAGAGTCCAACTATTACCCTAACACTGCCAAGTTCACCACTAAACTCTGCTCTGTGTGCCCCATATACAGATCTTTTAAATACCTCCAGGGATGGTGAGTCAGCCACTTCCCTGGGCAGCCTGTTCCTGTGCTTGACAACCCTCAGTGAAGAACTTCTTCTTCATATCCAATCTAAGCCTCCACTGCCACAACTTGAGGCCATTTCCTCTTGTCTTTTCCCTTGTTACCTTGGAAAAGACACTGACATCCCTTTTAATTTCAGAGTTGCAGACCTTTATCATTAAAATACTGTAATATTATTTCAAAAGTGAATAATTTACTTTTTCTCCAGAGTCATGTGTTATTTTAAAATAGCTTTCAATTCTGTAGAAATATAGTATTGAGGAATGCAGTTTAAAAAGTCATAGTGAAATTTTATTATTATATTTTTGAGAAGCTTAAATAATTTTTACTAAGCAACCCCTTAAATGGGAGTATTGGTCCTTCACAGTCATATCAATTAATTGTTGCTTGCATGCAAAATTCTGTCAAGGAATATAAACAGGGTTTCTAAAAGTAGATGTTTCTTTCAAGCAGATTTCAGGGGAATAGAATCAAACCTTTCAGGATTCTAAGACATAGAACAAAATGGCTATGCATTGCTAGAAGAACAGTTACACACAGAAGATCAAAATGTGTCTCACAGAAGTCACACTCAAAAAATTAGGGATGAAGAGATAAGGAAGTATTTGATGTCTCATTCAGCAGAGATCCTCACAGATGTCTAATGACCACTACAAAACATTTTAATGCTTGTTATCATCTATCCTGTATTACTAATAAACTTCCCAGGATAATGATGGAAACAGAGAAAGTGCAAATAATGTAGAAAGTGTGGAAAGAACACTTAAACATCATCATCCAAAAATGTCTTTGTCCTTATGTTATGTCTAGAGGGTTGTGTGACCTTACAGAGGCTGTTTGTCCAGCAGAAGAGAGAGCCCTTAGTATTCCCAGCAACATGAATTTATAAAGGGAACAGTACTTTGAGACCCTGCATCTTTTTGGTAACAGGAAATAATTTTCATAAACATCTTCATAAACAACATGACATTCTGCGTCCTTAGTACTTAAATACTCTCTCTGCTCTCTGGATATCACAGAAGAGCAACCCTTCTTTTCCTTGTGAAGAACATGATCCATACTGAGAGCAAAAATGGAGGCTTAAAATAATACTGGAATCTGCCATTCATCTATTAAGCTGTGAGAAAGAATCTCCAGTCTTTCTGATTCTGATTGTAATCTTAGTTATTTTGATGTTTTCTAGAAAGAAAGGAAAGTATTCTTTCTTTTCTGCTGAATGCAGGAGGCAAAAAACATTTTCTGATTTCTTTGAGCTGTTTAGCCGTTTTTGAGATGTCCCAAAGTTATCCTTTCTGTTCTACAAATCCCACTTAATTCAGCTTGGCAAATTCTGAGCCTCTGGCAAGGATAATCTGTGGTTTCAGTGAGTTATACCTTACACTGTATTTTGTAACTGTACACTCTAACAGTCTGTTTCATGTACTATTGGCTGTCTGAGTAAGCAAGGGTAAAGCTAACTGGTACTTGCATATGTTGCTGTAGGAAGCCTATGAGCAAAACCCACAAGAAAGGTTGTAACTGAAGTCATGAGGATTATTCTGGCTTTTTTAGGAAGCTTGAGAGTTGATGTAGTACTTTACTACTGGAGAGAGTTCCAGTCAGCTGCAGGCAAAACTATGCTTGCTGTTGTCACCTCAGGTGAGATGACTGATTTGGCATTGACAGTGCAGCCTGACAGCTACTGAGGATGATCAAACTGGCCATGGAAGGAGGCACTGTGCTGCACAATCATCCTGCCTACTCCTCACCTCCTCAACATTTGCATCACTTCAGGAATGTATTTCCTCAAACATGGAATTTCCCCCAGGTTATATCTCTTCCTAATATGTAGCCAATCAGACCTGGAGCCTCAGTTTAAAGGCTCATTATTGCAAGAACTTGGAATACTCCAAAAAAAAAAAAAAAAAAAGGTTAAATGAATATTTGAATAATGCATGTCTGGAATGGCTTTTTTGAATCCCATACTAGAATTATCTGTGTGTCATCCTCATGACATAATCCTAGCACACCTTTTCCCAATTTCCCCAATGCTTTTGAAGGTGACTTAGGTTCTAAACTCTGAGGGATTGAATCCATTTGTGTGTTGTGTGTACTTTGAAGTGCTTTCTGTTTACTTTAGTCTAAGTTTAGTTGTGCATGTGAGAAAAATTCATGAGCAGAAGACTCACAACTTCAGGCCTTTGCAATTCAATGAAAATGTACTGGAGCTAAAGCAAATAAGGGTTGTTTTTTTTCCCGTTTTCATTGAAAGCTCAGCATTTACTATGCCACTGAGCATGAGGGGACAGTAAGTTCTGTGTATTGATAGTGGTGAGATTTTAAAACAGGACTTTATAGGTATTACTCCCTATATTTGCATTTCCCCATGGTCTTTACCACAAATCTTTACCAGACAAAAGGAAAGGCATGACACTCACTTGTAAAGGTTTATGTAAGAAAACCAAACCCAACTTTCTCTCTTCTGTTCCAAAATTCTCCAGCTTCCTTCCTCTTTAGAACGTGACGTGATGTTCCACACAGACTTCCTATCTAATCTGCTGAAAGCTAAACTGTGGTCATTTGTGAATGAATAGAGGATGTTTGCAGAGATCTTTGAAGCTATACAATGAATTTTTTTGGTGCTGCTGTTGTCTACTTTATATCTTCCAAATTTAATAAAGCTCAAAGAAATAAGATTTTATGCATTTCTCTGCTTTAATTCTTAGGCACACATTAGATATTGAACTCTTTGTCTGCTCTTGTGAATTGCAGGAGATCCCAAATTCTCACTGGCAATTTAGTCCTATACTTCTCTTGAAATTTAGTCTGAGTCTTTCAAATGATACTCAATTTGACAATTTTGAGGTAAGAGTATAGCACTGCAAAGGGACAGGTTTCTACTTAGTGGGTGTGTTTTCAGTGCTGCTGTAAGGTGGGCTCCTCCTGTGCTTTGGAATGAGCATATGATACTTTGAGCCATGTTGAGTCAATATTCAGTGCTGGAAAAGCCTTGGTCCTCCCTCACGTTAATCAAGTGCAAGCACTTTATGGGGGAAAACCCACACAGTTCCAATCTATAATTGTGATTTCTTCTAATTTTTTTATTATTTATTATTATGAAAAATAATCTGTATCAATAATGGATTTAGTGACTTGGTTAATCTAGTGTGTTACCTAGATTAAATGAAAAACTAGCATGTCTTTGGGTAATGCTATCTCTAAATTAGTTTTGAAGCAATTTGTGATGACAGAACACTTTATTGTTATCTGTTGCTTCTCAATGTCATTTGAAGGAATGAATCACTCTGATGTGGCTTTATCTCAGCAGTCACTTCAGTTTCACTTATTCTTGCTTTCATGCACAGGTATTAAGCTTCCACTATTACCTGCCCAAATCCACGCAAGCCTTTCTGAACTAGTGATGGATCTGTATCTGAAAAAATCATCTGCCTTGGACTCTCTGAAAATACAACCCCCCACTGGATTTATTCACAGATTTCCTTGGGGGAGAGACCTCCTGGAGTGTGAACAGCCACCACATTTCCATGTAAACCACGTCAAAGCCCTGGCTTTGCACGCCCCAATATTGACGCTGGTCCTGCATTGCTCAATACAATCCAACCTGAAAGGTCTTTGCAGCATGGAGTCTGGAGCTGTGTTTGCAGCATGGTTTTCTTGTAAAAGCAACTGCCAAACAATTGTTTTCCAAAACTTAAATGTGTTTCCAATTTAGGGAAAATTGAAGTTGTTTACTGAAAAAAAGTCCCATACTCCCCTCCAAACTAACCAGCATAAGCATTCCAGGCTTTAAAGGGAACAGAACAAATGCAGAGGACCCTTTAGCTGAGGAAAATGATGCTGAGCTTTTAGTCCTTATTTTCAAACTGTTTCCTGCTCAAAGAGATGATTTTAAAAGCTTACTAATCACCTTGTCTCCCAGTCTGGAATGATGGCTGTGATCAAGGCTATGGATGTGCACAGGGGAAGAAAAGAAAGGAGGATGGGAAAGCACTTTTATTTCTGTCCCTTGGTGCAGTTTGCAGTGCTGTCAGGTACAGATGGAGTGTTGCACTGATATATCCTTCCCACCAGAACACAGATGGTTTCAGCCCTCAGGTTCTTACTGGAATGGTTCAGTCTCCACATCCACACACAGCCTTTCCTTATTGTTATCTCTTTTTTTTGGAAATTCCCACAGCAGCAAAACACAGTGACCTGCAAGAGGGAACTCCACCTTTGGTCAGCATAAATGCAAATATATTTCTGTATGATCAAGCATAGGACTAAGTTAAAAAATTACAGGCACATGGACTGGAATGCCTCTTCCATGCTCATTCCTGAGATAGCAGGTTTTACTTGTGGAAAATAAAAAAGCCAACAATCCAAAGGAGGTGGTTAGTAGGCCAGGCAGGCAGAAACATGACTACTTTGGCTGTTGAGAGAGACTTCAATACTACAGATAGGTGATTTAAAGGGATGGGAAAAGATGGGGCTGTACTGATACCTGTACTTCCAGGGAGAATTTAGATGGCACATATTTCTATTTGTCCTCAGAACTAAATAGCAAACAATTCAGGAGATTAGGTAGTCCAAAATCTAGCATAAGCTACAGAAAAACTGTTTTTAAGGTGAGCAAGATGCACCCTCTTTATCAAAAGAACATGAAAAAGCACTGCTAGAAATTTTGTTGGTGCTTGTTTACACACCTTTTCAGCCATTCACAGCAGCTGTGAAAAATCACACCCCTAAGAAACAGCACACATGGGTAATTTCACAGCCCCTTTAAGGGATTGCTTTACAAAACTTCCGGAATTGGTCTAAATAGCTGAGGCAGTGGAATTTGTCAAACTCTCTAGATGAATGAACTTGAGAAATGGAATAAATTAGAGCTGCACAAGCAGCTCCCCTGACACTTGCAGCTTACAAAACCTGTAAGATCAGAAGTGTCCTTCTCAGTTGAGCTTACAGAAAAAGCAAATGCCCACCAGCTGCCTTCCCCTCTGTTTTTATCCTGGCAATCTCCACTGGGGTTCCCCTTTCCTGGTAATGCCAAAATGCTTCTGAGCAGCTGCTGACAATCTCCCCTCATCCTCTAAGGAAAGTGGCTGAATCCTGCCAGCTGCTTTGCCAGCTTTGCCATGTTTTATCCCTTGGGCAGTCAGATCTCTCCCAGATCTCCCCAGATGCCTGCATCACTTGAGAATCTGTAATACATTGCATGCACAGTTCTGCTGCAAGTGGAAGCTTATCCCTCACAACCTGCCCTAAAAACCATGTCTGAGAGGCCAAGCTCTTGGCCTGACCCTTTTCCTCTTCTCTTCAGCTCCAGGCAGGAGCTTCCATTCCAGGTGTTTATTCTCAAAGTCTTTCCCCCTGGGGGTGGGAGAGCCTCTGTTACCTCCCCATCTGCCTCTCGAGAGCCTATTTGAGCCCAGCTCATCTCTGTGGAGTAGAAGAGGAGATTTTTCTGTCTCTAATGTCAGTGTTTTCTGTCTCCCTCTAGTCCAGGGTGGTCTTGTTTGGCTCCCTGTGCTCACTGAATGACCTGAACTCATGCTGGACTTTGCTGCTGTGCTGGTGGGGAAGCTCAAGCCCTCCTGGCTGGGTGTAAGCCAAGGTGCTTTGGTGAGGAAGCTGGGCAGATGTGGGTGGTGAGAGGGGAGGGTTGGGTCAGCAGGGCCATGCTGATGTGGAGCTGCAGGATGTAGCCTTTGAGTGTGTCAGATTTTCTTGTCAGCGACAATTCTGATGCGATCAGGCATAACCCCAAGTTAAAGCCTCAGAAAGTTAATAATGGCTTATTGGCTTTAGTTCTATTGTGGTGAGGAAAGCAAAAGATTGTGTAATTACTTGTTCTGTGGGTTTGAGTGTTTCCAGTGTCCTTTCTCTGTTCCCATAGCTGTGGCTCATCATTGATTCAGCTTGTCTGATATTTCTTGTGACTCGCCTATGGAGAATTGCTTTTCCAGTCTATGACATCTCCACTCTGTATTATGTAGCAGACCTATTTCCTAAACCAGAAAGCTAAAGCAAAATCACTAGCTTGGACCTTGCAACTGTCTAGTGAGTAATAAGTCTATGTAGCATCACTCTTTTGGAAGTACCATGACTGAGAGTTTACTAATTTACTTGCTTTCTTGCAAATCCTGGTGTTATGCTCCCAACTAACCCCCCCTTCCACCCTGTTAAACCTGGGCTCTATGCCCACTGCTCTGCATCCTTGTCTTTCTGGAGATTAATCGCATAGTTTAGCCAATATGTTGTATGCTTTTTTTTTTTTTCCTTTCTCTTTTTGTGATTCAGATTTGTATCTTGAGTAATTGAACCATTTTTCAGAAGAAGGAATTTCTTTTCCCTCTGCACTTGGCACAGCTTGCAGAAGAGCACTGTTAAACTGTGAAAGCTATGGGCAGATAACAAAAGAGGAGAACATGTAAAATGTGGAAAGCCACATGCACTCAGCCATACCAGCACAACAAGCTGGTTCTCTGTTTTATTTCCTTTGTCTATTGAACTTCAGCTTTCTGCTTCGCTAATTCTCTTTTAGACCTCTTAATCATAGGGAAAAATTAGTGCTTATGTACTAGCATCAGTCCTGTTTCTAGAAGTTAGCCATCCTGCTAGATCCTAATATTTTCAGTCAGCACTAATTCAATCATTATTTTTTATTTATAATGTTATTTTGAAATCCTGGCAAAAATCTAGGTGCCAGGAGCCATCTAAATAGAAGAAAAATCCTGTTTCCCATGAGGCTAAAGTCATAGCGTGGGCCTTGTGCATCCAGAAGTTATTTAGTCCTAGTAGCTAGAGTTAAGGTTTAAACCAAGTCTAAAGAAATCTATCATGCATATTTTGTGGAAGCTGTATTTACTTCTTTGTTAGAAGAATTTAATCAAAACTTTCTCATTACAGACATCTAAGTTTGACTTGGCTGTGACTGGTCCTGGAAAGCTGATGTGTGTCTGTTATCTAAAAGCAGTAATACTTAAACAAAACAAGTAATGGCACTTCTAAATTTTTTTTTTTTTTATTTCCTGCTGCTGTTATTACAAATCTTAATTATTTAATGTAGGTGTGGCACCTACTAAGCTTCTAACTGGCTGTGGCAAGGAGAGGGATTTAGAAGTTTGTTTTGCTTCTGGCAATGTACATGAAATCCACTGCCTTAAGAGATTTTTAATAATTATGCTGTTACAGCTGTGTACTTAAGGTACTTCTGCCTTTTAAGGTAAAAATTCCAGACAGCAGCATAGGAAAAACAGCTGGATTCAAGTTTGGACTTAAGTCACACAAAGGTAGCTGGTGCCTGTCCAGCTACTTTTGACAGTGGCTGTCAGGGTACAACTGCATTTTCATTCTGCTTGAGTGGGAATTCCAGTATGAGATTATTAGTAATGGATGTGTGGCACTTCTGGTGATTGTCCAGCTCATTATGGTGCACTTGTATCTCCATTTTATTTCTCTATGCAAACATATACCTATAAATATTATACATATATATATGTGAATTACCCATTGCTTTTCTCTTTAGCTATTTATATTTATATAAAAAAACTGTGGCATATGAAGTGTGGTGTGATGTGGTGTAAGAACCTGGAGATGACATCAAACCAGAGCTGTGGCTGGTAGGCAGGCACAAAGGTCTGCAGAAAGGACCGTGATGGAGCAGTGGTGGGGAGATGTGGGCATGCAGGCTCACTCTCAGGAGAAACCTCAGGGTTCTCCCCCCAGGTAAAGCCTGCTGCCAGAGGACATGACAGCTGGAACTTGTGTGGCAGTGACAGTGTCATTTTTCACTCCGTTCCAGAAGGAAACAAGTTATGCAACTGCAGCTTATGTCAGAGCCCTCCAGTCATTTGTGGGTTTGTTATACAACTCAGCACAATTGGACGGAGCAGGAGAGGTCCCAAGATATTAAGTGCTCTCACATCTTGTGGAAATCACAGGCTGGGCAGAGGCAGGAGGTATTTGCAGCACTTCAAGCACCCATTTATGGGAGGAAGTGACCCAGGCTCACTCTGTATGAAAGCAGAGTGCCAGCCCTGCACAAACATTCACTCAGCCTGTCCTGTCTGATCCACAGCTTAAGGCCAAGCCAGGTACAGGAGAGATGTTCTGGGGGGTCTGTGTGTGGGGTGAGCTCTGGGGACATGGGAAGGGAATGGGGATTTTGTGGGACAGCGCAGTAAGCCTGGCAGCAGCTGGAGATACTGCTGCATCGAGGAGGACCTGGCAGAGGTTCTGTGGTTTTTGTGGTTGTGGTGTTTAACTCACAAAGTCAATAAAGCGTAGGAAACAAGGATTTGCAGCTCACAAGCAGTTTCTTTGATTCGACCCGTGCCCCTTATTTTTCACTGAAAAGAGTGATAAACTCAAGGGCCACTTCATGATCCCAGCTGAGCAGTTCTGCAGAAGAGAACTCATGGTGAGCTCACCAGTGTCACACTCCTTCACAGAAAGGTGAACTCCAGGGCCATGACTCCTCCTCGGGAAAAGAGAGAGCAGCTCTTGGTCAGTGCTGTGGGGGAGGCACTGGTGGCAGACTGACCACAGGGAAAATTGAGTGGTAGGAGGCATGGGAGGAATCCTAGGAGGCAGCTGGCTTCAGAACCCACATTACTTTACTGCTGATAATTGCAATGAAGCTTTCCCACAGAATGTCAGCAGTTCTAAGTGAAGGCACAGAAATCATGTGATTTAATTGCATGGATGTATAACTTCCTGTGTTTTTAATAATCTCTTACCAAAATACTGTTTCTGATATCATTGTTTTATGTCTTTCTCCTAGCACATTCAATTATTTTGAAATTTTACTAGTTTAGATGGGTTTAAGACACAAGATTGTATGATATTAATATAAGCAAATATGAATGTTGTGAGTAGAGACATTAATTATCAAATTAAATAATCTTTTGTGAGAAGAAAGGTATTCCACATTAACTGGCTATGAAGTCAATGTGAAGAATTTCCTTAGAAATTGCAAATTACTTTTATTTGTCTTTGAAAATTACCAGTCCTCACCTCATCCTGCTCAGCACTCCCAGTTCTGCATCCCCACCTGCAGAAAGCCTCCTTGCACAGGGTGGTTCCAGTGCTTTCCCCATACTCCCTTTCCCCTTCTCCTGCTTCTACATCTCTTAGTACTTTCTCAGAGGGGGAACAATTTCTGTAGCATATCTGGAAATGAAAACTCCAGCTGTTTTTCTTTCTTCTTCTTCTTCTTCTTTTTTTTTTTTTTTTTTTTTTTTTTTTTTTTTAAATATAATTTTTTTTTTTTAAATATAATTTCTCTTTGGCATTTTGGTATCATCTTGACCAAGTGACAGCTGGCTGTGATTCCAGAAGTGTCTTTTGGAGATTGGTTGGAACGAGCTGTGCTGGCTTTGTTTGAGCAATGCTCTGAAAGCATTCCGTGCTGCCTGCAGGTATTGCCTTGGTCTGAGTCATGTCATCCTGGCTGATATGGGTGGTTCTGCACCTGGAGTAGAAGGTTTTGTGATTTCCCCCTCCTCATTTTGAGTAGGCCCTAATCCTTTCCTCCAGGTAGAAGCTTGGTTTTGGCTTGCAGCATGTCAAGATGAAGTTTAAACCTCCACTTTAAGAATAAGGAAGTGCTGATGAAGATTTCAGCAATGTTTCCCCTGAGCCAAAATTAACAACTGAATCTAGAAGGGTGGGGGGAAAAAAGCTTACTCAAAAATACAAGGATCTGAAATGTTCTCTGGGGTTTTCTCAACTTTGTAATGCAGAAGGGGAATAACAGTCTTTAAGGACAGAGAGGGCAGAATTTTTCTTGTGGCAAGGTGGGAGTTTCCTGTTCATGTGAAATCCTGGGTTAGACCTCAAGCAGCATTAGAAAGGTAGTAGAACAAAATCTGTGGCAATAACTACTGCAGAAACAGGCTGAGGTGTACAAGCTCTGCCTTTGCAGCAAGAAGAATGGCTCTCTGTTCAATATTGATATTTTTGTGCTTATAGTTCCCTGTCTCTTGGATGTTTTTCCTCCCCAGCCTTCTTTTCTTCCTGATGCCACTCTAATTTTAGATGCTAATTTTACCTCCAAAGCTTTCTGGTTCTTGGTCAACTTTACTCTCAGGACACCTTTTGAGGAAATGAAAACTGAGAGGAGTCAGAAGTGGAGCTAGTTCTCAACTCTGCTAATCACACACTGAGGAAAAAAGACAATGTCTGTCAAAGCTTTTCATCTCTCATGATTTTGGGAAAAAATTGTTAGCCACTGTCAGCCTTTTATTAAAAAAATAGGCACACTCATGAATTTATACTTTTAAAAATTTTTGGATATGACATTTTGGAACATTTTTTTTCCCTGGAAACAGGGGTAATTGAAATGTTTTTTTGGAGATAGGCACAACTGTAGCCAGTTCCAAACTTTATTGTGCCTGTCAGGTGACTGGACTTCATTGGATTGAAAATGTTAATTACTGGTTCCCCAGGAAACAATGAGCAACACAGATGGTCAATCTTAGCCATAGATCTGGGCAGAACATGTTCAACTGGTATTGCCTTCATCTGTTTTATTTTATAGCATACAGGTTGGGCAAGGTGGAAAAAAAAGGATTCAGCTTTGAGGAGGTAGACAGTGAAGCTGCAAGTTTATCACTAAACGTGCTGAGCATCCACTGTGACCTCTTTCTCTAAGGGTTGCAGAAACAGAGAATCAGTCTCCTTGCTCCTTTCCTGGTCAGGTGAGACGAAGACTAAGCAACTAAAACTGCTCAATACTGGGATATATCAGCTCAGTGACATGCAAATAATCGGCAAGGAGTTAGATAAACTACTTTTGTCTGATATAAGAATTTAGATTAAATTACATTTATCTAAAGCTCGTTCTGAAGTGAAAGCAGAAAATGAAAACAGAAACTTATTGTGATTTCATTGGGATGCAAAGCTCTGGTACTTTGTTTCAAAAGTACTTAAAATGTCTTTTTGGGTTTGTTTTGATTTTTCTTTTTCCCCACCTCTATAAAGGTTATTAATCTTATTCCATCTGGTGAAGTTCTCCTTACTGTCTCCATATTGCTCCCAGTGATACTATTTTAAATTTTTATATTAATCCAAAACTCTAAGTTTAATTTGAAAAAAAAAAAATTAAAAACATTTGAATTTGAAAAATTGAAACTAGTCATATATAATTGTTGCCTTAAAAATTTGATATTTCACTCAAGCAGGAATAATAGAAATTTCCAAATAGTTTTTAATAGTCCAAATACGTATCTTTTGAACAAAAAATTAGTTTTATTCTGAAGAAAATTGCCTAGCTTCTATGTGATCATTTAATGCATGACATCATCTCTGGAGGATATGCTCTTGTAATTTAACAACAACAACAAAAAAGTTTTCCTTTCTTTCTTTACATTTCTTTACTCTGACTTCCCTTTTGGTATTGTATAATAACTAGGAATGCACACAAACCTCTTTTTTTTTTTTAATATTTTTATGCATACTTCATCTAAACCTCATAAGCTCTTCCAAGTTGCACTACTGACAGTGTCTATTATGCTTTATTGGATATTTTAATCCTTCTGTTTATTTGAAAGGATAATTTGTCAGGAGGGAATGAAGAATGCAGTGGAGTTTGAAGGTGCTGTGCAAAATCTGTACACTGAATTTACATAAAGCAGATGCTGACAATAATGACATTTCTGCTACTGGGCTCTCATTCTACTTGAGACATATTTTGGCTTTGGGGATTTTCTGGAAGCAAAGCCTGTAAATGCAGCTTCTGTTTTCTAACAGTGTGAGCAAAACCCTGCATCTCAACTCCTGAAAGCAGTTGGTAGTTCTGCAGCTTGCAGCTGAATCATCCCTGTGTGTTTATTTTACAGACTCTCTGAGGTTTTTTCACCCTAATTGCTGTGGGTTATTTCATAGCCGAGAATTATTTTGCCACATACAAAGCAATTTAATTCCTGCTTGCTTAAATGGCTTAAATCCTGTTTTGATTGCATGTCTTCTAACTTGACAGGAGTCATAACCATAGGTGCTAGATCCTATAGAAAATATCACATGTAATTCAGAATTGGGCTAATTATTAGTTCTTTACTGAAGAGGTCACTAAAGCTTGTATGGGTTTGGTCTACAAAGCTCTTTTGTTGAATTCTGTTCTTTGCTGAAGGCCAGTGTAATCCCTAATTGTGGATCCCACAAACAAGAATGAGACTGAGCAAAGAATCCCTCAGTAACACGCTGGGCAGGGCATTAAAGAGATGTAGGACTTCAGTCTGCTGGAAATGGGCTGGAGTGGAGAGTGGCCTGTATTTCAAAGGACTGAAAAGTCACTTAGAGTTCAGCAGCCTGGGACACTGCTTTCTGCAAAAAGCACAGTCAGAAACAGAGCTGGGATTCCTAATGCTGCTCTGCAAGTTTAAAAGATGTTTTGAATATGAGACTGAAGGAAGACAGTATGTTCTGGCATAATTGTCTTTTATTTTATTTACAAACAAAAATACCCTAGACCAAAAATAAAAGAAAAGGAAAAAAGAAAAGAAGAAAATCAATCTTCTGTGAAGGCAGATTGAGTAGCTTTAGATATGAGAGCTTTCCTTAAAGAGGAAAAGGACAAAATCCTGGTGGATTGTTTTGGTTGGGAAACCAACTGAATGATGGGGAATGTGGAGCTGAAGGAAATAATGAGCAGGGAGTAGAACTGAGCACAGTGCAGAGGAAAAGAAGCTGGAATAGTAGGGCTGTTGGATGGGATTTATGAGGAAGGAAGATGGTTTAAGGTGAGCTGCTGGATCCCCAGAGAGGCTGGGCAGGAGCCTTGTACCAGCTGATTAGAATCACTCACGGCTAAATTGCCTAAGACAAACTTGTCTTTATGACATGGATGTCCACAAGGAGGAAAATAAAAGTATATTGCAGCAATGAGTAATTTTAGAGTGCTTATAGAAACATTTTCTCACTAAGGGGTTAGAGATGCATTCCCTACCAACTCAGCTTAGTTAGAAACATTCCTCTTGTATATTAAAGAACTTAAAGTAGGCTACTGAAGTTGTTAAATAAAATAGATCAGCACCATCATCTTATTTGTCCTCTCTGCTAAAAACTCCAAGTTCCTTGCCACCATAAAACTCTGAATTATTGTTTCCTGGAGAAAATGTTGATAATTTTCTATCTTTATATTGTAAGAAATATGGCTTTTTATGGCTCCACACTAATGTATTGTTCCAGAAATCATTGTAGGACAACAGTAGATCTCTGATTGAACCTGACACGAGACCCAGGTGTGCCAGTATAGTCCCAAAAGAACCAATAGAAGGTTAAGAAAATGTTAGAATCCTGTAAAGTTTCCACTGTACTCTGTTTTTGACATGAACTTAGAAATAACGACAAGGAAAAACAATATATTACTGATAGTAAGTATGAGATGACTCATTTCCCAAACATTGGTAGACACTGGCTAATAACAAACCTAGCAGCAGGACCAGGAAATTAACTGGCTTTGTTGGGTCAACTGGCTTACAACATTCCTGCTGATGTTCAAACAGTGATATGAAATATAAATAGACTCTTCTGTGGAAAAAGGCAAAATTCTGCTGCTCCCACTCCCTACTCAGATTCTTTCCATCCTCACCCAAGGTCCAGCTCTCAACCCAATGTCTACATGTTGACTTTTAATACTTCATTTTTTAACAATTAGAACAGCAGCTCGGTATGTATCTGTGCAAGTGGATTGGGATAACTGTCTCCTTTATGGGCTTCTGAAAATCTAGGTCAGAGTGTATTCAAATTCTGACTGATGTAATCACTTCTGGTGGCAGAAAGTCTAATAGAGCAAAGCTATTTGTACTTGAATGTCAACTCAAATGCTTCCCATGCTGAGGGTTTTGATCTCGTTCCTTCACAAGCAGCACGGATAATGAAGAAGTCTGTGACACAATGTCTTCATTGTACAAATGACTCTTGGCACTTTGTCTTTTTATTCTTGCACACAGATGAAGAGGCTGCTTGGCTTTCCAGCAGAGAGTGAACTGCATCTTGCCAAAGGTGCAGAGAAAACAAGAGGGTGGAGGAACAAATGTGTGTGTACGGTGGAGGCCCCTTTGATTATGGCACTGTGAACATTCATGTGGTGTGTTCAGCCTGGTTAATGACACTTTCAGTTACTACAAACAAAATTTACTTCAGCTCAAATGGAACCCATCAGCTCTCTGAGTCTGGCACAGAGGCAGGAGTTCCCTGAGGTCTGGAAGTGCTATCTGAAACTAGTCCTGCTGTGAGCGGAGAGCTGGACTAGGTGATCTCTACAATTTCCTGCCAGTCTCCAGAATTACATGGTTTCCTCTGTTTCCATGGGGGCCTGAGGCAGCCAGGGTAATGCTGCTCGTGCCAAACACTGCTGCTCCCTGAGGGAGACAGGTGGTTTTTGAATTTTCTCCAGTTCTCTGCTCCCCTGATATTTTTCACCCTTACCTGTGCTCAGCCTTCACAGTTGGAAGAAGAGCAATGAACCCCAGTAGGGCCCTTTCCCAAGTGCAGAGGCTTTCTTGTTACTTTCTGCTAGCAGGGAGATGAACTTCTTTTTAATCTTGACTCAGTTCTTCATGGAGTTACAGACCCGGCAGGGGTGTCCCAGCACAGTCCCTTCTCCCCGTTCCGGCATCGCGCTTCCTTCTCTTTGGGGATGTGCTTCAATGGGCTCTGCCGGCTCCCTCAGCATCCTCTGAGAGGTCTCTGACCCCCTGAACTTGCTTCAGTCTGTCAGCAGCCTGTGGGTAGGACAGTGAGCACAGTTGTCTCAACAGGAAAGTGCTTCCTGGGAAGCTGTGAATCACGTTCTGGGGCTGTTGTCATGATTTCCCTTCCTCACCACAAGCACTGGGGAGGTGGACACCCACTCAGCCGGGAAGGGACCCTCCTAGCAGCTGGGGTGCATCAGTGCAGGGGTCTGCTACAAGTCCCCAGCCGCCCAGGAAGCTTTGTCACAGCTTTGGCTGCTCCTGTGAGATGGGTGGGAGTGGAGCTGAGTGTTGGGAGCCCCAGGAGCATCCTCTTCAGGGGCACCAAGCTGGAAGGAGAGCAGCTGTGAAATCTGTGCTGTGCTGGGGAGGGATTCAGCATTCACAGCCTGGATCAAGCAGCCTGTCTACTGGACGTGCTGCTAGTGTTTGTTTATTGTCAGAGTGTCCAGGAACTGCACTGATGGATGAAGATCTCTGTTGTGCCTGGTACTGTGTAAACATGTGGTGCCTACAAACATTCCTTCCCCTTCTCACACCCCCTCCTATACAGTCTATGCACTGGCTGTAAAGCAAGGGGCAACAGGAAGGTCCAAGCAGTTGGAAGAAGGTAGGGAAGCAGATTCTTAACTGTGTACCATGGAAAAAGGGTTTTGTGTCCTTGGAAAAGGACAACAAAATGCTTTTTGCCCCTGTTTAATGGGTACTCCTTGCAAGCATGAGTTTTTGCAAGAGGTGCCTTCCTGAGAACAACAGTGGTGATGAACAGACTGAATGGTGCTGGGAGCTAATCACTCTGTGTGATGGACAGATAGGCAGAAATCAGGAAGGCCTTGGAAGGGATTTGTGTGGGGGCCAACAAGGAAAGGATGTGATGGAGAAAAGATGAGAGATGATCTTTTCAGCTGCTTTCTAGGTGTACTGGAGCAAAACAAGACTCTGCTTGATAGCTCCTGTTAAAGGATGTTGCAATACTTGACGTGATGAGAATGTGGATAGGATTTTTGGCTGGCTCTTTGGGGCAGGAAATGTCACAGAAACAACTGCTGTGATTTATCTGCGGGATGAACCTGAAGACTCAAGGAGCAGCCAGTCTCCAAGTCTCTTACCTTGGTTTAGGGTAGACAAAAGGCCTAGATTCAAGTGAGGAGACAGGAGGATAAAAGGAATTAAAAGGTGTGTTGAAGATGCAAATATAATAATATTCTTTTTGTTTGCTTGGGAACACTTTGCAACAGACATCTTTTCCTTTCATGACAGCCCCTTCACTGTTTATTAGCCTAAATCAGCCATTTGGTGAGCTACTTACTGAAGGTTTATGCTTTTTGTTGTGAAAACCAGACATCCAACAATTAACATTGTACTTCTAATTAGCTTTACTGAAGCTGCCAGTTTGTAATGTGGAAGCAAAATATTTTTGTAACATCTAATGATATATGACTGGTGATCTGGAATGTTTGCATGGGATTAGTTGGGGAAGCTTGCTCTGGAGTGCACAGGGGAAAAAATACAGGTTTGATTCAGATTTAAAGTTAAGCATGTGTGGATAAAAGTAAGTGTCTGGATTGAAGCTCTTATTTTACAGGAGTGTTTATAACTCTTTGTTAAACAGTCATTGTGACTATTGTGTCCATAGTGACCAATAGTGCCCATGGTCTGCACTACATTTCATTGGCACATAGCATGGCACATTCCTAGGTGATTTTATTGGGAGCTTGCCTTTCAAGTCATTTCCCTCTTCCATTGTTTGTTACTCCCTTTTCAGTTTTATGTACGTTAGATTTCAGATTGCCAAAAAACCTCTGTTATCTAAGTTGTTGTAAAATTATGAGAACAGATAACAACACTTAGAGGATAGAAACTGGTTATCAGGGTGTGCCTTGTGCATAGAGGAAAAGGAATATTGAAAGCGTCAAAAACTTGATACGTAAGTGGATTGAGCGGGCTAATTTTGTAACAAGTGTTTCATGGTTTTCCACTGAGGAAAAAGTCAAAAGCAGAGGGAAGAGCTAAACAGATCACAGAGTATGAGAAGAGAGTGCAGAGAAAACACTGGAAATCATATGATGAAGAGAGAGTTCTGGACTACACTGGAGCATCCACTTTCCAGTAATGAACAAAACCAAGATTAAATGTACTTCTGTGAGCCTCCAAAATTCTGAAAAAGGATGTGTAGTATTTGCTTGAGTGCTGAGTTTCCAGCTGCAAGTCTAAAGCAGGTGGGGTTTTAATGTTTAGTTTTATCACATTTTGTCTCTTTATGTTTGCTCTGAACAAATATGATGAGTGAAAGTGATTAGAGTGTTAAGATGTACTGTAGGCTATTTATTGTTTATCAGATACCAGTCAAGGCTAAGATGAATCAGTGCTGAATGATGCAATGGCTGTCTCCCTGTCTTCTTAGCAGGGCTCTATTTCCCTTTAGCAAGGATTTGTCTCCATCAGATACACTGCTGAGAGGATGATAGCTTCTCACAGAAAAACATACTCTTACAGGAAACTGTTCTGCAGGAAACTTGGAGGGAAATCTCTTGAGTTAAGCAGACTGTCTGCATCTGCTGTACTGGAATACCCAGCATCATCACCACATACAACACAAGGGAAAACATCAGTCCTTGATTTTTGTTTAGAGGCAATTACTGTGATTTTATAAAACATTTTATTGTTTTTCAATTCAAGAACCTAAGTGTTGTATTTTTAAGAAGATTTGTTTTGGTCAAGGCATAGAAGTAGGTCTTTTAACCCTGGAAGTTTTTTCACTTTCATATTGGATTTCTAAGTGTGATTGTTTGTTTGCCAGATACATTAGAGACATCTAGAGCTTTGGCAGATGGAAATGTAACCAGAGGTCTGTACAGCTGGGATGTTTACACCACAGTTTGTAAATTTTCCCATAAGAGAAAATCCCTTGTAAGGCCAGGAGAAACTCTGGCAATTGAAGTATGTGGTGTTGTCATAGACATATCAACTCATGAGGTAGCAGCACATGTGAGTTGTACTGGTGTGAAGCCAAAAACTTCTGCTCAGCCACGGGTGAGCTGAAACTTTTATTTCCCTTCCTTTGGTGCACAGATGCCAGGCAGGCAGCTAATCCCTGGTGTTCCTGCCAGAGGAGATGGCTGCCATGCCTGGGTGACGTGTGGTGGGTCCAGTGACAATACAAGGAAGGCCAGTGGCAGGGGGCACTAAGATAAGGCAGTGAATTTGCTCCTTTCCTGTGCTGGAGACTGGAGCTCATCCGAGCCATGACGTGAGCACTCCTCAGCAGTCCCAGGGGCCATTCCCTCTGCCATTTCCAAGGGGCTGCTAAGGAGGCAGGGACAGATCCCTTCCCAGTGGCTGGGGGATCTGGCTTCCTTTAACCTTCTGAGTCTAAACCTAATTTCACATTGAAAATTTTGTACTGATCAGAATTAAATCCAGAGTGTATATTTCTGTTTAATGATGATAAAGTCCCATTAAATGCAAAGCACATAACAATGGATGAATTCTGATCCAGTCAGATATTTGAGTTCATTTCTCATGCAGAATAATACACAGAAACACAAGAAGCAACTCACAGTGGTAAAGGTTAACACTAAAGTGCAAAAAACCCAAAGTATATCTTTGGACATGTTTAACACTGATACCTGAACACTTCATGCAAACCAGAGTGTAGGCAAAGCCATTTGTTACAGAGATTGGTAAATATGCCAATAGAGACTCTAACCTTTATCAGCTCAGCAACCACAAGGAACAATGGAACTTTGCATTACCTGTTTTTATTATAAGCTAAATGGGAGAAATTACTGAGCCAAACTATCAGAGTAATTTTTTTCAGTTTGACTTCAGAGTGAGCTTGACTATAGAGACACCAGTACTCTGTCTGGTTGGTTTCCTCTGATGACAGTGCAGCCTCTTTACTGTGAAAGGAGAAAATACCTTCTATAGGAAAATATGAGCATAAACCATGAAACCTGATGTGGGAATTTTAGCAGGTACAGCTCATAAAACTGCACCTAAATAGTTTCTTCTTTCTTGCTTTTATCCTGACTGGAGTATTTTCTGACTGTGCTGCTTTTATGTTAGGTTTCCTGTTCAGGTTTTCAGTGCATGAGCTGTAGGAGCTCTTTTTTGAGAAAAAAAATTCCCACTAGTTCATTTGTGTGAAAAATTCTTCTGGCCAGCACTTGAAGATACAGTATGCAGTACAAAACAGTGAGAAATAGCTATTTCAGGAGCAGAATTTCACAACCTGATGCTCTTCTCTGTATAAGCACAGCTCTACATGGTTTCTGTTTACCCTTTGGCATCAGAGTGCCTTAGAAAGCAGTGTGGGAACTGAGCGGCCTTAGACACAAAAGTGTTACTTGCTTCCTTGTCCTGCATTGTGGAAGGTATGTCTTGTAACCAAGCTTAATTTTCTCTTTATTTTAGTGTTATCTTTTAGTGTTAATGGGCTCTGGGTTTATGGTTTAATAGGTTACTTTGATGTTAATAGGTTCTGGGAGGGGATCTGGGAATTGCTTTTGCTATGAGGACAGTGTTGGATGTGAGATCTGTGGCCTCCTCCAGTGTGTGGGATTTAATGCTCCAGTCTCAGGCAGGGACCCAAAAAGGCCTTAGCTCCTATGTACACAATTAATGCAGACAGCTCTTGGAGGGCTCCTGGTACTCCAGGGAACCTGAGATCTCAAGATCAGAGCAGTTCTTCAGCACAGGGGTTTGACAATACCTGCAAAGGGACTGAGTTTTAATCCTGATTTACATATGCTTTAATCCTGATATGTAGGCTGTTAAATTTTCTTTTTGCCCTGCATTGTCTAAGATTGCTATGCACTTGTCTAAAAATAAAACTTCTGCCTAAGAGAGACAGGGGTATGTCCTGGAACAGTGACCAGTACTTGGTATATCTCAAATCCTTTCTGCTCTTAGCAGAAAGTCACTGGACTTAGTGACTTAGTGAAGGAGTTAGTCACTGGACTCTGGGCAACCTGTGCCATTGTTTCATCACCCTTACTGTAAAAAGTTTGTCCTTATATCTAGCCTAAAACTACCCTTTTTTTGTTTAAAACCATTACCTTGTTCTATCACTACATGCCCCTGTGAAAAGTCCCTCTCCAGCTCTCTTGAAGCCCCTTTAGGTATTGGAAAGTGTTCTAAGAATATTTATCTTTGAAAGGGTGAACAGCCTGAACTTCCTCAGCCTTTCTTCATAGCAGAGGTGCTCCAACCCTCTGAGCGCCTTTGTGACCCTGCTCTGGATTTGTCCCAAAGGTCCATGTCCTTAAGTTGGGAGCCCAGGGCTGGACCCAGTGCTCTGAGTGTGGGTTCATGAGAGCAGAGCAGAGGGGCAGAATCCCCTCCCTCAACCTGCTCCTGCTGCTTTGACCCAGTGGGGGTTGTGAGTGCACCTTGACTGCCCATGTCCAGCCCCACATCCACCAATTAATTAGCACTGTGTAACTGAGTCTGAGAACAGCACCTTGGGAAGTGGAAGTGAAGCTTGAGGGGTGGAATTCTTGAAGAATTCCTGCAGGAAATGCTGCTAAGATCTCATTGCTGCAACCCTGCTCTGTGTCCTGGGGTTTAAAGTCTTTTATCTTGTAAGAGGACACCACAGGCCAAGTGTTGTGCACCAAAGCAAATGTGACTGGTGTAATTGTACCAGTTCCCAGTCTCAAAGGGGTTTCACCAGTTCCAGAGACTTCCCTTGTTTTTCAGTCTTTGTTACGTGTAGCATGAAAAAATGTAACCAAAGCTGCTTTTTACCCTTTCTATTGTTTTTTCCTATTTTGACCTGATGTATATCAGATGATTCTGGCTTTTAGAAACACATGTATTTAAAAAAAAAAAAAAAAAGAAATGCACGTTTTTCTTTCAAGAATACAAATAGTTCATTTTAATAATCCTTTTTTTTTTTTTTCTTTTTTTTTTTTTCCTTTTTATTTGCAGATTAAATATTCATTTCCAAAATCTACATGGAATAAAAAGCAACAGTCATTTGCAAGTTGCTGCAATGTTTAGCTAGAACTAATGTACAGAGCTGTAATTCATGATAGTCTACAGTTCTAGTTTTATTTCAGCTATGTCTTTTCCAATTTATGTTGTTTTCCTTAAGTATCATGTTAGCATTGAAGATGTACCATAACACTTCTTAGTACTAGAATTTGTACAAGTGTGTCTGTAATACACACTCATTTCCTATCTTGAAATTACTGTTCCAGAAAATTTTCTCTTTCTGTGTTATGTAAGATCTTAGTTCTCACCCTTATCTTAGAGTTTTCTTAGGGTTTTGGAAAAAATAAAAATAATGCAGAAATAACCCTTTCAGGCTAAAGATATGAACATTTCCAGACCAGATTAGTAATAATGCAGTTGTGGAAACCACAGTGTCTCACAAGTAAAGTCACAGCTAAAAAATGTAAACCAAACAAGTGCTGTTCCCTGAAGGCTGTTTCCATTTAAGAGAAAATGCTCCTCACTCTTATATCAGATTTCAGATGTGTATAAAAGAGAGGATAGTGCACTTGGCAACTGAATTAATTCTCCTGAATGCTTCTTGTTTTGGTGAATATCCCTCATTCCAGTACCAAAATTACTTCTGTTCCATGCAGATTTATTGTTCCTTCAGTTTTGTTATCAATAATCACTTACTTGAAGAATTGTGAAACAGTTTTTACCATACTCTCCCAGAATAGCTCCTAGAGAAATGGGGTCACATCCTGAGTCTTCCTTTTGCATCATGTCCAACTTCTTGACAATGGAATACTGAGAAATCTAAATAGAAAGAAACACCCAGTTTGTCTCAATGCAGAGATTAACTATTACATAGTTCAAGCTGAATGAATAGAGCAATATCTTGTGAATGATTTCTTCAGCTTAGTTCTTCTCCAGCTCACAAATCTTCTGATTTACATTTCATTTGTTATTATTATTACTGCCAGTAATATTGCAATGCCAGAAAAATGTAGTTACAGAAGAAGATTCTGTTCTGTCCATAGCACAGAGTAAAAGGTTTCTGCTTCGCAAAGGTTGCAATTTAAGAGTAAAACAACATAAGTATCCAGAGGACCCATGTGCAGAGACAATAGGACAGCAGTGATCACAAAGAGGGAGGGGGTCATTGTATCCAAATTGTTTTCAATAGTCAGTAAGTATCACAGTGGGGGAAAGTTCTTAAACTGGTACTTGAAGAAGAGTAGTAATTTTTATGTTGCAGGTATTAGTGGAAAGATTCTCCACATTTCAAGTGCAAAGTGGATATAAACACAAGGACAGAAGTTTAAAATGTAATGACTAGGCAACAACCATGGCTGACAGTGGAAGCTGTGATCTGACCTTGATTTTGTGTGAGAAATTGTGAACATAAATGGATTTTGTTATGAAAAATCTTGAAGGGGAAGATCAATAGTCTCTATCTGATATGCTACAACAAAAGAAAGATGGAGTAAGATGTTCTAACACAGGAAAGAAACTACTTTAGAAATAGCATGTAGATCTGGTATGAAAAGGTCAAGAACACTCTTTTTAGGAGAAAGACATGATAGTGATGAGATGACTACCTGAAGAGCAAGTCTTAGATATGTAAGAGAACAGCATCTCTTGGTGATGGTGTGCAAAAAGAATTGATAAGACTTAGGCACAACCTCAATCAAGGACCCAAGGGAATTGTGAGTTCTTTTGAGATTTTGCTGGGTTTGAGGAGCAATCTTAACATCCCTAAGAATATCCTTGGCATACAAATGTTTTGTTGGGACAAAAGTACGTGGTGTTCAGGGGTGGATCTGTAAACTGTCAGATGAGACATGGGAGCTGAGTTAGTAAATCTTTTGATTAACTGGATCTAAGGTATAAATGGAGATGTGGAAAGGACTTTATATTTATGATCTTGGAAAACAGCTGACATTCAAAAAGGATAAGAATCAAATATTGGTTTAGAGGAGAATTAAAATCCAAACCTGCTTTCACTGTAGTGTTCAGGAAGGATGAGGATGATGGATTGTTGCATGAACAACTAATTTTAGCAAGGAAGAGAGGAAGGAAGCCAAGCAGACTACACAGCAATTTACCCATTATAAAAACAAATAACAGCATTTGTAGGAAGTGTATAATGTTTTGCTAAACCAGCCAAAGTTCCTGGAGAATAGCACACCTATAGCATGGTTTTATTCAGCAATATTGGATTGCCTAATAGAATATAATACTTGAAATAATGTTTGGGGTTTTTATTTCTTATAGCATGTTCAAAACCAAATTATGTAATATAAGCTTGATAATAAATAGAGGACTTGTTCTGCAAACATAAACATTGCTTCAAAGTAACAGTTTAATATCAAAATAACACAATAATATAACATAACATAAAAACCTAGAACCCACTATTTCACTTAGTTTTTAACAGCTTTGGCACTCTTAACAGCTCTTTTTGACCTCTAAAATGGATTCTTGCTGATTCTCTTCTTTACTTGACATTTCTCTTGCTTTTGGTGAAATTGGTTATTGATTTCAGCTGTTACAAATGACATTATTTGGGTGCTTTGTTTTTAGGACTGGAACTATAGGGTACTCAAAGTGTTAGTATTACAAAACTTGAGAAGCAAAGGCATCTTTACAAGATTTCTAGATGAAGCATAGTATGGATTTCATAGTTAATTTTATTTTTTAAATTAATTTTATTTAGAATGTTACAGTATAATTTATAACATTTAATGTATTTATATAGTATAAAATTAATTGTGGTAATTATATTAATATAAAATTATAATTTATTAGCATTATATATTAATATTGTACTTTATAATAGTAATATTTCAATTTGTTTGAATTGAATAGTTCACTTACTGAGGTTTTACTTACTAGCTGCTAGACTTGGTGAGAGCAGAAAACTGAAGAGAATGTTTTACATGGTTTAACCCCAGAAAACCATAAGGAGAGATTTAAAAAATTGCTATGCTGACCTATCTATGACAGGTAAAGGAACAAAAAATAGCAAAAAATGTTGAAAAAAAATGCTTAGAAATTATGAGTGTTTTGGATTTTATTCATTAATGACTTGACAGGAAGTCTCCTAGCATGTATGTTCCTTCATTCAATCATTTTCTTGCAAGTGCAGCACAAAAGCTTGGCTCAGGAAATATAATGAGGAAAATGTAATCAGCAGAGTGAACCTTAATGAGGAAGTGAAATTATTGTCATCCAGCTTCTGAATAGCATTTCTTTCTCCTTTTTTCCATGAACATGACACCATTCTGACATCATTTGACTAAAGTCATCATTGACACTGTAGTACAAGGCTATGAGGTAATCCTTTTCCTGTCCTATTTCTTATCCCTCAAATTCACTTCCGAGAGCTGGGGCTGCTGCTGCTCCTTGTGTGACCCTCAAAGACTCTGCCCAGTTCCTGCAGGTGCAGCTTCACATGGCAGAGGCTTGGAGCTTGTACCACAGTGGGGAAAAGGCTGATTACTCTAAATTCAGTGGCCAGCTGGGATACCTGTGTTAGAGCCAGGGGTGATCTCTGGTTTAGGAAGGTTTGCTCATGGGAACTACAGAGACAGAGCTGGCTGACTGCTTCAGAAAATACTTTCTCTAGGTCTGGAGTGACCAAAGTGCTTAATATCTGGTTATGAAGATGGGTAAAACAGTGTTTTGGTTAGAGGTGGTTGAAGAAATGATCCAGAGGATGTTTTTCTGCTGGATTTTGTCAGGTAGAGTGGGATCCTAAGCACCTGGGAACAAGTACCTTGTTTCTTGGAGATGTGGAAATATTTGCTAGGCTTAGGGACAGCACTGGAGAAAGTAGGCCTGGGACAGCAAAGTTTGTTATTGACTGTTATTGTAATGCCTGTGAAGAGAAAAAGGAATACTGTGATCTCTGAGTGCAAGCGTCTTTCACTGCTTTCTCAAATGCTAATTCCAGTCCAAAACTCAAGGTAACTAACATCATGTGGTACATCAGTCACCTGCAGAATGAAGTCTAGAAAGGGCCTTGCTCTTCCATCATGGTGTGTTTATGGTAATGCAGCAAGAGCTCTTCTGTGGCCAGCAGAGATTGTGCTGAGTTCAGGGTTTGCTGAGGAAGGGCTAGGGTGGGGCTTTGACTTAGAAAAAGCCTTCCAGCAAGCAAACCCCAAAACAATATTAGCTGTTGGGAGCTGTACTGACTGCAGGGATGGAAATGAGAGCCTGTGCTGCCTGCTGTATTTCAGGTACCTGGAGATGGCTGCACCAGGCATAAGTGTAGGGTTTGGGAGGATCTGGTGGATTTGTTTGGGACGATAGCTGATCATTCCTTTTTAGCTGAGTGCACCTAATGTCACTCTGTTTGGAGCTTTTAAAGTCCTTAGATCTCAGAAAGTTTCTGGATGGCCCAGACAACCTACAAGAGAACTGAGTGATGTCTAAATGCAGATCAAACCACTCTGCTTCATGAGCATCAACCTACAGCCTTAGTTAGCCCTGGAGTATTGAGCTGCCTCAGCTTGTGCAGCTGGACAGAATTTTCTTGGTGTCCATAACTCACTTATTCTGTGAATTTCAAAGTGCAGGGTTTGTGTGCTTTGGTTTTGCTTTTTTTTTAAACAAAAGAACATTTTAAGCTTTAGTTTCTTCTTACTATGATGCTTGTTTCCTGTCAGCCCTGACATTTCATCACAATTACACCAACACAAAAAGCCTCTGCACATTCATGGGATGTGGAAGTAGGAGCATATTTTCACATGTAGAAGGATCTATGAAAGCGGCAGGCTAATCCAGTGAGTGTCAGCCTGTGTGGGAGGGAAGGAAGAGGTTGGCAGTGTGTGGAAGCTGATGTCACTCCCACTGAGTAAGGAAGTTTCCCAAGTTGTGCAACTCATTGGAGATGATGAGATTTATCATTGTAATCTCCACATCCAGGGCTCTTGGAGGAACATCTAGTAGGATAATTTTACTTCCATATCAGAAGAATAACATTTCTGATGCTGAAGTGGGGCTCCAAGGGATATTTCTCCCATTTTGAGGATTTTCAGGAATAATTTGAAGTAATTCGAATTAAGGTGAGAACCAGCCTGGCCAGATATAATGCAGGAGAATCTATGTCTAGTTTCAAATCCATTCTTGCCATTTATAATTTGTTCCTTTGAAAAATAAGTCCAGGGGTTTCATTATATATGAGAGGGCATGAGTAGGGTTACAAACATATTTGCAAAATATGTTTTTTCTATTTAATAAAATAAAGCACAAATTCATTTCTGCACAGGGGAAAGAGGAGCCTCCTCTTGATGGACTTCTTTCTGTTGGAGAGCTTGCATCACCCTTTGCTGACATTAACAGGGCTCAGCAGCAATGTCTCTTCTTTCTGCCTTCTAGAAAATGCTAATTTCCAATAGAAAACTGACTTAATATTGCTATGTCAAATTTATTTTTGTGCCATATTGTTCTTAAAAGAGTTCATGCTTTCAGTTTACAGAAAGAACAAGCATCTTGCTTGAAACTGCAATTTTAGTCCTACCAAGAGAATGCTTCAACAACAGTTTTATTATTCTGATTATACCCTCTCTTTGTGAGGCTTAGCTATAATTATGGGAAATCAGGGAATTTTTCTGCTGTGGAAACATAATAATAACTTCTGTTAGTATTTTTAGATCAGTTTTGAAAATGTAGCTTTGAATGTTACTTTCAAACCTCACATTAATCAGATCTTTATATGCTGGGAAACTCCTGGCTGACAGAGACAGCCAAAATCTTCTTAGTGGGGTAGATCAATTTGCATGTTCCTATGCTGAGAAAGTTGGAGGTTTTCAAATTTACTTTTTTAGTGGTAGCAAATAGAGGTTCAGCAGAATAGGAAAAAGAAAAGGAAGGCTGGGAGAAGCAGAGTTTGGGATGAAATAAAAGCAATTAAGGGAGTTCTGAGGATGAGATAACAGTAGAGTCAGTTTTGGATGGAGAGAGTGTTATTTTTTTTTTTTTTTTTTTTTTTTTTTTTTTTTTTTTTTGCTTTCATTTTATGTCCTTTCATGCTCTCTCCCCCCTGCAGCTGCCTGGTGCCCCCACCACTGCCAGCAGCAGTGGCCACACCTGAGCTCTCCTGCTCTCTGCACCCACTTGAATGGGTCTCTTAGATCACTGACACTCCTGGTCAGCACCAGCCTGAATGAAATATATGGATTGTGACATATAGGAGGGAAGGTTGGCCAAATGATCTCAATGGACCTAATGAGAACAAGCATCACAGGTGGTCAGGGATCAAAATGGTTGAATGTTGGACAACAGTCCTGGATCCCTTCCCTTACAGAGAAAAGCACAGGATGACATGAATATGAGTCATCTTCTTTCTGTGAGATTCAGAAGTATAAACATCATGACCTTTTGTTTTGCCTAAGGACAAAAAGAAACAAGCAGAGTTTTTTGCTTTGGAAGAAATGGGATAGTTAACTCCAACTTTGTTTCCGACTTGAGATATGGACTGCTGACAAGTTTCTGATAAAGCTGACCTTGCACATTACTTATCATATTGAAACTAACTCTAATTCAAAGAAACCCAGGCTATAAATCTCTTTCTGTAGAGACAGTTTTAATCCCTTATTTAACATAGTGTCTTTGAATAACATGGGCCTCTGTCCTGAGCTGAGACAGAATTGCCACAAAGTTTGTTCAGGTAGGAGAGCTGGAAAAAAACACACCAAAAGTTAAAAAATATATTGTCAGAGCCATCTTCACCCAAATGATGAGCACACTCAGCTGGGCATATTTTAAGTGCAACCTTTCTTTCTTTTTAAAATATCTGAATCTCTAGCTACATCTAAGTGTTTAGCTGACTGTTTAGAAGGCTAATAACAAACTGAGGAGAAACAAGCTTCTTTTAATTTATGAGAGACTCAAAACATGCCTTTTGGAAGGAAAGGATGAGAGCTTTGCTGTGTGTTGCCTGACCTGTTCCTTCAGCAGAGGTCTGTACAGTTCATGCCTGAGCATGTCCTTGATAGAAATGTGTCCCTCTAACTATGGATCTGTCTGACATTTTTGCAGAAAGAGTTGGAAAATATTTAATTTACTGTGTCAAAACATGTGCCGCAAGTAGAAGGTGAACACTTCTTTCACAGAAGAGAGTGAGCTAGATAGATTTTTGTGGAAAGCTCTACATCCAAGCAATCCATGAACAGTGAGGAATGTGTATATCTCATTTCAGCTGCCTGCAAGCAGAACTCAGGGCTTTCTTCAGAGCATATACAAGGACTCAGCCCCCAAGGTCTTTCTGACAATGAAGGCTGTGAGTTAGGTTGCCTGGTAGAAGAACCATGGCTAACCTGAGCAAACAATTCCATTAATTTCTTGAGACTTCTGAAACTTAGTTCATCAGGAGATAGGCCACACAAACAACCCTTAAAATAGTGTTGAGAAGGCACGTCCAGAAAATTATTTCCTAGCAGGACTCAGGAGTCAAAATTTTCATTGACTTTAAAAGGAATTTGCTTTTCATCTTCACCTCAACACAGCAACTATTTCAGAGAAATTAATTTTGTATGTCAGGTGTTGGGTCTCATTTTTGGTTGGGTTTGGGTTTTTTTAAGCATTGGAGAGAACTGTCAGGCCAGAGCTTCTGGGCTGCCTTGTGGATTATTCAAGCACTCAATCCTTCTGGTCCATGTCTTGACCCTTCCTTTGGCCTTTCCATTCTGGGAGCCAGCTGGGAGGAATGTGAGAGAGGACAGACACTGGTTTGGGCTGGTTTAAACTCATTCCAACATGGGCAATGGAAACTACAGCCATTAGCCTCAATTAGTCAGTGGTCAATTAGCAACTACTCAGCAATCTGACTAATTTCTGTTCATGTGTTCTTCTCTGTTCACACACAGGAAAATGCACTTTAGCTCAAGCCAGGCATGAACTAAGTTCCCCAGCATCACTGATCCCTAAAAATATGGAGAAGCACTTCTGCAGCTGGGTGCCAGTTTTGGCTTGTCTTCTTGCTGGGTGTGCTGCCTGGTGCCTTTGCTCATTTGGACTTAGCAGTAATGGACTAGGAGGCTTTGGGACCTCACTCTGGCCTTTGACTTCTGAGAAACCTGCAGTGGAAGCTGGGTGAGCTGGGAGATGAGAGTTACTTCTCCTAACAGAGGGAAAAAACCACGAGTTAAACGTCATGGTAGAGCTTTGTGTTTTCATTAACATGTTGAAGTAACCCTGATAAACTTGATTTTGAGAATTTTAGGCAGGGGATAAAAGGCAGGACATTACTATTGATTTACTGTGATGACATATGGCACCTTGTCATACAGATTGGTTCCTGCATTTTCAATGTTTTTATTCTTGGCCCTGGGAGATGTATAACAGATATTCCCAACACCTTACTGCCATAGAAATTTTCTATTTTGGGAGCTATTCAGAGGGTTATTCAAACTGCATCTTTATGAAATACAGGGTGAACAAGTTTTGTTAATATATTCTTTGCAAGAAAAGGCAAGTTGTAGTGAGGACAGCAAGCTTTTATCCCTCTTATATCTGGAGTAGGAATTTACTTAAAAATAATCAACTCTGCAGACAACAGTTTATTAGCAGACCCCCCATGACAGTAAAATATTGCTAGTTTTGCAATTTTTCTAGTGATGAATGTGTCACTAGTATTGTTATCTCTATTTTATAAGCAGTTTCTTCCTGAAGACATTGCGTTCAAATACTCAATATCAGTTGAAATATTATTCATGCGTATTACTTCATATAGAATGTTCCCTGCCCTTAAACTAAGTTGCCTGCTGGACACAAGGACTCCGCAGACTGCATCAGTGGCTATCAGAATAGGCAAAAGTAAGTCTTGAGGAGAACTAAAGGTGTAAGTACTGACAGCAAATGTTTATTCTTAAGTTTTCATCATGTTCCATTTTTTCCTACTTAGCAACATCAAAAGTATCCCATTTAAGGGCCTCTCAGTAGCAGATGACACAGCTGATGTCTGGTCATTGACCTCCTGGTGATACTCCAGATATAATCACAAAGGCATGCTTTGTCAGAGGTCTACTGCCTCTACTTGCCTAAAAGCAGGACCAATAGTTTTGAATTTAGGCTCATGGTCTCAGGTGTGGTTTAGTAACATTGTTCTTTTTGTTTTCCTCTTGACAAAATATTGATGCAGAGTGCCACTTTTTCTCAGAAATATGTTGTGCCAGTCTATCCTGTTGTCTGATTAAGACACTTGTGCAGAATCTTGTATTCATTTTCCTGTGGTCCCTGCCGGGCTCATTTTCTTTATGTTGGTTCCCTGGTGCTAGTGTCATTGCAAGAGCAGAGTGTGTGTTCAAGACTATGTGATTTTTATCTATTCAATATGTGATTTCTAAGTTAGAAAAGATATATTATTTTAATGGTTTCAGGCCATCCAGTAACAGCAATTCATCTCAGTGAACACTGTTATGTAAACACAGGAAAAGCTAAACTTTACTGCATTTTCCTATAAAGACAATATTTACTGAAAAATTTATTTAAATTATAAAGTATATGGATTGTAAATCAACAGAATATTTTTGATCAAGTACTGCACAAAACAATTACCCATGTTGTGATAAAACATTTTGACTTACTAAATACTGTAGAAGTTCCTATTTCTATGATGCTTTCCCCAAAGCACAGCAAGTACTTGAGGAAGTTGTTGCCAAGTCCATGTACAAACTCCAACTGTGTATTTCAAAGCAGCTTTTTTAGAAATGTTATTCTTCTATTATACCAATGGATATACCATTTTCCAACTTGCTAGAACAGTTGCTTCATTTCTGAACTTTCTCCTGCTCGCTTCAATGTACACCTCTCCTCTGCATGCCCTAGAGATGACTGGTTTCAAGTTTGAAGTGGTCTTCTGAGTGGCTATGCTCCCTCTCAGGCCAGTTACAGGGTAAAGAAAAAAGTAAGAAAGAAGACCCAAGGAAGTATTTTAAGAAAATAATTGCTCTCTGCATTGGTATTATCTTGCAGGGGCATCTGAAAATTGTTAGTTGCTCATTACAATGTGCTGAAAATCCATGGTGCCTTTTATTGAGCAAGGTGAGGGAAGAATAAGGGGTTTTTCCTATAGTGACACTCATTGATATGAGCAGAAAAGTGAAATATGTGCTGTCCTGGTGTGCCAATCAATTCCACTGACAGCATCAGGCATCTCATGGTGTGCTATGTCAGCAAGGATAATGAAAACGTTTGAGTTCTTTGTGAGAAACAGCAAAACAAGTGGGATCTAATCCCAGAAAGTACTTGCAGAGTGATCAGCCTAGCATAAACATTTGGGACAGCTGTAAGTCAAAGCCAAATTCAATTTAATTTAGGAAGCAAATTCTATGATGTCAGAGATATTTGTTTGTATTTGCTTTATTTGTAGACTTGAAAGATTCAGCCTGCTCCCAGCTGCTTCTTCCATCAGCTACCACACGTTACCAAGCTTGAGCTGAGACAATGCAATTTGGGAACTACTGAGATTCAGAAAATTAGATTATTTTGGTTTCAATTTTTATTCTACCAAACTCAACACCTTTTTACTTTAAGATTAACTAATTCTGATAATGAAAAATTTCTCTGCAGAATGTTTATCTCTGACAGATTCTTCACGTCACTCACTTAGTGTAATACATGCATTTATTTTCTTCACCAAAGAGAAATAATCTGGTACTTCTTGTGAAAATTAGCCTTCCATTAAGGGTTTTATGTATTTATGGGAAGAAGATGGACTTAAAAGATTATGTTTCTCAGAAACAAACAAGGTAAAAACCCTTGATCTGCCCAGATGTTTCCTCTAGGGACATGCCCTTCTCTTTTGGATTTAAACATTTGCAATGAGTCATTAAGTTGTCCCTTTCAGTTTTCATGCCTTTGATAAAACACTAAAGGTTTCCTTTCTTAGTGAGAGCTGACTAAGTGGAATATACAGATGGAAGTTATCTTTTGTCATCCAGATAAATGTTTATTCTTATAAGGTTATTCTTGGGATGTTTTCTCATGTTAGGTATTAGCAATCTAACACTTCCTTAGTTGGAGTTTTCACTATCAGTGATTTGACACCTGCTTTCAGGAGCTCAAACCACTTCTCAGGTCTAACATTAAGCCTTTAGGTCTTCCTCTATCCCTCTTCTCTCAGCTTCTGAGGCTAAAAATGTGTAAAATCCTTACATGTTTTATCCAAGAATCTTAGCATACTAAGCCTGCTTTAATTCCTCTTCTACCCTTTCCTTCAGAACAGTTTCCCAGAGAAACAGGGTTTCTCTGTTCCTTAGGTGGTCCCTATGGGTGTCTTCCTCCAAAGCAGAAGGTTCAAAAGGTCAAAGACTTTCTGCCCATGTCTGTATTCCACCTGAGCTGGCCAGGTCCACAGCAGGCAAACACTGGGTGATCTTGAGAATGAGTCTTCATTTCCATTTTACCTCTCTAGGAAGAGGTAGCTCACACTAAGCCCATTCTTTATGTTGCAAAACATGTATTTGTGTGGCAAGGAAAGCTGATGCATTTCTAGGAAATTTGTAGGAATGATCTGGAACTCTCTTCTATTGTGTCAGTCACATAACATCATTTTAATAGTAGATGAGGTAAGTGGGGGCCAAACAAGACCAGCTGGCATAGTAATAGGATATCTTTTGGGGAAAACTGAATTGCCCTACAGCTTACCTCGAGTCATACAAGAGCATAGCTCTCCCTTGATCTTGAGTTTGGTAATTCTTGTGTGTGATTGTCTGCAGCTCTGAACCAGTGGCCGGCAAAAAGAAATTGAGTTGATTATGGGATAATTTTGGGGGTGGAGCATCCTCCTACAATCTTGAAATAACACTTTGGTATGACCAAAAAAGCCAGTGTTGCTTTTTCAGGAGAGAAATTTTACTTTGGTACATGATGGCAGTGAAAACATGGCACCAGGGCAGCACCAGCCTCCCACAGAGCTTTAATAAATGGCAATCACTTCTAAATGGGAAGCAATGCTCCCAAATTCTTCCTCATGCTCCGTGGTGTGAGTGAGCCATCAGGCTGAACACCTCTGTAGGGACTGCAGATTCTAACTGATGAGTAAGATGATTGCAGGACTGTTAATGGTAGTGCTGTGGATGGGGAAAGAAGTGTTCTGCCAGCCAGGAGGCACTGGCCAAGAGGTAGGAGCCCTCCCCTCAGGGGTTCCAGTGGGCATCCAGCTAACTGGGCTCCTGGGAACAGCAAGAGCAAGATGCAGACATGGATGGATGGAGGCAAGATCAGCCAGTTCATTCTACTCATTAGAGGAAGCTGAGCCATGGTAAGCTTACCTGGATGCAGCATTGCATCCAATAGATTTTGGTTTTGGTAATGGCAGGAAGGTTCAGTGGTGAGAACAAATTGGTTTCTTGATATAAGAAGTAAAATTAGCATGACTGCAAGTGGGAATAGGACAAGCTGAAGCAGACTGTAGCTCTTCTTTTTCTCCCAGAAAACAATTCCACCAGATTATTTACTTTGTGATAGCTCATGTTTTATTTTCTGGGTCATTGGTTTTCAACATGGAAAGTGGTAATAGAATCAAACAGGTAAAAAATATATTAAGAATCGGATTGTTCCTCAGAGGAGTCAACATTACAATTGTAATTTTGAAAAGTTAATATTTTTTTTAATAATTTTCTT
>JAOTQP010000304.1:18413987-18453505 GCA_026413545.1 Cichladusa arquata | reverse complement strand
AATATTTTTTTTAATAATTTTCTTCCTTTTTTTAGTTTAATTTTATTTGAAGAGTTTTCTTTTTTGCTATGAATCTGTAGTGCATAAAAGAAGTTGGCTGAAAACAGTGTTGAGGTTAGATAAGTATGTGTCAATTCATAATTTACTTTTTTCCCATTAAACATGTACATAAAAGCTGTAAGTTTTCCAGAGAATAAATAGTTTAAATAAATTAAATCCAAGAGCTCTAAGTCTTTTGCCAACCTGCGTGCCCTAACACATAGGAGAGAATGTGGGAACATTCCTCTCTATTGATAAGGGATTCCCATTTCTTGGAGCTGGATAGATGAAGGGGCATTTGGTAAAGAGAATCATTATCTACTCACACTTCCCTCCAGCAGTGCCATGACAGACCTACCTGCAGCTGACTTGTTCCTACTAGATAATGTCAGGTGGTTGAAACTGGAGCAGGCCTGAGGACTTTCACTCAGTGAAATATAATAGTTCTGCACTCCTACGTGTTCTGTGTCAGCATTCAGAGGCATTCATACTTTCCATTCCACCACTGAGGTGCTCTAGATCTTACCCCTGCCCCAAGGGCAATTTGCATTGCTTCATGCAGATCAGTAATTTCACAGACAAATTCTCCTTTCTCGTTATGAAAAACTGTGAATCCTCTCAAAGAGCTTGCTGATGCCAAATCCCACTTCCTTGTTCTCTATTAGTCCCCAGAAAGTTTCTTTCTGTATTAAGTAGTACCATAAATATGGGTGGAAGCTGTAGTTCTGTTACATTTTGGAAGGTTTTAATAGGTGATTCTGTAAGCACAAAGATGCTATGGGAGTAAAAATAAGTTCCTCATGTTAACTGATTGCTAGTTAACCATTTCAGTTCATGTAATACATGCTGGCAGCACTTCTTCAGGATTGCCTGTTTAATCAGAATAAAAAAGTACATGGTACAGAGTGATGGCTTGCATTGTTGCCTTTGGCCACATCCAATGTGAGAGAAGCAAAGATGGAGCACAGGCAGTATGTCTGCTAAAGCCAGCCAAGGTGGGAAATTGCAGCAGCAGTCTCCAAGAAAGGCTTTCATAGTGGATAACTTCTGGAAAATTAATATGAACTACAGATTCTCAGACCTTGACTGGACAAGGCCCTGAGCAACTCTATCTGAATTCAAAGCTGGCTGTGCCCTGAGCAGGGGGTTGGATTCAAGCTTTTCCAACTTCACTGATTCTATCAATATGTTCACTGATATTTTAACTGACTAGTTTCAATTATTTAATGAGATCTAATGTATGAAAATATTCCTTTGCATAACAGTAGGAAGCTACTGAATTGTCTGACCTGGAAGACCCCGTGTTACTGCACTGAACTCTTCATAGGGTACTTTTAATTCCATAATAATCTTTTCCTGTTATCTCCTTGCATACTGCTGACTCCAGCAACTTCATCTGCAAAAATCTGCTGAGCTGAGCTGAATGTACACTTGTGTCTATTGCTTAGATGCTCTTTCTGAATTTTGTCTGCATCAATGAGAAGTAGGAAAGAAGAACTGAAGGCTAAGACTCGCCAGCTTAGTTTAAATTCACATCATCATAAGAAGGAGTGGATTTCTAAACAGATCAGTCTATTTCCCTTCTTAGGTTCCCATTAACTGACCTTGTGAGAATGCAGGAAGGAGTAGGTTTCAGATGTTTGTGATTTTACTAAGGCTTTTGATGCTGCTCAGATAAGAAAATCAGGGAAACGTGATGTAGATAAATTAGTACAGGATGAATAAAGTGGAAGAATCAGGTGCTTCATGAGTCTGTCTGATATTTTCAGTAAATTGAAGGACTATAGAATTCAAAATGATCTTGACAAATTGAAGAAATGTTCTGATAAAAATAGGATGTATTTTTAAAACAAATCAAGCAGCCTGTCACAGATTTTTGTGGGAAAACAGAGTTTAAGAGGCAGAAAAAAAGATTGAGTGGGTGAAACTATGAAAAGGCATCAACAGCACTGCTATTCTGCAAATGACAAATCCTGGGTTGTATAAACAAAGCTTAGGTTGCAGGGAACATCAGGATTTTCCACTTGACATTAGCAAAATGATAGTTGCTTTTATGGCTTTTGTAGGATGCAGACAGATTTGAGACAGTTCAGACAGTAGCAATAAGGAGCCTTTTAGAATACATGATCTATGAGGAAAGATGGAAAAAATTTGGCACTTAAGCTCATTAGTCAAAAAGGAAGACTAAAGGCAAACATACTGGTGTTCAGATGCATAAAGAGCTGCTTCAAAGGTAGAAGCAGTAGCTCTTTTTTCACTCTACCTACTATAGATAGGATAGAAATAGTGATTTTCAGCTGCAGTAAAGGAAGGTTTGGTTAATTGTTAGAGAAATGTCTTAGGGAGACATATGAGCATTAAGGATCATGAAAGTCTAGGAGATGATTCTCTGGTGAGTTTTCAGTCATCATCATCAGAAAGAGTTCAGAGTTCAGACATCCATTAAGATCCATGTGGATTGGTGATTCTGCCCTAAAACAGGGAGTGCTCATTAGCAGATATATATTAACAGAGTTCTCCTGTTGCTCAATTCTGTACAGTCCTTGGAAAAACCCAGATGCATGTGGCTGGTGGAGGCCATGGCACAGATCTGTCAAATGCTGGTTGGGGCATCTTTCTGCCCTGTCAGCAGCTCACAGTGCTGAACTCCCCCTGCCCACTGTGTTCATGTGTTTACCTCTCCTCCTCTGGGCACCCTCAGCTCAGTTCCTGGTGACCTGCTCATTCTGTGCCTCTGTGCAAAAGGAATGCATGCAAAAACTATAAATGGAATTGTTAGTAAACCTAAATTAGTTAGGAAAGTTACTGTTTCAGATAAGGACAGCTCAGGTGGGTTGGAAGATGGCCCAACTGTGCTACATGAGTGCTGATGTGATCTCAGCAAACAGATTTGGCACAACTTGGAAAGACTGAAGCAATGGTCTCTGGTGAATTTAAGTTACTTTTTCTACTGCCTGGATTTTGCAGGTTTCTTGTACTGTGTCTCTGCATTTAAAATCTCATATTCAGCTAGAAATTAACTGCTAGCTAATGATAGTTGTCAACTATCATAGTTGTCTCCCTTCTGTTACAAAATGTGTTTTTGCTTTTAAATATGAACAATAGGCAACAAATCCTGAAACCTTGGGAAATTCCCTGTGCTCTTTTGTGACCGTTTCTGAAACCTCAGTTATTACCAATGTAGTAAAGAAATGGGAATTTTTCAGCAGCTTTATTTTACATGACCTTTCTTGGTTTTCCTCAAAAACTTTTCTAGTTCTCAGTAGTGCCGAGAGTAGTGTTTGACCTTCCTTGTACTCAAATACTGTACACAGTCTCTGCTAAAAGCTGGAAATGCCTTCATATTTCTTTTAAGAAAATTATTAGGGTTTTTACACTTTGATGTCAATAAGGACTGTGTGATTGTCCATCTACTATCGTAGTTGCTATCTAACATGAAGCTTTTACATTTTTATTGAGGCCAAATTTCAACAGTTTGTCTCTGCAGACCACATACCAAAACAAATTCTGCTTTAGCAAGAATTTATCCATGGAATGTACACAAATCTCTGCAAACCTGCATATTATTAACTAAGGAGAGCAAGAGTCTGGGCAGAAATGACATCCAAAATCCTGTATTTTTGCATGCAGGTTTACATGGGCTATGTGATCTCTTACCAACTGTGCAACTCTGCAAAGGGCAGCTTTGGTTTTGGTAGAAATCATAAAAAGCAAAAATTCTGAGCCATTTCCCCATGAAAGTCACTGCACAAAATCTGCCTTAAATTCTTCAACGTCAATCTTCCTGTAAGATTAGGAGGATAAAACTGAGAATAAAGACAGTGGATTAAGTCCCATAATAGACAAATAAAAAGGGCTAAGTTTACATTAAGAGGGATTGAGATTTATTTTGCTTGTAATGCTAAAACTATTCTGATGATACAGTCTTTCAGGTGGTCTTTTGCCCTTGTATATCAGCCTCAAATATCAACAGAGGGTGGTGACCTTTGAATTTGTAACAAACTTGTTGCTTTTCTAAGGAAAGATTTCCCAGATATGGCTTACTGAAAAGTAGATCAGCAGTAGCTTCTTAAAATAGAAGATCAAATTTTTCTGAAGGTCTCTCACAGCAGAAGGTGCTCAGTCCTTTCTGACTCACGAGGGCAAGGGACTGAGAGATGATTCCCCACATTTGGCTGTGAGGAGTCAAGAGCCAGACCCAGGTGGGGAGGGAAAAGATAAAGGAGTGGCATGAAAAATGTAAGGCCACAGTTGGTGGGAAGAAGAGAAAACTATTTTTTTTCCCACTTCTTTAACCTTCTGTGTCTCTGAAAGGTGCCTCAGTGCATCCTGAGAGAGCCTGTGTGTTTTCCTCCAATCTGTGGAAAGCATGGTGTGGAGCTTATCAAGAAACACAGTTGTGGAAAGGTGGTGTAGCCTCCTTTGAAGATTGTGGGGGCAGTCATCCCAAACTAGCCATCATCCTGAATTGGTTGGTTTTATCTGGGCTCAGTCAAGGACAATATACTTTAAACCCATTTGAAAAACAAATAATCAGGGTATTAGGACAAGAATTTTCTGCTTCCCTCAGAAATTTCTGTCAAAGCTACAAATTTCTGTCTATCTTGGCTGTGACGAACAAATGGTATTTTATCTGCATTTTATCTTTAGTCTTTGTTATTGGTTTAAAGTGACAGAATTTAAGGTTTTATCCAATAGGAAGGCTTTCCTCATCCCTCTGTTTAGCACACTGATGAGCTGGGACCTGGCCTTGTCCCAGCTAGCCCCTTTGTCCAGTGCAATCACCAGCCTCTAAGCAGTGAACTCTGTAAGTCTTGTGGGTAAGGGCTGGGATACCCTGGAAGCTCCTCAGTGTGCAGCTCAGTGCTGGTGTCCGTGCTTGAACAGCAAGGGTTGGAAAGCCCTTCCTGCTGCCCACATGCAGATGGGCCAGACTGATAAAATCTAAACTTTTAAGTTCTTGATTTATCAATAATATATTTCTTTTAGATCCATGTGTCACATTCCAAGCTGTCTTTCTTGACTTTGATAAGACTAGTCTGTTATAGATTTTACACTCTCTTCTCTCGTTGCCTTTTCTTCTTGTTCTCCCCGTCACGTGATTTTTTTCCCCTTATTCTCCTACTTTTGGTAAAATAATAACTTTGGTCTGTCTTAAAAAGCTTAACTGAGTGACACAGAGGAGTTTAAGCACTTGTACTATCATTGAAATCACTTAAATGTTTAGCAGCTAAAAAGTAATTTGTTGTTCACCTCTATGAAATTGGCACTTGAATTCCAAATTGGAATATGTTTTCACTAGTGTAATATATATTCACTAACTCTTCCTCTTACCTAGATTCTCTCATTGCCCCAAAATGATGTAAAAATAGATTAGTTTTGGGGCAACTACCACAAGCCACCAAACTCTGCATGGCAAAACGGGCCTCTGGTAGAGGATGGTAGAAATGCTGTGGCAATGCTCTGGTGAAAACCAAGGAGGTGTACTCCCCCATCAATTGCTTCAACACCCTGGGTTTTGTCTGGCTGGTTTGTTGTGTTGTGTCAGAGAATTGAGAGCCAATTGAGAGCCAAAACTGGCTGAGGTAGAGCAAGCCCTTCTACTTGACTGAGAGGCCATCAAGCAAGGACACTGTGTTTGAGGCTCCGTGGCTTTGAAGGGCAGAAGACTCACAGTAGGTCAGTGCCTGTTCTGATGCCTGTGATAGTATTCCTGGCAAACCCAGACATTCTCCTTTGGAACTTCTGCCTGTTAATGCAGGTTTAACCAGCATAAAATACCCTGATCTGATCTCATCTGCAACTCAGTTCCTGGAGGGATAAACAGAACACTCACTGAATGGATGATTGTCTTGCCAAATTGAGAAAGGGTAGCTGGAAGAAGATGTGATAGGATCTGCATACAATGTGGAAGCCCAGAAATCAGTGAGATGTGCTCTTGGGTGTACTTAAAATGTGGGCATGGCAGATCTTTCTGGTGAAAAGTTTAGAGACAGTTAAAGCTATGGTTCTAGTTGGGTCTGATTCTGGTAAGTAAGATCATAAGCGAATGATTTTGTGCTGCCATGAGCTAGCAATGGGGTGTATCACAGATTTTCTGATGTCTGTTCCCTTGTGGGGATTTTGGAGCAGTTTAGTGGTTCAGTGTTCTGTTTCTTGGATCATTTACTGTCTGGGGAAGTAGGTTTTCTAAGCAATGTCAGAGCTAGTCATTACTCGGATCTAGTAATTGTGAAAGCAGTGTTCTCCTTTAGCCTCCTACCAAGAATTAGCAAGGAATGCTGCAGCATGGATTTTGGCTTGGCTAAGCCTATGCAGCCTCTGTGCAGAGAAAAATACACTGTTGTCTTTGAGCTTCCTCCAGTGTTTGACAGTGATTTTATCCAGTACTGTTACTCTGCAATCTCTATCTTGCATACTGCCTGAGTCTTGCTGATGGTCAGGCACAAGGTACATTTTGCAGCCTGCTCTTGACCCCCCAGATCATGGCTCCTGTTATGCTGCAGTGTGTGCTGGAGGGGTTGGGTGCATGGAGCAGAGATAAGTACAGGTCTTGGAGAGGTGACTGCTCCAGGGGTGGGCTTATCACTGCACTGCATCAGCCTTCAGCAAGGTCTCACCTCTACTGCTCCCATGTGAAGCTTTTGTGCAAAACCCCGGGGCACTTGTGTGGCTCTGATTCATGGCAGTCACATCATGGTCCAAGAAAGTAAATTCTCTGTGTCTGGGGTCTGTGGCTATAGATAAGCCACTAGTGCTCTTCCAGCTTTATCTGAGGGTGCCAATACTCCTGAAATGAGAAAACAAAACCTGTAATTTTCTTCCCATTTGCTCAAAGCGGTGCAGTTCTCTGCTTGGGCCATCTGTGAGGTGGTAGACACTTACTGAACAGTCCAGAGCAGTGCTAATCCTGTATGGAGCATGTCTGGGAGAAATGCTGCTTTTCTGGAGCATGCATGGTTTCACTGTGTGCCTCTCCACAGAGGCACTGTGATCCTTGGACTGGACCTCCTGTGTGAGCAGGCTGGACTGATATGGTGGGATCCAAGCAGTAGGAGAGTCAGATGTAGGGGAGAAAGGAGGCTCCACAAGCATCTTTTGCAGACTTGTTTAGTACAGCACCCATTCATCACAGGACTTGGCAAGACAAGAGCAGATGGGCCCAGGTGATGTGAACAGGGAAAACTGTCCCCAGAGGGCTAATGAGGAGGCCAGCTGTCCTGGAATACACTGCACTCTTGCCACAAACTGCTCTCAGGAGCCTTTGCTGGGGCTGTGCCTGCCTTGTGCCTGCTCCTCTTAGCAAAAGCTGTAATTGTGATCCTGCTGGCAGTGCAAGCTGCAGAACCTGCAGCTGGAGGAATATGTGCAGCAGGGAGGAAGGCTGCTGAGAAGGCACAGGGAGGGGTGTGCCTCTGGGACCTGTTTCAGAGCTAGGGCAGAAATGACACCTGTGACCAGAGAGTGTGGTGAAGTCAGGCTGGGAATTGTCACAGAGGATGTGGCACTGCTCCAGAGGTGCAGAAGGCACAAAAGGCAGAGCCTCAGAGCAGGGTAGGAGATGGGAACAGCAGCACTTTGTGTGAGTTGTTTCCAGCTATAAAGCTGAGAAGCTTAAATAGGTGGGAAGGACAAGCTCTTTACTAGCCAGGTAGAAGCTTACAGTGCCCTTTAATTATCTCCTGGAATTACCAGGGGGCTGAGGTTATTCTGACTCCCAAGAGTTCTGTTTTTATGAGCGGTTTCTTCCTCCTTCTCTCTTCTCCCCCATGAATTCTTTCTGCTTCTCTTAGGGAGACAGAGTGCAGGAAAGCACCACCTGCAATGTTCCCACCCTGGCTGTGCCCTCTGCCTTCCTCCTGGGAGCACACACAAAGCCACCTGTGTGCCATGAGCCCCCCTGAGGCTCTCAGCCACCACCAGCTGTCCTGACAGTGCTCACAGGCCTGTTGGCTCCACTGGGCTCCCAAGCAGAGGTTGAGGTTTGGATGAGATCCAGCAGGAGGGTAAGATATGGAGCTGTGACACAGTGTGCCAGACACCAAACAAGAGGGGGAGAGGGACTGAGGCAAGTGACTCATAAAGTCACAGCTGAAGACAAAATCTGAGGGCAAGATCAGGTTGTAATGACTAAAAACTGGTTGAAAACATGAAATTAAAACCATCAGGCATAACCCTGTGTTTAAAGAAGAGCAGAAGTCACCAGGGAGAAGGAATGGGTTGATGGAAACACATGCAGGGTAGCCCCATGTCACACTGGCAGCACGTGTTACCATAGTCTGTGGGCACTGCTGCAAACAGGCAGAACTTGTTGGAGATGCTGGGATGTTTCTAGAAAGGATCAACAGCGTGCTTGGTCTGCCTGTGGCATGCCCAGTCTGGCAACAGAAGACCACAGCTGGGTTTTGCATATGGCTCAGCCAGAGCCTGGGGCTGAAGATTTACAGCAGGAAGTCCTAAATGTCCTGTCAGCAAAGACGTTCTTGCTCCAGACCCCAGGCACCTGTGGCATGCTGCTGCTCCTTCAGGAGCACTGGTACAAATGGTTGTCCAGCTTTTCTGTGAGCTGCCTCAGGAAGTGGTCTGCCCTGAGAAAATAATGCTGGGAGAAAAAAGAGGAATGGTCATCTTTGGTTTGTTTTAGAAAGTCAGATCTCTGCCTTGATTCCATGGTGGGGAAGGTTGGTGTGCCAGAATTCAATAGCAAGCAGGCACTGCTTTAAGGCAATATTGCTACATAATTTTTGTATAACAAAACCATAATCAAAATATGAATTTTCCTACAGATGCCAGAACGGCTGTGATGTGGGGGTGGATAACCACACTGCTTTTCTGTTTCTACTGCATCATTATATTCATATTTCTCCTTCACACAGAATGCCTTACAGGCACTAAAGAGCTGATTTTATGTTTGATGAGTTATTGAATGGTAGAGCAGAAAACGCAGAGGAAGACAGAAGTCTAACTTTTCTATAGAGTGCAATCCAAAATTTCTCTAATCTTGTATTAGTTTTCCCCTAAGTCTTTCTCTAATGTTCTCATGTTTAAAACAGAGAACTCTTGAATAATCTTTGCTTGCGTAACACACTTGTACTGCCTTGAAAATTAAATAATCTTCATTATGTTCAGGTTTGAGAAAGTTCTGTTTATGGAAGCTGCTTCGTAAGTAAACACTTCTAGAAGCAGCTTTAGTTTTTGCCAATTACTTTTGTTATATTTTGGTAATCTTTGTCTAAACATATTTATGTTAGTGACTAATTCTGTTGTCAGCTATCCGCTCATTTCCTTTTCCCAAGAGCGTCCTACCCAGCCTCTGGCTGCCTCCAAGCAAATCTGGTGGTGGCATAACAGTCTTGAGGACAGCAAGTTTCTGCAGGTGTGAAAACACAGTGCAGCTAAGAGCCAATTGTGACTTCCTGTAGTGATGGCATATCCACTTTGCCCAGATTAATACCCCGAGGACTGGATGTTCCTGTTGGCATGACTGACAGAGTGTTGCACAAGCACAGAGTTAACGCAGTGCTGGTCCTGTGGAGCCATGGCTGGTGCTGGATCCCTCAGTGTCTAATGTAGGTGGCATCCCCACCTACCCCCTTCTTCACTATAAAATCTCTATCCTCCTTATCTGTTTTCCTGCAAGCTGGAAAACACCTTTTCTGTGGCTCTATCCTGTTGGCAGATTTGCTTGAGGTTGGGCAGAGCCCGTAAAGCCCTTGGGAAAAGGAGGCAGCAGATGAAAGGCTGCCTTCCACACACAGTGAGGGCAGTCACAGGGAAGTTTGGGTTGAACGTGGCTGACTGTGTCTGTGTGTCTGACTGCCCTGTGAGGCAGGAAGAGGCAGAGTGGAGCAGAGGGAATGGTGCTGGGGGATTCCATGTCCATGCCCAGCCTGCTGAGCACAGCTGTCCTTGCCCAGGGCAGGCAGTGGCCTGTGTGAGCTGCCTGCCTATGGCAAAGACTCGGTTGTCCATGCCATAATCTCTAGAGCAGGTCACTGCTGGGGGCTGCAGGAGCAGCCACACAAACAGCACAGGCTGTTCTGTCTTTCTGCTGCTGGGGAGGCCTCCCAGAATTGCACAGCCCCCACCTGCAGCAGGGCAGCAGCCCTTAAACCTTTGTTGCTATCAAGAAGAGGAAAACTGGTGTTGGAAGAGCCAGCTGACTTTTCCCTCTGTCTTTCCAGGAATAAAGAATCTAAAGGTCACTTCATGGAATTTCTCCATTCCCAGAAGCCCTTGCCTTGAGAACGCTGCTTAAGATCCATTCCTTCAGGATCAGTGTAAGCACAGTCATTCTGAATGTGTGTTCCTCCTTAATTATTGATGTTTTCCTTTGAGAGTAAAGAGAATGTTGCTAGTATCTGGCTGGATTTAATTTGGGTAAAGTGGAAAAAGCCAAACTACATTCTTTTATATAACTCTAGTCTAGCCCTTGGGACAGCTCTGAATCCATAAGACTCTATTGGCCTGTCTTAATAACTGGTTCCTATCCTTTGTGTTGCTTAACTTGCATGAGATTAGTAAAAATTAAATACTTAGTAGAAGTTTTCTGATGGCAGTAATTGAAAAGGCAATGTGATATGTAGAAATGGTTTCTTATTCCACAAATCTTTTGAGGGATATAGTAGTATCTGTTTACTTCTCTGCCATATAGTCTGTAGTTCCTTATCTTGTAAATGTCCATTTATATCCACAATAGATCCATGGGGAGCTCCATGGATCAGGAACACCCTCCAAGACTACAGGCAGTTTCTCTTTGGAGCAGCTGAACAGAAATTGAGAAGTTTCACCTTGTGGTGTCAGAACAATAACAAATGTCTAATGAATTTTCTGTTGGCAAATAGGCAGTTTTATCATTCTTATGTAACATTATTGATGTTGTTGGCAGCTAAGTTAGATGGCATTAAGGGGATCTTTGGGGGGAAAAAAAAAAGCTTGTGGCTCTTTTTACAATTTGAATGTTACGTCCACAGCAACTTGCTGAGGCAGAATTTTGCAATGAAAAGTATGCAAGTTTAAGGACCTTGCCAAGTATGGGCACCCTGTTACCTGCAGGAGCATTTCCAGCCTCTTAACTGGTGTTGGCTGCACAACAGCTTCAGGAAGGTCTAAAGGTGAAGTTCTGGGCTGTGCCTCTCAGTGGTGCAGTACAAAAATTAAGGCTCAGTGAGCTGTGGGCTGGCATTTCTCCTGGGAGCTGGAGGAGACTTGTCTGTTATTCAGTAAATTGGGTGTTTATGAAAGTAGTGACTGATTTATGGTTCAGAAGTAAACCTGGGCCTTTAATTGTATTGTCTCCTGTGCAAATGGACTTCTCTGCCCTAAGGCTATGCTCCAAGCAGACAGCACCAAGGGAATCCTCAGTGATGCTAAACTGGAATTTTTCTTTCCACTTTGATGAGGGGAGATAAAAATTTCTTTTCTACAGCCTTTTGAATGTTTTTTGAAAATTTGTAAAATTTAATGCATCCTGGTCAATGATTAGTCATTAAAAATGTTTTATTTTTAATTACAATTAGTCAAGGTACTACTACTACTTCTACTTCCAGGGAACCTACTGGAGCTGCTCCCACTGAGTTCAGTGTATGCAAGATCAGACTTGCCTGGCTGGCTGTTACAGAGTTTTGTTTCTGATGAGACTTCCTGGTCAGGTGATTTTATTTGAGATAAAAACTGTAATTTCCAGTCATGTTTCCATTTGAATCTATTAATTTGCTGTGGCAAAGTTCCTGAGTAACTTCTGCTGATGGACTGACCCCCTGACTTTTGACCAAATGTTCAAATAGTTTTCCTATTAGCAATAGCCAGACACAAAGTTTTGGATGGGACTAACTCTGTAACAAGGATTACGTTTTGGCTTTTTGTTGTTTGCATGGTTTAATTTTTACCCCCTCAGAGACTGGTTATAACTCTCTTGAGAGCTCTCTCTTATGAGAAAAAAAGGTAGCACAGAAGATGAATTGCTGCATTAATCAACAAAACATTTTGGCTGTAATATGTTACCAGAAGTTCTTCTTGAGTCTCTGAGGTAAGAAAACATTTTTACATTGTGAAAGGCCAAGCTCCAGTGCCTGCTTGTTGCAACTTTTATAGCAATCACTGAGTTTGGTCTGTTGAGAGTTGTTGTTGAGAACTAGGATGTTCTCAGCGGTGGCTGGAGGAAACAATTATATTTAGATTCTGATGGTTTAGATAAGTGCCACCACACAGGTTTAAGCAATGTGAGCAGCAGGTTTTCTTATGCATCATTGTGGATGTATTGAATTCAGCCCTTCTCCCACTCATCCAGCTAAGAACTTTGATTCTTCTGAATCTTGAAAACTTTGAATTGGTTTTGGGCTTACTACTGCGCTTGATTGCTGGAAAAATCTTAGTGATTTCACTGTGAGCTCAAAGCACACAAGAGATTAAAGTTTGCATATAAGTAATTGCTTCTGTAGTTTCCAAATTTGATGGGGTTTTTCCTACGTAGTTATGTTCTTCTGTGAGTACAGGTGTAGGTCCCTCCCCTACCTCATTGGCAGCCACAGTCCCTCTGGGCTTTGAGGCACAGAGCTTCTGTCAATGACCTTGGGGAGGTGTGGGTACCCCAGTTTCTTGTGGGAGGACAATGCCAGCCCAAAGGGCAAGAAAAGCCAGAGGGACTCGGAAATGGCATCAGTTCTGTTGGCAGCTGCTTCCTGAGTCTGAGCCAGAGCTATCTGGGTGTGGCAGTGCCAGGCTGGTGCCTGGGGCTCTGGTGGCATCTCCAGGTGCACAGTGTCCTGGGGCAGGGAGCTGGCACACCCTGTATGAAAACGAAATGAGAAACCTTGCTTGGCGTGTGGTGGGAGGAAGTAGAGCAAATGTTCCCTCATTTTGAATGTCCTCATGCAAGGTCAGTTAAAAAAACCCCAACCAAACAAAAAAAACTCCAACCAACCAAACAAAAGCAAACCAAAAAATAACTTCCTGTAACACTGAGATGACACTTACACCCAGTGCTAATGTTCATATTTGCACCTGACTTTAAGAGAGCCCAGACTAGGGAGGAAGGGGTTGCAGCACATGCACGGTTTTTATAGTGGCCAGAAAAGGTTTTGCCTGCCACTACACTAAAACTTTTGCTTAGGATGAGAATTTAGAGTGGAGAAAACAGACAAGCAGAGGAAACAAATAACAACTAAGCAGACAGACAAAACCAAACCACTTCCATGTAAACACTCTGGAAACTGCAGGCACTATGCTGTGTCAAGTTCAGAGGAAGAGGCAGATCACGAGATTTTTGTACACTGATTCCATGTGAGACATGCTCTTCTTCCTTTTTGGTCATATCAAGTGGAATATCTGAGGGCGGATGAGCCTTTACCACCAGCACCGAGGAGCAGAGACAATTATAAAACCCTGTTCCAGGAGGGGAAGTGAGAAGTGGTGGAGAAGGAAGATGGAGGGACTTAGCTAGCTCTGGTTAGACTGACCAGATGTTGGTTTTCGTAAGGGACAGAGGCAGGACATTGTTCTTGCATTTTTTAAGGAAGAGGAAGAGAAGCTGGGTCAGATGAGCAGTGCAGCAGCTTGGGCTGAGATCCATGTCTTCCCCGTCATGAAACAATGATGAAAGCAGAATAAACATGTCTGGTGCTGCTGCTTGATGGGTGAGCACTCTGCATCTTGTTGGCAAAAGGAGAACACAGAGCATGCCAGAGCTGTTAATCAGAGTGGCAGAGAGGTCTACATACTCTGGGATTTTCTGTCAAGGGGTATTGCTGATTCTCCTTCCTGCAGTGGCACATCCCTTTCTACAGCACCTCTCTTAGCTGCTGACACAGAAACATGACACAATCAGGCAGCTTTTGCTGTTCACTTAACTCATTTTCTCCCTATCTCTGATCCCAACATGCTTTCTCTATCCATGTTTCAGTTGATGCTATAAGCTTCAGCTGCTTCAGACAGGATATGTCTCTATTTCTCCTCACTGGTGTTAGGCTTGTTGTTCCTACTTAGTAAAGCAATCTTAAGAGGTCTGCATTAAGAAGTCAGGAAACAAAACCATTCTGACACTGTGGAAACAGCCTATTTTTTCTTCTTCAGCAAACTCACTCTGGACAACTGTAGGGGGAATAAGCTCTTTTTGTGAAGGGTTTTTCGGGAGGTGCATGGTGTTGTATGTCATGGTGAATTTGCCAGGCACAGAGGGTGACTGCCTCTCCCTGAGGGAAGGGAGAAAAAAGACACCCTAGGTTTGTCACAGTGGAAAAGCAAATATCTAGAAATTCTTCACAAAGGTGCTTGAAGTGTGGACTATTTCCCTTGGTGAGGGTGGATGCCATGATAGGAGTCAAGTGCTGGAAGCAATGTGTCCTGAAAGGCAGGATTTCTGATCCCTTCTGCTATTTAGGAGAGAAGAGCTGTGGGTTTGGAAAAAGTTACACTTCTATTAAGCCCACAGGTTTTCTGTCCCTGTCACTGTCTAGAGTGTACCTGTGACAGAGGAGAGAAAATGAAGAATCTCAAGGAGAGATTGATAAAATTCCTTTTCTTCCAGGGTCATTCTTGCATGTGAAAAGTTTCTGTGCTGAACAGGATCCTTGGCAAAAATGCAACTGTGCCAGGTGAGATGCAGATTCCCTCAAGACCAGGCAAAGCATCCAATGTTTTTCTTCCTGTTTGCTCCAGTAATTATTTGAACAAAGCTGGGAGCTGCTTCTTTGCCTGTCATCCTGGAGTGCACATGGTGGTTTCCAAGCTAGAAATGGATGGGCAAATATCAGATAGGGAGGGCTGAGGAGTTCAAGGTGCCCAGGTACAAGCTATTTCTCTTGCCAGAACAATTCTTTGGCTCAGTCCCTGTGTGCTCTCAGGTTACACCTGAGGAAGAAGGTGGCTGGTTGTAGCTTGCACAAAGTATTCTGGCAGTGGCCACCTGTTCCTTGTGTGTCCTCCCCAGGCACACACACACTCACTGAGGGGATGTGCCATGCCTGAACTGTAGCTCCACTGCTTTCAAGGAGCACCACATTGACAGTCTGTGCATTGCACACCCAGTTTGTGTGCATGAAAGAAAACCATTTTTTTTGCAATAGCAGCAGATCCACTCTTCTTGTGGAAATAGTCTGACCAAAAGAAATTGAGATATTCTGGTGTATTTCTGTCCTCAACACTGGATATGATAGAGGCCATGACAGAAATAAAAGTGCAACCCAGGAAAAGAGATAGCTTTAAGAGGTTTAAGGATAGGTAGGTGATAGATGGGAAGAAATGTATATGGCTATTCATGCAGTTTGGCTATTATTTTTGACACCTTCATTTAACAGTGAAGGAGGAAAACCAAATCTTTGCAGATGGAGCCTATGTGAAGCCACTGCCACATTGTTTGTCATGCAAAAGTTTTTTTAATCTTGCACTTGAAGTGGTGTGGCTGCAGCTGTTGAAACAATCTGAATATTGACATTTATCCAGTTAACAAAAGCAAAAGCCAAGTGCACCCTTCCATTTAAATTTAGGTCCTGGAATTATCTTGGAGCAACCACTCATTAGGTATTGAACTTGTACATATTATAGTTCATTTTCCTTTCTTCTTGCATATTAGGTAATAGGGATTTCTTTTACTGTGATATATCATAATTCAACACATCATAGCCCTTGGTTTGGGCTTTTTCCTACACATCTCAAAACCTGACTCTGCTTCAGTTCTCTGTTTTGATTCTTTCCACACGTGGATGGAACCGAAAGTTTCTGCAGCCATTGCACAATGTGACAGCCTGCCAGACCAGCTGTCTGGACGGTCAGGTCTGAGTCCTGTGGTAAGGAGACATCATCCTGTTGCAATTCCAGTATAACTTACACTGTGGAAGTTAAAAAATAATTATACAGAAATGAATGAATCATGTCCGCAATCTAAATGTAAGGAAAATTTAAGCTATTAGTTTCCAAGGGATTCATCTAATAGGCCTAGGCTTGATTAGTGCCAATAGCCAACAAGGAAGCTCTTTCTTTGTAGCTACATAACCAAAATTAGTTGTGTTTAGGTGTGTTACTGACAGCAATGGCATGGGAAACAACATATATTGACATTGGTCAGGCCAAGGCAGAAAAAAGTCCAACAAATATACAGGCAGCCATAAGACCTGTTGTTTTGTGCTTTGGCAGCATCCCTTATCTTCTTCCTTTTATTTACAGCCACTTTTTATTTTTCATAGAAATAATTTAGCTATTTACCTGTGGTTTTCTTTCCATTCAGTCTCCATATTACCATGTCTGTCTTCTTCTCAGCTTAGTTTCTTTTGCCAAGTACTTTCCTGCCTCATCTTAGGTTTCTGTGTGCATCCCAGATGCAATCAGCTGTGATTGCTGGTTGGGTTTCTACCATGTATTTACAGTTCTTCCCATTTATTTGGGCTGTCTCCCTACAGTCTATCCTATATCTGTCCTGTGAAAATGCAATTTTGAGTACCCACAGAGAAACCTGCTGTCTGTCTGTCTGTCTGTCAGCAGTGCTGCTAACCCCTGGGGGAGTCAGGAAGGCATTAGATTGATGTTGTGGTACCAGGGGAGGTGTTGGCATCTGTGATGAACCATTGTCTTTGCTGCCTTCATTCTGGAGGTGCCAGTAGCTTTTTGTTACCTGATATATCTAAATGTAACAGATGCCAGATGGAAGAAGAAAATCAGATTTTTAGAAGAAGAAAGTGAATTTCAAAATCTGTTGCTTATAGTCTGAACATCTGTACCACTGTAGCCACCAAAATATTGCATGTAAAGGACAAAATATAACATATCTATATGTCTGCAATTATAGTGCATTTGCAAGTAGTGCTCTGTGTATTTTAACATGGATATTCAAATGCTGCTACACATGTAGAGCTTTGGCAGGTTAGTGGGAGTGCAGAGAGGCTGATGAGATGAACTTCTGTCAGACGCCACCATATCTCAAACTGCAACAAACCTGAGAGGCCTCAGAATGATTTTTAGATGCTGGTTTGTTCAGTGCTTGGCTGAGCTGGGCTGTGTTTTGGTTTATGGTAAACATTGTGACTGATGTCCCAGATCTGGAGCTGGTTCAGCTCAGTGACCGCTGGCAGCCCTCTAGCACTGTGCTCTTCCAAACATCTCTCTGTCACTGTGGCACATGCTGTTTACTTTATTTGCATTCAAATGGGCCTTCTGTTAAACATTTTCCATATTTCTTTTTCTTTTCCTTCTCACTTCATCAGAATGCAGCAAGTCTGACTGCTTGTGTAGGAAAGGTGCCAAAGGAGCTAGTGCACAGCTTGGGTCACAGAGCTTCCCTCCAAGCTGGTAAGTCATGGAGCATCTCTGGGGATGTAGATCCAAAGGGATGATTAGATATCTGCCTAGGCTTGAGCTCCAGAAATTATCTGGAATCCAAAGTTATACTGGCAATATACTGGTTCACCATTGTCATCTGACAAGGGGTCAGTGATGGATACAGTGATGGAAACAGTTAACAAAATAATTAAATCTGTAGGATTTTAGTTGTGTGATATATACACTAAAGATGCTGAAAACCCCTGGCATGAAAGGAATCCCACCAGTAATGAATAGTATGCAGGACACATGGATATGTGAGATTTAGGGCACATGATGCCTATTTCTCTGTATTCTTCAGTGTTTTGTTTGTTTAGATTATTGCATGTCTTGTCATAACCCATTATATATGTATGCATAAAGTTATACCTTTGAATTAGGGACAGAAGTATGTATGTGCCTTCCTTGGTTTAATGCATTTCTTATTACTGATATCCAAATATATAATTTAATTTCAGATCTTATTTTAACAATAAGGTATTTTAAAAAGAGTTTCATCTGGCACTGAGCAGTGTTCTCAACGAAGTTCTTATCTACACATATCCTAAAACCTTCTCTGAATGAGTACCTGAATTTGTGTATTTAGGGAAGGTGGTGTTCCTAGGAGATTGACCATTTGCTACTGACATTCAAGAGAAAACTTTAATTTTGAATCTAAAGATATTTGTATTTATTTCATTTGTTCTTCTGTCTCATTCACTGCTATTTTCCACAACCCCTGTTGCTGTGCTGCTGCTGCAGAGCAATGATGTGTGGTGGAGTTGGCAGCCCAGGTAGGGCACACCAAGAGTCATGTCTTAAAAGTCAGCACCATCTTTGGCTGCCTGCAATGTCCCAAAAGTGGGGAAGGAGTTGATTAATTTAATGATTCAGAAAGTCATTACAATGATTCAGAAAGAGCTGCAGTCATAAAGGGCACGAGAATTATGTTGAAATTAAATTTTAAAGACTAATTCCAGGAAAGAGCTCATTTTTCACTGGTCACTATTCCTGGTACTGGTCTGGCAGTATCTTGCAACTAAAGAGTGAGAAGATGGGTAAAGCAGTAAAGCTGTGACAGCAGAGGGCACGGGTTTAAGGTCTCTGGTAAGCATAAAATGTTCAAGTACTTTTCTTGTAATTTTGATCAGATAACTCCTAACATTTCCAGTGATTTAATGATTCCGTAGAAAGTTAAGAAATGTATTTAAGACCTGACAAAGTAACAGAAAATTGTTCATTTAAAGAAACAAACTGCATATTTGTGGCCTTCTTACAATAAGGATGAGGCAGACATGAGAATTCCTCAGCAGACGCTTGGAGTGAGAGCAGAACAAAGGAAACAGATCCACAGAGCTCTTTTAGATTATTTCTCTAAACTAGGTGAATACAGACTTCATCCTGATGAAAGCAACATTTCCCCTGGAAATTAAATCCAAAGCACAGTAATACCCAATATTCTTGTACAGAGCCCAACTCCATGGGACCTCTCCCAGAGGATGTGTGAAAAAAGAGCCAGACTAAGCCAGGGTCTGGTTGTGACAGCAAACTTGGTCCTGTGTAAAATACCTTCACACTTGCAAAGCATGCCTGGTTATGAGCCAAGGAAATTCATTTCAGATGTTATATTTTTGCCAAGTATTTGTGGCACTAAAATACTAACTGCATAATTTCTGCTCCTTTTGCTGGAGTAGCAATGAATACAGGAGATTCAGCAGAATTAGACTGAAATAATTAAGCATAAGATTTTCAAAAAGGATCCTGAATTAGACATTGTGTATCCCTAAGCATACCTACTGCCATGTGAGGGAAATTCAGAAGTCCCTACTTGTTGAATTGTGGATTGCAATATACACAGAAATGTATACATCTAGAAGTACACTCTTACTTTGGAGACTAACCAGTAAGTTTCTGAGACAGGCAACCATAGGGAAATTCAAGGGTAACTGAATTAGCCTGCAATTCTGCTAATGTCATCATGCAAAAAAGGAGAAAAACAATGTTCCTTTCATTTTTGTGTGCTTGTCCTTGTGATACAAGACATGCTCCTCAAAGAAACCTTGGACAAACTGGTGCTGTGTAACCTAAAGGTGCCAAAAAAAATATATATAGGAGAGTCAAAAAGCATGACAATGATGTTGAAATATGTAAAATGCTGCTGTTAAGAGGGTGGGAACCATCTCTTCTCCATGTTGTAGTGAGTATGGCAGGGCTGAAATACAGTAAGAATTTATTTTGATATTAAGACATAGTTTTGAACAATAGAGGTTGTGAAATATCAATATGGGGAGTTTAGGAGTCTCCATCTCTGAGATAGGACAAAAACATTTAGCAAAGCCTTCCTCAGGGCAAAGAACTGGCAGGGCAAAGGACTGGCATAAATGACCTTTGGTCCCAGAAAATGCCAATAGCTTTTGGAGCAGAAGGACTTTTGTTCATCTATTTTAAGGTGGCTGGAATTCCCAGCCCTTTCTTATCCAAATAGGAACTCTCTCTGGAGTCCATTGTTCGACAGGAAAATTCCTGGGTTTCACCTTAGCTGGAAGACCTAATTTCCTGTTTGATATTTTAAACAGAGCTGTATTCTCAAAGAAGAAAGTTGCAGACACCTTATTAGGAAAAAAGAACAACACAAAAGAAAAATTCCAATGCACAGTGTAGCGTGACCAAGTAAGAAACTCTACAGTGTAACACTGTCTTCACAGCATGGTTTTTATTCTTGCTAACTCCTGCAATCTAATCCAAATTGTTCCACAGAGAAACTTGGGTACCTAATGTCTCAGTAGATGCCAATGTCAACAAGTGAGGTCTCAGTGCTGAGCCCCTGAGCACTTGTTGGGTTTACAAATGACAATTCCTTGGCTGCCTTTCCGGTGACACGTGGCCCACCTGACAGCTGATGTGGCTAACCTCATCATTTAGGGTACCCTGGAACAGAGAGAATCCATCTCAAACTTACAGCAATTAATAATTCAGTACACATAGCAGAACAGGCTCAATGAGAGTGATGAGGAAAAAGATATCCTCAAATAGCCCAGACTCATGCTCTGGAAGGTGGGGCACTGCAATTTTCTGCTCCGGAGCAGAGAAGGTTATTCCAGCCAAGTGCTGCTACAGCTCATGTCAGTGTTGGCATCTCCAGCACCAATTAATGTGAGGTTAGAGCAGGAGGAGGAGGAGGAAGAACTTGCATTTCTGTGTTTGATACTGTGTCAAGACACCAAAAAGGTAGGCACTATTGCATTTTGAGTAATGCCTTTATAGTGCCAAGAGTGCTGTTCTATTTAAAAGTTTGCTTTGCTTTTTGACTCTGTCATGGATGGCCCTGTGGACTTATCTGTACTAAGGTTTTCTGCAAGTCTACCTAGATTTTTTAAGTAGTGAGTGTAAGCTGATGACTGATTAGATCCTCAGGTGGAATGCTGCCTAGAAAAGAAAAATTCTGCTTGCTTTCTAGTGATAATAGCTAGTCTCTTCAATCCTAAGAGCTAACTTGAAACCAAGTAGAACAGGACTGCACTTGATGTTCTATTTTGAACTACTTACAGCTTCTAACGCTTGCTTTGCTAAAATTTTCTGCAGCTGGTTGCTGTCCAAACATAATGTATTGATTTAATTTGAATTAGTTACGTTTGGAAGAACCATTTCCTGCATTTAAGGGAGACAATCTATACATGACTATCTTTCTTTGAAATACATCCACAGCTGAGAGAAAAAAGTAGAAAAACAGTAATTCTTTTCAAGAAATATTTTTGGATGTTCTGTTGGGGGTTGTTTTATAGCTGGTTGAGTTAGGAAAAGAAAACAGCAGTTCCTGGAAGATCTGTGCATTTTTATTGTGATTGCATAGGAATGTCTGGATGAGGGAGGATGAAGCTGGTCTCTGCAAGACTGTTGACTTATGTAGAATAGATCTTTTATCTTGTGTTCAGCCCCCATATTCCAGTCATTAATAGTAAGTGAGAACTCATCTGTTCTTACAAATAAGAAGAGACCTTAAAAAGTTGCATGGACAGCAGGTTAATAGCATTACAGCTCTAAAGGCAAGCAATGATAAGAGGACATATAACCCCAGGAGTTTTCCAGGCATGTTGCTGTTCTCTATAGTGTATATTCCCTGGGTCACCCGATAAATTGTAATTAACAGTTGCTAATGTAATTCTTCATCAGAATGCTTGTCCTGGGCTCCCTAAAGGCTGCCTGAGAGAACCTGTCCCTATAACCTATTATGATGATTTGGGTGGCATTGGGCAATGTTACTCTTTGCTTTCCTTATAGCATCTTTATGGGCTGCTCTCTACTCTATGGGTTCCTTATACCAATGTGTCTCGTGTCAGAGAGAAGCTTTTGAGTGCTGCAGGGAGATCTGAATAAAGCTCCTACAAGAAGGTGCTTTCTCAGGAAGGACATCTCCGTAAAGGAACTGTGTACTTTGCACAGCTCCTTGCTGATTTGCTGTTTCCCAAAGATACATAAATAGACCTAACAAAAAAGCACAAGACATGGAGTACTTTGCAACCTCTGTCTGATGTCTCCTGGTACAGGATTATATATTTTCAAGAACTCATAGCTGTTCCAGTTTTTCTGATGGGAGCAACAGCCATAGATTTTGTAAGATAAAAAAAAATATCTTGGCAACAAACTTCATGAGGTGGTTATTCCCAACATTTCTGTAGCTAGAACAGAAGTCAAGACTGCATTTAATGTATAGTTTTTTAAAATGATAGGCTAACTTATGAACCTGTAAGAGAAAGAAGACCATTTACAATAGCATGCTGCAGTAATTAAGGGTATTATTCATAAGCCAGTTCCTCCAAAAAGCCTTTAAACTTTTACCACCCACTCCTTCTCCTCCCTCAGCTTCACAGTTGCTTTTCCACTTGATTATGGTGATACAAAGAGTACTCTTCAGGAGGCCAAACTTGAGGACAGCCATCCTGTCTTCCCAAGGCTTGCACAGGCATTCCTAACACCTACCTTTCATTGTTTTTTGGCACTTGTGTAAGTCAGAATCAAAGTGAATGCCTAAGTCTCAACTGATTTAATTTATTAGTGAATATTTATTAAGGTAACGCACATTCATATTGGCACGGGTGCTGCAGCACGTACTTCAGTCACAGTGCCAGCTGCAGATTTCAGAGAGCTCAGTTTGCAGCCTGGATGTGCTGTTATGACACCGTTTTTCCATGTGGTATTCAATTTAAACCCAGCGATGCTGTGATCCACTGTGCTTGCAGCGGAGCTCCTTGAGCCGCCTGATCCCGGGGCTGCTCGAAGGGAGCCGGGCTGTGCTCATCCTCAGGCCCGGGAGTGTCACCAAAGCACAATGACAGGCTCTGCCAGACAGAGGCTCGGTGCCCTCTGCGGCTCGCTTCGTGTGCGAGCTCCTTTTCCCGCGGGAGTCATTCACCCCACAGATGCTGATGGCCGGAGAGCCGGGAAGGAGCGGAGGAGACAGCGGGGGAGGCAGCGCTCACAGCGCCCTGTTCCCCTTAAGCCAGGCAGGGACAGCGTGGGGACAGGCAGGGACAGCGGGGACACAGGCAGGGACAGCGTGGGGACAGGCAGGGACAGCGGGGACACAGGCAGGGACAGCGTGGGGACAGGCAAGGACAGAGGGGACACAGGCAAGGACAGAGGGGACACAGGGAAGGACAACGCTGGGACAGGCAAGGACAGAGGGGACACAGGCAAGGACAGCCCGGACACAGGGTGCCACCTGCCCGCGGGGACACGCAAGGACAGCCCGGACACAGGGTGCCACCTGCCCGCGGGGACACGCAAGGACAGCCGGCAGCGCCTGTGCTCTCTGGCACGGCTGCGCAGCCTCTGCCTGCCACCCCCATCCCCCAAACAACCCCCACTGCCCAGCGTGCTTGTTTCAATAAGTTTAAAGGAATTCAAGTCTGAAGAGATGTGATTGGGAAGTTTATTCATATTGAATATTGAGTTTATTCATATTCATATTGAGTTATTCAGTGATCACTGTTCATTTCTGGATAAATGAGGGGACACTCTGGTATGAAGTTAGTTGCCCCTCCACTCCCTCAAAGCAGAGGAATAGGTGCTGTCCTTGTATCTTAGAGACAGACCTTGAACCTCAAGACCTTTTGAGACCCAGATCAAGGCCATCCTTCCCATGAGCTGCAGTGACAGTCGTGGTCCCCACCCAGCAGAACCAGGTGCCAGAGCACAGGCAGCCCCAGCAGGGACAGAGAGAGGCATGCCAGGTGCCCCACTGCGCTTCACAGCAATTCGAGGAGTATCATAAAACTGCCCTGCAGCTTCAGCTATCCCACAGATAAGTCTGGAGAGGGATCTTCGTGTAGTTTTAAGGAAGGACTAAGACCAAGAAACATTAATCTTCAGATACTGACAAGCTGGAGAATGTATCAATCCCACCACTGACTATAGGATAAGTATGCAGGAGATTAAACTGGGTACTTCTGTTTCATCAGATTCTTGTTCATGTCCCAAAGACACACATACAGGTAGATCTATCCTGTCCCACGGCCAGCCAGTCACATGGACATCACTGTGGGAAGAGGTATGGGAGGCAGGGTCAGTGGTCTTTGTGTTCTGCATGCCCCGGGGGTGTGGGATGCTCAGTGCTGTCTCTCCAGGGTCTGTGCCTTTGGTTTCCTCCTGCCATTGCTTTTTCTTACTCCTCTCCTGTATTTGCTCAGCATCTATTTTTCCAACATCCTTATGGTCATAGACATTTTTTGCTGATTCCTCACTAGACTGAAAAAAAATTGCACTTTATCACAGTTGCTGGAATATCGGGGGATTGAGAGACCATTGTGTAAAGTGATGGGAAAGGGCTCTCCAGCACTCTGAAAGCTTTAAAAGTACTGCTTTCAGTTTGGAAGGGAATTTCAACTAAAACCACTGAAAAGCTCTTCAGAAAACACTGACTGTACATTGTTTTGTGATTGTTCCCACATCCCTCATAGTTCTCAACCACAGCTCTGTGCTTGAGGCTAGATAGACATGGTGGGTATTTTTGCTCTTGCTAGCAGTGGGATAGCAGGAATGCAAGCTTCCCTTTGATGCCCAGAATCAAAGTATTGACAAACAGCAAGAGAGGAGTGTGAGTTTTGAGGTTGTATCTTCCCTCAAAATAGGAAAACTGCCTATCTCCAAGTACTCTTTTCCCAGTACTCTTTTATTCTTCTCATGGATTTGTTGGTATTGTTTTCCTTTTCTCTCCTTCATACAGGAAATAAGCCTGAGCTCTCTCACACTTTGATATGCTTGTCATGCTATCTGTGCAGAAACATTTCAGACTCTTTGTACTGAGCACTTAATTTCTCAGCCACATCTTTTCAAGAGCTGGCAGCCTGCAGAATAACTTTGAAAATAATTTACTTCATATTGCAGCAGTCCTGTGTACTGGAGCTGTCTTTAACCATTCTTCTGGTACCACAATGTAATACTGATTTTGTTTCTGTCATCTTCAGGTGTTTGGTTAGCTCGTAGAGCAGCTGTAACTGCACTACATTTTGCAGCATGGATCAGCAGCTGGTGTGGGTGCACACAGCAAAACAGCCCTTGGAATTTCTGAACAAAGATCTCACAAACGGTCACTTTCGATTTGCAGGGAACTTAAGTAAGATCATCCCTCTTGCCTTTTATTTCTATGTTCTTGTTTTTCTACTGTAGTTATTTTAAAATAACAATTGTTTTGGCTGTACTATTTGCATAACAAATGGGATTATTTTGCCAAGTTTTGGCTTCCTGAAGAGAGAACTTTTCCTTTGTAATCTGCTTTTCAAAAAGTGACAAGTCATTCCCTGAGCTAGTTTCTGTTTCAGTTTTCACTTGCTTTTCTGATGTTGTGTTTCCATGAAACAGGGGAGTTTGGGCTTTGGTTTCTTTTTTCTTATACAGCCCTAGTTTGAAAATTGTGTCAGAAGCAGGAGGCAATGGAAATCTGGATGTGCTACTGCAGGTCAGTAGAAGTAAATCACTTTCAGTCCTTGGTCCAGGTACTCTAAGCTTGATCCAGCTCTACTCTGCACTGCTGACTGCAATGTAGACACATACAGACTCTTTGGAAAACTAAGTGCACAGTATAATCAGTCCTCCTACTTGAGCCAGTTAAGAACAAAAAATTATGATTTATGCTAACCACTAGAGCTAATGGCAGTCTGAGTTGAGCCTTCAAGACCTCTCCTAAAGAAAATGTGACTCACTCCTCTGGGATTTTTTTAAAACCATCCTTTTTATACTGAGGTTGGGAAATTCCAGTGTGATGGAAGAAAAAATTATCATTTTATTTCACTGTAAGAAATTTATGAGGTTTGGTGGGCTCAGTGTAGTTCAGACTGGTCAGTTCCCTGCTCCACTGAAACCCTGAGAGGTGGACTACCTTCATTTCTGCTGGTCAGATGCTTCACTCAGAGACAAAGCCAGAAGCCAAGGGAAGAAAAAGTTGAAGTCAAGCATCTGCCAACACAGCTTTAAGCTACATTCATGCCTTCCTGGATGGGACATGGTACAGGGAGCAGCCTATCTACCAGGGCTGGTGAGAGCATGGAGCTCTCCTTCCTTCCTGTCTTGGCTGTGCTTCTACACAACTGCATCCCGTAAAAGATGGCCCAGCCAACACCACTGCTGGGCTGCTTTTCTGGAAGGCAGATATTTTACTCTCTTATATATGTGGACCCTGGCCAAAACAGGACAAGGAGCAACACAGTGTGTGAGGGCTGTGCACAGACAGCTCACACACAGGCCATTTATACAATGCCAGGTGTTAATCAGTCCATGGGCGCACAATTTGGCCCATGGCTATTAAACCATCTGAATGCAGCAGCCTGAAGGTTTTCCTTCAAAAAGCAGCACAGTGTGGGGATTTTGGCAATACAGTAGTGGATTAGACAGAAAATGCAGCTAGATTAGAGGCTCCAAAGCTGGGTGGAAGGTTTTTGAGTGCTTAGCATGGATGGTGCTTAAGAGCTGCACAACATAAACTGTGTCTGGGCAAAACGTTCTGTGTCACTGAGACCTTTAACAGGTCAAGTGTGTGAAACATGCAATGAGTTCAAAGCTACATCCTGCCTTTCCTTTCAGGCTCCTGCTTGAGGCCATACACAGATTTTCAGGTGTTTCCAGAGGCCTGTTCTGCCTTCCCAGGTACCTCACTTCCAGCTGTGTGGCATTTTGGAGGAACTCCACACGGCTGTGGGCACCCAGCAAAGGCAGGGGTTGGTTGCCAGCCTCTGGCACCCTGTGGCCAGTCCCACCTTGCCCTCTCCAGGTCCTGTGGTCAGGTGGCAGCCATGGGACCCTACCCCACACACCCACCCACTGCTGGGCAGGCAAGAGCAAGCACAGGCAGGTCTCTTCCAGTCTTGGCCGAGTCCTGATACTGGCTGCAGATGTTCTCCAGGGAGCTGATGACAGAGCCAAAGAAAGTCATCTTTCTTACTGTGTAACCTGGAAAAATCAAACCTTTCCAGCAAAGTCTCCCCTTCTGTTGAAAGACTGTGAGATTTGCACAAATGGGTGTGTGGGAGGGAAAGGCCTCACAGCAAAGCTGCCAGCACTGTAGTGACCCTTTGAATTTGGGAGTTGAGTCTTCTGCAGTTTGTGATGGAAGAAAGGTCAGGTGTTTTTTCATGAGAATGGTCTCCTTTATTCTAGTTTGCTAATCTGAGTAAAAGCAAACCTAAACATGACATCTACATACTGCACAATAAGAAAGACAGAAGACATGTGTTATGCACTTTTTAATGAAAAAATGTTCTCATTGTATCAGTTTCTGCATTAAAAAAGCATCATACACTCTGAAGGATGCCTTCCAGAAATGATGGCTCTGTTGTGCTGTTAACCCTTCAGCTCCTATTTCTTTGAAGGGTTCTAACATTCAAAGAGGCTTACAAACACTGCTGAGAACAACAGAGATAATAATTTTTACCTAGAACAGGGAGCTTTTTGTATAGAAAACTTGCACACATATACACACAGAAGTGCTTTTATGAAAGATAGAAATTGTATTTGCAGCAGAGTAGAACCTACACAGCAACACCTCTATTTCAAATTCATCAGGTGTAAGGCAGGTAACTTTTTTTTTTCAAGTACTCTTCCTGGTACACTTTTGAGACTCATAACACCAGAGGTCTCCCTTCAAAAAAAAAAGGAACATCCTGCATTTTTAATGTAAGTAAAACCTTACATTGATTAAATAATGCAGGACTATGCATTTAAACTATGCCTTTTCTTCAAATAATTATAACTTTTTTCCTTTTGTAATGAATCCTATAGCTGGAGTCTCATATTGCACCTTTTAGTAAACAAGTCATAAAACTTCTTCCAGTCCTTAACCAAAAAGGGCTAAAACTTCTTTTAAAGGAAGGATACTGCTACAAAATTTGTAATTATTACTTTTGCATATAATAACTTACTTGAGTTCAATCAGAACTGCCAATGAAAATTCCATTTTGTTATTTATATTAGAAAAATATTAATTCAGAAATAATTTTCAAATTACTCTGCACTAGGTCTCTTCCAAACTACTAGTACAGACTTTACTTAGCTCAGCACTATCATTGTAAGAGCTGCTGCCCTCTTGAGTGCAAGTTTTGCTCTGCTCAGTGTCAGGATTATAAGACTTTCCCCCTTCCTGAGAGCTGGAAATAGCTGCCTTCAGTTTTTTGTCAATTTTATCAGCTGCAGCACACATTTTTAACTCTCTCAGGCTGTTCATCAGGGTTCCATAGGCTCCCTTCATCCCATGACTCTGATACCAGACTCGAAACAGCCTAATCTTCTGTTCAGATGTATCACCAGGACAATCCTGAATGCTTTGGTCTATGGCAGGTTCTGATACTCGGTGGTGACGAACAAATTTCTTGACTTCTGCGAGTGTCATCTCTGCCACAATACCAGGAACGTGGCTGCTCAGGTCAACATCTAGGAGTGTGAGAGGAAATGAGTGCACCTGGCACTTGTATCTTACTGGGTTTTATCACCTGCACTCAGATTTGATACTTCTATCCAAACCAGATGAAGTTTCAGGTATTTGGGACTCAGTATGTGTGAATTTTTACAATACATGGCAGATCTGTTTTAACATGTTCCTGCCAAATGCTATGTATTTCAAATATTTAGGCTTGCATCAATATTGCTTTCTATCACCTAAAACAGAGTATCAGTTCCCTCTGTAACCTATTCTGTCCTTCTCTATTGTTGAAGTGTGGTCACCTCTCAAGTTTTCTCAAAGTATTGTTGGGAGAGGTCCTGAAACAGGACAGGTCTCCTGTTGTGATACAGCCTTGGAGCTTGTATTTTTTCCTGTTGAGTATCAGTCCTGTGGATTTTCCCCTGAAAATAATGTGGGTTTGTGGATCTTCAATCCCACTGTGGGACTGCTCACTTACCATAATCATCCATTATAGAAACATAGTTTGCTGTTTCCTAGTGTCTGTATCACATGCAGAACTGAAATTCACTTGTAGACAATGAGAAATTGCTCCCTACACAACAGAAATCCCTCCTGAGGCAAGACCTCCATGATGCCACTAAGTGTTTTGATGATGCCACTTCTTTAGTAAGTGTTCACTTTTGTGCTGGAATGACAGATCTGGACAGTGGCAAAGTCTACACAAAAATACTTCTGTTTGTTGGTTTTGTTTGTTTAGGGCTTATGTATCTGTATCTCTGTTTTTTCTTTCTACTGAATTTTGAGAAGTTACTTGTCTCTTACCTGTATCTATGAGAGGTACATTCTCCTGAAAAAAAAACCAAACAAGACAGAAATAAGCAGAAACAAGCAGATAAAGAAGAGGATAAATCCATTTCATGATATTTCTCTGGTTTTCTTTCAGTTTTATCCATGATTCCTGTTTTATGAGTGAGAGAGTCAGATCAGACAGACAGACCTCTTTGGACTGGGTAAGTTTGAGGAATAAACTCACAATTGCTATTGCCTAAAATTATGCATGGGGACAGGAATATCCTGGGCTGGTGATTTATGAAGTTTTGATCGTGGTCATGTGACTTAGGAAGCATTCCAACAATCCTGGAGAAGTAATGCAGGGCTTCTCTTACTTCTCCCAAAAGAGTCCTGGTGGTGAAATTTACTTCATTCATGTCATAGAAGAGATGTTTGGGGAGACCCAGTGCAATTTAAATGGAAAAAAGTTCTTTGCATAAAGCTGAGCTTTTACTGATCAAAGCAACAATACTTACAAAGGGCTCTGGTTTGCAAACCACATTATTTGGGTGCCCAATGATTGTAAGATATTTCTGTCTTCTCTTGCCTGAAACAACAAAAAAGTAATTTTTAAAATCCAGGGCAGGACATCTCTCCTTTGGACTTCAAGAATATAAAATTGTATTTGAATAAGCATCTGAATATCTCATTCAGGGAATAACAGGAATAAGTAGGAAATCACTTACGCCACCATATTGCTCCAATAATTGCTACTGCTACCAGTGCTACCGAAATTACCACAGCAATGGTCAACCACAGTGCTCTGAGTTCTGCTGGAACATTGGAAAATTTGCATAAAAGTTAACTCAAGAAATGCAGCACATCAAATTTTAAACAAGACCATGTCAGATTTTAAAAGCCATTTATTTTTTCCTAATGACATAATAATTTTTTCCTACTGTGAGTTGCCCCTAAAAAGGAGTAACAGCTCCCACACCCACACAAGTGATAGGGGAAAAATCATGCTCTGCAGGTCAGTATGAGGCCCAGTAGGATTAATGTCCTGAGCTGTCAGGAATCACTAGGGCCAGTGTATAGAACAGGACAACTGCAATTGCCTCTCAAAATACAGCACATGATGGACCTTGCTACATTTTAAAATGGTACCTTTTGTTCCACATACAGTGTCTGAAGAAGGAGTACATTGTTTTTCAATCACACCACTTTCACATCTGCAGAAAACATGAAAACAAATTATTAGGGGAATTTTTCTCTCATAAGAGAGCAAATCAAAATCTTCTAAGATTCCATATTTTGCTGATAAATATGCTGGTTTTATATTCCAAACCCTTGATTGTGGGATTTGGAATTTAACAGGTATGAAAATGGCATGGAAATTTGTGGCAGTGGGAAAACATATGAAATTATTTTTCAGTGTAACACTAGATCACACAAAGACAACAGGAAAGCTCAGATACACTTTTTATTATTTTATTACACTTTTTGAAAAGCATATACAGATATCAGTGGATATATAAGTTTTTCTGCCTTTGGGAAACCTTCATGGCTGCAAATTGAGTTGACTGAACTCAGTCAGCTCAGGTGCAAAGGAAAATCACAATGCTTTCCCTGAGGTTATAGATTACTTTAGCCTTTGTCTTGAAACCAACTGGAAAAAAATGTCATTACATATTAACAATTTCATATGATGTGATGAAGGCATGAACTTACGTGGTGCACGGATGGCAATGGTCACATCTTACAGAACTGCAATAATAGTTCTTTGCACAGGCACACTGTGTGTCCTCTTCTGGGGTACAGTTCTTTACAACCTCCAAACCTAAAAATAGATTTCTTAAAGTCTATTACTTTGAAAAAGCAGGTTTCTGCCCACAAAGTCTTGTCCTCAGACTTGCTGCTAGCTCCACCTCTGCTGGTGCTGGAGAGGCTTAGCTTTGTAATACACACACAGAGCTTTTCTAAGGAGCACTGGGAATATGGAGCAGTCAGAGAGACCTCTGCTGGACAAGAGTCAGAAAACTCATCACGCAATACAGCTCTTGCCAGAAGAGGACTCATTCAGCACAGCCAAATCCCAACTTCTTTTCCCCCTTCAGAAGTGTAAAGCCAGAAGGAAAAACAGATGACACAGCCAATCTCCCCACTGGATAATAGAGATGGGTTCTTTGCACTCCCTGACAGACAAGCTTTCCTTTTCCTTGAAGACCTTGAATGATGAGGAATTCCACTCTCTCTTTTTTGGCTAACATATCCATGTTAAGCATTCTTCTTAAGAATCAAAACAAATGATTAATTTTCTCCTATCAGTTTATTATGATGATGCTATTTCCGTCTATGACAAAAATACTTCTGCATTAAAAATTACTGTATCTACCTGCTATGAAAGGTAGTTACATATCTACCTACTATTTTCATAGACATATTAAAAACAGAACAAATTTTTGACTTACTACATTCAGTGCCCTACTGTAATTTGAAACTACTTTGTTTCAAAATTTGATGAAGCTCTACTGTGAAACCAGAGCTGAAGTAAGTCACAGAAATAGCAAACATGAATGATCACAAGAATGGGTCACATGGAACTTCAGTGGTAATTTTCCTCTTGCCTATTGTCAGTCTACTGACTTCTCTTCAACTACATTACTGTCCGTGGAATATTGTGACTAACCATCCCATTACCCTTTTCCTCCCTTCAGTTTAAATAATTGTGACATCATATAAAATACTGAATTGTTTTGCTCTTACCAATTTCAGCACCCAGGCAAAAATGCTTATTATAGTAGCAAATGAGAGGAAAGTTTTCTAACCATATTGAGGTCCTAAAGGAAGGGGAGAGCACTAGAGATTGATATTCCAACAGGTGATCTGAGTACAACCGTATTTGAGTTGAGAACTGTCTCTCCATTCACTAAACTTGATTTTGGGTATGAGGAATGAAGAACTATAATTCTCTAAATCCAAGCAGAGCAGATCCACAGGACACCTGGTGAAACTGGTAGGAGATAAGTTTAATGGATTAAAAAAAAAAAATCTGTGATGGGTATTTATGCTGTCACCCAGCAGGTTCATGAACAAAAAGGGCTCATAAATAGAAATTATTAGGTAGGGATAGATCTTCTAATGTCCTTTCCCTCAGATGTGGATGCTGACAGACTGCAGGGACAGACCACAGAGAGCAGACAGGTTTGTTTGTGTTATCTCTAAATAGCACCTCTTGCCCCCACTGAATGCAGAATACTGGGGCAGCTGGGCCACTGGTCTGCCCCAGGGGGGCTTGCCTTATTGACTTGCACATGTATTTACACAGCATCTTGAGTGCTTCAAAAGACTAAAATCCATTTCAAATAATACTATAAATTATGTGAAAGACTACAAACAAGCCATCATTACTTCTTATACCCCTGTTTCAAACAGAGGGTGAAGAAGAGGGAGAACTTGCCTCCCTTGACTCTAACCAGTTTGTACAGTGTCTGACTTGCAAGGACTTTGGCTAAGCAAAGGCAGATATAAGGAGAAATAATGGACCAACTATTTTGCTTCCTGCTTTGTGCTTGATGAAAAGGAACTGGAGGATAAACTTATTACTTTCTCATAAATTCATTCATGTTCTGCCACTAAAAGTTTTGAATCTACATGCTGAACCCCGATTAAGCTATTGTGGAGACTTTTCAGTGGAATCCTGTATGAAAGCAGAGTCATTGTTACTGTTGCTATTTCTACAGACATACCAAATGTGCTGTCACACAATTTGCATCTCCAACACTTGTCCAAGTCATTGGGGTGATCTATGAATTCCTTTCCTTTCTCACATGGAACACAGTGTTTGATAATATCTGTTGGGCAGGAGACATTTTTAACAAAACCTGTAAAGACAGAAAACCAACATTTTAGAGAGAAACCACCAGCTCTAAGACTAACATCAGAATTTCACTTTTAATCCCTAGTCCTTTTTGATTCCAAATATGGAATGTATATTCTTTGTGCATGTGTAAATGCACTTCAGGAATGTAGTATACATAACATTTGATTATCCCCACTCTCCCTCCAATTTAATACTGAAGGAGAACACACCAAACAAAACTGTACATGAAAAATTGGAAAACCCATGAATGTTTGGAATCTTGCAGGCAAAACCATGTGTTTTCACTTTTTCAACCTCTTTCAAATATGTATGTTAGTTCTTGGCTCTTTTGTAACAAGCATGCTATGAGAGAACTCTCTGTAGTGAGAAGTTATCGGTGGGCTGAGCTCAGGAAATATCCCTGAAGTGGCTTATGTCCTGTAACAAAAAAAGATACAGCTGGAATGAAACCACCTCTTGCCACTTCAGTACCCCAGCACAAACCAATTGTGCATGCTGTGGTGTCCCCTGTTAATGACTTCTCAACACAGTCTTGCAATGACACTCACCACTTCTACATTTCTTGCAACACTGAGTGTCTAACTGGTATTCATCCTTGTTGCAGTTAACTTCTCTCCTGGAAATGATCCTCCTATTGTATGTTATTAGAGCTTCAGTAGAATTTTTGCACTGTGTTTCAATAATTGAGACAGCCACCTAGGAGAGAACAGAAAATTAGACAAAAAAAAACTGTTTAGGACTGTAGGTGTGTTTTAGTACTAGCAGAGTCACATTAATAGTGTTACTCTATAACTAAACATATTGATATTCACTCCCTTATTAAAACTGTTCATTACTTTAAATTTAATGGACAATGAGGGCCCATATCAAAGCCATGAGCCCTACTACTACAGACACTCACCTTTCAAATTGATTTACAACAGATCCATTTCTTTGAATTTTTGCATTGTCAAGTTAAATTGAATAGTGCTTGGGGTTTTTTAGTTTGTTTGTTTTTATTTACGTTATTAGGCAGTAGAGCTTTACTAGCCTAATTTACTAGTGCCTCTCTGCCTCTTTTCATTATAATAATAAATCACTGGGGCCAGAGGCCAAACCATGTTTTTTTATTATTTTGGAAGAAAGAAGAAGAATGATAAGAATAAATCTGGTATAGTTTGCATTCTTCTCAGCAACATTTTCTGGGGAATTCTATATTTACTCTGCCTGCACTAAATATGAGATGTCCATAAAATGGAGCTACGGCTGCTGACCATAATTTCAGTTAGATGCAGAAAACTCTTATGTTAAATTACTGAAAAATAATTTTGGATATCAAACTGGGAAGGAAACGTTTTCTGTAGCTAACTAACTGATGTAACCAATTGCCTTCTACAGGTAGCCACTTCTTTTGATCCTCTAATCTATTCACAAGTAAGAAGGTGGAAAGAATTTTATTTCCTTAGCATCTGTTTAAAATGTATATAATGTTAGTTTCTGGACTGAAATTAAGAAGGCCTTTCTTTGCACCTGGAGGTGAAGCTCCAGCAGCTGAAAGAGCATAATTAGCACTGGAGGAACCCTGGGTATGGATGCTCAGCCCATCACTCCCCCTGTTTGTTCCTCCCTCTTCCTTTGCTCCCTAAGTTTTCAGGATGCTCTCCTCTGAATCCCAGTTGTAATGATGTTGAAATATTAAAGTCTCCACAGAAGCTTTCAAATGGATGTGTTAAATTAGTGTGATCTGTTTTCTTTTTGCCTAGAAGAACTGTCTCACTGAACACTGAATTAGAAAGTGCAACTAAAAAAGAATTACTAAGATATAGTCAGGGAAGTACGACCAGTCTGGTTTGGCTTTTCATAAAGCAGTATGAAGAAAATGTCCAGAGAATCATGCAGAAAATAGGATATAATCAAAGAAGGAAACATATTTCTAAATTACTAATACCAGTAAAGCTTAGCTGATTTTAGCAAATGCCTGTGAACATAGTGTGTGCAGAGACATGTGTTCCCTTACATGAACAAAGCTCTCTGACTCTTGTTTATGCTTTTATACAAATAAGCTATGCTGGTATGAGGGGCTACAGAAACACAACATTTTTAGATGGATGCCCTCTGCTCCTGCTCACAGAGATGAACTTCCTGGTACACTTACAAGAAGTGGGGGTCACTTCTCAGAATCTGACACTTAAGCAGCACCAAACACATTGGTTCTGCTTGCAGGGATGCCTTACAACGTCTTCCTGTAGAAGGAATAATGATAAAACTGTGAAGACTTTTTTTCAAAGCAACATCCTAATTTTTTCAAACTTTCTTTTTCCTCCTGGATTTGAACACTCTTAGGGGCAATCGATTTGCTATTTACAAATTTAACTGTGTCTTACAGGAAAAAAAAAAAAAAAACAAACAGAAAAGAGTCAATAGTCATTGAGCTTCCTGTGCACACCTTAGTTGGTTTTTCTGCTGTCACTGAGCAGTAATCACTACTATTGAAAAGGAAGCAGTTTAGGGGCTTTTACACAACAGGGATGATAGGTGCTTTTTATGACGCATGCACTCCAGGAGTGGTTCTATGTTTTCAGTCCAGAATGACTCACAGAGGCTCCCTCTTAACCTAAAAAAAAATTAGTTTTTGTATCTAAACTGAAGACTTAGATTGCACTAAGCAATCCAAGCAATGGGAATAAGATCAATCAGTTGGGGACATCTACCTTAGCAGAACTCATAAAATTTATCATATGAGCCCAAAGTTTCTGGTTTCCCTGCATTTGCATTGCCCAGACAATGAAAAGAGTTTTCTACCTGCTCCCTCTCCTTCATTCCAACAGTCTCCTCCAAAATGCTTTCACTAGCAGGTATTTGCTAAGGACACTTTTATGAAACCTGTTTTCATCTGCATTTCCAGGGCACAATGACAAGAACTTTAATTTCTTCGAATACTCATGTCATTTTGGGATTCTAAGGCCTCCAGTTCTTCTTCTATGAAAGTATTCTTCATAACACATCAATCTATTTCAACAGAAAAGCTTCTGCAAGACACATCTTAAAGGTATGAAATCTCAGCTTTGGAAGTGTGTGAAAATGTAATTTGCATACAGGACTTTTTAAAACTTTACAATGTTAACCCTGAGGAAAAAAAAGTCTCTGTTTTCTCCTGTTATCTTTATAATACATTTTATTTTTAGCAAGCCATTTCTCCCATTTCTAATCTATAAATGCTGATGAATGAGAAGACTGATGGCCACAGGTGGCCCTTTTTTTTTCCACTCCACATTTGTTACCAAGGACTAAGGTGTGTGAGCTCATCAGGGGCTTTCTAAGTGTTAAAAAAGGAGGAGGGGGGATTTTTCTTACTTTTTTTTTCCTTGTGGAAGTTGGGTTCCTAGAACTAGCTCCATCTTAATACACTTTCCTCTGTAATCAATCTCTCTTGTATTAACTCTATCAGGATGGCCTTTTCTAAGAGTAATTTCACTCAAAGAGTAATTTTTAAAGGATTCTCCAATGCAATTCTTTCACTATGACAGTAAATTTCTGCTTCCAAAACCTCCAGTATAATTTCTTCCAACTCTTTTCTCCTATCAAGGCAGAATTTCATAATTAGCGCCAAAATAACCTCTAAAAACAGTATTTCACATTCTAAAATCTTTTACAAAAAGAGCAAAAATAATCCATTTCCATTTTATAAAGCCCAACAATGGGAGTTTGTATTTCCCCACAACTAAGAGCACCCTGAGCTTCTTAAATTCCAAGGGAAATATGTGTGTTTAGTGTCTGTGACAGCAAATAGCCTCAGACTGTCCAGCACCTTAAACACTCACTGTCCAAATTCAGTCCATTACCCTTTCAAATCTCAGCTGACTCACATGCAAACTGCAACAACATATTGGGGCTGGGAGTTGTATGATTGGTTATTTTGTTGGGTTTTGCTTTTTAGAAGTATTGTACTACTGAGCACCTAGTAAATACTACACTATGTGGGGAGTTGGGAGTGATATTAACAGCTCTCACCTCACTTCATTGAGGCTAAGCACAAATTAGAGCTTGACAGACAGAAATCTAGCAACTCTCACGCTTCTCCTATTGTAACACTAAATGGTTTTCTCATTACTTTCTCTTTGCTCAGCGAGTTAGTGCAAAGATAAAAGTGATTACTGAGGAAACATGCACAGACATGTTTCCAGAATTGGGGCCCTTATACTTTTCACTTGAGTCTTGGGTCATCCCATCATTTTATGGCTGTTTATGCATGTACACTTAAATGTGAGTATTAGTTTTCCATGATCTGAGGAGGAAAGATCAATGCAGTAATGTAGGAGCCTTGTTTTCAAAGGTACATCTTCTGAACGTCCAGACAACTGCCTGCTCTGTAGTCATATCACAATTACAAAATATTTACCTAACAGTTCACTCTCTGGCCTATTCCTTTAGAGTGCTGTTGAGGTGATTTTATGATGGTACTCGATTCCCTGGTGGCTGCTGTGTGCCCAGAAAGGTTTCAGATGAACCAGGAGCCTGGGAGCCCCAGCCCATCTCTCTGCTGTGCTTCGGGCTGTGACTCGGACTGTTACCTTGCTGCCTTTGCTCCATTGGTATTCTTGCTTGCTTAGGCAAGGAGCTTTTTTTTATCTTTTTTCACCTTTTCCCCTGGACTTCAGCAGAGATCCTTTAGTTATTTCTTGTTTTTTAGGGTTTTTTTTTTTCCACTTGAACTGTTTCGGCTTGCAGTCCGGTGAGCCCACGGGGGCGGTGGGAAAGACCCAGGCCAGCAAAAGAAAGGACACTAAAACCAGTTTCACCTGCTGTGAGGAGCAGACAATGCCAGGAGCTCAGCAGGGTCCTATCTGCTTTTTGCCTGAGCTGCTGTGTGGATTTTTTCCTTCCCTTCCCTGAGACAAAGGGAGCAGCCACCATCCTCATCGGGTGGGGGGCGTGGGGTATAAAATTCAATTTTTTTCTTTCCTGTGCCTTGTGGGTATCTTGCTTTGTTAATAAACTTTTTTTTTTTCACTTTCACCCCCTAGCATTCATTTCTCCCATTGGAAAAAAAGGATTATTGGGGCTCTTCTCTTTAGAGGAAATGTTAACTCCAGAGCATTTTCTCCTAAAATTTGTCACTAAACTAGGACAAGTGTGTCTCTCAGTGGTACATATTTTTATAGCTTTTTCTACACGGAGAACTCAGATGTTTTCTAACTTCATAGACCATTGCTATTTTTGCCTGACTACGCCTAAATCTTCTTTTACTTGAGTCCAGTGTGGAGTTCCTTGCAAAATTGAGGTCTCATTCAACAAGCCATTTCATGTTCTGATTTAACCAAATAATATTCCAAACTCTGACCATGTTTATTATTTTGTAAGTAGTGAAACAACATGCTAATTAAAACAAATAACTTTTTAAAAATAGAAATTATGTAGGAATGCTACAGTCTTTCTAAGGTACACTAAAACTTGGAAACAATTGGAAAATAAGAACAGAAATTACATATTCTCTGGAGCAGTGTTATAAAAGAAAGTATTTTTAATCTTAATATGTATTCTGAATAGTTCCAACATACTGAGCTACACTGACATTTCTGTCACTAGCTCCTGTACAGGGACAGATAATACACACTTTGGTCAGCAGATGAAAATCCTTCTTTGTATTTAATTATGCTTTGATGATTAATGCAGGGGCATGGGTAGAGCTCTCTGAAATACTTTAAATAATTTATTACCTGTAATGCAGTTAATCAGATCACAATTTGAGTGGTTTATACATTAAGACTTGATTTTAAACCAACAAACTGCGTTTGCTAGCAATAAAACTCCATTGTGAAGAGACTTCGAAGGTGAGCTCCAGTGAATGGTCTCTGAAATGGGAGAATGGGGGCTGGGGAAGGAATGGGAGCTGCACCCAGGGCAGAGCTGTGCCAGGACTCACTGCCACTGCCTCATCCCTCCCCAGCCCTGGCAAGGGGGCACAGCAGCATTGGGGTGGCTCTACCTGAGCCTGGCCAGCCAGGACATCCACACATCCCTAGATCTGCCCAGGAGCTTCCTGCCACTGCAGCTCCTCAGCATAATGCACCTGTGCCAGGGGAGATCCCTGACCTCTGCCCGTGGAGATCCCTGTGCTGTGCCAGGGGAGATCCCTGACCTGTGCCAGGGGAGATCCCTGACCTGTGCCCGTGGAGATCCCTGTGCTGTGCCAGGGGAGATCCCTGTGCTGTGTCCGTGGAGATCCCTGACCTGTGCCAGGGGAGATCCCTGACCTGTGCCCATGGAGATCCCTGTGCTGTGCCAGGGGAGATCCCTGTGCTGTGTCCGTGGAGATCCCTGACCTGTGCCCATGGAGATCCCTGCGCTGTGCCTGCGGAGATCCCTGTGCTGTGCCCGTGGAGATCCCTGTGCTATGCCCGTGGAGATCCCTGGGCTGTGCCAGTGGAGATCCCTGGGCTGTGCCAGTGGAGATCCCTGACCTGTGCCCATGGAGATCCCTGCGCTGTGCCCGTGGAGATCCTTGTGCTGTGCCAGGGGAGATCCCTGTGCTGTGCCCGTGGAGATCCCTGTGCTAAGCCAGTGGAGATCCCTGACCTGTGCCCATAGAGATCCCTGTGCTGTGCCACTGGAGATCCCTGTGCTGTTCCCGCGGAGATCCCTGCGCTGTGCCACTGGAGATCCCTGTGCTGT
>JAOTQP010000304.1:18374153-18406009 GCA_026413545.1 Cichladusa arquata | reverse complement strand
CCATGGTTTTTTTTTTTTTTGTTTTTTTTTTTTTTTTTTTTTTTGAGATCAATGGTAATTTTGATATTGCCTTGATTGAAGTTGAGATTTCACTAGCTATGCATAAAGCATATGTAAAGATATGTCAATATCTGGGGATTTCCCTCTCTCTGGGAGGCAGGGCTGGCCACCAAGCCCTTCTCCATCAGCTCCCTGATGCTGGGCACATGGCAGAGCCTGGAGTGTCACAGCTTGGGGCAGTGAAAGGCTCTTGGGACATGGAGCTCATTCCTTGCCCTCACAGCCACTGCCCCACTATTCCTGAGTGACCTGGTACAAACTCCACATTTTCTTTTAAGGAGGCTCACCTGAAAAACAGGATCTGACAAAAACAAGTTACAAAAGGGTAACTGTAAGTCATTAAAAGCAGGGTGACAGGGAATGTTTAGCCCTCATGAAAACAGTAGCTTGTATTGTATGCAGAGTAAAAGAAAACAGATGTTAGCCCTTTTTCCCAAGTGTGCTTGTCCCCTGTTCCTTCCAACCCCTTTTCCTGAAGGCCTGGCCATTTGCAGTGTGAGTGGTGTTCAGTTTCTAATGCAATAAAATGCTATAGCAACACTGCTTTATTTAAATGTGATTCAGGAAGGGGGACACATGTTTGTGCTGAAGATCTGCTAATTGAATCATTTTCTCCTTGTATTAAACAATGTGTTCATGCTGTGTAGTGAAGAGTAATCAGTGTGCAGGGAAATGATTTATATTATATTGAAGAGGGCTGAGCATTTGACCTTGTAAATGAATTCCCAGAGACAGCTAAATACACTGCAGTAAGCAACAGGCTCTAATTAGGGAGCTGGAAGAGTTGTACATAGTTCTGGTATCCTGATGTGGAAGCCATCCAGGCATTTTCAGGATCCTTGTACAGCAGTGTTTTGCAGCAGTGAAAGGAGTTACTGTGCCTTCAACAAGTTGCTAGCAAGGAACTGAAAGAAAGGGAAGCTGGGGAAATACTTTCAGGACTGACAACCTGGTAGAAACTATAATTCTGAGTCCTGGTCTTTTTTTTGGTGAAGTTACTGGCTTGCAAGAAGAACAGAAACGGATCAACAAGCAGTTGAGTTTGCAGAAATCTCCCACTGGCAGGTTAGACCTGAGTCTTGACAGTTTTTATCCCCCTTGAGACCAGTGGTACTGGTCCTGAAGTGGGCTGGAATGAGGAAAAGCTTCAGAGAATTCTGAGTTTTTCCATGTTTCAGAAGGATGGTTATGTTTGTTTCACAATTATGTATCTAAGTCTTCCTTACAGTCATAAAAGAAAGGGAACAAAATTTTTTTTTCTTCAGCCTGAAAGGGAATTTGAGCACACAGTTAAAGCTAGGCATGTAAAACATTTAGTGGAAGAGTTAAAAGAAAACTCCAAGTTTGATTGGAAAATACTTTTACACTTTCAGAAAACCAACCAAATTATTGAACAAAAATAGCACATTATCTGTACTTTTCCATAGTTCTTATGGCTGCCTGTAAGAAAGAGGAAGAAGAAACAACCTTATGTAACTAAGATACATCTGCAAAGCCAGGACCAAAAGCCTGCCTGCTTCAGGTTTTTTGTGAGGCTTTAGCATCATTTGGGGAGCAGTTTATAATGAATATGCTAGAGCATGAGGCACAGCTGTGTGCTGAGTGACCAGCCATCATCAGCTGTCTGTCTGTCTGTCATCATCAGGGTCTTCCAGGGCCAGGCAGCAGCCAGGATGAGTGCAGGGAGGTGTGACAGTGCTCCTGGGGCACAGGAGAGCACCAGTGGAGTCCTGTCCTTTCTGCAAGCTGCAGCACCACGTTCCTGGGTGTGTTTCCATCAGCCACAATGACATTCAGCAAAAGTGCCATGGGGGGATGGGGTAGGAATGCTTCTGCACAGGTCACACATGTAAAGAGCCTTCTCAAGGCTTCGTGTTATAAACAGGATTCTGTTGGGGAGGACTCTGTTTTATCTTAGATCTGTAATGTAGGTTGTAGCAAGTTATAAAAATACATACATTTTATCTGTGACCTTTTTCTGTAACTTATGTTGTTGTTCAGATCACTGATAAAGGCATTGAAGTGTATAGCCAGTGGTGGGTCCCACAGAATTCCACTCCCCCAGCAGTGATTTCCCTGCACTGTTGTGCTGTAAGGCTTCAGCTTCAGAGGCAGTTCTCATGCTACTCTGCATATGTTGGATCTGCAGGGTTTTTTTTAATGTTTTAGAATGTAAAAGAGTTTAGAGGGCTTTTACAACTATGTTTATTATATTCCTAAAAAAAATTACAAGAAGTTATTTTTATACAGCCTTATTCTCAACGCTTATTACATTATCTCCTTTTATTTTTTATTATTTAAATTCTGTATTGGCAGCTGTGATAGGTTGTCTTAGAGTGGTGTGTTCATCTGGCATGTTTGTAATTAGCTACTTGTCATTACATGCTTGAAATTTTTGTTAAACTTCCTTTCTTCCTGGGGAAAACCCCTCAAGCATTTTTAAGGGCTAATGAAAGTAAGTATTGATTTTTCTGGAGGCACTTTGGACTATTTGTAACACCTGTGTGGATGCAAGTTGTTCATGCCTGCTGCAATGTCCATGCCCAACTTTATTGATGGCTCTTTTAGCATTGTCTTGCAGTGGAGTTGAAATCAGAAAAGTCCCAAAGAGTTTTTGCAAACTTTCGAATTGACTTCTGACTTCTTTTTTCTGATACAGAAAATGCACATGTATAAAATTTGTTTGCATTTGCCACACTGTTTTTTACCTTTGCATATAACACACACTTTCACATAATGCCAATTCCTACAGTAATCTCCTTTTTGTCAAAGGTGTTTTTTAAAGTGTGTGCTCACTTTAGTCACAAAGGTGGTAGATATGTCCTTGTATATTTTGTACATTCTCTGGTTTATTGCCATGTAACACTCATTCCTTCACTGTTGTTTAGTGGTTCTTGTGTAGGTTTAAAAACCAAAGTTCAGCTGTGCTCTCAGCTGTTTGTAGGTTGTGCTGAATGACTCATACAGAAGACAAGGAAGTTGCAGTGTGGCCACATCTCCTTGTCCTGCCCAGCAGTGACACATAACCTCTCAGTGCTCTAAACCCAGTGCCAGGAGGAAGGGATGGGAGCAGGGCTGAGCCTTTGGCACAGGCAGGTACCAGCTTGGTGACATTTGTGCTGAGAGTGACTCCACAGTTTGCCACGTCTAGAGCCAAAAAGTGAAACTCTGGCACTACAGCAAATTGTTAAATTTGCTAGTGAAAGAAATTACCTTGTAGAGGTCCTTTTCCTCATAGTTTGATATTGGCTCATAGAGGAGCTGAGCTGGGATAAAACCCAGCATTCAGAGCCCATGGGGTTAATCTGTAATAGCTCCATGAAACTCACTTCCAGCAAGTTTCTCTCATGGGAACCATCTGATTTCTTACAATGTGCAAGCTCCCCTTGAAATCTTGCTCTTGGTGAGATAATAACAGGACAACCACCTGCAAAAATGGGGGCAGAACTTGTCTCCTTGTCACTGTCAGTCTGGGAATGTGCTGGTTGTGGAGCTGGGAAGTGCTGTGCAGGAAGGACCCCTGTGCTCTGCCTGTCCCACACACAAGCTGTGTCAGTCTGACTTCCCTAGAAGTACAGGATTTGTTTTCCACAGTGAGGTGGTGGGAAGATGTCATTTACATTTTGACATTTTTACATTTAAGTTTGGATAGCTTGCTGCTGCAGAGGTTCTCATCCTGGTGGGGAATCTGGCTCTTGAGAGATGTTCCACTGTAACATTATTGTGAGGCTTATGTACAGTGTCATTTTGGGCAGATATGTCAGTATGAACTGTGACCAAGCTACTGAAGTGCTGCTGATAGTTTGCACCCAGTGGGTCAGAGCTCTGCCCTGGCTGCTGGCCTGAGGGCTTATCCAGCATCCTTGCTGGATTTGCACCTCTTGGTATACACAGTGTTGCTTTGACTATCTTTCTGATATATTTGTTGTTTTCCTTGTAACATTAGGCATGTCTACACCAGTTGGAGTGTGAGCTATGGGGGATGCCTTGCAGACAAAATGAAGAGTTTATTTCTACAAAAAAAAAAAAAAAAAAAAAAAGATTGTGAAGGGCATTCAAAACTATGTATATAAACTAGGCAAATTTATGGAGGAAAAATAGAAATATATCTGCATCTATTATGCATGAGCATATGAGTACATACTGCTGTCTCAAGAAATCCTTCTATTGTACATCAGGAAGGAGAAATTATACAGGAAGAAAATTACTACTGTAGGTATCCCGTTTCTTACCAAGTATCTGCTATCAGGAAATCTCAGACACAGGATACTGAGCTGTATGGATATCAGCCTGACCCAGCAGGACTTGTCCTTATGTGCTGTTTATTTATCTAAGAAGGATGGTGGAGGAGGCATTATCTCATTTTTACTTTGAACATGTTCCTTTGATTTCTAATGAGGGATAATTTTACCACATTACCATAGAGGAAGATACCTTGTTTAGAAGATGAAGGAGGGTTATGAATTAATATTCTTCATCAGTCTACTTAAGAGGCCCGGATGGCAAACACTGTCTCCTCAACCTCTTGAAGAGCATGGGCAAAACTATTTTCTAAACTTTGTAGGTTGAAAACTGCCATATTTGAAAATGATTAGAGCAATTTTGTCTTAGTTGTTAGAGAGAGACCAGTGCAGGAGCCTGACAATCACAGAGACAGCTAATCTATGGGTCTGACAGTTAATGGTTAATCTGACACTTTACAGATGCTTACTGTGTGACAGCTGCAATGAATCAGGTTATTAGAGTGACTTTCTGCTCCCTAAAGCTTATTTATTCCTGTCTTTCTCAAAATAGGGGGTGGGCATGTGTAAAGCCTATCAATGAGATAGAGGAGAGGGCCTGAAGCCAGACTAACCAAAACATTTAGAGATTCTGCTAATGTTACGAAGATGAAAGGAATCCCCAAATAAAAAGGAGCAGAGACATATTTAGCAGAGCCTCATTCCTAAACAGCCAATTGGATGGAGGCAGGAAGGTCTCCACGCACATCTCAGAAGTTGTTTTCCCTTATAAAGTAAAGCAAAAGGATTACTTTATTCACAGTGTTCTATAGACTGGGATAAGCCTGCAGCTTCTGTCCTTCTTTACCAAAAAAGTATGGCATCTACTCACTGGTGCTGGGCCTCTGAGCTGGCATCCTTAGGCCAGCTGAGCCCATTTCCAGGGCAGGGGTGGCTCTGAGTCCCAGCACACTTTGTGTCCATATGGTAATCCACACAAGTTACTGAAAATAAAGAACTTAAGGAAGGTGTAGCTAAATTTCCACTGATGAGTTGAGAGGTGCTTGAAGTCAATAAGACAGTTCCCAAAGTGCATTGGAGTATCTAATTGCTAGTATCTCTGTTTAAAGATCGGGGGAAAGATACAGAAGAGAGAACAAATTAGTTTTTCCTCTTCTTTTACTTTCTGTGATTGTACTCCAGACATACTCCTGTGATGCAGACTGCAAAAGGGTTTAGCATGGAAAGCCAAATTAGTTCTCAGAGGCAGTTAAATAAAACCCATAGGTTTTGGCTATGGAAACAAAGAAAGAACATGAACCTTGGAGTGCAGACACACAAGGCAAATTGTGCTGTGTAGTTTCTGTACAAATGAGTGGGATAAGGACTGAAAGACAGGCAGCAGGAGCTGGTGTTGGGAGTGGCCCCCAGAGAGAAAGCTAAACTACTTTCAGGAATGGTGTTTTGTTCTTTTCCTTTAAAAACAAACAAACAAACAAAACCCCCAAAGCCCCACACCATATATACACATATGCTTCAGATGAGCTCTTGTTTGTCCATAGCTGCAGAGGAGGGTTCAGAGGTTTGATCCCCAGCATCTAGGCCTGATTCTCAGACTTTTTCTATGCAGTTCTCTTTAGGTTCTCATTCATGTCTCATGCTGAGTTTATTCTCACCTCTCCCCCTGCCCTTCTGGCAATGACCTAAGTTACTGAGAAGAAAGGTTTAAGCTACTAATCTAATTTTTTTCACATGAGCTTTTATGTATAGAAATATTTGTGCGATCATAACTTCAGCATGGAGTCACTAAAATGAAAAGAAACTCTTTTATTCTATAATGTCCCTGGAGCTGGACTGACCTAATTTCCTTGTATAGTTCACCTGTTTGCCTTCCTTCCTTCCTGCCCTGGCATTTTCCATAATGTCCCACTGCAGAGACGAGCTGCCTGCTGAGCACTGCTCTTCATTGTGCTCTGGAGCTGTGGCTGGCAGCACCTCTGCATTTTCCCTGTGCTGTGGCTGTGTATCCATTCCCTACTGCTCCCTCAGCCCCTGGGCTTACTTCTGCCTTCTAGGCTGCCTCTGCCTGTGTCTAACAAGTATCCTTCATGTGGCAGCTCCTTCCAAAGAACTGCTGTTTACTCTGTGTGACCGTACCAACAACTGCCTGCTCTGAGTGAGAATCTGTGTCAGCTGTATTTTTCCATGAGCACCCTGAACTCTTCCCTGACAGGGAAGGTGATGTGTGACCCCCAGCCAAGTAACCATTCCTCAAAGCAGCCAAGGAGGTGCTGCTGCCACCATTGCCACCAGCAGTAACTGTGGTGTGCACAAGGGTGAGGTTACAGGAATCATGAGGAAGCTTAGCAGAGGGCCAGTCTCTGGTACCAGCATGGCCACCCTTCCCTTGATGTTCACAAAAGCCTCTTGTGGAAAGCTGTTGCCTCTGTTTCTAGCTATACCAAGGAGCAGTGTGGATGATGTACCAGCTCTGCTGAAGGGTTGTTTACTTGGCTCTGCAAGTTCCCATGTGCTGTGTCCACCATAATGCAATCACCACTAAGTTTTTTTGGGAGTGTGAACTTCTGCTCAGTAAGGCAGAAAGTTTGGATTCTTTTGAGTCTTTGTCCCAGTCTAGGTATTTTCAAGATATTTCAAGGATGATGTTTCTGAAAACCTTGGAGTGTGTTTCTTTTGATCTAAAAGGTAATTGATGTTTGTATGGAAATCAGACATTATACTGCACTGAAGGGTTCTGCTCTGGGAAATTCCCCTTCCCCTTGACCCAGGTTCCCTCATCTAATACCATATGCTCTATATGAGGTATGCAAGTTTTCTCAGCTATGTTGTTGAGTGTTGTTTGAAAACAAAGAATTTGGTTTTGGCTCTCCTTTGCATGTCAGTTGGAAATATGCAAAAAGGGTCTGTTTAGATGCTCAGTTTTGGCTTGCTTACTTTGGTGGTTTTTTTATTTTTTTTTTTTCCTTTTTTTTTTTTTTTTCCCCTTAAATATCTCTGTCTTTTGCCCTGATGATGGAACTGAAATAATAAATAGCTTTTGCATGGCTCACGTTCCAACACTTGTTAGCTTCTGTTTCTGACTCTCCAAGACAGTTACATTCCTTAAAAGTTCCTTTCCTTAAAAGTTAAATTCCTTTTGGTGTTCAATCCATAATTCTGCCTATTTGCTATCTCTGCTAGTAGTTTGTTCCTTAAATTTTCACATCAGAAAAACTTTCACTGCGGTTTTCTGGGAGGTTTTCTTTCATGAAAGCTACTTGGGCAGCAAGCACTCCATGAATAAAAGCACACTGCCTCTCCCTGTTGTAACAAGACTTGCAAAGCAAGGATCCCACTTGGATTATCACATCTCTCTTGGCTTGTGTGCTTGGAGAACTTTTGAATTTGTGAGGCTTTATGTTGGAGTTAAGATATTCTGTTTCTCATCTGTACAAACTTAATGACAAAATATTGGATGTGAAAGGGCTGCTTCACTAGAATTAATCTGTCCAGAGAACAGTTGGCTACAGCTGTAGAAATCCAGGCCTGTGCTGAAAATAACTCGTGCAGTGAGAACTGTTCCTTTATTTGCTAAAAACATGTTCAGTGAAAAAGATAGCTGGTGTTATAAAATTCAACAACTTAATTATGAACAATTTGGGGGGTGAGCTTACGACAGTCCAGACCTGTGGCCATCAGTGGAGCAGCTCTAGGGCAAATTTGGCCTAAAGGAGTTGGAAAATAAGCTTTCAGAGAAACAGAATGGATTCTAACCCATCACAGACCAGAGGAGATCATAACAATTTAACTGAACATTTTCACAACCTTCAAAGGCTTCTCTGTGAGCCTTGTACAACAGCTGGTACTTTTTTTACTACCCTTAAGCCTGTGGGCAATAGTTATTATACAAGGAAAATGCTACATTTTTAAAGAGACTTTGTGGAAAAATTGAGCAGCTGTTTAGCTGGCCAAAAATATTTATTCATTGTTTTTATGAAAATCTTTAATGGCAGCAAGGTGTTTGTTTAAAAAGAGCTTCCCTGTTACAAATGACTGCTCTTCCAATTTCTCATTCTGCTTCTTGGATGTTACTGTGAATTCCTGGACCTCTCTTGATTGAACACATGATCCTCCTGCCAGAGCATGTCTATTGTGGGCACACTCTCTCTGTATTTTAGCAACTCTCCTGAAGTTTTAAAGTGTTTATCTTACACAGCTGAAAGTCTCCTCCTGTTTCATGAGCTCTACACTGGAATGCAGTGGAAGAGACCCAGGGCCTGTGGCCACCCAGATTAGAGTTTTTTGTATTAAGGTCCCTATATGGTTTTGTTAGAGACTTCAGCTCTGTCTCTGTCTGTCTCTGCTCCTTGTTTGGGAGGCTAGTGGGAGGAGAAGAGCTGAAGGGGCTATATAACCTCTGAGATTTCAGATACTGAGTGTACCACCCTAGAGCAGCCATCCCCAGCCAAGCGCTGTCAGGGTAAGTGGCACAGAACCAATGGCATGATTTACAGGTTGCTGGAGGATTTCAATTAAATAATGTCAAGTGGAAGCTATTCAGGAGGATGTACTGCTGTGCTGTAATTTGCCTAAGAAACTTGCTAGAACTGAGTTGATAAAATACTTGTAGTATCTATACTGAGTTATCTTTATTTTATATTTTGAAAGGGAAAGAAAAGTTCTACTCTAATAATTTTGCTGATTCTACCAGTACTTCAGCAACTGTATAAAGAAATGGTTTGTTTAATGTCACTGCTGGAATTGCAGATATACTCTGGCTAAAATGAACCTGTGTGACATTAGGGTGCTAGTTTGGAACAGAGTTCCTGATGGGGTATGTAGTAGTGTTTCTTAGCTGATTTGCTTCAGTGCTTTTAAATGAATTTGAAGTGTAAGAGTGTTTCATAAAATGTGACTGCAAGAGGAGCTGGAAGTATGCAAATCAGCAGTGTCTAATAGGATAAAATGAGGATGCATGTGTATCCATCCTTGTCTCTATGTATATGAAACTACTGCTCTGTAAAATGCAAGCATTCATTAACAAACAGGCTGCACGTAGCACTTTGTGTGGAGCTGGAGTTCTCTACAATTTACTGTGGACATTGGTGAGGTGATTGGTTATATTTACATGTAAAACAGCTAGAAGAAAGAGGCTAAAGACTATACTGCTTACTTGGGAGAAAAATTTCCTTTTTTCCACAGTACTCCATGACATTTGGTGCTCTAAGATCTTGCTACTGCCTGCCATGGGAGTCCTGAGCTGCAACTCATTGGCTGGTAGCAGAGCCCTCTGTCTGATTTTTCAACTTTTTGTGCTTTATTACTAAATATGGTTTTCATTTAGAGTCCACTAAGCTCAGAAATGTAGCCTTTCCTGCCCCCTTCTTCCCCTCCCCCAAGTGATTTTTGGCATTGCATTAGCAGCATTGGTTTGAGCAACCCCCCTGACCTCAAAGGCTGTTCCAAAAACAGACGGCTGAAAAGCATATTTCCTAATTAGGAAATGGTTTGTTCAAACCAGTCTGTTCATTCATGTTAGATAACAGTTGTACTCCATTCAGTAAATATTTTAATATAAAAAGCCTCTTTCTCTAGGAGTTTAATAAATGAAACAATTGCAACTTACTTTCCTTCCACAGTTATAATGATAAAATATCTGGAATACAAAGTCAGGATTTCCCTGTCCTTGTTTTCTGCTGGGAGCTCTGCCCACGCAGCCTGCAGGAGCAGGGCTGCAGCCATGTCTCGTGGCTGCCTGGCTGGGGAGAGACAGAGGATATCAAATGAAGCATTTGGGAGAAATGTCTGTGCTTGTTCCATCCACTGTAGAGGCTGGACAGATCGTGGCCTCCCTTGCTCATTGGCCACGGCTCTTGCTGACCCCATTCTCATTTCTGCCTGCACTTCCACTCTTGCTGCAGCAGAAGGTTTTGGAGACTGTGTGTGGAGCCAGCTGGTCCATGGATGACAGCTGTCTCCCTTAGCTGTTAACACATTGCAATTTGTTGAACTCTGCATGGAAGCCCAGGCTTGGAGTGGGCCAAGTGATTCCCTACCAGGCTATAAATTGTGAGCAAATAGTTCTTCTTGAGTCCTGGTATTCAGTGCTTGTTTCTGTAATTGACTTTAATGCAAAGTCTTCAAAGCATTTTTATTACCCATATTATCTTCCTGTTGCCAGAGGAAGAAAACAGTCTCTTTTTACTGAGCCAAGGAGCCAACATAAATTGTTCTGTCACTCTACAAATGTAGTTTATTAGCTGATTTGAAATGATGATAGAGCAGATGTTATGGCCTGTTTTTGAAACACACACTGTCTCTGGCTTAATTTTAAAGGTGAGTTTATTTTTCTGAATGATTGGGAGAGAACTGGAAAAGACTTACTTCTTTTTTTTCTCCCTTTTTTGTTTGGAAAATTTCTACCTTTTTAAAAGGTTAAATGTAAACTTTATTGGCCACCTTCACCAGTGGATTAACATCTGCATCAGGAAGACACCCTTGGTACATGCACAGCCTTTAATGTAGTTAGTTTTTGGGAAGCCCAAGACTAGAAGGGGAAGTTGAAGTGCTCTTACCTTTTACAGCTATCCACGTGCAGAATTTTGTCAGGGTAATGGAACAGCAGGAGAGGCTGTGCTGAATTCAATGCAAATGAATCCTTGCTTTTGCAGCTGTCAGTCCAGTGCTCTCTTTTATCTCCCTCCCCCAGCCGTGGATTTCTGAGACCAAATTTAGATAAACATTTGCTGCTCCCTGATCTCTCTGCCCGTGCTGCAGGGCTGGAAGTCTCCTCTGGAATTCCCTGGATAATCTCTAGTGCACACAGCCCTTTGGCAGACACAGTTGAAACCTCTCCTGCTTTCAGAAGAAAGCCCATTCCCTCCAGTAGCCCTGCAGCCCTTGTGGTTCCCATACCCCTCCTTACAGGTTCTCATTGCTTCATAGAGCCAGGGTGGCTCTGCTACCTGAGTGTGATTTTTGGCTTTGATGTAATTCTCCCCTGCTGTTTCCATAGGGCTGTTTTCTGTCTGGAGGGCCAGCAGACACTGCAGTAGAAGATGTGTGAGGAAGAGGACAGCACTGCCCTTGTTTGTGACAATGGGTCGGGGCTCTGCAAAGCCGGCTTCGCTGGAGACGATGCTCCAAGAGCAGTGTTCCCGTCCATTGTGGGTCGTCCCAGGCACCAGGTGATGAACTACTTTGGCTGCTCCTTACTGGGCTTGTAGAAGGCTTTGCTGCCCTGTCCCCAGCTCTTCAGCCAGGGCCAGGGGCCTGTCTGGGGCTAGTCCAGCCTAGGGTGATCTGTGTAGTATTTCCAGGCAAAATGAGTCCAGCAGTGCACTCACCTGAATCCAAGGAAGCCTCTTGCCTTATGAAAGGAATCCTTTAAAAATTTTTCACTCCATTCTATGTCATCTTTTCCCTGTCCTTTAATTTTGAATCACCTAGAGAACTAGGTGAGTAAAACTAATTTAAAGAAACCCAACCCAAAATCCAAATAAGCCCAACAGAGGAGCATCTGGAAATTCTGACTGCCCTTTAAGCTGATAATAGGTAATATGTGAAAGACTAAAGGAGGAAGTTGCAATTTTCAGTTAGCTTCCTCCTAACCTTTCTGACTTTATTCATTTAGCTGTGTCAGAAATGAACACCTGTCTATGGTTGAGCTTCTTTAGCTTCAAGGTTTGCATTTTTTGTATTTGATTTATTATGCTATATTTTAATAGTTTGGAAATACATTTATTATCTGAGCTGTTAATTATAGAGAGTTTATGAGACAGATCACCATTAGCATGAATTAGAGCAGCTTGTCTAGGTCACAACAAACTAATCCAAGTAATTAACAGATTCCACCTAATTGCTTCTATGTCACCCGAGGCTCTGGTGGAAAGAGGCAAGCCCTTTGTAACATGTAGCACTCTATATACCCAGCAAATGCATTTTAAGTTCTCCACAACTGGAGAAATACCTGCCTTTCAATATAGAAACTAGGACTGGGGGGCTAATTGAGGCCTCTGGGAATTACCATAATTTGCAAATTGTGCTCAAATGCCATTGTCTGTAGCTAGGGTACATGATATTAATTGTTCAAAACCAAGCCATATAGTTACAGTGGAAACAAATACAGATTTCTAGAACCTTTCTTTCCTGTTCATTAGGATGGATCATCACATTAAAAACTGCAAATCTGGGATGCTTGTTTTAAAGACAGATTTAGAGATGCCAAGGGTTGGAATCTGTAATGACTAAGTTCTCATAGGAGTATTATGCACTTAAAGGATCCTACTACATTCTATTTTTTTTTTCATTATTTCTGACCAGTGTATGTCCAGAGTGGTTTCCAGCATCTGGTTCTTTAATAATTTCTACAGGATGCATGCAAATATCTCTAAAGAAGTCCACACAATAGATTTAAATTGTACACCCCTCCCTAATTGCAGTATTATGGCATTCAAATAGAGGATTAAAAATGTTGAAATTTAAGCTTTGGGAAATGTAAAGTGTGTATCACTCCATCTTGACCCTTAGATGGCACAATATCACTTTTTGCTTTTACTTCACTTTATTACCATTTAGCATACTGTTCATCCCTAAATAATAACAAACATTAAAACAACTCAATTTTTCCACTTTCTCTTGATTCATTTAAAATTGTACTTGTTCTGTTTACTTAACTGCAGTGGAAATATGAACTCTAGAGATTTAATAACCAAACATTGGTATTGGAAATTTAAGAGCAACACATAATTCTCCACTTGTTAGTATTAGTAAACTATGTTGTAACTAGTATAACTGGCAACTGGATCTATTTCCCAGCTAATGTTCTGTCTACTTTATGACATTCCCTGAGAGCCTAACACAATTTGTATTATTTTATAGGGTGTGATGGTTGGTATGGGTCAAAAAGACAGCTATGTGGGTGATGAGGCTCAAAGCAAGAGAGGAATCCTGACCCTGAAATACCCCATAGAGCACGGCATCATCACAAACTGGGACGACATGGAGAAGGTACTTCAGCTTTGAAAAGTTGATGTGTACTACTCAACAGAACCACTTGAACCAAATAGTTCCAGAATATCCACTAAATTTTAGATGAAAGTGTCATGCTATGCAGTATGGTTCAAGGAGAAGCTTGTTGACAGCCAAGGTTAACATGCATCTAAAGCTTGAGTATCAGTAGGAGTACATCAAAATTGTAATTAGGAGTTCTTTTACTCCAGCCTGACCTTTGCCAGTTACTGAGAAAGGGGCAGGGGGAGAGAGAAGGGAAGGAAGAAAGAAAAGCAATAGATCAGTTTGCTAGTAAAAAATGGAATCTAAGAAGGTATCTGTTTCTGCAAAAATGCAAAGCATGTACGTGATACTGATGTGAAGGGCAGTGTTTATACACATATTTCTAATGCTTGGAAGATTAGCAGAGCAATGCATCCATTTCAGAGCTAGACTGAAAGGTTTCCAGAATCATGTTTATATTCATAGTCTGTACAGATAATATAATTTCTAAGATTCTAAAATGGTATCTCCAGTTACTTCTTTTCTGTGAAAATAGGGCTATTTGGAACAGTCTGGACATCTCAATACACTGTAAGTGTGTAGAGTCTCCCAGCACTTAATGAGTCTCAGTATTGTAGAATTTGCTTGAAAGCAAAATCTTTTAGATGCCAAACATATCAACCAGTCCCTAACCACCACCAGCTTGAAAACAAGTTTAGCAAATACTTCTTGGCCTTCAGACTAAAACCTGTGGTTGTTTTACTTCTTATCAGTGTATTAACCTCCTCACTGCACTGAGTCCACTTGGCCTCAGACTTTCACAATTTGTAGGAACAAGTTGTGTGGAGGTGATAAACACAAGTTGACTTTCAGCCTCACAAACCATTTATTTCTTTTCATGAATTCTTGGACTGGCCTGTACAAACCAAAAGATGGAACTGTCAAGAGACCCATTATCTGTTGAACTCTGTGTATGTTCTCTGAGTTGTTCTGGAACTGTTTCCCTTTCAGTCGTTATTGAAATAGCATTGCTGGAACAAAGTGTGTCCGGTTCTGTCTTTTCTACTGTAAGAGTACCATATTCATTTTCCTTATGTGTCCTTAAAGAAAGTCATATATTGCTGGTAGTAGAGCCTGAGGGTAGTGCTTTTCTTCCTACAGTTATTCTGGTAGTTTCTATGGAGGCAGTAAGAACAACTGCATGAGAAACATCACCAGCCTTTATCTAGAGCTGCAAGCAGAATGCTGGAGCTCAGTACCTGTCTGGAAGTGATGTTGAGCTGCTGACTGATGGTGTTTCTTTCCCTTGGCTTCTGCCTTTATCCCCAGATCTGGCATCATTCTTTCTATAATGAGCTCCGTGTTGCACCTGAAGAGCACCCGACTCTGCTGACGGAAGCACCGCTGAATCCCAAAGCCAACCGCGAGAAAATGACCCAGGTAAGCTCCCACTGAAGCTGTGGAATAATCCAACCTTTACATCCACCAGGATCTGAATGGCATCATTCCAGTTCATCATGCTGTCCAGCACTCTGTCCTCTCAGTTATGGAAAATGGAAAGCACATAGTGACCACCTGTCTTATTTATATGTTATTACATATAGTTTAGAAAATCATTGTATCCACTTCGAATGTAGGCACTCCAGTCTGTCCAAACTTTATGTCATCTTAATCTGTTTATTACGAAATTATCTTTATTATGTGCATGTGGCTGTATTAATATGATAAAGATATAGGCCAAATACAGGGAGATATCTTATAGGACAAATATTTTTGGATTTAGATTTTGTATTTTCTTTTTTTCACCAACCACAGAGAAATATTAAAATCTTGTCTTCTATCTCTTTTCCATTAAATTGCTTCAACTAAGCTAAGCCCTCTAGTGTTAAAACTATTATTTAATTGCTTTTCAGATCATGTTCGAGACGTTCAATGTGCCAGCCATGTATGTAGCTATTCAAGCTGTTCTGTCCCTCTATGCCTCAGGCCGTACCACAGGTAAGCCTCAGGGGAGCATGGCATGGGTGTCTGAAACAGTTCTGTGGGTATGATGGGAATGAACCATGTGTCACCTTCTCGAAGGGATCGTGCTTGACTCTGGGGATGGTGTCACCCACAACGTGCCCATCTACGAAGGCTACGCCCTGCCACACGCCATCATGCGTCTGGACCTGGCTGGCCGGGACCTGACCGACTACCTCATGAAAATCCTGACGGAGCGTGGCTACTCCTTCGTGACCACTGGTAAGGGCACGATGGCTGCAAAGGAGCGTTGTTAATGTGCACTGTTTCTACTGGCTCAGAAGGACTGTCAGTGGTTCTGCAGTTGAATAGGCATGAGAAGGTCTCCAACATGAAAGACCCTTGAAAGACTATCAGGGGATTTGTATAAAATATGGGGAGGGTGTTGGAGGATGAAAGAGAGCAACCAGTTAACATGTCTGGGTCCTTCCTGAATGCCATTTTAAAGGTTGAATTCTCTTTACAGCGGAGCGTGAAATTGTCCGTGACATCAAGGAAAAGCTCTGTTACGTGGCCCTGGACTTTGAAAATGAGATGGCCACTGCTGCATCTTCCTCCTCTCTGGAAAAAAGCTATGAGCTTCCTGATGGTCAGGTGATCACCATTGGAAATGAACGGTTCAGGTGCCCAGAGACCCTCTTCCAGCCATCTTTCATTGGTAGGTTCAGTGACTGTTCTGTCTCGTAAACTGCACAGAAATACCCAGTCCCTATTTCCTTTTGCTTGTGCTCCATTACTAACTCACCTAGACCTATATATGAGTGTGTTGTAGCACCCATTATAAAACAATCTTTTAGAACAGGGCTATTAATGTGGTAGGAAGAACTTCATGTTAAACAATTAGCCAAAATGCTTTCCCAAAATAAACCCACAATGTTTATTCCTGCCTTCTGGCATTGGGCCTGTGTCATTTTGTATGTTTGAATGTGCTTGCCAGGAGTGGGAAGAGGTGGGAGGGGCAGGCAGGCAGCAAGACCTACTTTTATTTTTCCAGAAGACTGCTCCAAATCCTGAATCCACGGTTCATCGCCTCTTTGGAGCAAAGCCAAGACGATGCCATGCTAATCAACATCCATGAAGGCAGATTTGCAACTAGGTCACACAGAAATCCAGTGTCAGTTCTGCCAATAGGCAGAATTTCAACTCAGAGATAAAGTAGTTGCATACCTAGAGGTATCAGGACATATTTTGACTTTTCTGAGTTGACTTATTTTTAAAAAGAAAAAAAAAAAGAAAACAAATTATTCCAAGACCATATAAGGAATTCTTAGGACAATTGACATTGCCTGCAAAAGCCTAGTGGAAACTTTACTATTCCACATCCCCATATTTCTTTTTAAGGAGGAGTTGTTGTGTGTAAGGGGGAGAAAGGGCTGTACACCAAGGAACTCTTAAGCAAATAATGACTTTCCATATTTCCAAAGCTCTGAGACTGATGTCTTCCAAATAGTCCCTGAACAGCATGTCAGTTCTGCATTAACAATTTTAAGTCTCTGTATGGAGCTGCTTCCTCACTGTTCTTCTGTACCTTCCCCAGGCATGGAGTCTGCTGGCATTCATGAAACCACTTACAACAGCATCATGAAATGTGACATAGACATCAGAAAGGATCTTTATGCCAACAACGTGCTGTCTGGAGGCACCACAATGTACCCGGGTATTGCAGACAGGATGCAGAAGGAAATAACTGCTCTGGCTCCCAGCACCATGAAGATCAAGGTATGTATGGTGCAATCATTTGTACATGAGCTGGCATTTACAAAGTCCTCAAAGATCTAGTGAAACATGCAACACTTTACAAAGTAACTGCTTTTAACATATTTTGAGTCACATCTGGATTATCTAGCAAATAATCATCAACTGGTAACTTTGGTGCTAGAAGAAGAGAGCCTTCTCTCATCTTGTTCATGCTGATTTCTGCCAAATGTCCTAATGTGGCCAAAGAACAGCATGAACATAGAAGCATAAATTTTCCTCTGAGGCTGAGTGTGAGCTTCTTCAGCCCTTCTAGTCTGATGGACATGGGAGAGAGGAAATGCTGTTTTTGTCTTTGGCTTACAAACTTTAAAGAGACCTGGACAAGCTATCTTCGTTCTGCTGCTTCAAATCTTCTGTTCTTTGCTTCAAAAACATTTTATCAGCTATACCAAAAGCAGTGCTCCATAGGTCATTGATTTTTTTCAAGCCCACCTGGACTGTCATTATGTGTTTCCAGAGCAATTATCTCCCCTTTTCTCACATGTGCCCAGGAGTACACAAATGCACCAGGGATATGGGTCACTGAGAAGGCTGAGGCAGGCAGAGAATTTGAGGGTATAGATTTACACAACACATTTTAAACTTTCCTGCTTGCAGCAATAGCACTAGCACATAGATGCAGGGTTTTTGTTAGTATCACATATCACTGCTTTAGGATTTTTCTATAAAAATGTATTTTATTCACCTCAGTTGTACTTAATGTTTTCATTTCTTAAACAGATCATTGCTCCTCCTGAACGCAAGTACTCGGTCTGGATTGGAGGTTCTATCCTTGCTTCCCTCTCTACTTTCCAGCAGATGTGGATCAGCAAACAGGAATATGATGAAGCTGGCCCATCCATTGTTCACCGCAAATGCTTTTAAATTGCTTTTTCTTATATGTCTCCTTAGTGTGAATGTATTCAGGGAAATACATTCTTATAATTTCATTCCATAAATCCTTCATCTTAATTAATCTAATTAATTGGATACTGTGTATTTCTTAAAATAAATTTTAAATATGCTATGAAATTGCTGCTCCTATTTAAAACAAAAACAAAAGCCGAGCCGTGCATGTGTGGAGATGCCATTATAGCTGGCCTGAAGCTCCATCTTGTGACATGAATTTATTATTACACTGTACTGGGATTAGCAGAAATGGTGGTACCAATGCTGGAATATGCTCACCTGTCAGACTGCATGTTCTCAAAGTTTAGCCTCAGAAAACATTTTAATCTGCACACAGAACCAGTCATGGTTCTTACAAAGTTCTAGGCAGTACCAAAGGAGCACAGCATCTGTTCAATATCAGGATGAGCATGAGCACACTGCTTTGCATCTGCTCTATCCAGAAATGTTTTCTATCCACATCACTTCTTACTTACTTCACAGCTGTCACGGTGGAAAAGCTAATTTCTTACAGTGCATGGCCCAGGGGTGTATGATGTGTACCACAACAATTCTGTTTTCTTTAAAGAAATAAAACCTTTTCCTTTGGGAGCATATCTAAACACTAATAGTAGGTCAAACATATGATTTTCCTATTGTATGCCCTCAGGATGAGTGCAGCCTATTATTTTTATTTTGGGATTTCTAGCAAGATCTAAAGGGAAATTAAGCTGGCTTAATATACTTTCTCTTCAGAGCTTTTTTTTAAGGGGGGGGAAGTAATATGTTCAAAACAGCTAAAATAATTTAGACAATTTTCTTTTTCTGTGATTTTTCTGATTCCATTTATAATCTTAAACACATCAGCTAGAAGTATATGCATAGAAGCTGAAGCCAGTAATACTGTCTTGGAAGTATATATATATGAATAAAGAATTCACTGAGACAGACCTGGAACGGGCCACTTCTGAGGAACTTGCTGCAATTCATTAGAGTTCAGGATAAAGGATGCTATTTATTTTTGTTAACCTATTTTCTTCTCTCAGCTCAATAGTTTACCTCACTTGCCTGTTACTTGTGATCTTTCAAACTGTAAGATCTTTGCAACAGCACCTGTTATTTACCATGTCTTCATAACCCCGGGGTTCCAGATCTTGTCCAGCTTCTGACTGTTAGCACATGTTGCAACCCTCTTTGTACTAACCTTATTATTTAAAGTATAGGTCATCTAGGTTCTTGGAACAGTTTGCTAAATAAACTCTTGTAAAAGCAAATAACTTTGTATGGTTCTTCCTTCTAACTCTGTCTAGATCTTTTTATCTAACTCTGGATAGATCCAGGGAATCCTTTTCAGGATAAGAAGTGTCTTTCAATTTAAAGTCTCTACTGGCAGCTTGCTGGAGAAGACACATTTTGCCAAGGGACCCTGATGCATCTCTGCTATCCTAAAATGGTGATGACCAGCTCTCAGATAAAGGATTTGGGTATTTCTAAGTATTTTCTGCTTAATAGCTGAAACTTGAGCTATAGAAGTTGGACTGTAGAAAAGGATGAAAAAAAAAAATAACATGAACTGATGGATTTGCCTCTACTATATATAACTTAAATTTACTGAAGCTGTAAGAGATGTACATAGCTGGAAGTCACAAAAAGCCAACCACTGTTAAAAAGATCTAATTCTCAGAAGGCAATAAATGTGAGCAAGTGACAAAACAAACATTACCTATTTCAACACAGTTACTGCAGTTTGAAGTTCATTTTATTGTTGTGTTTTATGGGTGAGATTTGTTTACAGATTCAGGGTTAATGCCACTGAACTCCATCTTGACAGAGCAACAAAATAACTCCAAAACAGGCTAGAGCAATAAATATCAAACCATTCAATCTAAAATGTATAAATATAAAAGTAATTTCTGAAAATGTAGGAAAAGACAGGAATCCATTTTTCTGTTTTGGCCTTTTGCAGAGTAATATTGATGTGGTTCATCCGTATCACCTCAGATCCAGCACAATTATCTTTATGTCTTTCCCAACCACATGGGTACATGGCTGCAGAAGAAGTCAACCTGTTACTCTCAGAAATCTCAGTAAAATACTCAGTACCTTCATCATTAACTAGTTCTGTGAAAGACCACTGAAAAGAGCCTACCTGGAACAAAAACCTTAACTTTTTTTAGAGCTGGACTATCTTCTCATTATTCCTACACTCAATGATGAAAGAACAGAACAAAACAAAGAACTCTGACCTCTCCTTTTGAGGATTAATGCTGACATTCAGAGAGCCTGAAAACACAGTAATTTCCAATGTCTCTCAGACTTCTCTGTATTGGATAATTTTATTTTAAGCTATAGGACATGCTTCTGTTTTTTAATTGAACCTCACTGCAAAAACCCAAACCCTTAGTTATTCAAAGGTAAAGACTCTTATTAGAAATGTCAGTGTTAGGAGGAATACAGTTCTGACTGACTGTACTGCTCAGCCATACATGCACCATTTTGCTATTAAAACATCAAGATACAGCAGTTACAGAGAATTGCTTAGAGAAGCCAGGACAAACTTTTGGCAATGAAGGAAATAGGGCTTAACCTACTTATAGCTGCATTTTTAAGTAGCTGGAATGTTTTGTTGGGACACTAAAATTGGAGAGATGGACTGATTCATTGCTTAAAAACTGAAGAGCTCAAGAGTAACTCCCATTTGAAAATGTGGGTTTTGCTCCTTCTGAAAGCAGGTAGAAGTAGTGATGGTGACTGATAGCAACTACCTCTGGTTAACCACGATTTGAATGGCAGTTTGTAACACTCACTTCATGGCTGAAGTAATGACTGCTTAAGTAGTCTCCTGATGTCTACCCTGGGCAGTGAATTAAGGTAATGAATTTGTAAAATGGGGAAAATTATTAAGAAATCTAATATTAAGTTTCTGTTTGCAGCAGAAAAATGGTCAGGAGTTTGAATGGTAAGAACTGTGTTGAATTATATACTTACATTAAATAACCTAGGGTCCTTTGTATGTGGATGGAATCCCTTCTTTTTACAAGCAGAAACTTCTAGCATGCCAGCATTAGTAAGTCTGAAGATGCCAGTGCTGAAAAGCAGAACATGAAACTCCTGTTACACACTGCTCCCACAGTACACATCCAAGGTTTCACAAACAAATTGCTTAGTTTAAAGGAAGGACAATAGCAAGGTACTAGGTGACCTTCAATACACAGCAGCCCCAGCTCAGTTGGACTTTTAAAGGTATTTTAAATCAAGGAGAGTTGTATTCCTGTAAAGGAAGAGATGTGAGGGGAAGGGGAGAAAAAGGATCATGGTACTGTGCTGTTCCTGTCAGGCAGGTTAGGCCACTGTGGGATAAGGCTGGTTGACACAGGAACAGATGCAAACCAGAAACGTCCGTGTTCTGGATTGCATTTCACCCAGGGCAACTGAAAAGAGCCTTTAAACCAGCTGTGTAAATGACTACTGGGAGCACATCCTCCCAACTCCTGTAGGCAATCATGTAACACAAAATATTAGAAATGCACTGCTGCAACTCTTTAGGTATTGAATAAAATGTTACAAAGCCATCCTTCTGTAAAGATTGATGCCTATTAACTACAGGGCAGCACCTGACAACATAAATGTCACAGGTTAGAGTTGGTTACAGGGTATCAGCATCAACTGTGAGAGAGGTTTGCCAGAGCAGAAATTTGAAAGGAATTTCAAGGAATTTGAAAGAAATTTGAGGCATGCTCAGGGTTAGAAAGCCTAGTGCTGGTGCCCTTGCCTCTCAGCCTGTGTTCACAGCTCTGCCACCTGAAGGGCCCGTTTAGGAAGTCAGGCAACCAGGGCAGGATTCACATCTGCAGAGGCAGCAGGCCGGAAGGAAAGGCTGAAGAAATGAACACTCTAAACAATGGCACCCTGAAATGCCAGGCACACCGAAGGACAATCACAAATTCCTTGAGGTTGGAAGGAACTGCTGAAGACTGTCTGGTCCAATCCCCCTGCTCTGGCAGAACCACCTTGAGCAGGTTGCCAGGACCATGTCCAGTCAGGTTTTGCATATCTCCAAGGAAGCAGACTTCATGACATCTCTGGGAAACCTGCTCCATTACAAAACTTCACATTTATATTTGCACTATTCTAGTTTTTTCCAGATACATAGTTTGAAATTTATGAAATACAAAACCAGATCCTTATTATCAAAAAAGTGATGTTTACCCTTCTGCTTTCCAAATTGCAATTTTCGTATCATTCTAGACAACTAAGCCCAACCTCTCTCCACATCCTTAAGCAGACAGAATGAAGACAGATCGGTGGTAGGGCATTGGCAATGAGTACTCCAGAAGAATAGCCCCTGTAATTATCACTTTGTTGAGCTGAATTTATAAAAATAAAATAAAATTTAAAAGCTATGTCTGTGAAGGGAGGAGGAGAGAGAAGTCAGAAACAATACTGTACAGAGAGGCTGACTGAAATGCAGGTCTAGGCAACTTGAGAAAACAAAGTCACAACACAATGTTAATGCCCTTCATCTGAGTTGACATGTACCTTTTGCATTTGATCGAATTTTATGACGAGAAGCAGGAAAAAATACCAAAACATTACTTAAAAAATCAGAACTTACTCATTATGCTTTGGTGAACAAACAATTGCAATGGCCTCAGGCAACATTAGCTGATAAGAACAATGAGTATGAAGATCAACACTGGATAAGAATGCAGTTTGTGTTGGATGTGTCTACAAAAAGAAAGGGTAAACTCAACATCATGAAATATTTCTTACAGATCAAGGTCAACATACATCCAAGAAGGAAAAATAATTTGTTACAAGTGAAAGCATCAGTAGTTCCCCAGGCTGTTTTCTAAAGTTCTCCTTAGCTCAGATTCTATGTTGTTCTATATTGTTCAGCCTGGAGAAAAGAAGGCTTTTCAGAATGACATTAATGGAGGCATGTTCACAATCAGATATACAAGCAGTTTTCTGATCATGGGGGGAAAAGCTGGAACAAAGAAGCACAAGACAAATGGAAATTGCTTAATTGTCCAACATCCCTAAGAGAAAAATTAATATAAAGTTTAAACAACACAGTACTCTCCTCCCTAACTGTTGAATATGGAATCAGAAATTAATACAATACCCCTAAATCAACATTAAAAAAAGTTGCACCAGCAAAAACCAGCCCATTATGTCAACAGGATGCCTCAATTGCATTAAGGAGTTGCTGTGGAGGACGTGAGTGCTTATTTGCATCACTACAATTTGAATTAAGTAAGCACATTTATATTACTCCAGTTGTTTATCTTTTTTTTTTTTTTTTTCCCCACATAGTATTTAGAGCCAAGATAGGAAAACCAGGATCTATGAGTGATACATACATGGATCCAACCCAAAGTGAGGAGATCATACTGATCCTGAATACCAAATAATTCTTCCACATTCTCCATGTCACAGTAGTCTGGTCCCGCAGTTTGCTTTGGCACTATTACATGTGTAATAGTAAATTCATTATGAGTCTGTAAAACAAACATTAACTTAGGGTGGAGCAGATTAACTAAGGAATAAATACCAAATCAAAACCTGAAAGATGTCAGCCTGTCAGCTAAAACAAAACAGTACAGCTCCACTGATTCCAGCTTCACTGACTCCAGTGCAGCTCTGCCAACATACTGAACCTAAAATTATTTCTTAGCATTTTATCACGAAAACATACAGGGTAGTATTAGTCATAACACAAGATCGTTGTATTGGAATGTTCTCAGAGATCAGTGTGAAAAGACTGTCCTTTAAAGTAATTAAAAACATATAAAAGAGTTTTGGGAAAACTATCATGATTTTCTGTGAAACTTGGAACAAGACTAATACTGCTATTCTTTCTCTTCATGCAATTCAAATGCACTTGGGATCATCTTTTAGATTCTTTCTGTCAGTATTAGCCATGATATCTTTCCCTGCTCTCAAAGGACATTAAGTGTTATCTAGGTCAAAGGAAAAACAGCCAGCCTGAAAATCAGATGTTCTACAGCATGATGGGAGCATTTCTGTTTTGTTGTGCCATTATTAATTTGATGACTCCAGTGGATTCTGGCAGTCTTTATATTTCATTGTCCTGTAACTAAACCTCACTTACCTTAGATGAATGCCAGAGAAAGTACTCGAAAAAGCCTGTATTGTGCAGCATGCTGAAAAACTTGCTAGGCTTTATAACAATAGCAGCGTACTAAGAGCAGATGTTTCCCCAATAAAGCAAGCCCTCAGTGCTGAAGTGCCCACTCAGATTATAATATGAAGTTCATTACATGGAAGGCTAACCATTTATATATGCTTTTGCTCTGAAATCAATACATCACAGGATAATACAGCACTATCAAGCATGTCTTCCCCATACGAATGTGAGGGTTAAACTGTACCAGTTTTCCACAGAGAATTCCGCATGTCTCTATTCCTCTTACTGTATTTGCCTCTGCCAGCAGCAGAAATTTGTGACAGAGATCCCTGGGCAAAATGACACCTCTGAGTGCTTCGGCCAATTGAGCTAACCAAGAATAAAAAAAAAAAAAGAAAGAAAAAAAAGAGAGAAAGAGAGATAAAAAGGCATTTGCGGCTAACACAGTGAAGATTCCTGAAATAAGGAAATATACAGTATCTTATACTATATTAATACAAATGGAAGAATTATACGTACCACATCATAGACTTCTAATGAGAATAAATTAACAGCATAAGCACTTCATCTAAATTCAAGTCACCAGCCCACAAGATATGCTCACTAGCCTGTTCCTGAGTGACAGTGGGCTGGGACCATCTCCCATGCCCGGGCTTTCCAGGGAGAACCACTGCAGGTTCTGTTTCTGCTCCCTTGAAGCCCATGGCAAGATTCAAACTTCATTTCCAACAGCACTAAATCTCAATCTCTATATCCATCCATTGGTACTCAAGTGGAAAATGTGCAACTGTGCAACTGTCCCTCTTAAAATGAGGAAACTATAAGGAACTGTTGTGTTTGCACAAACCTTTTCATGGTTATTTCAGTATGGACATCCTCACAGCAAATAAAGACATATGCAGGTAGATGAAATAAAATAGGAGAAAAAAGAACTGTCTGCACTTACTCTGAACAGCACTTAGAGTAGCTGCTGGCTTTAAGACCCGTTCTACTGGCGGCGAATGTCCAGCACAGCCAGAGGTGCCGCTCCTCTCCTTTTTCTCCAGCAGCACCGCAGACAAGGAGCTGTTCTCTGGTACAGAAATACAAGACAGCATACTTCCATCTATCTGTTCAGACATAACCACACTCTCTTTGATTCTCTGATCTCGAGCTAGTTCTTGCTTCTTAAGCTGATCCTCAAAGAACTGAAACTGTTCCGATTCCAGCTGCTGCTGCCGCATATGTGCGATTCGTTTCTTCTCTGCCTCTATTAGCTTTTGGTGCTCTAATTTCTTCAGAAATTCAGTTTTACATTTGTTCTGAAACATACACAACATAGTGACATTCTCAGAACACCAAAAATGCTACAAAAAATGGAAGGAAAGGAGCAATCTAACAGTTCAATAAAACCATAAAATCCTGTCATTAAAAACGAACTCTTTTGGAACCTGGCTACTGAACTGGAAAATACAACTGTATCCCCAAAGGTAGGATGGAATACATAGCATTGATGGAGGGAACAAAAAAAATGTTTCCAAGACAAGCTTTTAAGCTACAGATCCTGTTTCCAGTGACTTCAATCTCAATGTAAATTGGAGCACATTTGGAACCAAGGAATCTTTTCCACTTATTGACATAAATATCAATTTCATTTTCTTTATAAGGTAGAATCAGAATATACCAAAAACCTATTTGGATCTCTGTAGAAAATTACTAAGTAAATATGGCAGCACATGTATTTCCTAGCACATATTTGCATTACTTATTTTTAAATGGCCAGCTGACTCTAAAGAAGAAGTGAAAAGTCATTCCTAAGCAGCTCAGGAAATTATTAGGTTCTTGAAAAACTGGCATTTTACTGCTTAATTTTTAAGTTCTATATGATAAAAAAATATTCACGTCAACATTTAATAATCATATAAAACTTACTTTGTGTTGCATGTATTCTTGATATTCTAAGTTATATTTTTTTAAAAGATCCCTTTTGAGTTCATCTGTCCGTGGAAATGCAACCTCCTTCAATTTCTTTGAGGTAGGATAGGAGAAAAAAAAAGGTAAGTTTACTTTTCACTTTTTAAAAGAACCACCTGGAAAACAAACTCAGCTGCAATGCAGATTTTTAAAAAATACAAAATAGAAAAACATCCTACTGTTCTCACAGGAAAAAAAAGAAAAAGAGGAAATACACACTAAATTATCAGTTTATGAAACTTCCATAGTACATTGGTTTCAATAAAGATATATTGATTTAAATTAGTGAAAGGTGTGACATGGCTACTTCTTATCTCAAGGAAAGATTAGTCCTTTTACTAGGAGTCTGTTATCTCTGTCTTGTTTAATAGGTGTGTGATGACTAATGTTTTTGTTCTAGGTGTAATTCATAAAAAAATGCTAAGGCCAACTTAAGAGTTTCAGGTAGGATCATTGCATTTTTCTCTGAAACTTCCCAGTTAGAAATATGTCTGAACATGCTAATTTCCAAGTGGGGGAAAAAAAAAGTTTTTTTAAAGAGGTAGTTATACCTGTAGCTTTCTGTCACAGACCTGACAAAGCAACATTTCTTACAAAACAAACCCAATACCCAACGTTTTCTACTCATGTGAAGGTTACTACAAAATAATTCAGAGGCTGTAGGCAAGGGAGGGAAAGAAACCATGTGCTTAAACCTACTTAGTGCCATAAGAGAAAGCACTGCTAGATGCCCTTTCTCATAGGGATATGGACCTACTATTATGGACCACAATCAGAACTTTGGCATGAAGTGTTTTGGTTCTGAGTAAAACATTCAGTTTAACAGTAAAGAAAGCAAGTAAATATGGGGGCATGGAGCAAGAGACACTCATGGACCCACTAGCAATTCTCACGGGGCAATACCAGCTGCTTCAAGTTCAGTATAAGGCTATACTTAAAATTAATTTAGCATTTACTTCCTAGAGGGGGGAAAAAAAAGTGAAACTTTTTGTATAGAAGCAGAGGGAAAAAATCTGATAAAAACTAAGTAAATACATATTTGGTTAAAAATAAAGAAAAAAATACATTTTACTTATTTAGCAGAGTAAGCAAATACCACACAGGCATCAGTAATGGCACACATTTCTCCTTCTGTTTGCAATAGTCACTTTGGATCATTGTCCATTCACATAATTGGGACCAGAATCAAACTAAATACTGTTAACATGAGCATTTTTAATATGTAAACTTTCAGAAATAGATGTACACCTGAGCTCCCAACAATCTACCAACTTACTCAGACACCATTCTCATTCACATCTTAGATTAATAATTTAATTTCCAAAATAAAACATGAATGAGTAGTGGAGAAAAGTATCAGAAATTGAAGTTGTGATGACTGCTATGGGTGCTCTGGAGAAAAAGAAGCTATGGCCTGTATGTGCTGGGAAAACAAAGAGGTTCTGAGCAAAATATTTCATAAGACCAGGAAACCATTACCCTACCTTAATAATATCTTGTTTTTCTGGTACTGCACATTGGTGATAGTCTCGGTGACTGGGCAGCTTTTCTACAAACAACCTAGAAAATTAAACATGCATGTGTTTGCCTTAGCAGTCAGAGGAATATCCATAATAGCTTTCATGTTGGCAAAAAAATCAGTTTCACATAAATGTTAAACACTGAATTCCAGATGACTTGGACCAGGGTACTACACACATGTTGAAACTAATACATTATAGTATGGACCTGTATGGGACACACAGGATAAGGACACGAGATTATTTTCCACATCTAATATATTTTGGTTTCCATTAGTGCTGGCTTAGGTTAAAGAAAGGCTAACTAGCAGTCAGCATCTAAAAATATCCCTCAAAAACACCCTCCACACTAGTCAGTGTTAATAAATCCTATTTCTACTCTCTTTATCTGTTCTTAGCCAAAATGCTGACTCTTCAATGGAAGATAAGAATGTAGCACCAACTATCATTAAAGCAGGTATTTTTACCAGACCATGCTGCACAGCTAACTGCAGAATTATTAACCTACCCAACAGATAAATTATGGCAGCATTCAGCTGCAGATTTTGCAATGCACAGCTGCTTTCATTCTTTCAGTAATTCGCACAATATTCACCTCCAGACCCTTGTTTTATAGAGAAAAAAACAGGTGGACTAAGAAAGGTTTGGTTTAGTTTTCAGAGTATGAGGAAAATAAGAAGGGAGAAAGGATGTCTCCTTTATAAAAATTTTTAAATATGCACATTAAAAAAAAACAAAACCAAAATCTTTCAGAAGTAATAAAACAAACCAATCAATCCTACAGCAAAACTAGCTAGGTTAAAAGTTTAAATCTGCCAGTGATATATTTTTCAGCTGTCTATTTTGAGAGTTGTAATGAAAGCTGGCCAGATTTGTTCTTTTGTGGTAAGGAGAATAATCATACAATGAACATACATTGTAGATTTTACATTTATTCCTGTAAGAAACAATAAATTATACTTAATCCTTTTGGGAAAAAAAAACAGTAAAAAGGAAGCAAGAAAACATTTTTCTCAGGCTTTTTAAGTGTTATGCAGTACTACCATCCTTAAGATCAGCAGATGCTCATAGGACATAACTGCTCATGAAGGCTCAGAAATTTTATTTTAAAGTAAAAGTTATATTTAAGTAATGTGCTGACATATAAGGAATAATCTGGGGGCAGCAGTGCCCATGGTATGGCCTGGCAGAGTAAACTCAAACCTCTGTAGGTTAGGTTAATTCATGGATAGGACAACCATATGAAAAGGTGAGAGGAAGTTTTAACAAAGCCCATGCTCAGTGTAAAAGATCTCCAGAGAACAAAGCTGCTCTGCAAGAACACATTAAACAAGTTCCTCCTTATCTGAACGGGCTCCCAGTGCAGCTCTCCATTTCAGTTCCCTCAGAATTACAAGCTACAGTAGTTTCTTACGTTATGAACTTGTTATAAAACACGAAGGCGTTCTCCAGGTTTCCCTCCTCCATGTACACCGACGCCATTCTCTCCATCTCTACTCCAGACCTGAAGTAGCGCCGCGGAGTGATGTCCTCATTGATGGTGATGTTGCTGCCAAGCTTGCTTAAGGCACGTACTCTCTCCTCTGGGCTCACAGAGATGTCTGTGTGGTCAGGAATAGCTACCAGCTTTCTCTGAAAAGGAGCAGTCTGATTAGCAAAGAGAATATTTCATTTCCCTTTCAGTAAGTGGTCGCAGTCAAGAAGCTCAAGGGAAATCTTCAGCTAGTTTTTTTCTCAAAAATAGACATTGGCTTCCCCACCTCTAGCCACAGTTGAAACATTCCAACATATTTCTCAATTGCAAAAAGAAAAGTGATCTTATTCCCTCCAAAAACAACAAAAAATAAAGGATAAAATTAGGAAAATACCTGTAGGAAAAAAAAAATATTAAGTAAATTGCTGTAGAAATTACCAAAGGCAATATAAAGTATGTCCTCTTTAAAAGCCCCCACATATGAATTCTACAAGGCTCTTTCTTAAGTTACTGAAATAATTTGATGGATGTCCTGAATACTCAGACTCTTATTACATGATGCATAGCATTTGACTGCTAGAAATAGTTCAGGAAACAAAGAGCAATGAGCTCCTCTGGTGAGCCAACAGTTCATTTCAAATCTTCATTTCAGTTTTAAATGAGGGAGTTAAAGACTAAGAAATTAGAACTAATTACTGAAGAAGAACCATAGATGTTTATTATGGTCATTACCTTCCTGTTAAATAATAAATAAATTAATAGTTTCTGCAAGTTGTTTCCTCTTTCTTTGATGAAATTTTTTACTCTTTCTATTCAAAATGCTCATTTCAACTTCTTAAAAACCTGGTTGCTGAGACCCTATAAATCACACATACAGAAATATAATAAATTCCAGCAAAACCATGAGGCAGAACATGGGAGAAATGTGGCAGAATACAGGAAGAGACTCATGGAGCTGAGAGCCACCACTGCTAAACAGCTCTCTTGAAATTTTTCCTGGTGGAAAGAGAAGTTGCTCAGCCACTGAAGCATTTCTTTGTAATACATACCAGTGAGCTGACAGTGAATGGTTGCTCCATGTTGTTGTCAGCCTGCAAAGCAAGGAGATTGCTCTTTTCCTCCAAAGTCTCCATCTGACTGAAAAGGGCAGTATCAATCCTGAGCTCAAGATTTGCCACCAGATGTCTCAGGGCTTAATAGCCCAAGGGAAACTGGAATTTAGATATGTTGATTGTGGTCATGTGCTGGAAAAAATAAGTCATTCAGATTAGAAATATATTCAAATGTCAAATAACTTTGCATGCCAGAACTCACTCATTACTTAGCTGGTACAGTACTTCCACATTTCATAATAATTTAAAACTTAGCAGGTGTCTAGAATTTAAATTGGGAATGCATAAGGGCTTACAGTGCAGTTGTGGACTAGTTGACCTGTAGTAAGGTAATTTCTGCAGATTTGAACGTAATAAGTTATTTTTTATAACATTTTTTATAACAACTTAACCCCCTCCCCCAGCTTTCAAGTATTAGGTGAAAAACACAGAAGTTTGAGGACTAATCACAGTACCTGTGCTTCCTTGAGCATATGTTTTGATAAACATATTTATAAAAAGTATGAATCTGGTATCTTTATTTCCTGCTTAGCCTATAATGAGAAATAAAACTTTACACACACATTTGTATTAGTAATATAAAGCAGAAAAAGTACTTCAAACACCATGTGTCCCACCTGCACATCTTGCTGATTTCAACACTCTAAATACAATGAACTCTGATGAGTCAACTGATAAAAATTCCTCCTTGCACAGCTTTGAACAAGTTAAGACAAAAATGTAGATATTGTGGTCATAAGAAAAAAAAAAACCCAAAAGGAAACTAAACTAAAACCAGAAAACCCAGCTCTGAAAGAGGAATGAAATAGTTAAATTACACAGGAAATGTGAAAATTAAGTTTCTAATGTATTTTTTCACTTTTCTGTGCTCCATCTAAACAGATTAGATCCTGCATGTTGAAGGCTCTTTACGTGTTGCAATATAAACATGCTTATGCTTTTGTAAAAACACAGAGTGCGTTCAGCTAAGATATTTTATCAGCACACCTCTCTCCAGAGGCCAGAGGACTCTGGGTGAAAGAAAATAACCCCAATGTGTTTTTAGATGGCTGTATCTCTCAAGTATTGATTTTTGAGTCTGTGTCTTCCTCATTATTCTTCCAAAAAGCAACACTATCTATTAGATCAGTCCCTAATTATAAATATTAGTGCAATTCAATTTCAAGAATTTTTGCCAAATAAGGTATTCAAACTGCTTGCACAATTTGTAACCAAAAAAATGAGCAAGGCTTATACATCTGAGAAAACAACCTTAGTTGTGGTTGCAGTGCTAATAAAAACAGTTCTCTAAACAATTTATTTTATGTACATGGAGCTCTGGTGTAAATGATCAGCTTGGCAGGAGAGCCTATTCATTGCCTATTCACAAACTGTAGAAAGGCCCCATGGGACAACGATAATGAAATATTTTTGCTTTAGCCTACTCCAAGAAACATTCTGCTTCAGGGCTTGTTCCACCTGAAACCCTTTTTCACTGAAGCACTGTAGATGTGGAAGGCTGTGAAAGGAGAGAGCTAAAAGCTTGGCCAGTGCAGAGTCTGCCAGACTTCTGGCCCTGCAGCCCAGATTCTAAGCAGGAATAAAATCTTCAATGAGACACTCTGCATTCATATGCTTTGTGGAACTCAGGAACAAAACCCAAAACCCAAACCAACCAACCAAACAAACAAAAAAAAGGACCTAAAAAGCATACAAATATTTTTGCATTCATTTATCCATCAC
>JAOTQP010000304.1:18354379-18374113 GCA_026413545.1 Cichladusa arquata | reverse complement strand
TATAGCTAAAACACTTGAATGGAAGAATGGATTTGGTCTAAGGTATGCATCCAAGTATAACAAGCTGCAAAATGTTCTAGTCACTCATGTATATTAAAAAAAAATGTTCAAAAGTAAAGGTGCAGAAATGTATTTCTCTCCAATCTCTAATTTAATTTAGTAGCTTCTGGCAAGAAAGCTTTTCTGTAGCAGCTTCTCATTCTGCTTTTCAAGGCTTTCTCTCTTGACAGTCCTTCTGCAAAGCCTTGAGAGGAAGTGGACATTTAGGACAAAGCTCTTGACATGCTTGCCACTGAAGGCATGGAATATGGATCAAATGCTTCTTTCAATTGCTACCACTCCTTGGAGACCTTTCCACCTGGCTATTAAGCAGGTGCAAAAAATTTAGTTTAGCAACTGGCAAACACAAGAGCCACTAATTAGGGGTTTGGTTTGGTTTTTTTGGCCAGTACTCCCAAAGAGATCTTTATTAAAGAAGCCTGTGGTATTTCCCAGTCAAAATCTTTTTGGAAATGCCACAGAAAGACAATGGAAATGCCATTGGAAGCCTTAACATTCAAATATCTCTCAACTTGACTGGCTCTAAGAATATTGAAGTTATAAACATAATTCAGTGAGCTTTTTACCTAAAGAAGCATTAATTGTAATATTTTTTTAAAGGGTAATACCAGGCATTTTAAAGAGGAGACATCTGGTAATAGCAGAAACTCACACTTCCTCAAAATTGTGTCAGAACCTGGAAAGGATGAAGAAGCTCTGCAAAAACCTTAAGACATGTCACAGTGAAAGAGCTTAGCAGAAGAATGCCTGCAAATAAAAGGAGAAATTGGCTTTTTAAATTTAGTTTCAGGAACACACTAAAAATGAGACACTGTAAATGAAGAAGAAATGCTAAGATGAATTTGTATCCCTTTTACAAAAATGTCATATAAGACCCAAATATATTCACTGTTACAGGTGGCAGTGTAACTTAAGAAATTCTACAAAGAATGTGGGCTGACTTATGACTGCACTCCCATATATTATCCTTAACACATGGACATGCTGGCAGAACTATGAATAATTAAAATGTGGAGAGTTAAGCTTTACTAAAAACACCACCAGAGGCAGGTTCCAGCTGCCTGGAATGCCTCTGTGCATAATATTCCTCGTGGCACAGCTTCACAGTCACCTTCAGCTGGTCTAAGGGCACGGCACTGCCAAGGGGCTCCCCTCCCCTCACCCTCACCATCCTTCCTTTACTCTCACTTTGTTGCCTGCACTGACTTCAAGGCATGTTGTAGCTGATCCAAATCAAAATTAAATGGGCTTTTACTTCCTTCTCAAAATCAAAATGCAAAGGAGCAGGCAGAACCACGAAGCCAGCAAAGCAGAGATTTGTCACTTTCTGCTGTCCTAGATTGATAGGAGCTGGCTTTGAAAGGGCACCCTAAGACCTTGTATAGTGCCCACAAAAATTGCCCAGCTCTGGCAAGTGACTCTTGTCAAGTGACTTGTTTTCTGGAAATAAACTTATATTTCACTTTACAAGCGTAAAGATAAATTCAAATATCAAATCTCCCTGTATAACTGAAACTAACTATACTCAAATATACAAAATACTTATGCTAATACAGTGAACTACACTCCAACGTCACCCACAGGGGATAAATACCGATGCTAGCTTGAAGCTGTCTTAGACTCCAAAGTGCTCAAAATTCTAAGAGTAAAGATGCATTATTTTATTTTACTATTTCAGGTACACCAGTTAACTTAGATGGACTTAGGTAATGTTTGTTTGAGGAGAAACGCTAGGACATATAGCATTAAAATTAAGGCTTTTTCTAATTATGAGTTTTCTGATAGTCATTACCATAACATAATAATCTAACATCTATTAAACAGTTAAGAAGCTTTTATTGATTTCATTGGGAATAGCACTTCACCAAATCCCATTTGCTCCTCAACAAGCATTTGCTTTCCTATATGACCCATATTATTTTGTATGTATTAATCCTTGAAAAATCCAGATTTGTTAAATCAAAGCCCTTCAGTCACAGGATATAGAACAAACTGAGAAAATCAGCATTTTAAATGGCATTGAAAGTTATTCTTTCTGTTCAGGCTAACAAGCATGGTACCAGATACCAGGGAAATGAAAAACAGAGAGCAATTTTAAGTGAAAATACATGCCAAGAGTAGTACATGAAGATAGAATAAGCATATCAAATACCTCAGGAGTAGGCTCATGAGAGAGAGGTGGTGTGAGAAGATCTGGGGAACACATGCACAAACAAACCCTTCTGAGAGCTGCAATATTTCAATTCACCACAAATTCTCCAATGCCCTCCGTTTGCAGCATGCTGGCGTTTCAGAGTTGCCAGGGACAAACGGGGCACGCTGGCTGTGCTCAGAGCCCGACAGGCACGGCCCTGCTGACTTTCCCTGCTACAGAAGTGTGGTGTGAGAGTAAGAGGTGACACACATGGCTGCACAGCGAGCTGTGATGGCTCCAGTACTGCTGCAGCTCCACAGCTGGTGTTTGCAATGCCTGCAGTGCAGCCAGGGCACAGCCTGGGCACAGGGAGCGTTTCTCAGTGCCTTGCTGGGGCAGACTCTGAAATGTCCTTCCCTGATATCACCTGCCTCTGGGTTATAAACCTGTCCCAGCCAAGCCAGGGATGCCAAGCTGGGCCATGCTGTGCCCAAGGAAGCACACAGGGACTGTGGTACCTGGTGGCAGCTGCGCTGCTTCAGCTCCCTGGAGAGGACACAAAGAGAAGCTCCCAAAAACTGACTGCAGAGTGCAAGCATTGGATTTCAGCTCCTGTCATCCTCCTCTTTAGATCTTCAGAAGAAGTTTTAAAATGCTGAATGAGCTTTTTTGGATTTTTAAACAAGTAACAGAGTAACTTCAATAAATATTAGTTAAATATATAATTTTCACTTTGTAACACTAGTTACTTTGAAACATTAGTTTCCTCTTTGTAACACATTTTTAAATTTCGAGGGAATTAATAACAACCCTGACTTCACTGCTGTCAGCAACATCTATCAATATTTTGACTACTGGTCTTATGGAAAATATCTTCATTAAGGAGATCACTGGCAAAATTTTCCAAAGCACTTTCTTCATTCAAAGGTTAGGTTAAAAATAATCTATGCAATGATTTATTCTCTGTATATTTTTAACCGTGGATTATTCCAGAAATATTCATCCTTTTGTTTGATATTTTTGTGGAATGTAAAGCCTCGATGAGGTTCCCACCAAAATCATTCACTTCACTCCATTGGGATCAGGATTCTTAAAGCATATCTAGAAATATTTGCTAATATAGAAGCCAAAATGTGGCATAGTTCTACTTTTTGAAACTGCTCTTGAGAGAACTGTTCTGCAGCCATCCCATAGCAAGATGTGGTGGTTTGTATAAATTTCCTGAAGTAGTTCCCTGTCAGCCTCCTTTAGGCCTGAGAAAGACAAACTGGTGTTTGATTCTAATACTGACACATTGTTACACCAATGAGAAAGTTTAGGCACCTTAGTGAAGCACACGTGTAAAGATGAAAATCCCAGGAATCTCTCCTTTCATTCTGGCCTCTCAGAAGGTAACAAGCCCGGCAGGGGCCAGGCCCCGCGTGGCCTGCGGGCCTGGTTGGGCCCAGGCTGGGCCAGGGAGCTGAGGGGAGGGGAGGCCCCTGGGCCCCTGGGATCCTGGCTGCATCCCCCACCACCCAGCACGGCAGAAATGCTCTCTAACGCCCCAGGAACAGCTCTGGGCAGGGCCCACCTCGCCACGGTGCCCGTGCAGCCTGGGGAGAGACACGGCCCCATCCTGGCAGGGCTGGGCCCCTGCTATCCCGGACCAGCCCCCAAAATGGACTGAAATACTCCATCCAACTGCTCCAGGCACTGCCTAGGCAAGACGTTAACACTTTCACTGACCAGGGTGAGACTTGCAGAACACTTTGCTCTCTCCTGAGTGAAAGAAAAGGACCGAGATGAAGATACACACAGAAACAGCATGAAAACACCTGGAAAAAACGTGAAACATGGAAGGAATTGATGGAGATGTCTCACTCTTGGACTGAAATTTCTCTTTTTTAAGCTGTGGAGAAGAGACTCTTGTTTCCCTACAACTCATAAAAATGCATTATGGGGTGGATGAAATGTTCTAACTGTAGATATGAGCAGAGGCATTTGTGCTACAGTAAGCAGATGTAATGGCTGTGATCCTACGAGATGTTTCAATAGAGAGGAGATGAAGATCCCTGCTGCCTCCCAGGGAAGAGAAGAAGAAAGACCCCTGTTTTCAAAGATGAAGAGAGCTTTTGTTTGAATTGTTACAATCCTTAAAGTGTGCCCCATAAGTTGACATGGTCCGCAATAAAGTTTGTGGGAAGACTGTTAGGTGAGGAAGGATTTTAGCACAGCGATCAGATTTCCATTTTCCCAGGCAGCTGATTCACTGTGACATCGAGGCCATGAGAAAACTGTTTCTTGTGTAAAAATCTCCATAGACTGAAGAGAAGTCTCTTCTCCCAAGTAAATTGGTGCAAGACTATTTTTAGAGATGGTAAACTGACGGAATTTTTTCTGTACGTTGTCAGTGTGAAAGGAAAGAAAAGAAGTTGTGGGGGCAGCAGAAGTGTTCTGAAAATTTTATTCTAATTCTTATTATTTTTTCTTATGGTTTCTGGTAATTAAGTTTTTCTTTGTACCCTTTAAAGTTTGAACCTGTTTTGCCTTCCTCCTAATCCTATCTCACAGCAGGAAATAAGTAAATAATTCCAGTGGGTGCACTGGAGATTTAGCCAGCGCTAGATCCACGGCAATAATTGGTGAAATTTCATAATTTCAAACTGGCAAACCAAAACCACCACACAAGAAAAAGCTTACTTTAATATTGTCATGAGAAGTTAACACAATCATACTTCATGTTACTATACTAGGAAGTGTGATGATTACAGAATCCTAGAATAAGGATGCATGTCAAACCATAAGGAGGTCAGTCCTCATTAAAATAGCCAAATTAGCAAGTGCAAATAACACCTTTCAATTACCCATAATGGAACTTATTGTCTCAGCAAACTTTAAATAGGTCATACCAGTGATTGACAGATGAAGGTAAAGGATCATTTCATGCCAATAAGTTACCCATGAAGCAGACACTTAAAATTCTGTACTTGGAAGTGGATATTCAAGTGAATTTGGTGAAAAACAGGTTAGAAATACAGGCACCTGCCTCATCCAGCTCTTTTTGAAATGCCAGGCCATATATTGGCACAGCACATAATTGTTTATACACACACACTTAGGTTTGATATGTGCTAAATACCAGCTTAAATAGCAAACTGCTTTCTGTTGGTTCTCTCCAAAAAGAAACAGCATGTTCATCTGTCAACATGCTTTTTGTAACAAGCATTCATCATCACAGCAAGTGATTCAGCTGGTATAGTAAGTAGTCTCTTCTGGAAAAAAAAAACAACAAAGCACTAAATGTCATGGCAAGATCATTCTCTTGTGCAGAGGAAATACCCAATCAACAAAACTCAACAGAATGGCCTTCCAATGAAAGGAATCACTGTGAGGAGCCAGTTCCTGAAAATCCTGTGCCTTTCAATGGAGAAGTTACTCTTTACTAAGCTCAGCTCTAGAAAAGCCCATCTCAGTAACAGTTCATAGTTTGACACTGTTCCTTAGCTCCACAGTTCCATTTAAACAGCAGCTCCAAGACCTCCTCCCAGGCTCCACTAACTCTCAGAAGCAGCTTCTGAGCTATACGATCATCTTCTCCTAGAAGTGGGGCAGGAACATTTCTTTTTTCTCACTGGTGAAGGACCAGTGCCTCCCACATCCCAGCACACTGCCTAGAGGCCTCTCTGCAAACCATGTCAGTGGCAGATAGACTGAAGCACCTTCACCTGCTTGGGTGCTGAGAGGGAGAAACTATGGGCATCCTCCATGCACAGGTCTGCCAAACCCAAGCCTTGATTATATGCTTAGGCCACTCAGAGCTGTACCTTGCATCACAAAGCTGAGCTTTATTTTAATCTAAAAAAAGAATGGGTGACACAAGGGTCTGTTTTCCCACATCAAAACGAAGTTTGAATTAATTATCTGAAGACCGTTATAGTTGTTCTGCAAATATTTGGACTACTGCAATTAGTCAGCATAGGTACTTGAATATCATTGACTACCTGTTTTCTAAGGACAGCATTCCTCTTGGCACAGATACAAACCTTACTGCATCAAGAAGCTAGGTTAATAAAATTAGATTGCTATTGGGTCTGCTAAGACTCTGATAAACCACTATAATATGCTGATAAAGTCCAACATGGCACATGCAAGAACCTGACTTTTGCTCCCTACAGAGTATGTGAGTGCAGAACCTACAGGCTTCTCTCTCCTATTGCTTCAAAGCACAGAGGAGAGCTCTGACTGCCAACTATTTTCTCATTCGTTTTTATGCAGGCTGTTTTGAAACCAACATCTAGTATGGTTGTGCTACTATAACATAACCCTATGCATTTGAGCTGTACACATAGATGACTGCTCACTACCAGACTCATTATTATGCTCTATCTACAAAGATTTTAGTGACTTTTAACAGAATGTCCTGAAAAATGGACTGGAAATATTGAATATTTGATATTTATTCGTGTGCATCCGTAAACTGACAGTTCTTTCTCTTGTGGATTCTTGTGTTAAAACAAAACACAGTCCCTCCTCCCCTCTCCCTTCTTTAGTGACACCATTCAGTTCCAGCAAAAAAAAATATTTTTAACGGAATGTATAAATATCAACCATGGTAGAATGTCTTGGATTACAGGCAAAAGCTTTCTTAAGCAGTCAGTGAAATACACTTATGCAACACAGAACAGCATCTTTCCAGTGACCCACTAAAAGGATGTTCTAGACATGGTGTAGAAAAACAGTGACACTTCCTTCCTTTGGGAAATCCACAATAGTCCCCCAAGAAAATTGCAGCAGAACACAGTAATGGAGAAGAGGACAGAAGTACAAGAAAGCTGTTTTTATACAATTTGTTCTTTGATGATTCAATTGAAATACTGAAAAAACAGGAGATACTTGCAATCCATTACATCAGTGATAAAACTAACTTCCACCATGAAGACAAGAAGCTGTGTTGCTAGGGGAAACAAATGAGAGGTTAAAATCAGCACAGAGGCCTGCAACTTCATAGACTTCTGAGAAACAAAGCAAGCCTGATTCCTTGCAAAGCCTTAGGTTTCACAGATTTTTTCTGTCTGCATCCCTATTTCTCTCAGGGGCAAGGTCCCACTAGGCTAGAGGGGTTAAGAATCTTCTGGTTCTTCCTATAAAATGCAATGTTTTTTTTCTGCAAAATATATCCTACCAAATTTTAGAATGCTTTCAGACTCCATAGCATAAGGACAATTGTTAATTGAGTAACTGGTTGCTACAATCAATTTCTGTTTCTATCTGATGACAAATTCTTATGCTGTCTTACTTTCTATTGCTCAAAATATAGGGGACATAATAAAAGAGAGCCAAATTTATTTGACATTTCTGACATAGAAATTCATAGTTTATTTGAAGACTATTAAAGTTTCTAAAAAGAATAAAGCTTGTTTTTTGGCCTCGAATCTAGAAAAAAATAATTTGAGGCCTTAGTTCACAGGATTCTGTTTTCTACACAAATGGTTAAATAAGGAAAGGTCAGGTAAGAAATGGATAGTGAGATTACCTACAGGGTGAAGTGTGATCAATCAGTACAAATCACTACCATTTAATCTGGCATGTTTCTGTAGTACAATGTTTATATTAAAATAACACAGTTAGTTAATTTCATAAGGAAATCTTTGACCTCCTCCCCTGTTCTAGATGATTCAGGATGTAATACGCTATGAGCAAAAAAAAAACCAGGAAAAACAAGAGGAATGTCTGACTCTATGAAAAGAATTTCATGAGGTTAAGACTCCTTGTTCTACTTGGATGGTTACAACATTTAATTTCTCTTACTTAAGTTTCTAAGATTGACAGTGGTAAGCACATGTTTTATAGCAACACTGCTGTAACACAGTCAGCTCACAGGCTGCTTGACAGTCAGCTGAATTATCCAGAATATCAAAGCTGAGCACAATCATTTCTGGTTAACATTCTGTACCCTTGCAGGCCAACAGGCTATTCATCCCAGTGAAGCTATGCATAGTCTACCTTTGAGCCTTTCAAATTATTTGCTTTTCCCCCCAGGATAAGCCCATTGATCTTTGCAGCCTATACGAGCTCCTTTTTGTATCACCATAGAGCAATAGATGTCTCTGAAGTCTTTTTGACAGTGGTTCAGAGATGCTAAAAGAGGAAGATACTTCCTACACTGATTATGTGGAGAGCCCACAGCTTCCATAACGCAATTCCATGTGTTGTGTGCTGAGCTGTGACTCATCCAGAGCTGCCAGTAGGAAGTGGTAGGCAACGGGTTGTGTCTGAGGAGCTGCCTGACTCACAGCATTACTGAGAGGCATCAGCAGCCAGGCAAGATGGAAAAGGCTGGATTTTTACGACAGGAATTTCTTTGCAACAACAGTACTAAGCCACTGCACATGAATTGTTCAGGAACTGCATAAGAAAGATCATTTTCTTTCATGGACTGATACTTCTATCTATAATGGAAAGCACAACTAGAAAATATGTTTCCCAGCATGACAATCTAAATATTCTAACTTTATTAAAATTCTATAGATGAAGACTTCCTTTGCATGGCAGCAAACTAATTTTCAGAACACAAATTGAAAGTGTAACCTTTGGTGCAGAAATAAAATTTCAAGAGTATGACAAAGCCAGAAAAAGCCATTATTCATACTTGTCCAGAAAACAGAGACCAAGTATTCAGTTTTAAACAGTATTTGTTCAGTGCCTTCATGCACAAGTCACCTTGCCATTCCCTCAGCTGCTGAAGATTTTACAACATCCTTCACCTTGAGCTATACTCTTCCTGATCTTGGTGATTAACTTCCAGGAAATGCCTTAAGGCCTAACCTTGATCATGTTTCATGCACATAAAGAAAACCACATTCACCGTGTCTGCAGAGCAGTATCAAGTAGTACAAATGACTGCAGGATTGATCAAGACAATTTTTAAACATAATGCTACAAAATACCCCCCTGCACTTACAGCCATTTAAAATACTGTACACACACATGCACAAATACTCCCAACTATGAAATTGGTACCTACAGATTATATAGAGTTTGGGATGAATGGTTTCTGCATTCCTACAGTATCCTGTGATCTATGAAACTCCAGACTTGTCAACCCTGGCCTTTGGTTTAGTTATCCAAACATTTAGCACTTAGACATGCAATATACCAGCTCTAATGCATTTAGTACATGAGAAAACTCATCTGTTTCAGAGTATATTTCCTGAGCAGCACCCACAACAACAAATCTGGGCTCCATTTTCCTGGGAATATTCAACGAAGTTCTTATGCTATATCCTATTTTCTCGGACTTGGATGTCAACATATGCTAACTACAGTTTTGGATAGTAATCCACTTTAGCCTGCAACGAGGAGAAAGCCCATTCTGTGAAGACAGATCTTTCTCAAAACTGGTCTTCACCTGGGGAATGAACGTCCTGGGAAGTACATTGTCTCCAAGATCTTATAATCTCACTACTTCCCATTCTTAGTAGAAGGTGGGGGTTTTCCTGCCCATGACTTCTCAGAGCATTCAGAACCACGTGCATATTAAATACAAATAATTCCAGACCAAGAGGAATTCCCCCAGAAGAGATTTTTGGGCATCCTTCTGAAACAGGACAACGTGTGCAAGAGTGAGTTACATTCCTCAGTGCATTCCAGAAGGACACCTGAGATCCTACAGAGGTCAAAAGGAGGCAGGTACAAAACCAAGCACATGAACATAAAAAGCTCATCAGAGAGTTACAGATGCTCAGCGAACACAATTTCTACTGCTTTAGATTCTTTCACTTTCTGTTCCGATGATCCTCTTTCACATGTACATGGAAGTCATTTAACAGCAGAATACTGTTATCAGTGTGATTTGCCTCCGGCACACGGTGACACTCCGGGCTCCCCGCCACCCTGCCGCCGCCTCTCAGCGTAGCCGCAGCGGAGTCAGCAGGTCGGGCGGGCCGGGCTCGCTGCCCGCCGCCCGCTGCCCGCCGCCCAGCCCCGCGCCCGCGCTGCCCGCGCCCCGCAGCCGCTCCCGCCCGCGGGTCCGCCCTGCCCGGAGCAGGGCTGTTTCCGAGAGGCCTCCGCGGCTGCCGCACCTGGCACCGGGGCGAGGACGGGACGCTGGCCGGGCCGAGGGGCGGATGGAGCCGGTCGGGCCCCCGGAAGGGGTCCCAGCCCCTTGTGGCTCTGCCCGCAGCGGGATGGAGGCAGGAGGCAGCGCCTCGCCCCGCGCTCCCCGCAGCGGGAAGGCGATGCTGCTTACCGGGTCTGGCATCCGTGCGAGCGGCGGCTGCCGCGGACAAAGCGCGGGGCGGGGGGAGGCAGGAGGCAGCGGCGCCTGCGCCTCCTCCTGCTGCTCTTTCTCTTCCTCCTGCCGTCTCGCCCGGGCTCGCCCCGCCGGGACGCGGAGCCCCGGGCGGGCAGGTGGCGGCGGGCGGCGAGCGCCCTGCGCCGCCGCAGCCGGGCCGTGTCACCGTGCGGGGCGAAGGGAGGAGCCTGCGCCGCGCCGGCCGAGCGCCGCGGCCGCGTCCCGCTCCGCGCTGCGGGCTCCCCGCGGCTGCCGGGCCGGGGGCAGAGCGGGCTGCGGTGCAGCATGCTCCCTGCGCGCCTGGGATGTGTCCCCTCCGCATGTCCCACAGCCCCGGTGGCTGCCCGGCCGTCGTCAACTCAGTCCTTATCTGTGGTTATGCACACCTCACCTGGGCTCCACTGAACTTTGGGAAGGGCTAAGTGAGGGGAAACAATGTTAGCATCTTTGCGGAGGAAGCTGTGGGTAAGGAGGAAAAGGATGAAAGTTAAACTGAAGGTATGGTTGTCAGTGTGGGGCTGTGGTACCTGGGAAGAGGCATGCTGGACAGGAGGGCCTTCCTCCTCTAAAGCAGAGGAGGTAGCCTGGGTTTCCAAGTAGGCAGGGCAGTGCTCTGGGCTGGCCTAGATCTCTGCTGGGAATGTTCAGCCAAGGCAGCAGTTACTCACTCCAGGATAAGTTTGTATGCCCTTTCTGTTGTCTTCCTGCTGAACTTGTTCAGCAGATATTGATCATATTGATGCCTTTCCTGGACCCCAGACCTGGGCATGGAAGTCTAGACATGGTCTAATATACTCGTATTTAGCTCATTCTGCAGCCCCAAACACAATAATGTCATTTTCCTTCCCTCCTTTCACTGTGTGTGAGGCTGTTCTGGCTTCTTGGCATCTCAGCCTTTAAGTACCATTCTTGGTGCTGGTGGCTGTGAAGTGAGACAACAGGTCTTGGTCCTGGCTTTAAGAACACAAGAGACTGATTTGGGCAAGCAACAAAAATCCAGCATGTTCAAACACTTGGTAGATCGGATTTGGCTGAAAGAGCTATGAAATGGAGGTTCCAGTCTATGCCATGGAAGGTTTTCAGTGGAACTGTTGAGTAAATCCTACCCTGAAGCAGACATGGATGGGACACTTTCAGTGCTATAAGGATTTTGTCTGGGTAGCTAATGGATTTCCAAGGGCAAATGTAAAGAATGAGTATTCCATTGTCTGGACCCTGTGAATTCCAGGACTGCAATTCTGGTGGATGACTGTAAGAAGATAAAGTTTGGTTGCAGGAAACTTTGGTAAATTGAGAGCCTATCAGATGAGTATTTGGAAATTGTCTTCCATTAGAAATACTGGCAATCCCTTACTCAGTTATGTCAGAGGTGAAGTTAGGCTGCACATTAGGCTGATTTATGTGTTAACATTCAAAGCATTGCACATGGTGTTCTTTCCCAAGAACTGTTGGTCACTGACCTGAACGTTTCCCTGTAACTCCTGCAGGGTGTGTCTGTGGCTGGTTCTTCTTGTACAGCATGGGAAGATGCTCTAGAAAGGTTTGAACTTGATGTCCTGGGGCAGCCCTTAGTGGCTGCTTTCAGCATGAGTAAACTTAATTTCAGACCTTTGTCCGCACAACCAGATTTTGAGGAACTGCTAGATCCACCTTAATTCACCTCCCTGAAAGGGCAGTCCCCAGCGTGTGCCCACTGCTTTCTTCAGTTGGGCAGAGCTATGTGCTCTGGTTCACGGAGAATCAATTTTAATTCATCTTAGCTCTGATTCTGCAGCAGGGAAAATACACCACTGGTGAGGGTGAAAGGAGTTTAGTGCTGTGATTCCCTTTTCTTCCCTCCCTTCCACTGTACATTCTGGTGCAAAGTCACACTGTCAGGTTCATCCCATGCACCTTGTCTGAAAGCTGCAGAGGTGTGAATGAAAGCAGAGGTGAAGGGCTTTGCTGGCAGATACTTCAGAGAGGCCCCCTCTTCCTCTTTACCTAAGTTGGAATTGTGGGTCCTACTCCCCCTCCCTTCAGACCTGAGCCCGTGCCTGTACTGGCGGCAGTGTTTGTTGTGCCAGTGAGTCTGCCCTGCTGCTTTATGGAGGTGGGCCAGGTCTGTTGTGAGGTCCCTGGGGCAGTCAGGACACTGGGATTTATAAATGATGTGGTGTGGGCAAGAGTAGCCACTCTGTGTCTTGGGCTGCAAACATCTCCAGAACCTGAGAACTCGGTCCCCAGTGGTACCACAGGTTGCTAGAGGAGGTGTGTCAGTTGCATATGTTTACATGAAGGTGTCCTTAGCATGTGTCTTCTGTATTACGAGAGACAAACATGTTTTGTTTATATTGCTCTTTATCTCCCAGATTATTATCATATGGGTTTCACTTTCCACAAGTCTTGACTGAGGAATCTGGGCTTATGCCCCCACCCAGAAACACCCACAGAGCCTGATCTCTCCTGACTTGCCCTGTGTTGATGAACCCTTTGGTGTGATCTTTACCCCCTGCAACAGTCTCATAGGCAAGCACTGACATGATGAGCTGAGGACCTAGAAGAGCTTCAGCTTCTTACTGATAGTGGCAGGAATATTTATTGAGATGGATGCAGTTGTCTTTTCTGTGCAGTTTGCTGCTATGCCTGCATCTTCTCAATCCCCAGTTGCCAGGTTATGAGCATGAACACAGTTGTGCTCTTTGCAGTAAGAGGAGTAACAGTGTGAGGGTAAGAGGGTATCTGTATCTGTCCAACAGTCAAGTGCTTTTTCTCTGACATGTATGTTTTGGTGTTGGATTTCTTGGCATTTGGACCAGTATAGCCAGCTCCTGTCTGCTTAGATGCTGGGGTAATTTTACAAGTGAAAATCTTTTGGGTCTTCCTTGCTGCTGTTGGTAATGTGAGGAGAGGAAAAAGGAGGAAACACTATCAGGATGACAGATGATACAACTTCAGCAAAGTTCAGTAAACAGAGAAATTATCTCCCATTTTGGGTTTTCAAGGGAAATCTCAAGGGAATCTTTGTCTCAAGTGAAATATGTAGTACAGATCAGCAAGGAAACAGAAAATGAAATCTTAGCAAAATCAGTCTCATAAAAACTGAAATCTTCCAAAGGGATCCCTGAAGTGTTCTACCTGAAATATTTGTATTTTCAGTGGTCATTTGTCTGAGCTCATACTTCAGCTTCTTCAGAAAGGCTGCAGTCACCAAAATAGTGTAACACCATTGGAAGCAATGTAAAAAAATTGCAAACCAGATGTCAGTAGTTTGTAAACCCCTATCCCTATCCCTATCCCTATCCCTATCCCTATCCCTATCCCTATCCCTATCCCTATCCCTATCCCTATCCCAATCCCAATAATGAACTGCTAAATAGAAATCTCTATGGTTTCTACTGCATGAATTAAATCCTTCTTGTCACTTTAAGCATATTTTTTTAGTAGTTGTATGATTTTCACATACATTTTCTCAGTTGCATCAAGGCCCCAGAGGAAATCAAGATGTCCCCATGTAGGAAAATTCTCGTGGTAAATGAGATTAGTAATCCGAGGAAGTAGCCTTGCCGTGTCTTTTGGATCTGCAAATTTGTCCTGTCCACCACTCCAAACAGCAGTTGGTATCTTTATCTCCTCTATCTTGTACACAGGAGGAGCAGTCTGTAAGACAGGGAGGAGACCTGAGTGAGTGCTGCTGTATCAAAGTTGTGTTTAGAGAAAGGTTTCTGTGCAAGCACCTCTCTTTGTTTTTGCTTCTGCACAGCCTGCAGTAAAACCATAAGGATGAAGGCCACCCTCTTACTGCTCATTGCCCTATCCCCTCTCCCTGCCTTGCTTGTCATCACAGAAGAAGATGAAGAAACACAGAAGATAAAAATGGAGATCATCTGAAATCTGAACCAAATTACTTAATGTAGGATGATTATTTGTCAGTGTGCTAAGGGACTATGCACAAGATGTTTTTTAACTGACTCCTATTATCAAAGGGTGGTTCAGTTATCTTTCTTCTTTACTGCTTTTTGGGCAGTTTCCTAACCTTCCACAATATTGGGAATACAACATTGCCCATTTCAAAATTTTAACTTCAGGTATTTAAAGACTGTATATGTGTATGAAAGGCATCTGAGAAGGAAGATGTCTTTGGAACCTTTATCCACCTGTAAAATAATGTGCCACCCATAAAATAACCTGCCAAGACTCAGAGAGCTCACTACAGGTCAACTGATCTGATCAAACCTCAAAAAATAATCAGGCAAGTTATAGGTGTTGCAAGAGGAGCAGAGCATTTCTGAGTGTTGAGTAACTAAAGCTCCTACAGAATAAATTTTGCCTCTTTCCTTTTTTCCATATAGCAGGATGCTTTAGATCTTCCCAGCACTCTCCACTTTGCCATACTGAACCATTCCCTAAGTTTAATTTTTACATCAAGTAGCCTCTGGAAACCAAGATATTAATTTCCACCTTTTTTTTTTTTTTTTTTTTTCTTCCTGTTTTAGTGTTTAACTGAAAGGCAGACCTTGAGATATTTTGGGGAAGACCAAAGAGCTCTGTACTAATCCAGTCCCAGAATCTGGGTGTGGCTCTTAGCCTTTTGGGAATGGCAGGTGAGCTGACATGCTGTTGGACACATCCCTGTATCAGTAGGAGAGGCTGCAAGAACCTGTATATGCCATGTTTGTGAATAGACTTTGACAATTATGAGTATTAGATTCAGTTGAAACTTAACCTAAGACTACCCTCCTTCTCTTTTTGTAGCACTCAAGGTGCTAATACATGAATTTTTCTATTCTTAGTTTTGCCAGGATTCAAGGATGAGCTACTAGAAAAATGAATTGCCTTACCTGGTTGTATTTCTTCTTGTTTTCCTTACAGCCGTAGTCATAAGCTTGAAGTTGGTCTGCACGTAGGATCTGTTAATAATGTAATGAGGCCAGATAAAATGAAAGTGTTAAAAGACAGAGTGCAGGACTTGTTTTCTATCATATGATTGAAGTCAAATCTCAGGCAGTAGACAGGATTCCAGGGATACTGAGGAAGGATCATGGGATAAGTGGTTTCACCACCTTTCCCCTTGCTAACATTGTCTCCTGATCTTTGACCACCACCTTTATTATGTTTAGTTACTAAAACCTTGCTGCCCTATCTTAATTGGCTCTTTAGTTGGCTAAGGTAGCTCTTTGTGATGCAGGAGCATGTCAGGGCTCTCACTAGCCTGGGATAGCTCCTCACAATCCTTGACTTTTGTGTGCCTGCTTGTTCTGGTCTGCTCTGCTCACAGTAGTGGCAGCGATATCAGAGGCTCTGTACTGCATACAAGAGTACTGGGAACAGGGTTTGATTACCTTAACACAAAACTCTTGTCTTCTGTGCTTTGTCTAAAAGGAAAATCAAAATAATAAAGGATTAACTTGTCTTACTGATAATGTGTGTGCATTTTTTTTAAATCTAAACCTGTAAGTAACATGAGGATGTGATAGAAATCTATTAGCTCATGTCTCTTTTCTGGCTCTGGGTGCTGGGTTTCTGGTCTGTATACCAGGAATTTTAAGCAGGGGGGTGTACAGCAGCACACAGGTATTTAAGGGCTGGTTTAAGTGGCACAGTTCACTTAGAGTTCACTTAAGTTCACAGTTCAACATGATGTGTTTCTAAGCCAATGCCATCTTGCCCTGGTCTGATTTGGAGCCTAGGCAGAACAAGCTTATGTTTGAAAGTGGCATGAGATACCAGCAGAAGAGGCAGTTCCCCATTTTGCCATTGTGCCAGCAGAAGCATTTGTGCAGTAAAGTGGCTTTTGGAGGCAATCAAGGCTGCAATTAACCTTCTGGGAGAGAAGCTTTAACCTGGATCACATCTTTGTCTGGCTCATCCCTGACTGTAAAGTTCTCATCTCACCTGCCAAGTGCCTAGACCATGCTTGTTTTCACTTCTGCGGCTTTCAAGGCACACATCTCCATAAATAAGGATGAAGGCTGGCAGCCATTGGAGCTTAACATACAGAGGTGTGATGTGCCCTGGGGAAATCTCAGAGCCTGCTGCCAAAGGGGAAATTCGGGGCATGATCTGGTGAGCCATGGGAAGCAGGGCTCCCTCTGTGACAGGTGAGATGTGATGGGCAGATTTCCAGATCTGTCACCTCTGGGCTTCCCTGTTGGCTGTCAGTTGCATAAAAAGACATACTAGGAGTGTTTATATGTCAGCACAGTTATACCTGATGCCAATGAATAATATTCTGTACTGATGTTCCAGCTGGGTAATGTCCTGAGTATGAATCTATTCGACTCTGGAAACAAAGCAAAAGGGTTATGAAGGCAGAGATCAAGTGCTGTGACAGAATAAAGCTGTGAAAGCCCTAAGCAGCATACTGCTGCTGTGTTGGAACCCCATTTTTACAGTATATTCTTCAGGTATTAAACAAGGAAGTTGAGGAAAGATTCACAAATATGCTAGTTTACAGTAGGAATGATTACATAGCATTTTATAGCTTTGGGATAATCTTTTCAACATTAGTCCTTAGCCATAGAGAAAACATCATTTGAGAAGCGTGTATGGCCTTTGTTTTCCGTTTCTATGTATGATGCTGTTAAATTGTACTGTGCATAATCAGTGGAGAAAGATTGTTAATATACAGTTCTCTTGAGCATAATGAAGCTGCATGTGTGAGAGCTCTTTATGGGCACACTTGTTAAATAGTCTGAGAGATGAAAGGTGACTGGAGAACAGTCATGTGAAAGGTCTGTAAGAAAAAAAACAGGTAGCAGCCAGAGTAAAGGAATGCAATCTTTCTGCTGGGGGAAGTGTGAAGAAACAGCTTTGAGTTTTGGCTGGAAATGTTTCAATGTGTAGCAAGGAAAAAGAAACCATCTCTTATGTTTAGAGGAGTCAGATGTCTTGTTTAGGAAGGAAAATATATTAATTGTGCAAAAGAAAAAAAGATTTTTCTCCATCCAGTTGCCCTTCAAAGCTACTTCAGATTTACTTGTATTAAGCTTTTCTTGGATGTGCTTACCGTGTTCATATTTTGTATCCTGCCTCCAACTAGGTAGCAGAAGATACTGCCACAAACTTTTCCCAGGCATGCACAGAACTGTGTTACAGGTCCTTTCAGCAGCTCATTATAGTTAAGAACTCCTTTGCAGCCAAGTAGTAACTGAGGAGAGGAAAAGAGCAAACCTTTTCTTAGCTGTTGCAAGATTATTCATGCAGAAAACTCCCTCTCTTTAAGTCACTCTCTCTTCTTTAATAGCCCTGCTCTTCACAAGAGGCAAGATTGCTGAAACTGCTTGCCATCCCACTATCCTTTGTAGTGTGTTCTTCCCAAGGGCAGATGTGTTCCTCCTTCTCCTTGAGACGAGTGCTGGAGTGTTTTTAGTGCACTGATCTCAGTGAGAAAGGAAGTTGGCTGCACTGATGGCTGCAGAATATAGGAAGTCTCTCTTTGCCCTAATATTTTTTTCCTGGCAGGTGCAAACTGTACTGTGAGTACTACTACTGAGTAAAGAGGGATCAGACAAATGAGGAGGGTATAGAGCTGAATGCTCTATCATGGATGCAGCTTGGACAGAAAGAGGATGTGCTTCTGTGGTTTGACATAAAGTACAGCATGCATGATTTCCACATTCCCAGCAAATGACATTAAGTTGACACCTTCTGGTGTTTAAGTTTCATTTATCACTTTACAAGTAAATATATTAGAAGCATAAATTATCTGCATCTCTGATAAAATTAAGATGTGAAATATCTCACTTGTGGTTTTTATTAGTGCTTAAGGCTAGATTTAATAGACTACATTAGATTTCTTTTGTTCTGGTATTTGAAAGTTCTTCAGAAATGTTTTACTTAAATAAATAGTGGTGGAAGCATGCCTGCTACCTTAAAGAAATTGCAAAAGAGACACCATGTGAAACCTTGCAGTTTAGCTCTCTGGAAAGTCTGAAGTCTACAGGCACTGCCAGCAGTCTGATACACTGATTCAATTCTAACTGATCACCCTTTAAAAAGTTCAGGCTGAGTGAGTCCAGTAGAGACAAAGCAGACAATTATCTCTTTCTCTTTAGAAGGAGAAATTACTTACCCTGATCAGCGACTGGGGAAGCTGTATAAACCCTACCAGAGGACTGGTAGCATGTGTGATAGTGGCCACTGGTGCCAAAGCTAAGAATGCTTTAATCTTCTGAGACAAATCAGGATAAGTAGAAAATGCTATGAAGCCTGCAAGCTCAGAAAAAGAAGTCAAGTAGATGCAGAGATCTCCACAGAACAAATAATAATAAAAATAAAATTTAAAAAAGCAGTAGGCAGCAAAGGAGTGAGACTAGATTATCATCCCATTGCCTGTATTCCATTTCTGTGCTGCAAACATAAAGAGAATGTTTGGTTCTTGATTAAAACTTTTATTTGGAAGATAAAGTTCATTCGAAGGATACAAGCTCATTAGAGCATGTCCTGATACTGTTTTGTCAGAACTGAGAATTTTGTGCTAAGGCCAGTTTTGGTAGAAAAGGTCTAGTAATCAAATTTTTGAAATTCAAATTCTTTCTAAAGTTCCCTAAACTCAAAATAAAGAGTTGCTCAGCTTGCAGTCTCTAAAAGATTGTATATGTGTATGCTGGCATTCAGCAACATAATAATTATTTGGAGATTAAGAATAGAACTTTTCTTTTTAAAAAGCACATACTTGCATGAAAATGAATTCACACAAGGAAAAGTATAAGAAAGGCATTAAAGCTAAAAAAAGTTTTTCCCATCCTGTTTTCTGAATGTGTTTAAATTTCTCTACTGATGGTTTTGACTGGTTGACATAATTATCTAAAGACAAAGAAGGTGGTGACTTGGTCTGAACTATTCATTCTGCAAAAAGACTCTTAGAATGAAAATATGGGAAGAAAGGAAAATAATTTTCTAATAATGCTACTTCCCCCCATTTTCTCCACTGTTTCTGAGTTGTTTTTGTAAAAGGACAATGGTACACTGTACCATAAACCCAGAGTCTGCTCACAGATCTTATATATAAACCATAAACATATAAATCATGTGTATAAAACACTGACTGTTTGGTACCCAGACAGTTCTAACATTACCTGCAGTTGACCCTTCAGAGTGACCAATATAGTAAATATGCTTCTGTCCAGTTTTATTCATGATGAAGTTCAGCTCTGCTGGAATATCATATTTACCCATTTCATCAAAGCTGTGGGGAGAAACACAAGAAGCTGGCAGACAATTTGACTATCACAGTGTGAGTTACTGTCAGTTTTGTTCATTGCACCAAGCAGGAGCCCTTGGA
>JAOTQP010000304.1:18307244-18350295 GCA_026413545.1 Cichladusa arquata | reverse complement strand
CACATCTTGGGGCTGTGTGGAAGAGCACATGCAGGGGTGTTTGTGTTAGGAAGAGAGTGGTGTGGAACTCCACAGGAAGACCCAAGAGGAGAGTCTCCTGAAGGCTGCCCAAGAACTGTTCCCCAAGGGCTGCCAGAATATAAGAAGCTGTGTGAGGACAGGCTGTCCGCAGCTCACCCTGTTTAACTGGTAGGGCTGCAGAACAAGAGAGGAAAGCACCTGGGGATATCATGCAAGAATATGCCTGAGCACTCTGCAGATTACAAGGGAACTGAGATCAGCTCTTGGCACAAGCTCAGCTGAAGCTTGGCAAAGAAGCGTGAGCACCTGAGATGACCATCACTCAGTCTGCCTTCATCTGTCTCCACCCTTCTGCCAGCAGCAGAGGTGAAGGGAGAAGAAAGCACTGTTTCCTGCCTCCTCAGGAGTGAGGTGAAAGAGGGTCAGGATGGGCTCTCTTTAAACCTGCCCTCTCTTCCTCTGGGATGAACGCTGTTCTTGTGTCTGTCAGTGGTGTGCTGGGGTGAGGAACCAGATCATGAGGCTCATGAAGGTACCAGGAGTAATTCAGGCACTCTGTGAGGAGATTTAATGGACATCACATCAGTTGCATGTTCAGTGCCAGTTTGTGCTTTCCTCACAGGGTGATGTGTCCCAGAACATGATCAAGTTATGTTTGAAATCAGTTCCTCTGAATATGGAGCAAACAAAGTGACCACATGTGGCTCCCCAAAATCCCCATGAGTCAGTTCCTAGTCAGCCTTGCCTTTTGGCACCCAGGCAAGCAGCCATGAGGAGTGAGCAATGGATCCTGAGATTGTCTTTATGCTGCCAAGGGCCTGTCTGCATTACCTCTTAGAAATGGTTGTCCACAGTGCTAACCTTGTATTGATCATGGGGAAATGAGACCTTGTCCATTCCTGGGATAACTGATGGTTACAGATTAGCACTTCTGAATAGAAATTGCAGAGTGCAGTAGATCTAGTACCAGTTTATGTCAACTCCATCTAAAATAGATATGCTTCCAGGTTTTAGTCTTTATTTTCTAGAACCCAGGTCAATGAGTGCAGAAACACTGCTTTCTCTGTTTCCCAGAATTTTTTTTCAACAAGATAATTTTGACACAAACATCCCTTAGAAAACAGAGCAGATTCTGTGGTCCAGATAGTTTCTGAGTGTGGGATTATAGGTTAAACAGATGTGGAGAGCAAGAGCTCACAAATTCACCTCTCCTTGCTTCTTCTTTCTGAAGAACTGTGTTAAAAAACTGATCCACGAAGCTCAGTATTATGCTTACATATTCAGGAAAAGCCACATCGTACATCAAACATCATCTTTTTGTTTTATGCTGTGCTTTAATGTGTGAGGAGAGAATGATGCCTGTGAAGAGGAGTAGTAGTCATTCTGCATGTGTATAAAGACCATAAAGATCAGGCAGGAGACATAAATGTTCAACAGTAGAATCCATGGGACTCCACACAGTGTAAGGCTTCAGCTCATCACAGCTCCTTGTAAGAATGCCTCACCAGTAATGGCTGGGAACACCACTGCTCCTGCAGGCTGGGCTTCCTCAGAGCAGGACACATTTCTGTGCCTGTGTGTGTTTGTGTTAGTTCACCCTCCTGTCCATCCTGTAACTGACTTTTGATTTAATTGTTAAATATCTGCCAGGTCCAGGACTGAGATACAAGCCTGCACAGTGATGGGAGTAGCAGCAGTTCCTGAGAACTGTTTGCCGGGGAAGGACTGCTCCAGAGGGCTCAGCCTTGCTGGGGGGAAAGCAGGCAAAGGCAGCTGCTGTTATGCTCAGCAGCAACCAGCAAGAGTGAGATTGTCAGCATTTTAGAGTCCATGCAGCTTCACAGTAGCCACAGCACACAGGGTTTGTGAGTGAATTTCATAGGAGACCTGCCTGTCTTACAGTTTGTGTCAGGAAGTTAAGTCGGCTTAGGAGAAAAGTCTTTTGGGAACCAGGCATCAGACATGGAGAATTTTTAATGATGAACACAGGTTCTCATGTAGCCATATTTCTTGAGTCTGCTTCCAGCATAAGGCATCTGCTATGATGAGATAAGGTACTCTGTGAAGCTTATTTGTACTCAGGAATGTTCAGTATGAAGATCAAGAGAACATAAGGAGGTACTCCCCATCAAGTAATGGGGAAGAAGAACAGAATTTGTGGGATAAGAGAGAGGTAAACAAGGAAAATGTGTTTTGACTTTTAGTGAACTTCAATTTAACCTTTAAATTCGACATAACAAATTTGAAGAACTCAAACCTCATGAGTCATCAAACAGTTGAAATGAGGCAGCATTTGGAAACAACCAAAACTTTAAATTTGGCATCAAAACACACTTCATTAGATTCCCTTTGTATATCAAATACTTCTTAATTTTTTTGTCAAAACAAGAACCCTCACAACTATATACTCAGGCAGTGCAACACTGTTTTGCTTTCTGCTGTTTCACTCTGTTCTAGTGGGAGTAAAATATGTCTGCCTCTCCCTGCACTGGGAATCTCAATTTGGCAAGAAAAAGTTCAGCTTGTTTTCAAATCATTACCAAGATTAGTTGAGGCAATGCAGAGGCTTAATTACTCCTCTTGTTAAGGTAAACTTTCCTCAATGCACTCTGTGATCACCTGGCTTAGCTGGCATGGCTTAGGGACTTCCAGGTATTGACCTTTTACTCAGATGCAGGTGGCCAAGCAACATCAATCTTGGCAGGCCACTGCTCACTTAAACTCTAGGAATAAAGACAGGAGACACAAACAGCTGTTTTCATCTAGTGAGATGAAGTCATAAGTAACTATTGAGCATGGTAAACTATCATAAAAGAATATGCTTAGAAAAAAGATCAGAGAGAGAAATGCCCTTGGAGGTTTCTCCACTTAAAGATTTAGTGAAGCTAAGATGCAAGCCATTCTGAAATTTGCCCTTCAATCCTTGTGCCTTAAGCAGTCTAAAATTTACTTCATAGAAGCTGTAAGGCATACACACACCAACCAGAAGAGCAACTGTGACTAAACATGCATGAGAACTCACTGCCTTACTCACTAAGAAAGCATACGTGTGCATTATACAGAAGGAACAGGAGGTCCGGATTACACATTGTTGCAATACTTGCTCATTCATTCCCTTGTTCTCAGAGGGAAGAAAACAAGTAGGAAAAAATTAAATAGTTGCTTTTTTATCCCTTTTGTGCAGGTCAAACTTCTTTGCCTTCTAGCTTAAGCAGAGAAGCACTTCTGTGCATAGCAATGGGCTTACAGATGAGAGAAGAAAAACACTGCTTAGTTATACAACCAACTGCACAAAAGCAGGGCAGCACACCTTTATGGAGACAGGAAACAGAGAAAGAGACCATGAGCATGTATGTACAAGTAACTCACCTCTGCTTTGACTGCCTTGCTTCTGCCTCCTGCCACGGCGGCTGCTCCGTCTCCAGCAGCAGACTGGCTCACTGGCAGAAACCTGCGCCGATAAAAGGAAGTCAAAACAAAATGAGCACTTCAGGGAAGCAGCTGTGAGTGTCATGAGTTGGCAGCACGTATTGCAGAGCGTGTTTGAGTGCTGATTTGGCAGTATTTCAGAAGTGGGGAAATCCTTGTGATGAAAACGATGATCTGGTTAATTCACCATCCCAAACACACCATGGAGCAGGAGGGTGTAGAGACTATCTATAAATCAGTGGTTAGTATGTTTAGCTGGGACCTGGGTGTTGCAGCTCACTGGGGCTGTGGCAGACCTTGATCTGCACTGTTGCCCAACTGAGGGGCTGCTTCAAATGTAATCTTTTAAGATGAAAAGGAGGAAGTGTACAGCTTTTCTCAACATAGTGTCTCAAGAACACCATCTCTGCTATTGCTTTTCATTTGGTTTATGTTAACTTTAACATTGCAGACTGACCTAAATCTGTTTTCCAGTGAGCAGCACAACTCGTGAAACCTACCTTATTCTGCATTAAGCACACCCCAGTGCCAAAGAAGGCCTGAACACTACATGTAACCTTTTTCCCATTGAGGGAACAAACAAGAGTTCTTGTTTATCCTAAGCCATTTCTATCACCTCTGAAAACACAGTATCTGGAGATCTTTGCTTAAGGGCTGAATTAGCTGAAGTCAGCCTGAGGGCTCCATCCTCACTGAGATTGGCTTGATGGCCATGGGCAGAAGGACTTGTTCCGTGTCCTTGGGCAGCTGGGCTATAAACTAAGTAGAATCCTCCTACATGAGGATCAGCCTGCTCAGCCAATTAACTCACAAGCGTCTTCAGCAGAACTTGAGTTTCATCATGGACTGATGAGCATCTAGAAGAACACCAGATAAGAGGGATGTACTCTTGGGAGCACCATTGCAAACTGTAGGATGCCTTCGACTACTGGGGGAAGGAAAGGAGTGAAACAACAGGATGTTGGTGACAGCACAGCAACAGTTCTGCTTTACATACAAAGAACATTGTTGGACATAGTGAGAAAGGTAGTCTGATAATTTCTCAGTGAAAAGCATCATAACTTGACTTCTCTGATATCTGTAAGTGACAGTAACTATCATCAAACTTTTGCAACATAATGTCTCACACCTTCTCATGTCCCAAGCCAGGATCAACAGTCCCCACGATGTATCCAATGCTGTTTGCTCAACCTGCTTTTCCTGATTTTCCAGAAAATTCAATTCCCCGGCTCCTCTATGGTGTCCCAAGTTGCAAGATAGCTGCACAATTGCAATCTCTTTTCTAGGTGACTTTATGGAATGCTCTGCCTACTTTCAGGTATGATGCTGTCACATTTAGCATGGAAACTATTGAAAACTTAAAAAGTAGGTCTCATGTCCTCATACATTTTCCCTACAAGCAGTGAGTTAGTTGAAATATTGACTCTCTGAAGGGTATTTGTCTCCAGGAATTTGTATTTGATGGAAGGAATGTCCTTGTCTGGAGGGGAATTGTTTTGTTTGGATCAAACTTTAGTTACGTTTGGGAAACAGAAGGAAGCAGGACAGCCTTCAGCAGTGGGCTCAGGAGATGAAAATGGCCTGCTGTTTCTCTTGGAAGGGAAAGGTGCAGAAGTTGTAACAGCCATGGTTAATTTGTTTGGCTAATGAACCATTACTCAGAGTGAGTCTCTGGTCCTTTGGTCATACAGTGTCACCAGTGAACTGTCCCACTGTAACAGCTGCACTGTGCTGGCTAGCATCCCACACTTGGCCCACATAAACATTTCATGGAAAAGGAGAATGAGAGTGTCAGGCTGAAAGGAAACCCCTAAGTGCATGATGTTTCTTTTCACAGTGAAGCTAATGGCATTTTGTTTTGGAGGAATGGTGACCTATAATGGCTGTAACCTAAAAACCACAGAGGTTACCCTTCAACTGAGTGGTTTTGTGCAGTAACTACCTATTTAAAACAAGACTGGTAGAGTCATAATTCCCTCAGGAAATTAATAGGATGAATAATTCTTTAGCATTGTCTTGAAAGCAGGTCTTTCCAGTAGTGGTCAAAGTGCTCTGAATTTACATGAGATGAAGATAATGGATTCTTTCTAGCAATGCTTGGGTAATTTTCATTTTAGTGTTTAAACTCCAAAGAGGCTGCTCAAAACCTTGACAAAGGTTAGATCATCTCAGCTCTGTGATGGCCAGTAGCTTTCATGTGAAACAGCAGGAGGTGTGAGGTTTCTGCTGGGTTCAAAGCGTAACTTTGAAGTAAATGGTTCCATGGAAGTGCTGCCATTGCCAAAAGGATTAATATTGAATCAGCAAGGATTTCTCTTTCTCAGGGAGGGTCTTGAAGCCAAGTTTCCCAGCTTCCAGGTGCATGCTTGAACCTACTGGCACTGGCTACTGTTTTCTGTTGGGTCTACGCTGTGTCCCTTGCTGTCCCCCATGAAAACAGGGAGCATTCCTGCTTCAAACAAAGACAAACCCTCTTCTTTTCAGGAGTGAGGTTTTTTTTTTGTATGAACTCAATTTCTTGTTTAATAATCTGTTTAATAATAAAATTATACAATACCACAACTGTTAGAATAAGATTTTGATTACACTATGCCTTTAAATAACTGCCAGCCCAATAAACTGAGCAATAATATGAAGAATGATCAACATCAAGAGATCACAGAATGTATCCAGAGAAAGGAAGTGCTTTCATTACTGTTATAGTCTAGAGAAGAGAGTAGACTGGAAGCAAACCCTGTCTTCTGTTAGGAAAGTAGAGTTATTGCAGAATTGAAGATGTATCAATTGAAAAAAATATTACAGATCCACAAGGTTGTCAGAAAACATGAACTGCACTATCAGGATGCAAAAGGCATTGGAGTGACATGCAGTGTGCAGGGGGAACCCCTTCCCTGACTCTGGATGCAGCAGAAGGGGGTTTTTGTACCCAGTGAATCTAAGTGTTGATGAATGAGTCAGGTAAGACTTCTGGTTGTGGGTTAAGGATACTTCTGCATCAGGTCAATGATTTCACTGTACACATGCAAAGGTGCATCCAATCCCCAGATGAAATCCAGGTGTGCCCATTCAGGAATCTTCTTGTGATAGATAAGCTTCTTAATTTTAGACAATAAAATGGCTGCATCCTTGGGGTCTGCGAGCTGGTCTTGTCCCCCAGTCCATACTGCAGTTGGTACAGTCATCCCTTCTACGTTGTAGAGAGGAGGAGTAGTCTGGAAAACAGCACAGGAATGAATGTCCAGGAGAGCACAACAACTTTAAAGACTCATCTGGGGCTTGCTTTTGTCATTGCTCAAAGTAGAGGCATCTAAACCAAAGAGGAAAGAAGTTCCCTTGTTTGCCTTTTCTGTCCGTGCTCACAGGGATTACTCAACTGAAAGCACAGCCAAAAGTAAAACACCTCCTGAGCTAACAAAGAGTTATTGTTGGGTCTATGCCCTAAGTGGGAATCTTAGGGTGGGAGCCTGAAACTAGACAGAGATGTCAGGATGCCTCTGGATAAACCCCCATCATGGTCCTTTTGAAGTACTGGTTGACATGGGCTGGAGAGAAAACACAACATGAGACAAGGATGAAAAGGATCATGGAATGGCTTCTCTACGAGGAGACAGAAAGCAGCTTGGGACTCCTGTGTTTGGAAAAGAGACATCAGAGCAAGGACAGGAGACAGGTTTATACAACCACAAATGGTATGAAGAAAGAGCACTGTAAGTAATTGTCCCAAACACAAAACCTAGAAGGCATCCCGCGACTTTCCAGGAGCAAGCAAATTCAAGGCAAACCAAAGGAAGCTGAGTTTCATGTAAGTCATCATTAGAACATGTAACTTGTAATGACAGGCTGTTGTGGAGACCTAAAGGGGAGGAGGGTCAAGGATGGGATTAGAATCTTGAATGGAAAAGATACTCCTCAGGGCCTGCTTGAGGACAAAGTCCTTTCAGTCCTTTTGTCTCTGGCTGCCAGAATCTAGAGATGGCTGTTAGTTTTCCAGTTTTCCTATTCCTAATGTAGTCATCTGTTTCAGTTACACTAGTAGGCAAGATGTTTTTGCTATTTTCTGTGTACTCTTATTTTCCAAAATTAATTTTCCAGTTTTTCTGCCTTAACTTCCTCTTATTCCTATTGATCATATAATTGAAAAATTTTTCTGTTCATCTCTCTCTCGCTTTCTTTTAAAATGTATTAAATTTATTATTGCCACTAGTGCTTGTGTACTTTCTCTGTTGACATCCAAACTGAAAAGCAATAATATTTTCATTTACTTATGTCCTGAAAACGTGTCTCCTTGCTCTCTTCCTGTGTGTTTTTGTGCTGTCCAAGGTTGCTTCACCAAAACATACCTGTTGGTATTTTTCCATGTTCTTCTTTGAACTGCCCCAGTCATAAGCTTGGAACTTCCCCGAGCGGGCCTCCTAACAGGATGAACAAGAGAAGGGTACTTATAAAACCATAATTTGGGAAGTTTCTGTGCTCTTTCCCTGACGAGCCTCCAGCTCCAACCTAAAGCCCCAACAGAAGTTCTTCGAAGAGCTATGAAAGAGCCAATACTAAATTAATTTATAGTGTCAAAAAGGAGTTAAATGTTTTTATTATAATGAAAGACAATCACATTTTCTGCAGACAGACCTGAGGATGTTCTCGTAGGCAATTAGTTCAAGTTTGTAAAACTGCTGTTAACAACTGCTGTCAGCAAGCTCATCTCAGTGTTACTGACTTGTCCCATTCTTGTCGTGTTGCCAACACTCAGCTCTGTGAGTGGCTCCATCTTATGTTTTCTCTTCCCATTCTATTTTGAATACAGAAATTACCATTTTTTAGTTCTTCCCCTTCTTGGCTTTACCTGCAGCATGGGTTGTTACTACTCTGAGAGACACCCTCACCAGAATCCTAGTATTGAAATTCTGTTAGCTCCTTTAGTTGTAGTAACAGTAAGGACAACAAAGACTTAGGAGTATTACTTCTGCATGTTTGTGCTCACAGTCTGTGGTTAGATGCTGAATTCCATCTGAATCAATTTGCAGAACTCCCTCCACTCTGCTTTTGTAACCCTTTTTCTTTTCAGGTCTAGGTCACGGTTACAAAAGCAATTTTTCAAACTTACTATCTAATGCAAGCTCACAGCCAAAATTATAATTTTATTTTGAGTAAGTGCCTGTGCAGATGTCAGTCAAATATATCTGTGTGTTTGCTTTGCTGAAAAGGGCACGAACACTCCTGCAAACTCTGTGTGCTTGCAGCTGCTTCCTGCACCACTCCAGAGCCCGTGGTGCTGCCAGGAAAACTGCCTCACTCCAGAGGCTCCTCCAAGGGAGCTCTTTGGATCCTCACAGTGGCAGCCCAAAGACAGAAAAGCAGCTCTTATCAGCGCTGCTGAGAGGGACTATGGCAGTACCTTGCAGGTAAGGGATATAAACATTCTATTAAATAAAGTATTTATTTTTTTAAGGTTCTATCGCTATCCAGTCACTGACAGCCTTGAAAGTGAGAGAAGAAACTACAAGGGTTTTAATAGTAAAATGTGACAATATATGTGGCAGCCTAAATCCTGCTCATTTCTTCACACCACATTGGAAAAATGACTAATTTATTAAGGTAAACTTCCTACAGAGCTGTGGACATAATTTATAAGAGATACTGGATACACAATAAGAGGAGTGCACACACAGCTTCCAGCCTACATATTTTTACTCAAATACAGCACTTCATTGTTGGCTTCAAATGTACCTGTATCACATAGGGCATCTCTATCCTGCTGGCAAAAGAAGGAGCAATGAAAAAAAGTGTTCTGAACTGCGTTTCAGTTGCAATCCACAAGCTGCATGTGTTTCCAAGAAGTTGGCAATGGCTTCACAGCTGGTTATCTCTGTACCTCTCTATTCAGCTAGAGGCGAGTACCTGTTTTATCCTTCTGGGGTTTGCTCATACCTGACTCCAGTGGACTATGTTCTGCACAGAAGTTCCAGCAGAGGTTTGGGCAATATACACGTTGATTCGGTTCTGAAAGAGAATATTCAGTGAGCATTCTCTTCTTCCCTTCTATGCAGATGTACATCAAAACATATGCTACAGCAGTGCCATGTATCAATAAAACCAACAAAAAATTGGAGTGGCATGATTGGAGACTCCCTCAGATCTATTTTACACATGGCACTGTGTCAGATTAGGAGTAGCACTGGAAGAGCAATCCCTAACCAGAACATTTTCCAAGATGACTGAGAATCTAGAAGAATCTACGGGTGAGAAGGAATGAATAGAAAGTCCCCAATCTGTGTGGTGTTTCTCAGAATTCTACAGCAGATTCTGTGTAAAAGAGGATCACTGTTGCACAGAACAGGAAAGGGAAATGCAATTTCCTGATGAATGCACAAATATTTGAAATAAAAGACACCCTAACACTGGAGGGGTTTCTTAGCAAGCTGCTGTGTGATCCTTCCTCAGTGAACACTTTCTGAGGCATTTTTAGAAAAAATGCTGGAGCAAAATTTCGACTCCCAGGTGATCTGACCTACAGCTAGACATAACATGAGGTGCCCAGGTGTGTCCTAGTACTCTCCTATCCTGATGTCCAAGGCTTGGGGAACGAGGACAAGGAGGAATATGTGCATTCCTTTCTGTGTTGCAAAGAGAAAACATGAAGCAGGTAGCCTTTTTATTTCTTTTTTTTTTTTTCAGGTATGTGAAATATCTCTGAGGAGAGCAGTAGCCACAGTATGGACCACAATATGGTGCCCTGGGTGAGGTCTGTCACAAGGCAGACTGCAGAATCTGGGGGGGCTCAGAGCAGCTGCCAGCTGCAGAACTGGTGCCAAATGCTCTTCTCAGGGGACAGTTCCCTGCTAGAGACAGGGCAATCAGCAGACACTGCAGCCCAGTAGTGGGGACTGCTCCCTGCAGTGTGATGCTAATAAAAATTCAGGATTCACACCACAGGACAGAAGGTGAATTTGGGGAATATAAGCCTAAACTCCGAGTAGAGCTGGTAAAAGTTATACATACCACATCAATGTTTTTCAGGTTACAGCCACCCAGATTGAAGAGGACACTTCTACAAAGCCTGGCGAAAGCTCGGTGGCTGCAGACAGGGGCTATTATCCTTGTCAGGCACTCAGTCTGGGGAAGGAATTCTCTGTTGCCAAGCATACCCTGTGAAATACAAAGGTAACCATAATTTAGTAATGTACACACTTCCCTAGCAATTTCAGTGGCTCTTACCTTTTCTCCAACTGTCAGATGATGTTCCCACAAACAAGTGAGAAATTACTTGGTTTTACATTGCATCAGCCTGCTTGGGCATTACTCAATCTGGGTTACATCACTTATAATGAAGAGATAGGTTAAATGTCTCCAATTCATAGTTCAAGCTTTTATATCAGTTGTGGCTTTGCCTGGAGGAATCTTGGAGACCTTTGAGGATCTGCATCTTCGTGCCTCTCTGGGTGACCTGTCCCCACATTGAGCTGTTGTCTTGGACTGAAAGCTTTTCTTATTGCCCTGGCTGAACTTTCAGAAGCCTCACCACAAGGCAAACCTGCCCACATGCCAATGAGTCGACTTCACAAAGCGCTGTACTTTCTATTTATCCATTTTAAGAGCTGAACAAACAAGTATATGGCTAAACATTGGAAACCAAGATATTACACACCCTGAGCATTTTTTCAGGCAGATAGAGGAGTTTCGTTGCTGGGCTTTTAGCATACTTAATAGCAGTGACAGGTGCCAATGCAAAGTAGAGTTTGATTTTTTGAGCCAGCTCTGGCATTGTTGAAAATGCAATGAAAGCTGAAAAAAAAAATAAAGAGGAGTTAAAACCCCATCATTTTAACATTAGACTGTTTTCAGTATTAATATATGATACTCTGCACTTTCAATTTATAAGCAACCTTGCTAGTTGTTCAGAGACCATGGTCCAGACTAGATTTATATGAATCCCTCTTCTCCATAAGTTACCAGCTTGTAAGGTTTTTTCCTCCCTATTCAGAGAAATTTCTCTTTCTATATTTTGCAACTTTCTCCCAAAATTGATTAAACATAGATGTACACTTCTGAAGTACATTCATGTATTTCTTATACTATTGGGAGAAAAAGTAGTTTTTCTTCCGGAAAATTCAATTTTGTATTTTTATTTTTTTCATGTGTACATCTGGTCCAAACTGGCCAACTTCTCTTTTTGTACTCTCATCTTCCTGTTTTGTTTATTTTGGTGGACTGACCAGCTGCTGTCGGGCACACCCTTGCATCTTAGATAGAGACAATTTGCATGGTCCACACACAACAATTTCCAGTATAATTCTTAGTTGACAGATTTCCAGAAGCAGCGCATTTGATCCATTATGCTTCATTATATTTATAATAAATTTTAAATACCTACATGTTGAAAATTGCTTATACTAACACAGTATTTCACAACTATAAGAAGTTAATGAAAACTTCAGGTACATTTGTTAACTCAGTATCTTAAATCACGTTTTACTCCTGTTTTCCCAAAGAATTCCTCTCCTGTGTGTAACTTACCAATGGTAGTACCTTGTGAATAGCCAATATAGTACAACTTTTCCTGTCCTGTTTTCTCCAAAATGAAATTTATTGCTGCTGGGAGATCAAACTTTGCCATCTCATCAAAACTGCAGGCAGGATATTGAAAGAGAGACATGCATAAATTAAAAAAGAGATTTTAAATGGTATTCACATTTTTATTAATAGCTTGTCAGCAAAGAAACACTCTGACTGATTTAGTGAATCATTCAATTGTTCTTTGTTTTTATGGCACTGGACATGGAAGATACTACTCAAGATTTTTTGGGTTATTGTATTACACAGATTAGTGTTTCTATGCAGCTTCCAAAACTGGCTCCAGGGCTAAGGAATGGCTCAGAGATGGCCAGTGCAGGTTCCTCTGAGTTGTTCTGCTGCTATGCCTCTAGTTTGAAGAACCTGTTCAAGCAGTAATTAAAGTTGTCTCCATTACTATTGCAGTTCACATGCTTTTATAGGGGCACCTCAGCAAAAGTGAATGTAAAGAATCCTTATTAAAAAGCAGCATACGTAAATCCCTGATTTAGCCAGCTGAAAGAGATATATAAGGATGGACAATGGATATCCCCTTCAGTGGGTCTCTCTACCTGAAAGCCCAGAATTCATCTTGATCAATGGAATACTCTTGATGTTTTCTTGACCAGCGATTCCCTCTGCTATTTCCCATCCAAACATCAAATCCAGCATCAGCTAGTAGGAAGCCCAAGCTGTTGTTGGGCTGGTTTGTGACCCAGTTACTAGCATCTCCCAATAATCCATGCTGGAGAAACACAGCAGGTCTTGAAGCTGAAAAATAAAGCAAAACTAAAACAGTTTATAATTGCTTTTATCTTTTCATTTCCTGGTTGTTCAGAGACATTATTTTCTCATATTCAATACTGGGATTTTTTCCTGAATCAACAAATCATAAGAACAAAAACCCTCTTTCTGTAAGAGACAACTTCTAAGCTTCTGAAAGAATTCATGGAAAGATCTGCCTGACACCAGAGCAAACTAACTTGGCACCCTCTGGTAATTGTTTGTACAGCTCAGACATATCAGCTTGAGATCCTCAACACTGATACAGAGATGAAGGTGTGGGATTGTTTTCAGAGGTTTCCTGTATCTAAAATATGAATCAGACACTGATACTAACCAGGTGTAAGCAAAAGCAAAGCAAAATTCGAAGCTGGAAAAGCTTTTGCAAAACAGGCTGATTAGGCAACCTTTATCCTATTTTTAATTTTTTTAAGTTTTACTCATCAACTCTTACTAGGAAGCATATGCTTCATATTATGGTGGATTTTTATTATAAATAGGTGCTTGACATTAATTCTGTAGATCTTGCAGGTTGTTCTGGCCAGCCAGAACTCTCTGCTACAATTTCACTCATGTATACAAGCTTTGGTGGATGTTTTAAAAATACAAGTTATCTCTTTTGAGAATATGCCCTACCTAGGCTGGTATTGTGTCATATTAAATAACTGTACCTGGGCTTCCTTGATTCTGAGTGCCATAAGGAATTCTGTTAATGGTAATGATATAACCATCTTCTGTCACCACTTCATACTCCTCACTGGGGTACCCTTTGTAAGTAATGAGCTCATTCTAGGAGACAAGGTACAAATGCATTTACTTGCACAAGTCTATTTCATATATTACAAGACAGCCACAATGAAGAAATGTTAGAAAGCAGGTACAGCTGGGGATTTAACCTACATGCTTTAAGCATCTGAATGTATGTAACCCTAAAGCAACAACAAATTCCCTTTTTTCTTTATATTATATCTAGGGGTTTACTACCCAGTTAAAATATGTTGTATAAAACCTATTGCACTCCTGCCATATAATCATCACAAGCCCTTGCACTCTGGTGATATAAGAACCCCTGTAAGCTCATAGCAGGGCTTCATGAGCTGAGATGAGGAGTGTGGCTGAGAGGAGCTGTCTGGGTGCAATGCTTCTGATTTACTTCGATACAGCCTGGAACCAGCTTATCTAAACTACCTTCAGAGAAATCCAGACAGCTTCACAACTGTGGTTTGCTGAGCAGCACAGATGCAGTGAGCACTGCTGAAAAGCTGACTACATTATGGGAAAAAAAATCAGTCATTTGCATAGTGAAGGGATTTGCATAGTTGCAAGGGAATTCCCTAGCACAGCCCATCTTAAGCTCTGAAGTAAATATTACTTTTGACCTGTAATGTTCCATCTGTTTTGTTACAAAAGAGGATTGGTTTTTACAACTTGTACTCAGATAATTACTCAATGTATTTGCCATGCAGGACAGAACCTCCAAGATTTTAACAAACAATGAAAGACCTAAGCAAGCTTGCTTAGCAAGAGGTGTTTTTCTGAAAAGCTGGCCAATTCTGGTCTCTGCTGCTCACCACAAGTTGTTTATAGACTTCACCACTGATGAAATGCTGACAGTCCAGATAGTCATTCTTTCAGATAGGCAGGTAGTGCCAGCAATAGCAAGCTGGTAACTGATACCTAAAAGGAAATGAAGTCTGGAGATTTACTATTTGCTTCAATTTTTATCAGAGAGAAGATGGGCTGTTACACATGCAGGCAGAAGAGAACAGAGAAAGCAGTAGTATATACAATGACTAGAGAGGATAGGTTAAATAAAGGCAGCTTATCTATCCTGTTATTTCTAACACTTAGAAACCCCTCTGCTGTAAGTCGTGTAATATCAATTCTCAGATCACTCATCAACCAACTTACAATACTCATAAAAGCTTCAGGATCCAAAGCTTTCTTCATTCTTCTCAGTTCTTCTGAATAAGTAACTCCCCAAAACAAATATGTCACAGCAACCAACAGCCATATCTTCTCCCTGCAAAATCCAGTACATTCATCTGTCAGTAGTCCTCCTCTGCACTTGCAATCCAGACAGGTTCTGCACTTTTCTGATCAGGAAAGTGCTGTCTAACAATGAATGGAGCCAGTCTAACTCCCTACCTGTTAATTAAATGGAACAAAGCTGACTTCAAACACCTGTCTGAGGGCTTTGGACTCTCTGCTAAGCTTTGGACTAAGACATTGCCCTTGATGAAGGCAAAAGTATCAATGAATCCAAGAAAAGAAGCAAAGCTTCTGGAGAAATCAATGTCATTCATTTTTCTGAGAAGTAGGTCACTGGCATTACCATACCATGTATTTGATCTGTAGGTGAATTTGGAAGCATTTCTGGCTAACTCTATGAAACACAGAGTTATTGGGTAACTCGTAAGTAAATCAATCATTGTCACAAGAAGCTTTTCCACTTTCCAAAGTGGAGGCAACCAAGTTGATGGATAGTTAGTAGAAAAAAGTAAAAACAATTGCAAATTTTTTAAAAAATTAACTGCTTATTATTTAATTAAAAACTTAGGAACCTATATAAAGCAGTTCTTTATAGTTGCAAAATTTATAAAAACCTGCTTAATGACAAAATTTATCCACTCCATGGGATGAGGATGGAAAAAGGAAAAGAACACTTTGCTAAATGTAATGCTAGGTAGAGACTGAGTGCAGTAACATCCAGTTTTGTTAAGCAAAAAAGGAGCAAAAAAACTTGGGAGGTAGCTGTCCTGCTTAGATGCATGCATAGCAGCTCCACTGTCTGTGAAGACTTACATACTCTTGGCTCAAAGAAAATGCAGCATTTGTATGAGCATCTTCTCTACACTATCTAACCCCCAGAGGCCACACCTAAACTTCTGTTGTCCCAGTGATAGATCTTTCTGTCAGACTGATTCAGCCAAAAAATCTATTGCATTTATTGTTTTCATAATCAAGAAGACTTTTAAACTATTTTCCCCCACAAAAAAAAATGAATAGCATTTTTTTTTCTTCTCACAGAATAACAATTTATACACTAACTCCCTAGCACTACATTCTGGTACAATCTGTGTGTTGAAAATACTTAGCACCTTTTGTAGAAACAGGAGCACTTTGTTTAATGAGCTAGCAGCCTTCCTTTCTGTTTAAAGTTGCCACTTTCTGATTCTCTTACCATCTTCCCATACCTCTTCAGCTATCCCAGAGTTACCTAAATTCAGGCAGGGTGAGCCAGGCCTGAATCTTTTTAGCCAAAAGGAATCTTTCCATACTTTCACCTGCTGACAAGCAAAACAACACAACAAAATGCATTCGTTCCCAAACAGTAAAGCAACTCCTCAAGCTCAGGTTTCATACCATCTTTTGCAGCTCCCATGAAGCCTTCACCAGTTTTGGATCATAAATCAATCAAAGCATTACTGACCTTGTGCCCAAAGTCATGTGTTTGGCTGAGCAGCTGTGGCTGCAGAAGAATGAAAACTCAATTCCTGGCTGTTTGGAAGCGGTGCTGGCAGTGAAAGGATGGTCATGCACTGTTTTGTTCCCCAATCATGCAGCAACTTGACAATAAGCCTCTGTTTCTTTCCCACCACTCATTCCTTCTACTATCACTTCAGCTTCTCCCTGGTGCAGCAGCAGAGAGGGGTGACTCCTTTTATTCCCAAACCTCATGCTTTTCAGCTCCTTAGCCACCACAGCTATATCAAGGCTCTTCTACTATCACAGATTGCTGGATTTTTAAGGAGAATACCAGCCTCTGTAGAGTAGCAGAGCAGGAACAGGAATTTTGAAAACAAATATATTCATAGATATACCTTATCATTCCTAATGAAATTGTCAATAGACCTGCAACAATTTTCTCTTTTACTAACAACCTACCAATTCCAGCTTCTCGTTATCTGGAAAGGAAGGAAGAAACTCTGATACCTCTACAGATGTTACTGCACATATTTTTCTTATATTTTTTAATGCTTTTGTTGATGTTCCATAATTCTACATTGTTGCTGGAGTGGTTTCAGAAGATTTTCCTCCATTTATATTTCACTTCTTAAATGGCCATAGAATTGAATGGATAGTCCCTAAATGAATAGTTATGAGAGCAGAAGGCTTTTCTTCAATCTGTATGGACTCAGAAAACACTGCTGAGATGGGCACATGTGTGTCAGTGGTCTCAAGCATACTCTGAGTGGGCCAGAATCGTTCAGCAGTGGAAATTAGGTAGGACTGAATTGAGAGTTCAGACAGGTTCTTTTTAAGGCATTCAGGACAGTGACCTTTTTAAGTCTCTTATTTTTGTGGAGGACAAGCCCAGTGCAGCTGTGTTCCACCACGAGTGGTGTCCTCACTACAACAACATAGAAGTATGAGTGAGGATTTTTTTTTTTTTTTTTCATTTGTGTACTCTGCTATAATTAATATAAATTTAATATAATATAAATTTCATTCCGCAAATTCCAGATATTTTTAAATCTTGAAACTAATTATTCTTTCTTGTTCAGCTCCCAATTTCTATTCCTCCAGATATTCTTTCTGTCTCACAAATAGTGTTCATCCATATAGAACAGATCAGCTTTAACATTGAGATGAACATTGACCAAGGTTTTGAGCAGGATTTGATATTTCTATTTACATTATAGCTTGCATGCTTTCTTCTTGTAGTGCTGCCTGTGGTTAGGATTAGAAATAGTCAATATATCTTCAGAAGTTATTTTCTTTAATATTTACAGATCAGAGAGAAATATGAAAGAAAATCTCAGGAGAAGACCTTTTCCTACAAGACTTGTTATCAGGCCTTCAAAGCAAAATAGAAACATCTGAGTTCAGTTTCTGGCAGCAAATTAGGAGAGGAAATTATTTTCAAAGAGCTAGTTTAGAACATGGAGTGTTTTCAAATATTGATTCTACACACGGGATGGGACTTTTTGAATCTTCTCATTATTTCCTTTATATAACCCAAGTTCTTTCATCTTTCCTGTAAGAAAAGCATATTTCCACCATTTTAAAGTCTCAGTGTCTTTTAAAGCTCGACAAGAATTTCATGAGTGAACTGTTTAAATGTGTACTTGCCTTTGAGTACCTCATGCTATTCCAAGTCATTAAGATGTGCTATTAACTCACTGTGAACACAGCCAGCTTCATTCTTTAGTGCAAAACAAAGCTCCAATAACAAAAAACTCACTAAAACATTGCATAAACATGGCATAATACCATAAATAGCAAATGACTGGATAAAGTCATTGCAGGCAGTACGTGTTTGAAGTGAGTGTTTGAGACGGGCAAAGAAGGTGAACTAGGGTGAGTGTTGGGCTGATTATTTTTTTTTATAAACCAGACATGCACACTTTGTTGTAAATTGTCAGGTTTCAGTAGAAGTTACTCATACTACAATCAGGTATGGAATTCAGAAGAAATGCTTTAAGGTTGAGATGTTGCTGTCACAGTTGTGGTTGCATCTTCATGAGTGTGGTCATATGGAAATGAACTTTAAACTGGTCAGTCTAGGTCCCCTTATATAAGTAAGTGCCTTTATATAAACTGTTCATGCTCAGTTTATGAAGCCTCAACTATTTCCAGTGATTTTTATGGATAAAGCCCCCATCAATGTACAGAATATAATCCCTAGTATTTTTGTGTTTTCTGTAAAGTCTTTGCTCTCCCCATTCCCTCCTGCTGAATTGGACCTGGCTCTGGAAATGACTCAGGAATGGAAGATATTTTTATACAGCTGAATATAGCAGTTCATCATGGATCAAGTATGTCCTTTTGGCTTCTTCGTGCAGCTAGTGAACGTAGTTATCAGAAATGTTTGGCTATTTTAAGTATGTTAAGGAGGGCCTCTAAGGGGAGGTATGCTTTATTGAGAGACAGACTTGTTTTTGTGGAAGTTGCCATCCAGGAGTCTCCAAGGGAACACATAGCAGCAAAAACAGAAGGATACCCTCGTGCACTCAGATGGCTTTGAAAACATTTCATGTCATAATGGTGCAAACAGCTCCTTCCTGAGAGAGAGAAAAACACTGAGAACCAAGCACAGGGTCTATTAGTGTGCTCTCACTGAATCCCTGGGATAATACCTGGTTCCCAGCAGCACGCAACATCTGCCCTCAGAGCCCACCCCATGCTGCTGCCTTGGCTGGAGTGCTGTTGGCACATTTTGGGGGTGAAGGCAGACCCTCCCTATTCAGCAATGGTCCCTACACCTCCAAACAGCAAAGGAGCTGCTCTCAGTGGAGTCCATACACACAGACAGAAGTGCAGGAGCATAAAGCACCAGCGAGAACAGGCACTGCTTGGGTCAGAGATTCTTCTCAGCTCTGTCAGGCCTGCAAAAATATTTCTGGTGGTCATCATCAAGGTCAATGGACTTGCCTGGGGATCACCAGCAACTGGGCTGAGTGGCACAGTATTTATAAGTCATGAGTGAGGTAGCCCTGCATTGGCACTTAGATAATTACGAATCTTCCGTGTGACAAAGGTGAAGAGAGAAGTGTCAAAAGGAAGGGCTCACGAGGGACAGAGAGGGCTGCAAGCCTGGCTGTGCTGCTCACTCTGCTGATGCCTTGTCTGGAAATGTCCCAGGCAGCATTGCCCTCCTGCTCAAGTGAGAGTCACCTATAGAAGGGGCAGCTTGCACATGAAAAGCTCAGCACCAGCCTGTCTGCTAACTTATCCAAGGGAAATCCAACTTGTGAAAAGAGCAATTATTTCCACAATACTTTCTGGCTGATGCTGAGGTTTGTGAAATGTATGCAAGCCAGTATTTCTTCACCTCTGAGGGTGGATGAAGATGAAGTCTGTGTTGCAATTTATGAGCTTTGGATTGTTCAAATTGTTTTGCCTGACAATCTGCAGACAATTATTTTTTTATCTTTCTACTAATTTTATAGTAATGTATAGAGCAGTATCTTTTCACACCCACAGATATCAATTATAGCAACTCTAATCAGAGATGAAAGGAATTTACACATCTGCCTACACATGTGGAAAGCTGAAAATTACATATGCTTTATTTGTCTTGCACTTGTTGCTAAATGAGTCTTGGGAGTGTGAATTGAAATCCTCTGGCAGAACTGGCACCAGCAGGAGCAGGGTGCAGGTCCTGCACTCAGTGTGCAGCAGTCCCCAGGTGAGCATGGGCCATTGAGCTCTGGTGAGCACAGACTGAAGAAGTCTCTGGTCAGCCTTGTGCTGCCATCAGCAGCACCTACCCAGCTGTTTTTAGGGGTCAAAGGGGCTGTGGGCAGAGGGGCTTAGGTTTTTCTTAATGCTAAGAATTAAAGTAAGGGGTTTGCTCTGGGAAAGAAGGAGGGTGCTGGGGAGGTTAGAGACAAACCTCTATCCTCCATTCAAACTGGGATTTTTGCATACCTGTAACTGAGTTGAGTGGAGGCTGAGTTAGCAGCATCCCAGAGTGGGCTGGGACTCCTGTCTCTCTTCCCATGAACACTTTTCTCCTTGCCCTCTTTCTGCTGGAAAATTCTCATCAAATATTAATTCCATTACTAATCATCTCCATCATGGTTTGTTCATTCTTTTCATGCCTTAAAACCAACTTCCCCCTAACTTCTGCTATGGCAGCAGGTTAGATAGTCATAGACCTGTCTTTCCAAATTGTAAAGCACTTATTTTTTCATTTGTATCTTTATACATAGTAGGAACTTCTTTTGAAACAGCAAAGGTTTTTATGACTCATAGGTCTGATCCTTTTTCTTTAAAAAGTGAAGATACAGTTACTGATACTAACTAATGGTTTGCTCTGAGCATCAACATTAATTTTCCCACATGAAATAATCTACTGTAAACAATGAAAAATGAAATATACAGTAATTATAAAATTAAGATGATTACCTTGTACTTAGGATGAAGAATACTGTTTTGATCTTTTGTAAGGGAAAAGGAACATGATCAAAGTATTTTAACCTTAGCTATAGAAATGCACTTTAAATAGCAAAGCTGCTTATCAAATATAGTCTGTGTTTTCAATGGAAGCTTTCCCTTATAAAGACAAAATTTGCCTGCTTACCCCAAAGTGATACTTTCCAAACCAAATGAAGAACCTACATGTTCTATTTTACTTATGTCAACAAAATGTTTCATACTCTTGCTACGTGAAGGAAGCTAACTTGTACAATGTTAGTGCCAACATAGTTCCACAACATTGCACAGAGGACAAATGAAACTTATGGACCTCTCTCAAGCTCTGCTCCACTGAATGTTCCACTAGACACCAAAAGTTTCCATTAAACAAGGGAGTATTCTTTCACTAAGACAAACAATATCAGACAAGGGCATAATTCTTACCATCCCAAAAGAAATCCATGTCTTTTTGATGATCAGGATGACCTCTTTGCTTTGGAAGCATTTTCTGAAGGTCTTGAGGCAGGAAGATCCCTTTGCAGAGGGGTCTCGTGGCTGTTTCGCTCCCCTGGAGCAGATAGCAGTGGCCATCTGAAAAGTAGTCAGTTCCCCAGGTCTGTGTAAGAGGACACTGTGTCCCTCTCTGCTAGTGGGATTATTGACCTGCAGGGGAGAGGCTCCAGTATTGGAGGAGACCAGTTCTGAAAAGCTGGCAATTTGCATTTTCCTTTTGAAAACCAACAGGACAACTAGTCAGGTCTTCACTATCCAAAAAGTTGTGGTGTGGTGATACTCAGGCTGATTCTGGTCTGAGCTGGCAGCAGCCCTGCAGAGCAGCACGCAGGGGTACCAGCTAACACCTGGCCCTGGCAGCATCACTTTTAGGGTCTGTACCCCCTGCACTGTGCCCTGTCCCTCAGCTGGCAAGGCTGGGCTGACATCTCCCTGCTGCAGCAGTGCCCAGCCAGATCAGACAGCACTGGTTGTTCCCACAGTCCTGCTCAGGACATCCTGACATCTTGAAATAAGTGTCAGGAGTCCATGTCTAATGACTGGCACCTTGGGCCACTCATCGCTGTTATTCGATCTTCTCAAGTAATTCTGATCCCCAGGGCTTTTGTTTCCTTCCTGTGCTTCAGCTGGCACCTCCAATTAGAAGGATTTTGTGCATGAACTGTCCTGCTACTTGTCTGAACAGCTTCTAAGATGCAATCTTGTTAATCTGAACGAATATTCAAATAAGTATATGAAAATTGTGGCTGAAATCCTTCCCTTTGTGCCCTAAGGGATGTCAGATTTTTTTAATATAAATCATAAATCATGTCGCAATTACAAATTTTACTGAAAGGTACTTTAGAAAATGGATTACTGGAGATGAAAATGTCACTCTTTTTTTGCCTTGAGAAAAATAAAGTATCTGAGAGAAACATTTAAACAAAATTTTAACAGGCAGGTAATTCTTGCAGTTAGCAATGCTGTAAAAATTTCAATTCAATCCTATCAGAATTCTTTTATGTTTAGTAAATTGTTCCCTGAGCACTTGATAAAGCCACCCTGGTTTCCTGTCAGTTTGTACATTACAGTTGTTTGCAGGCTCCACTGAAATATTTAGGGTATCTCTCTTGTTCTTCCTCTTCTAATTTCCTAATCATGCTGCAGTCTTTACTGGTCAGGACACTTGAAATCTTTCTCTTCTAGTTTGTCAACTTTTTGTTATCAAACAAGAAAGCCTTAATTATTTTGTGGAGGACTATGCTCCACAAAAACCAGGGGAACATGCCAACAAACACACAGGCAGCACAATCTCCTGAACATTGTTCCTTTAGGAAGGCAGCTGAACCATCCTCCCTTAAGCCTCTGAATAAAATATTCTATATAATACTCTATTCTATATATACTATATATATATAATATTCTATTCTCCTGCTGGATTGCTCATCTTCATGTTTTGAAAAAGGATTGTGCCATTGCAAAACAGAATAATTTTTTTAGACTAGTATAATTTTCAAATAATGACATGCACAAGTACTTTGAACAAATGAGTAATTCTGATATTATGGACTCTCTGCAATCAGACTTACCCTTAAACTTATGGGCAATGGACAGTGCCAAATTTGTGTGTGATGCACATACTGGATACCTTTGGTTTTAGTTTCATAAGAAAGCATTTGTTTCCATAAAAGGCACTGGATTAGGAGGCACCCTGAAGTTAGTGCCACTGTTTCCTGCATGGCTGTGCATGGTTCACTTTTAACAAGTGAGAAACTGAAATTAGACCAGTCCAGAGAAAATGAGATCCACCCAAAAATGGATGGGAGTTTCCAGTCTCCAAGGATATTGGCATGTACATGTAAAGAATCATTACCATTTTGTGTACTGTGAATTCTCACCTGGCATGTTCAGCACCCTGGAGCTCGTTCCAGATTGTGCAGAAGTGAACCACATCTCCAAGTTCTAGCAAGGGACATTGAGGAGGGCCATTGGGGTGATCTGTGGAAAGAGACAGCCTTGCCTTCTCCACTGCAGGGTTGCTAAAATCAGCAGATCTTCCACCTGATGCCTTCCCCACACGTGATGCTGCCAGTGGCGCCAGGGAGGGGGAGCAGCACGAGGGGCAGGCCAGCTCTGACATGGCTTCTGTGACCACTGGTCTATAATTTTCACTTGGGACTGCAGAGAATTACAGCCTTGGACTTTATTTATGAGAAAATTAAATCAAAGCCAGGGCTAGATAATTGCTTACAGCAAACTGACCTCTCTACGTGGTGCACCAGCCACCAGTGGGTAAAATCATAAATACAGGGTGTACATGCACACAGGGTGTGCTCATGCAATCCTCTGCTCACAATGGCTACTTTTTCTCTCACATGGCAATTCACCTCAGAGGGAATTTTGGGGAAAATATTTTTTTCAGAATGACAGAATTTCACTAATCTCTCTGCTTTTTCCCTTTTTCTTTAATCCTTGGTCACTGTTACCTGTAGGACACTGGAAAAAGAGAGGAGAGTAGCAAGAGAAGGGGTTACTCAACACAACAATAATCAGATCCTGGACCTATCAGTAAGAAGTAACCAATGGGCACTAGTGCCATTTCAGGTGCCCTTGAGAACCTTGTCTGCCTCTGGGATTTGACTCAGACTCTGTGTGTAGTCATTTTGGCTGAACCTGTTTCTTGCTCGATCATGTCAGGACTGTGTTTTATCTTAATCTGCAAAAGATTGCTTTATTTACAAAACTATAAGTAAATAATGAGGACTGGATTTTCAGGTAAACTTCACTTGGCTTATGCAAAGCAACAGCCAGATTTTCAGGTGAAAAAAAAATTACTTTTGTGATGACTGATGGGCACAAGTTCTTTAAAATCCTGAACATCAGTGATCTGAAAATTTACACTATATGTAGCTGAACATTATAGGGGAAAAAAAGGATGAAAGAAGTGGTTGTTTATGAGAGGAATTCTAAATATTTACCCTTTCCCAGGTGATGCAGACTACTCAGTTCTGTGCATTCAAAGCCACAAACAAACTCTCCAGGATCAGCAGGTGCTCCCGGTTTTCAGGATTTTTCTTTGTGATAGAGGCACCCCTCTGAATAGGAGCTCAGTGTCTGATATCCTCACATGGCTCCAGGAGTAGCAATCTCTATGGAAATGCCAACCAATCTTACAATAAAATCTTAGTAAATTCTTTAATTTATAACAACATTATAATTTCAATTGTGTTTTTTCATAGTTGTGACAAGCCTGGGAATTATTAGCATGATCGTATCTGGTTTGATATTATCCTTGGACTTCAGAATACTTGATAGATAATCTCACAGATTTTATCCAGTTCTTTGATGTGCAGGTTAGAAGGTTTTGGGTTTTTTGTTTATTTGTTTGTTTTTCCTGTTACTGATAGATTTGGTTTTGGTATTTAGTCTGGTGGTGAGGCTACTTTACACCATTATGACTTTTCTAGACATGGAGTATTTTCTTACCTGCAATAGACTTTGGCTTGCAGAGATCTACCCAACAGAGAGTGTGTGTATAACCATGCTGCAGAGGTTAGCTCTGTTAGCATGTGAACCCCAGAGGGTTTGCTGCCTTTGAAACATCAAATGCACAATGCATCAGCTACCCAGTGTGCACACATGCAGTTCTGTCTGAGAAATCCCAGTCACAAATAGTGTCACTGCACTAATTGGAGACAATCACCTGATATTTCCCATCAAAGCAACGTGGATTTACCAAGGTGAGACAAAATGAAATAGCAGGCTCTTATTATGCAATGCACATTGTCTTGTTTATTAGTAATAGATAGGGGTGGTCATTTAAGATGAACCAGGTTTGCTAAATACAATCACAGCATGGAAAGGTGTGGTATCTCCTGGATGAGCTGAGGGAAGGCTGCCTAGCTCCAGTTGTGGGGCTACAAGGATGAGCCATTCCCACACACACCCTGGTGTGCCACGGCTCTCTGTCCCATGCACTGCCCTCCCTCTGCACAGGGAGGTGATGCACGCTGTCCTGCTGCTCCTGCCACAAAACCACACAGCAATGCTGCAACAGCAGGGGATTGCACAGTGTTCAAGCCATCTCAGAATTAAAAAGCTGATGGAAAAGTTATACAGGGCAACTAATAATCATGGATCCAAGTTTGCTTATGCTTGCTATATATTTGCATCTTTTGAATCTGCCTTCTGGGCTTTGAAGGGGAAAGAGACACTCCTAATATATGTGGCAATTTCAGTTCCAAATTCAACTATATGTTGCCATATTTCTGCTCAGGAAGAAGGAAAAAGAAATCTCCATTTGCCCTCTCCTGCTTTTCACACACATCCATTTATGAGTGATTCATCCAGGGCAGAGTAAGTTTATAGACTTGTGAACTCAGAGGTCTGTTGAAGTTTCTCATTACTCTTTTGAATAAATCAGATTTAAAACATGATTAAATAGATCAAACGAAATATAAACCACAGTATAGTAAAACAGAAATTCTACTTGGCTTCAGTTCTTCCTAGCAGCTGCTCTGCACAGGTATTGAGCCATGTACACACCTACTCAGCTTTACAAGAAAGCTTTTCATAGATGTCAAACTTTTCCTTGAAAGGATAGAACAAAGGCAAAATGCTATTAACAAAATTATCTTTCATCTTAGTAACTACAGCATTAAAGTAATTCTAAAACAGATTAATGTTTTCAGAAACACAATTTAACTTGCAGTTTCTAATCACTGTTAAGTGAAAACTCTTTAAAACTTGATTAACAATTACCATTGCTGATTTTCTACTTGAGATTAGTTTTGACTGAATTCCATTCAACTTGTAATTTTGACTGTACTTGCCTGAGATGTAAAATCTTTTTAATAAGAAAAATCACCCATCTGAATGGTTGATCTGAATGCCAGTAACATGTGGGTTACAGTCCTATAAAAAAGGTTTAAGACATTGCTCAACTTAATTTTTCTTACACTTTTGTTTTTAATTGTTTTAAAGGTTTAGCTGGTTGTAGGACAGGTATTTGAATAATTATTTTTTCAATAGTAGTATTGAGTAATAAAGTTCAGTTTGTGTATGGCAGTTCTGTGCAGTCCAGAAGGGCTGCATGAGCATTTCACAGGTGACACAAGAGTCTTCACAGCTATAAGAAGTAACAAGAAAGAAGATAATCTATCCAGAATGGCACACAGGGCATTGTTTTGGGGCAGAACCAGCACAGTGACTGCAATAGCATTTCCATGGCAATATCATTCCGTGTGGCATTTTTTACTTTGTCTTCTCTGGAAGTTGGTCCCACATGATCTGTCATGGTACCCTGTCTAGATACACAGTATTGATGCAGTAATTCATACCTGTGGCATGGTTTCAGGACAAGCAGCACTGAAATTAAGGGGTTTGGGGCATTGTTAGTTGCAGCTGTTGGACATGAAGCAAAAAATATTTTGCCATTTTCTGCAGCTTTTCCATGGCTGAAAGTCCTATGTAAGTGGAAAACAAAAAGACATGGAATTTTGATTCAGAAGGAATCAGCTTGAATAAGGAAGTGTTTCTTTCTGTGATTACTAGCTGGAAGTGAAGAAAACATAAAACAACGAGCTTGATAAAATGATTATAGCAGAAATGCAGTATTTTAGTACTGGATAAGAGCCAGGAAAAGTAATGACAAAAGCAGAGCCTTCTCCATTTCCAAAACAGTCAGCAAGAGCTTGTTTGCATTTTCCTTCTTAGGGCACTTCCATGAGAGATGTTGACAGTAAGACTGTCATATTTTTTACCCTGTCACAACATGGAGTCCCAATGTGAAACATGCAACATGTCTATGCTAGAGAAGACACTGAATTTTCATTTCTGCAGCTGATGATTTCTTCTGAGCTTGAGGATTCTTGCGTGAGAAACGGATGATGAGATGGAATAAGAATAAATTAGAGATTCATAAAATGGATTTCACTTTCCTGCCTGAGCCTGGGTTTTTGCGGGAAAGGCGCTGCTAAAGGGTGCCACTTCCTTCTCAAGTCCAATCCACCAAGAACTTCTCAGATCAAGCTTCCTTGCCATGCTGCTGCAAAGTTATATACACAGAAAAGGGCTGGGGACAGTTTCCTCAACAGGCACAAAAGCAGAATAAGTAATAAAGAATCCAAAGCAAGTCTCCCCATTTTGAAAGGGAGAAATGGAGTGCTACTACATCAAATTCGAAAGTCCTATCATCATACCAAATTGCCCCAGAGAATTCTACTTGAGTGTGGCTTAGAGCAGCCAGTGTAGAAGTTCCTTCCCCTCAGTTTTGTGCACAATAAAACCTCTTTGTGTTCTTCTGCTTTCTCATGCTATTGAAGAAAGTAATGCCATCTAGCAAAAAAACATTACTGAAAAAAAACAAATTGCTTTTTTTTATGGCCAAACGCTTTAATTTATTTTTTTTACATACTTCATCAGCAGGCGTCAAGAATTAGAAGGTAAGGTTTGCCAAAAAAGCTCTGGAAAAACAAATAAGTTAACTAGGACCGCTCTATAGTCTCTCTTCTCTTGGCACACTCCCTGTGTCTTCTTCCTTCTTTCCTTCCAGGCACAAATTCGAAGATGTGAGCCCCCTCTGCAGCGTTTGAAAGCCTCATCCAAAACTGCAGCTGCAAGCAGGCCCTGCCCCACTGGTCACATGACCCCTGGCATCATATGGCCCCGCCCCAGTCATGTGACCCCTGCATTGTCACATGGCCCCGCCCCAGTCACGTGACCCACCAGGTGCCATGTGGCTCCGCCTACCCAGTCACGTGTCCCTCCTGTGTCACATGCCCCTGCCCCACTGGCCATGTGACCCCTGCAAGGTCCCTTGGTCCCGCCTCCCCGGCCACGTGAGCCCTGGCATCACATGGTCCTGCCCCAAGCCACGTGACCCTCAGTGTCACCTGGCCCTGCCCCCTGGCCATGTGACCCCTGGTGTCACGTGGACCCACCTATCTGGCCACATGACCCCCGCATTGTCAGGTGGCCCTGCCTCCCTGGCCACGTGACTCCCAGTGGTATCACATGACCCCTTAGTGTCATGTGGCCCCACCTCCCCAGCCACGTGATCCCTAGCATCACATGGTCCCACCCCACCAGCCATGTGACCCCGCCAATGTCACGTGGCCTTGTCCTGCCAGTCCCATGACCTCCCCAACGCCCTTCCCATGTCACTTGGGCCCCCCCCACCGGCCACGTGGCCCTGACAAAGTTTCCTGATGTCACCTTGGAGGAGGCATTTGGCGCTCCAATGGCAGCCGGGGTTCCAGGTCATGGCCGATTTTATCTGGGACAAATCCTGCACCATTCGGAATTTCAGCCGGCAGAAGCCCACTCCTGGCTACAGGGCCCTGGACATAAAAAGCATCCCGTTTCCATGGGAAACAAAACTCACCCCCCAGTTTCCCGATGTGAGTTTGGAGGAGATAGTACACAGCTACTCTTACAAAAGAAATTTTGGAGAGGGAGGGGAAGGAAGAAACTGTGCAGTCATGTCGCAGTGCATATAATTTTGTTTAGTGTGACTCTCCACCAAGACAGTATTTCCTTTTAAATAGTGCTCTGGAGGGGAAAAGTTTGGGGTGAAGAAGTGGGTGGGCAGAAGGAAGAGATGAGAGTGGAATAAGGATCAGTGTTAAGATGTTCACAACTTCCTCCTAAGCTGTAGGACGTCCAGGATGTGATGAGGAAGAGCTGCCAATAAACACTACTCTTCCCTTTTTATCCTTTTTATTTACTTTTTTTTTTCTGCCTGACAACTGGATTCCCTCTTCAGTCTGTGATCCAAAGACCTGGGTTGGTTCCTGGTGTTTGCCTAGAGCCTTAAAACAAGATTGAATAATGCTGAGTGAATAATTGCCTAGAATTAGAATCCAAAAGCTACCTCGAACATTCATTAGGATATAACCTTTGCAGTCATTTCACTAGTGGTGTGTCAGCTGATATATGGTGGCTGGAATTCATATTCCTGCTTTTGCATCATGCCAGGCAGACAAGAGAGCTAACAGCTCCAAGCAATCACAGGCGGGTTTGGGATCTAGTTTTGGTTTCTGTAACTTCTCTCACAGCACAAAATGCAGGAGGCCAGCCAAACCAGAAACTGCATTTCTGTCCCAGCACAGGGGAGAATCTCCTGACTGGGGCAGGAGAAGGTGCAGGGCTGAAGAGTGGTAGGGTTGCAGGTGTGTTGGTGTGCAGCATTTGGAATCAAGTGGAGACAGGTCCTCTCCTGCATGTGGATATGACTCAGTACTGAATTAGAAGCCACCAATGCCACTGATGCTGATACTGGTGTTTGCTGATGCGAGTGCTGCAGTTACAGGCTCAAGCAGGGCATTTTTGATTTTAATTACTGACACTGCAGAAATGGAACACTTTTCTCTCCAAGTGTGCCTTATTTTCCTAACAGTGCTGTTTTTGCTAAAACATTAATTTCCATGTTTCAAATATGGAGCAGTGCTCAGAGAAATGGGGGACCAGAGTCCCTGTGGGGATTTAGGGATTAGGAGGGCGACTATCCAAGTCCCTGGTGTGAGGTGGGAGCACTGAGGTGGTGGAGGTAGTGTACCTGTCTCCAGGGCTCTGCAACAACTGCTTGAAGAAGAGAGAAATTGTAAGAGAAGCTTGCAGCAAAATCTGGTTTTCCTGCATATAAAATTTAAAATGGAGTAACTACTTGCAACATACCAGTTCACTACATTTTGATGGGGGCTGTCAAGTAGCATTGTAGAGTGTTTCCACTTCACATGTAAAGCAGGCAAATTTTTCCTGATGCAGGGGAATCTTTGGTGGAAATTTGGAAGGAAACAATTTCTGCCAGGATTACCTCACAGAGTTTTACCTTACACATTTATTTCTTTTGGATGATTCATCTCATTTCCTTTCAGTATGTGAATCCACAGGAGTTTATAGCTTTATGCACTCTAACTCAGTGGATTAATCTCAATGGACCAGCCGAGTAATGATTTTTTGCAATGCAGGCAAAAATTACATAGCAGAGTTCATGTAGTGGTGTGTGGACTTACAGCTCAGGCAGCTCATATTGAGGTACAGTGCACTCCAAAGTTAATAGCATCAAGTTCTGCCTCTTTTTCTTTCCCTGCAATTACCGTGCATGTATGAGAGCTTTTCTCATACAGACCCCCCACAGCCCTCTACAGCATCTCTGGTACTTTCAGTATCCCCTGGGATGGCTCTCACAGCTAGATGTAGGGACTGGGGCCAACAGAAGAGTGCACACTTGAGTGAATAATCTCTGAGGCCTCTGCAAAGTCATCTGACACCCCCTGAGGCTGAACATTTCCTCTGCGCTGGGTTTTAAAGAAAGCCTGAGGCTTTGTTTCTTTAAGCAGTTGAGCTGCTCTAACACCCTGCTGACTCTGAAAGAAGTTCTTTTATCCCCCATCCCCTTCATTTGTGGCTGGCCCTCCCTGAATTTATTTGGCTCATTACCCAAGAAGATAGCCACCTGCTTTCTTTTTCCTAATTAATGTTCCTCTGGGCTAACAGGTCTGTGCACTGATGGAGCCGGAAGGTGGTGAGGAGCAGAGAGGGGGATATACAAATGGACTCCTTGGCAGGAGAACCTGGGAAGCAGCTCAGGTACTGTTTGAGGTGCAGCTTCTCTGCCTCTGAAGGAGCAGCCACTTCCCCAGCATGGATGCAGGCTCTTGGCAGACTCCAGAGTGAGTCAGCCATGGACCTTAACTGAACAGGCAATTTAATACCACAGAGAAGACAAGAAGCTTTTTTTTCCCAGCCTTTATCTCCTGAGCCAACTAGCTGTGGGGTTGGAGAAGAACCAGGCCGACACAAAGGAGCATGCAGGAAAAGCAACCAGGTCCAATGCTGGCTCCATGAAACCTGAAAAACACCTCACCTGTAGCTTCATCCAGTCTTGCTTCTGAAGGGAAACCTACAGTAGACTTTTAAAAGATGAGGCTAAAAATGGAAACCTAATTGTGGGGACTCTAATAACTGCAAATGCATTTTGAGCACTTCCCAGAGCAATGAAATTTGCTCCCTACACACTTCAAAGTGCCAAAGGTGCTGTCACCACATTGCTTTGCCCCTTGCCTGCTGGCCCTGCTGCCCCACAGGTACAAATCATGGGGCTGGCTGATCAAGTAAGGGCTGAAGGATGAAATTTGTGGCAGAGCATCTGTTCCCACCCAGGCTACCCAGGAGCTTTGTTGAGGGCTAGACAACAGTCCACAGCAATACAGTCTTTCTCGTGTCAGCAGATTGCTCGATATACTGGGAGCAGTGCCTTTTCAATGAAGTTTATCTCCCTGTGTGCAATTAATTATGCAATGTTCAAAGAGGAGCCTTGGATGATGAAAAAAGCTGACTTTGCTGATGAAAGTGGCTCTAATTGCAGAGCAGATGTGTGGTCAAGCTGGGGAGCCAGCTCTGTCTATTTGGGCAGAGTAGGCCAGGGTATCCTGTTAGCATGTCTGGGTTGGGACCCTGGTTGGTGCAGCCATGTTTGTCACCAACTTTAGAGGAAAATAGCTTTATTTTTTTATCTCCTAAAGTGATGAATACACCAGGTCGAGGGTGAAGCTGTGGTTGGATCCTGATAGTTGCTGCTATCAGTTGTGCAATGTTAACTGGGTGCAATTTTCTGAAGATATTTTTACAGGTGCAAATCCACCCTAAAGGTACATGTGTATGTGACTCTTCCCCAGCACACCATGACAGAGTGGAAGGTTAATTTCTGCAGCCAGAAACAGGAGGTCTTTAATCCACGTATCATGTTTAGAGCAGATTGATACCAGCTACTGTTTTAAATGTTGGTGATGCAACAAAAAGTTTTTTGTCTGTGTCTCGTAGGACTGACAAGTGTGTGTAACCTTTCATAAACTGCTCTTGTCAACAGTTTCGTTATTAAAATATTGTAGTCAAATATTGTGAGTCAGTATCTTTCATCTTCTTACTCATCCATATCACAAATTAGAAGTCACTTAAAAAGAGTTTATTATAAAGTTGCACTGGTTTCTTATCTCAATTGCCTTCTGATTACACTTTGACCTACACTGCTTTCCTAAACGAACATGATGATTGCCTCTTGGAAAGCTGAGATCTTAAATAGAAGAAATAATGCATTTACAAGAAAAACAGCCAGCTAACTGGCTTAAACCTTATAAATAGTCTGGCAGATCCCAGGAACCTTCTCTAATTACCATCACTTCTCCCCAGTGCTGTGTGTCTGGGCTCAGAGCAGTTATAGCTTTTCAGCCCAACAGCAGTGACAGTGTGGCTTCTTGTCCCACATCCAAGGGAGCCCAGCCACCTGAGCTCTTCCCACATGTCCTCAGGTGGGAGCTGAATAGGAAGAAAATGGTTGATTACTACTGAATGGTCCTCAAAAGGCAGAAGTTATGCCAGGATTAAGACAGAGTTAAGGGGTTCAGGGAAGAGCTGGCATGGAAGAAACTGGTGGGACAGTATGGTAATTTTATTATTGCCTTTGCCCTCTGGGGGCCATAATGACACACACTGGAGTTACACACAGTCTGCTGTTCCAGCGTGGTGCTGAACCTCAGGACCTAGGCTGCCATATCATCCCAAAGTTCTAATTCAAGGGGGCTGTCCAAGTAGGGGACACCCAGAAGGCCTCTGCTCCTGCTTAGGTGTCCCCAAGGCCAGGGATGATTTCCCTGCTGGGCTCAGAGAATGCCTGGGGAGGTCCTAAGCAGGTGCTAATGCCAGGGGTGTGCTTGTGTTCTTGTTTCCAGCCCACCTCCAGAATAGGTTCTGCATGTGTCAGGCTGCTGCAGGTGCTGTGAGGGAGCGTGCAGGCTGCAGTGCCTGTGCAGAATGCAGCCCAGCCCTGAGCTCTGCAGTGAGCACTGGGGTCAGAGGGACAGAGTGCCCCAGCAGGGGCTGCTCCGGGGCACAGAGGTGTCCCCTCCTCCTGCTGCTGCTGCCAGAGGGAGGCACAGCATGGCTGTGGTGCCGGGCAGGAGCACTGCAGCGTGTGCAGTGCTGAGCAGGGGTGAGGCTGTGGGACAGAAACCTTGCTGTGCTGGCTGAACCTGGCTGAGCCACCGCCTGTCCCCTGGGCCTGCCGCAGCGCGAGGGGCCAGGGAGTGCAGGCAGCCCTGAAGAGGGGGCGGCACAGCTGTCACCCCAAAAGTACGGAAGGCAAAAAGGGCCACCTCCTGGGGCCCTTTGGCTGCTGGAGCTCCTGTTCCAGGGTAGCAGGTCTGTCCTGTCCTTGTTCCTGCTGAGGGCTCAGAAGAGGCCGGCAGAGCTGAGAGGGGCGATGATGATGGGCGCGTCAGGTGGGGTGAGGATGGGCGTTGTGTCCGACGTGGTCTCCTCAGCCTCGCTCTCCACATCCTCCGAGTTCTCGCTGACAGAGGGGATGATCTGCACCACCTTCTCCTGAAAGTGCACTTGCTTGCGAGGGGCTGGCGCGGCTGCTGGCTGGGCAGCAGTGTCTGGGGCTGAGCTCCTGTCCATGCTGCCCTTCAGGATGCTCTTCATGTGGCCCAGCAGCGAGCGGTGCTGCTCCCTCTGGGCCCCGTGGAAGGTGTAGGTCTGCTCAGTGTCACCAATGATGCTTGGGGCTGCCTCGGTGGCTGAAGGGTCCACGTACTGACCTGCCTGGGGATGCGTCTCTTTGTGCCCTGGGCTCTTCCTCCTCTTGCTCAGCAGGAAGTAGGCCAGGGCAGTGAGCACCAGCATGGACCCTGGAGACAAGACTATGTTGGCTGAGGGCTCTGGCAAGTGGGAAGACCTTGCCAAGCAGCATTTGGTCTGGCTAGCCCAGTGCCATTGGCCACCAGCCCACCTCCCTGCACATGCCCACTCCTTGACAGACCATGCTCCACTTCCATGTGCACTATTCCCAACCCAAGCCTCTCACCAGGGATGGTGACATGCCAGACGAGGACAGGATGTAGGAAGCAAGCCACTGAGAGCAGCGTGTACCCCAGGAATTTCTGGAAGCTCCCTGGGCGTCTAGCTCGCTTCCAGCAGGCCTGTGCCAGGAATTCAGGCTTGTGACTGGGGAGAGAAAGAGAGGTCCTTGTGGGATGGGGCACCAACCATATGCCAAGAAGACTTGGTCCTAACCATGACCCATCTAGATGTGCAATCCTCACTCTGGTTTGTCAGGAGATGGGTGTGGTTTCAGGGAAGGTAAGCAAAGCCTGAACATCTCCTGTTGGGAGAAGAGCATTTGCCAGAGGCCAGCATCTCACTAATCAAGTGCCTATTATTTGGAGTAAAGTGTTGCCTCTAACCTGTGAGGACTTTTGAGTTTATGCTAGAAGACAGCAGCAGTGCTCAGCCTCTGAAAAGGACATAAGGATTGTCTACATTTTAACTTTAACTTCTGTGCTGTCTCTGGAGGGAGCTGAAGCTCACCCTGGGGATCTGGTTCTTTTTTCAACCCTGGTACCTTGTGCCTACACAGTGTGTTAAGCAGATGCTGAAGACCAGGGTTTGTTGTGCTGATGCTCAGGAAATTAGGGCACAAGCCTGGGTTAAAACACAGGTTTAAACGGCTGTGCACGTGGACCCATTTACCTCCCCCCTGTCTGAGTGCACTTGCCTTGGCATTAGGGGCAGGACCTTTGGTCTGGCACTTGCAGCTCCCCCAGATCTGGTGTTGCCTGTAAGGGGCAAGGTCCCTTTGGAAGGTCCCACCATGGCTGGAGAGTAGTGGGCAGGGTCTACTCACGTGAAGCACATCTCCAGGAGCAAACTGATAAAGAAGAAGCCTTCACAGACAGTAACTGCAGCCCCTGAAAAACTGAAAAGTGGAGCTGTCAGGGGAGCAGGGCTGTGTTTGAGTATGTTCTCCAGGTGGGCAGAAAGGGCACAGGGAGCCAGAATTTACTATCCAGTCCTCAACACAGTCTATATGCTGGGATCTGAACATCCTCTGCTCATCTGGTTTGTGGAGGAAAACTCACAGCCCTTCTGCCCCTGGGGAGTCAGCCTGCAACCAGTGTCACCCCTGGCCTGCCTGAGTCTGCAGTAGCATCTCTTTTTCTAACAGAAATAGCTTATTTTTCTGAAACCTCAATATGGAGATCTGAAATACCCAAAGCCTTGGGCACTGTTTCGTCTGGTGCTACATATGATGGAGGGGTTGACCTTGTCACTCCTGCCAGCTCTGATTTCAAGGGCAGAAATACTCACAGCAGATAGAAGGCCAGGCTTTTGAATTGTCCTTGCTGCAGAGTTTCTACGCCCACACCGATCAGCACTAGAAAGAGAAGGCAGGAAAGATGCTGACTGCAGGGCTCATTCCCAGTTCCCTCAGCTCTCAGGATAGATGTCCCCTTTTCCCCAGGGGTTGGCAAGGCAGCTGCTCCCGTGCAGGGCAGCATGTTAGGACTGCCAGCACCAGTGATTCATGCTGACTCACCAGCCCAGAAGAGTCAGAGCTGAGTGCTGCCTTTGACATACAGCCCTGAAAACCCTCCCAGCTGCACCCCTATTATGGCAGCTTTGCCATTGTGTGGGCTGGGGAAAGGTGCTCTGGGAATACCAGCTGGGGGAGGTGAGCAGCAGCGTCCTGTGACTGTCCCAGCCTCTGCCATAGTGCCACCTCTCAGCTGCCACAGGGCCCACTGCCCACTGCCCCTTCCTTCTCTGCCCAGGTCCCCCCAGTGCCTGCCAGCCCCATTCCCTTGCCCTCCCTGCTTGCCCAGGCCTGCTGCACCCAACACATGGCTGCAGAGCAGAGGAACTGTGCCAGATCCCTTCATGAAGGGCTGTAGCCATAGCATCAGGATCCTTTGCTAGCCAAACAGAAAAACATATAATGGGAGCAGGCAGATTAAAAACAGGGAATGAACATTCTCTCAGTGCCTCTGCCAGTACAGAACACCAGGGAGTCAGTTTTGGGGGGATTAAGAGTATTAGCAAGGCTAAAATCTTTGATGGATTGGTCAATAGCTTAGGGGATGGAAAATTTCCTTCAACATCCTTCAGTTCCTTTCAAGATTATTTCTAAAATGGAGCAGATATATAATGCCTCACACCAGCTGCAGCACGTTGGTCAGTACATGCCAGTTCACAGGGCACAAGTGGCAGCAGTGTGGAGCTGAATGAAGCCCAGGTTCCATAGCCAGAGCATTGCCTTGGGCAATGTCCTGTCTGCACCTGATGTCTCCACCCCTCACCGAGCAATCCCCACCCATCCTCTGGTGCTCAGGGCGTTCACTACTGGTCCTGTTCCATGCACACTGGCCAAGGTTTGAGGTGCAGGTTGGATCCATTTCTCTGAGCACAAGGACACAGATTGGTGTCCATCGAGACTGCAGTGTAGGTCAATACCAAGGGTCAGCTTTCCCACCTGGGCTGAAAGAAATCCCTCTGTGTTTTCCCTGTGTCTCCTGCAGCTGCTGGCTCCTGTCAGCCAAGAGAACACATGGGCCCCATGTGCTACCCTTCCACACTGCCTTTCCAGCCCTAAGCAGAGCACAGGGAAAGCAGTCTCATCAGAGGGCTGTGAAGCTGCAGGAGATGTGTAATCCCACATGCAAAGTACTGTCTTTTGCTGTCTTGTGACTGAGGACCATTCTTTATAATCTTCCCTACAAATGTGGAGTTCATTCATTCTCATTCATTCTCATTCATTCTCATTCATTAATTTATTCATTCATTCATTCTCTGTGGATGAATGCAGAATTCTACAGCTTGGCTGTTAGCTCAAGCCTCTGCTCTGGATGGGGAGATTTCCTCCTTTTGCACAGCTTCTGCTTTATCCACAAAGCTGTTTGGATGAAGAATCTGCAAGAAGAAAAGAGCTGTTTCGAGGTGTTTGTTTGGACTAGTCACTGCCTTGATTTGGATCTTGTCCAAACCATGTGGCTAAAGGCACATGATTAGGAATTAAATGGTTGAAAGCATGAGAATTAAGAAATAAGTAGGAACTCTTTCCTAGATGCAAAGAACACAAGGCCTAGAATCACTGAGCTAGAGATGCTGCAAACACTGCAGCAAATCACAGGGCTGTTTGACGACTCTGCTAACTTGCCATAGGACAAGTTAGCCATTTTCTGATACAAAGGAAGCCCTGTAGCCTCGCCATTGCAGAGAGCCATTACACTCCAAGCTCCTGGGGGAAGGAGAGGTTTATATTATGTGGGTAACTTGTATTTACTAGCAGCATAAGGAGCTGGCCAGGCCTTCTCAAAATCAATTAGTGAGGCTGATGCACTCTCCATTTCATAGATTTTTTTCAAACAAATCCCATGGGAATTTCTTCTGCATGGTTTCCATTTCATTCAAAAGCCTCACACACCTCATCAGGCACTAAACACTGCATCAAGCTGATTTCTTACTCGATTGAAACACACAGAGGAATAAAACACAGGCCCATCCCATTCTTCATGGCCCTTTTGGGAAAGTCAGGTGATACTGGGAATGCATCAGAGCTATGGAAAAGCACAGCGAGTTGCAGTGCAGCTCTCTATGCCCTGTGATGCTAAGCAGACAGATAACTTCAGTGCTTATTAAAAAAAAACAGAAGAAAGGTGTGCAGATGCTGCAAAATGGTGAAAAGAAAACATGTAGGAGAGAAAGATGATATTCCACTAACACATTTCTACATTGTAAACTACTTTCAATTTTGTTGTTTATCTTTAGTTTTCTCATGGCGACAAGCTCATATTTTCTCCCAGGAAGATCTCTATGAGTTTCCTTGGAGTTTTAAGTGAGAATAAGTGTGAGGCTCACGGAGGCCCAAAAGGATGGGGATGAAGAAATCAAGAGATCTGCATTTTCTAATAAAAGCTGTGTCCCATCTCACACTGTTGCAGTATCATCATGACATGGACTTATCTACTGAGAGTTTGTACAAACTCAGAGACTCAGATCTCTGCCTGTTATCAGTATCAGTCCTTTAAAGCACATTCCAGAGGCTCCATCACCCCAGCTGTGTCCTTGGGAACCTGTGCACACTTCAGCTGACCTGTGTGCTTTCTACTTTGTCCCTGGTTTGAGCAAAGTGTCTCTTCATGACTGTCTGCAGCTGATAAAGGAAATACAAAGGTAGGAGGGCCTGCTGTGACTTACTCTTCAGTGTCTGACTCTGAAATCCCTGGGGCTCTGAAACAGGAACCACAGGTACCACCTCAAGTCACCTCTCACCAGGGACCTCCAGCCTTTAGACAAATCAGACCCTTTGATTTCTGCTTTACTCATGGGGAAGCTGAGGCAGAGAGTGCTGCCTGTCCTGTCCCATAACAGCTAGTCAGCAGCAGTGCCAGAGTCAACCCCTGAGCCCTCTGCTTTAGCTGATTCCCCAAGTCTCATCTGGAGATGCTCCATGTGAGACAGTGCTCCATCTTCATGAGTGAGACACTGTATCTGACACCTGGCTCAAAACACCTGCCTTTCATCTGAGACCAAGCACTTGGGTGTGTCTCCAAACCCAGAACACCCTGGTCCAAAGCAGCCCCCGGCAGCGGTGAGAGGACCAACTCAGCAGGGAGCAGGTGGGTGAATTGATGGAGTTTGTACTGCAGCTATAACCTGAATTGCTATGAGCTGCTCCTCAACAGGCAGAGTAGTACTTTTATAGTAACTATGCCACAATGGTTGGGACAGAACCTCCCCACCCTGCCTGGCACAGGACATCTCACTGTGCACACTACAAGGAGCTCCTCCTTCATCTTTGCATCCCAGTGTAGCCCAGCAGTTTTGCACAGCCATGAGTCTTTTGCTTTTCAGTCTCATTCACATCTTGCCTATGCCTATGTCTGTTTTAGAAGAATACAGTTTAATTTTATTTTTGTGTATGTGTGTGTATGTGTGCTTTAGCTTGCCCTCTGAATGTTGGCACTTCCTTTCTGGTGTCTCACTGTGCCTCCCACGGCATTTGGAAAGACCCTGGCCAGGCAGCCAGCACTCTCCCACCCTGGGTCCCCAGGCAAAAGTGAACAAGTTTCCTTGTCCCCCTCATAGGATGGGGCTGTGCTGCACTGGCCAAAGGCAGGGAGGCAGCCTGGAGGTCCTGGCACCCACTCTGTGCCTTTTAGTCCCAAAGACAAAGAGAATTGCTCTTACCTGCTGCGGTGGAGATGCCCAGCAATCGGCAGGTGTACTCCAGGGCACTCCAGAGTGCCTTGTGCTGCATGGTGAAGAGATGAAGGCTGCGGTACAGCCAGGCACAAACTCCTCTTCAGAGCCCCCGCCTCAGGCGTAGCCCAGCAGCTCCACAAACAGGCAGAGCCTCTGTGTCCTGGACCGAGTGACCTTCCTGGAGGACAGGGCAGTGCTGCAGGACTGGCCACCTCCACAGGGCCTCCCAGGGGAGGGTGGTGGGCAGTGAGCGCACCCCAGGGAGCCGGTCAGCGCTGCTCCTGCTGCTGCCGTGGGGGCTGTGGAGACCCAGCCTCCTGCTGCTGCCTGCTGCTGCCTCCGGGCCGGGGTGATTAATGATTGCTGAGGCAGGGGTGCGGCTTTGGGAGTGTGTGTACCCCGAGTGCTCGGGTGCACGGCCTTCCCTGCTCCTGAGGTGCAGGCTCTGGAAGCCCAAGCTGATTAAACGAATGTGAAGTCATTAGTGCTGTGCAGCTCCCGGCAGGTTAACCATTTGTGAGGATGACGATGTTTGCTCTTGGCAGGAGAGCAGCACGTTTCTGGCAAGTCACGAGGGGCACCCCAGGCCCACTGCCCACTGCAGCTGAGCCCTGGCCATGGCTGCTGCTCCCAGCCAGGTTCCAACCAGCACGGCTTGGCAAGGGTCTGTGCTGATGTGCAGCCACAGGAGCAAGATTCAACATGTTCAGAGGGGTCCCACAGACCTGGGACAGCCACAGCTAGGGAGATCTCATTTTCTTCTTTGGGAACCCCAGTAAAATGTGCTTTTGTTTTGCAGCTACCAGAGCCATTTGAGCAGCACCAGGCTCTCACAAGTGTTATAACACATGGAATGAGCTGCACACACATTTTGCCTTGGATTTGGTAGACAGCCTAGAGGTCCTTGGCTCGTCCCTGCAGGACACAGTGCCTCAGGAGAGGGGCAGCCCTACGTATGTCTGAAGGACAAGACAAGAAAACAGTGGCTGTTCTGGATCCCAGCCCCACATTCCTTTCTGCTTGAACAGGGTGCATCTCGCTGGAGGTCACTGCCAATCCCCACCTGCTGCCACCCAGGGAAGGGGTGGTTTGGGCAGCAGCATGGCAGTCCTGACATGGCAGTCCTGGCATGGCAGTGCCAGCAGGAGGGTCATGTGAGCACAGCACAGTGCCAGTGGGCAGCACAGATGTGTGGTGCCTGCAGGGCTGTGGTTCACAGGTCAGTGAGCTCACCTTGTGCTGCAGCCGGCGTCTGGAGAGTCACTGCAGCCCCTGCATCCTGTGCTGGGTGGGAAGCTGCTGGGGGCAAGGGACTGGGTGAGTCATGCTCAACTCACACACAGACAGCCCTGCAGGGAGGGAACAACCAGCTGAACCTGTCCTCCTGTGATCCCTTCTCACCTTCCTGACATCCCAAAGCTAAGCCTGGTCAGTATGTGTTGTACTGACTTGTCCTGGGAGTAGAGGTGACTTGTGTCAAGGACACAGTGACAGCTTCCCTTCCGTGGGTTCTTGGTCTGTATTTCAAACTGGTATTTTCCCAGGGCAGCCAAATGCCTGAGCTTATGAAATGGGCTCATGATTGCTGTAAATAACTGCTGATACTGGTTTTTTTGAACATTCACAAGGTTGTGAGTGGCAGAGATTTTGCAGCAGGACATCCTGACAAGATTTGGGCACAGTGCACATTTTCCACGTGAAAAATGGAAATGCCCACAAGAGAAGGGTTTCCAGGGCATCCTGAGGGGCAATGCTGAATAGTGCAAACCCAGCTCGTGTCTCTGCTTTTTGGCACAGTCACACTTTGGGTGTTCCCATTTTCTCTTGTCCCCCTGCACCACCTCAGGTGTCTGATGGAGCTACCTGTTTTTCCACAGCTGGTGACTCAGTGGTGAGCCTTCCTTTTCAAGAGAGTGGAAATCAGAGGCAGCCAGCAGGGAAGATCACATGAAGGCTGGGGAAAAACCCAGCTGGGGTACCTGCTGCCCTGCCTGCTATGGCTGGGCATTGCCTGGGTGATCCCCAGTGCTTTGCTGCAGGCTCCAGGAGCACCCTCCGCCTCCAGTAATCACCAAAATGGCTTAAAGGCCCTGGAGTTTACAGAATACAGATTCACAGAATATTCTGAGTTGGAAGGGATCCACAAGGGTCATTGAGTCCAGCTCTTAAGTAAGTGGCCCATATGTGGATTGAGCCCACAGTCTTGGTGTTATTAGCACCATGCTCTAACCAGTTAAGCAAATCAGGGATTCTCGGGATATACAGGTTGTACAAGTTCTTTCAGATTGTGCAGCCTGAATGTCTTTTTTCCTTGCTGTCACGTTTGTTTTTTAACACTGAATTCAAAGCGTCTCTTTACGAATATGAAAAGTAGAAAAGTAGTTTAAAAGCAAATAGAGGAAAGGAAGACTTAACAGTCTTTCAGACTGACTTAGAGCCATGAGCTTTGGCTTGAAGAGATGCAGAAAACAGTGCAGCCCTGAACTATGACCACCCGCCCTTCAGCAGCACCCAGTACTGCTCAAGGCAGCAAGATGCTGCCTCCTCCCAAGGGGGGGCTCCCCTTAGCCAACATGGGCAGTGCAGCACACTGGGCTCTTACTCTGGCACTCTTATTAAACTTCACTGAGCTCTCACCCAGAAAGTAAATGACTTTGTCTAAGTGCCCTTGACAGCAATGTTTCCTTTCTGGAAAGCAACATGCCCTGGGGTTTTAAATAAATGTAAATGTATGGGTGCCAGTGGTGGTGGTCATGGAAGAACAGAATTTATTAGGAAAAGGCAGATTAATACATTAACAATTTAAACCTTCCATCTCCTTCCCGTGTTCCTTTGGCTGCCCAGCCTCCATCCTCTGAGTGGGCCTATATTGGCCTTCCTGAGGGTCCTTGTCCCCCATATGGGGAGATCCTTAGCCTGGGGCAGCACCCGCTCTTCCTGTGTGCACTAGGTGATTCTCTCACTCCGGTGCCCAGCAGGGTAGCATGGAGAGAACTGATATCCTCAGACTTCATTTGTATCAACACACATTTAGCAGCTCCTTCCTTCCATTTAGGATTTTTTTGGCTAGTGCTCCTACAAAGCAACCTCACATGAACTTGACTGTTCTTGGTAGAAGGGTCCCTTCTTCTGCCTCTGTTCCAGTGGGGAGATGATACCCTTAACGAAGGTGTGTTTTAGTGAGGTTTTAGGAATGAGTTTATGCAGTCAGAAGTGGACTGATAACTTCTGAGCTTAGAGGGGTTTAATAGCCTGTAACCAACATTGCAAAACCTATGCACCAGCACAGGCTGTTCTGGGACACATAACAGCAGTGGTCCCCACAGCACATTAAACCACTCTTCTTGCACAGGGGGTTACCATTTGCACTTTGGCTGACAGCCAGGATTCACATTTCCAGTCTGCTTCCCATGATGTATGGGTTGATTTGAGAGGATGTTGGTTGTTTGAGAGGATGATGGCTTCATGATCGTGTTAGTCTCTGTCTTCATCTCTCCCTACTCACACTTTGCTCAAGTCAGTTTTGCTGTGGCATGACCACTGTGGCCATTCTTTTGTGACCAAGTCCACAGGCAGCATCTGGATTGGCTGCCCCAGTAAGGATGTAGGGGAGCAGCACACTTACCTCGTGTTTGCCTCTGCAAAATGGTGATGCTGCAAGAGTGCTGCAGGTAGTGGAGATCCTGTCTTGGGGCACAGGGTACCACAAACTCTGGAAGAAACCTGCAGGAACATGCTTAAGCTTGCTTGCCCAAAGTATAAAAACAGTTCCTAAACTGCCTTGGACAATATTCTGGAAATCTGTTTCTGATATTTCACCTCCTCTCCTCTCCTCTCCTCTCCTCTCCTCTCCTCTCCTCTCCTCTCCTCT
>JAOTQP010000304.1:18234877-18307144 GCA_026413545.1 Cichladusa arquata | reverse complement strand
CCTCTCCTCTCCTCTCCTCTCCTCTCCTCTCCTCTCCCGTTTCTGAGCAGCAGCAGCTGAGGTGCTCCCAGCAGAGTGTCCAGCTCGTACAAACACCAATGCTCTCCCTTGTCTACCAGAGGACAGGGAGGCAGCAAGCAGCGGCCCAGAGCCTTTGCAGGGGTGCCAGGTGTCTCCCTGTGCTCTCCTTCCGCAGGTCACCGGCCATGGAGAGGAAATGGGCTGTCACAAGAGCAGGCTGGTGGCACATGGACCCAGTCAGTCAGAGGCACCAATGAACTGCAGCTGTGGGTTCACTGGGTACAAATATCTCCTTGCAGTCAGCAAGAGTTTCACTCTGCCTTGCATCCCCAGAGGTCCACTGCTTTCCAAAGCAGTCTGAATGTACTGACAGCATCCTGAGGCGAGCTTGGCAGACCTCCCTCCAGTCCTGAGCCAGGGAAAAACACAGCAGAGGGCTGCCTGGAGTCACATAACCAGCAGAACGAAAGGGAAAATCTGAAGTGTGCCGCCTCTTCCTTTGCTCTAAGAGGAAATTGTGCCCTCTGCAGTCTCCAGAGCCGGGGCAGCACTGCAGGCCGTGCTGGGGATGCCCGGCAGGGGACAGCAGGAGCCCAGCACTGCACAGGCTGCTCCCTGAGCAAGGCAGGCTGCAGCCAGCCCCCTGCGAGCTCAGGATATCCTGGCGTCTGCCCAGGCTGTGCCTTGTGCCTGGCAATGGCTGGGGGCTGAGCTCCCATCCAGTGTTAATAAAACTCATCACACACTGGTGTGGGATGATGTGGGGATGATGCCGGGGAAGGGGGATGAGGTTGATACCTCCGTGGCAAAGGCAGTCTGAAGCAGAAAATGGATAAGTAGAAACACATCTGATGCGCTTGTGGGGATCTCACAGACCCCTGCAGCACCTCTGTCACTCTGACCTGCTGGTGATTTCTGCTTTCCCTGTGACACCTGCAAGCCTCCTCACCGCAGCCCCTCGCTCAGGAAAGCGACCTCCCAGCATGTCAGCATGAACTACCCTTCTCTTATTTGTCACCTGTTTGACACCAACCTTAGAGGCTTTCCAAAATATGGGCTGATACCAGTTCCCTGTGGCAGCAGGTGTGAGGGGCTCCTGGCTGGCCATCCCCCAGGGGTGGGGCACAGCTCTGTACAACTGGGATCAATCCCCATCCCAGTGCTGCTCTGCTCTCCAAGGGGCTGGGCTGAGCAATGTGGGCTGAGCTTGTGACATTTTACACAGAATTTGGCAGAGAGATGTGCGATCAGGATGTATGCACACATAGGCAAGTGTATGTATATATGTGTTGAAAACCCATGTGTTTTTCTTAGACTAAGCTGTAATAACAAGAACTATCAAAATTACATTTATTTATTATGCATTTGATCTCCAGTTCCACAGCGGGGCTCTCAGAGATTGGTGTCCAGCTCCCAGAACCACGTGATTATGCAAGACTCTCCATGAAAACACATTTCTAGCTCAGAAAACTGCAGAGAAAAACTGCAGAAACTGACTCAAAATCCAGAGGAAAGAAAGCTCCCAAGTTAAATCTTTGCTTCTTGTTACTAATAGTATTATTTCTAATTGTGTGATTGAAATGCATGATCTTTGGAGGATTACAGTAAAAGCTAAACAAGGAATGTCACAGGGATCTAGGGAGAGGGGACATCAGGAGAGCTGAGATTAAGGTCAAGGCAATAATTCCAAATCTAAGCCCCAAGGCAAGAAATACCTTCGATTTCAGCACTTCTCAGCTGCCTGTGAAGTTTCTTTGCTGGCAGCAGTGTGAGTGGTTAGGAGGACTGAGGCAGGAGTGGGGCTGGGAGCTGCAAAATACCATGAAGGCAGCAAAGGCCTGACAGGGATAGGGGTGCTCTCCCAAATTAACGAGGGACAAAGGATGCCAGCCAGCGAGATGTACGAGCCTTCTGTCCAGGGAGCTGCCAGGGAGCTCTCAGGGATGTGCCTGGTGCACATCCTCTATTCCTGCCCCTCAGTTCTCAATCTTTCTTACAGGCTTTGTCAGGCTCACTTGCTATGAACAGCTCCCATGCAATAACCGTGAGAATTCCAGATGTGTCCACAGATGACATGTCACAAAGACCATGTTGCCCACACATACAAGAACCCCCTACCATGAATCAGTCAGCTGCAGAACTTGGGAGAGACTCATCATGCTGAAATTGGCATCAGTGCCTCTCAATGGACTATCACACTAAAAATAGATCCATCTCCTTTTTCCATGTCTGGGCTGAAGTCTAAATCATTCCCAGTCTGAGTGTGATGGAAGTCCTTTAGCAGGTGGGTATGTTGGTTGGCATTGTCTAAGGGGCAGCTAGAAGTGATCAGTAAGGCACACACAGGCAGGGAGAGCAGATGGAAAAGGCTGTGCTTAGGATTGCTTACTGCAATATGGGCATGGCTTGGGGTCTGGATGTGAGGGCCATGGATTTCACCTCACATGGATCCAGTAAACACACATCCACTTTTCCCACTGACACTGAAAAATTCCTCACCCCACAAGAAGTCCCATGGGACTGGAGTAATCAAAGAGGGAGGTAATTGAAGATTGAGAGACCATCCCCACTTTAATAATAACAGGTTTTTTGTAGCAGTGGACTATAGTTAAGGAAGTCCAGCCTCACACCACAGGCCACAAAAAAGCAGAGTCCATGTGGTAGTACACAGCAGTAGTGCAGGGGCAGAAAAATGACCCATGAGATAGTCTAGGGTAGCCTCTGCCTATTTGTATGGAGCTGAAGGAGACATGAAATCAGTCATACATCTGCTGCCTTAATTTGCAATTCAGCTGCTGCTGGGTTCCCTGAACAAAGAGTGTGGCTTGCTCCCAAAGCCAGGCAACTGCTTCCTCAGTAGCTGTCAGTGGATATGAGCTTTGGGCTGTCACAGAAGGTGTTTGAACTGCTGGCCAAGCTGCTCTAAGGTTCCATCTCCTCTCTTCTGACTTCTCCATCCCTTCAATTTCCACTCCACAAAAAAATTTCTGTCATCTGCCATCACCCTGGGAGACAGCAGCTTGCAGCAGCAGTGCAGGAGCCACATGCAGGCGTGAGAGGGTGTTCACAAGGGGTTGCTTTCCCTGGAGCAGTGTGACATGTTACAGTGTTCTGTGTGTGCAGGCTGACTCTCATCACTGAGACCCAACAATGAGGCCAACAGGGGTGCTGTGTCAGCATGAAGTAAATATCCTCAGTTTTTCTATTTCTCTGATTAATTTTCATTCTGAATGGGGAAACTGAGGTGGGGTGATCCTAGATCCAGATAGTATCACACTGCATTATCAGCAGCACAGCTTACTCAAGGATGATGAATCTTGCCTGCCTGTCTGTAAGTCTTCACTTCCCTTGTGAAATACAGTGCTAGCTCTTAATCAAGGAACTTACTCAGCTAAACTCTAACCTAAACCCGTGATTCATTCCCTGAACTAACAGTTGTGCTATAATGATGAAGGGTGAGATCCACCTCTGTGTGGAGCAGGTCTGTAACTCTGCAACAAGACTAAAATACCACCTTAACACCACAAAACAAGGCTGTTGTTTTACTTACTCCTGTAGAGAGAGAAATTGCCACCAGGGGAGGAAACGCAGTAGTGTAAAAGGAGCTCACAAAGAGATCAAATATTCATGTGCAGGCTCTTTCTCTGGAGTATATTTCCTAAGGAAGGCTGGTGGAGCAGTGTTTTATTAGTAAGTGGGAGGAGGGGGTGCTAGTAACTCAGTATAAACAAGCTCTGTGCATGAGCTTTATCCCACAGACTTCCATCCATCCATCAAAACCATTTGACTCTTTGCCTTCTTTTCTGGCAAAGGGGACTGGTAACTTCTCCCTGCATGGGAGCAAACAAGGTGTGCACAGCAATGATTGATGCACCTGGGGGTTGTGACACATCAAAGAGCCTCCTTGCTCCATTTCGAGTCCCAGTGAGCAATTTATAGAAGGGTTTATGTAGATAAATAACCAGGGAGATTTATGTGAAGCAATACAAAACATATGTTTTTGGCTGCAGAGATGTAGAAATGCTCAAGGACTTGGAAGCTGTATAGCTGAGGTTATTTGTAGAAGTGTTCCTGTTAGCAGGATTTATTCTGGGTCTTCATTTTATTTGGCATTGCCTCCAAAAGGCTGCAGAGCAAACAAGCATAGCAGGATCCATCACCTCTTTTACTATGTTGTCTGAAAGAGTTTCAAGCATATAGCTTTAAAACCAGAAGTTTGGTCACATCACCCCTAGTTGGGGCTGGGAATAGGAAAAGACTGAGAGCAAGGAGAAGGAGCAGCAAAGGAGACAGACCTCCTGGACATGGAGGTTGGGTGAGGTCAGACAAATCCCTGGAGAGACCCCAGATGGCAACTTGGTCTCCCAGCCTGGGCACTGGGTGCTTACCTCTGAAAAAATGGGTGCTTACCTCTGAAAACCTTGAGATCCTACCATGGCTAGTGTGCTTTGAAGGGAGAAGAGGAGACAGTCCTGGCCCTAGCTGGAAAGCTGGGATGTAAATTTGAATTTGCCCGTCACGTCAGGTGAGTCTGTAACGGGAATAAGTTTCTGTCATGTATTATATTTGCCTGGCAGAGGGGCAGATCTCCTACGACCATGGGATAGTGCACAGGAAATGGAGGCACAGCTGTCTGGCAGCCTGAACTGCCTCATCACTTATTTTTCAAAGCTGAGTCTGAGCTGTTTCTGCAGGAAGGAACAAAGGAGTCACTCAAACAAATTATACCCAACTGTCCCCCTAAGGTGTGCACCCCAATGAGCACTGATGTGCACATATATCAGCAACACAAAAGTAAGACTGGTAATCCCTCCTAGTTGCATGCCACTCATCCATAAATTTTCTCCCAGCATATCTCCCTGTCCCCTGACCCTCTCTCCTCCATGTCTCTGTCTCCTGGTGATGGAAGCAGATCTTGGTGTGCCAGTGCCTGTCATTTTCTACCCTAGGCAGAAAAAAATACCAGCTGTTTCAAAAAAAGTTGTGACTGCTCCTAAATCTTAGGCTCCCTTCCCTGTGCAGGAGTTCAGAGCTTGGGATTTGCTTGGCAATCAGCTCTCCCATCGATGGGAAAGGTCCCCTGCCCTCATGTGTGCTCACCACATGGGCCACTTTGTTTACATAGCTGGGTCCACACATTTATATTTAGTATGTTTGAGAGGCCACCATGGAATTAGAAAGCTAAAAATGAGGATGGAATAAAATGTATGGAAGTTAAGGGGGAGGATATGAGTGAAAACTGAGGAGGCTGGAGGTAACTCCAGGGCTTGCTTGGCTGTGTGACCATGAATGCTGGGATCTCCTGCTGTGAGCAAAAGGACCAGAAGTTGAGGTCACCTTTAGATATGAACCCAGATCAGATTCAGGCCCTTCTTCAAACATTCTTACCTGAATACAACTTGAAATTACAAAACCAACCCAGTCTCATGGATTATATATCTATAGCTGTCTATATTTATCCTGATTTGAAAAATTTTAGTCACCACAGAAGTCTGACCAGAGTTAGTCCTGTGGTTTCTTGATGCAATGCTTTAACTCAGGTCTCTCAAGTGAGCACCCAGGAGATTATTTGCTGTGATTCCCTCCCTCTGTGAACAGTGCCCAGTGTGCCCTCCACCCCCGCCCAAAAAATTAAAAAAGAAAAAAAAAAAAGCCATTTGATAACAGTTGGGAGTTGATCATGCATTCATCTTCCTCCCACACCCTACACACACGAAGTGAATGGGGTGGATCTGTTTCTGGCAGCATCTCCAGCGGCACACAGCCTGCTGCAGCTCTGGTGACCTTTCACCTGAAAGGCCTGCTGGTCTGTGATCACAAACAGCTTTGGTTCCAGCTGAAAGGTTTCTTTTACCTTAGATGTACTTGGTAAAATGCTGCATTCAGCACAACTGATTACTTGCTTTAGTAACTATAAGCAGAGTAAATTAAACTTTCATGAGTCTGAGGTACATAAGTCTCCTTCAAGCTCCAGGGTCTGTTTCCCTGGCCATCCTGCACCAAAAAGGGCTTTGCTGGTGCTGTTGGGGTCCTGGGCAGAGATGGTGCTGCTCACCTGAGCTGGTGATGTAATGGTACTAAATTATTGCTCATTGCCCTTGGTAGATTTGTGTAGCTGCTGGCTGAGGCTGGTTGTGAGCTATGGAAGGGCAGTGGGTGCTTCCCTGCCGTGGCTGGGATTGCCCCCACACAAGCAAAGAGACCTTGAGGATCACCCTCTGGCCAGCTGATTGTTTCCACCAGCTGAGTGCCAGCAGTGCCCTCCCCTTGAAGAGATAAATTGCCTCGTGCTCTGATGAGATGTGCTTTAATTATGCACAGAATGAAACAGTATTTTCCCTACCCACCAGCCCTAAAAAGAAACTTGTTGACTCCCTAGCCTGTTTTGTGCTTTGCTGGAGAAAGAGAAAGAAGCTGGGGAAAATGAGCGTGGTTTGGAGGTTCGAGCAGGCTCTGCACCCAACTGCCAGCTTCTCTTGAGTCAACACAAGCAGCAGCTCCCAGGAAGGCAATTTCAGTGTGTCCAGGCTCCTAATAATGCTGTGCTCTGTTAAGGAGAGGTGCTGAAACCCTCCCCTCTGCAGCCACCACCGTGTGAGCCCTCCAGAAGCCCCAGTCACTCTCCTGGGAGTGGGGTTTTCCCATCCACAGTGGGGTATCCTGAACCCTGAGAGGAGCTGGGGCTTAGTGTGCCTGTTCTGATGCTAAGGCTGCCTCTCAGGAATGCAAGCAGATACAAATTTCACTTACTGTCCCGAGTTCAATGGCTTAATATCCTAATGGAATAGCTGTGGCAGCATTTTTAGTTGATGGATATGAAATTTCGTATGATTGGGGAACACAGCATTGTGAATTTCCTGTAGCCTATGATAAAACTTGTTTCAACTCTGGCATGAAATTCAAAGGCATTTTTAGCTTTTTTCAGAAAGGCAGAAAATGGTAGTCTTGACTAGGGACAAAATTTTCTTTTAATGACTCCAAGCTCTCTTACTCTCATATTTGCACTTCTAGCCAAAGTTATTCTTGTTTTAGATTTATGTCTGCTTGCAAAACTCTCAGCTTGAATCCAGCAACATTTTCTTATGAGAAGAAAAGTCACATCATCTAGCTTCAGTCAGAAGCCACTCAATTTTACTTCTCAGGGTGTGAAAAGTGAACAGAGGGGAGATGATATCCTATTTTAAGAAATATTATCTGTGCTGGTGAGGGACTTTCTGGGGGATTAGCTTTCCCCTTGGCATGAGGAGAGACAGCAGTGAAAGCAAGATTTTGCCTTGGTGCTCTATGGCCTTGATATATCAGGCACCACAAATCACTGCTGTTAGAACTTTAAAATTTCACATCCCTTAATGGGTGGGAGGCTGAAGTGCTCTATCTTTTGAGAAGATCCTCCTGTTTCTTACTTGTATGTTAATTTAGCAGCTCCCAAAATAGCAATGTAGAGTACCTAGATTCATAATTCATAATTAAAACTCTTGACAGTGTTCAGGCTGCACTGTTGGTTTGACCTCTATGCCTCTCCATGAGCATACATCTCAAGGGATTCTTGCCCTCTTCTCAGGGAGGGCCCTGTGACTTATCCCATTAAGTTAACAGAAGGTCATATAATAGTCATAAAAATATTATGGATCCCTCCCACATTCCTCACCCATGGCAAAATACTGCAACAGGGAACAATCAGTGCTTTTTAGCTGGGCATCCAATAAATCTGGAGAGGTATTAGGCAGAACTGAAGCACTACAGCTGCTGTGGTGGAGCATGAGCACAGATGGATTGGCAAATGGGGTTCTTTTTTTGTCTCTGTTACTGTTTGGAAGCAAACCTGTGTTTCAGGTTTGCAATATCTTTAAGATGTGTAAATGTTCTATTTGTTAAAAGATCTTGTTTTCTGTTTATTTGTCAGCTGTGTTACATAAAGAAGTAAATTCAAGAGAATTGAAGTAATTTTGCAAAAATGCTGTTCTGCTCAGTTGCTTTCTCAGTAATGGTTAAGAGGCTTATTTTGTATGGGACCTACCCAAAAGCAATCTCTCTGCAAACTCCCGGCACTGCCCCTTGCTGAAGTCTCTGCTGCCAGATGAGCTTTTGAGCTTTGTCCCTTGGATCCCAGGAGCAGGATGTCATTCCGGCTTTTTGTACAGAGGAATTGCAATGCTCCTACAGGCTGTCCTTCTCCTCAGCTCCAGCCCACCGAGTCCTCTCCATCTGGCTGCTCTGGCTTGGGCTCTGCTTGCAGCTGGGGACTGAGTCAGGCTGGCACTGTCAGCCCAGAAGCAGCCAGGACATTTCTTCTCCCTATGGTGCCTGAGCTTGTCTCATGGACTCACTCCTTACTCTTTCCTAAGCCCCTGGGAAAGACCTGGGGGAATGTAGTTTTTTCTATATATTTGTTATCTGATCTGCTCTGGGTCTGAGCTGCTGTGTGCTCATAACCTCTGGCTGGGGTATTTGGGGTGAGAGTTGTGCCATGTGCAGTGGGATGATACTGGTTGCTGCTACTCAGGCCAACAGAGGGTCTCAAAGTTTTCATGCCAGTTAGGTTCCTTCAGGGAAACTTCTCTGACATACATGTTCAAACTTTCCTCCTTCACACCCCCCAGTATTTGCTGGAACCCCTTGGTTCTCTTGTACCTTGTCTTGGCATGTACAGCAACACCGTGCCTTTGCTGACGACTCTGCCACCATCCCAGCTCTACCCAGAATTTGGGTTCCACAGCCCTGCTGAGTCCTGCAAGTCATACCTCAAGCCTAGCTTTAGCAGAACCTTTATCTGTGAAATGCATTCCATTTTATTAATGCATGTCAAGGGGAGCAGGAATGAAAAGATGCTGCTGCCATGTGACTGAAGTCCATGTTCTGACCCCTTTGCAGCCTCTCAGCTCCTTGCTGTTGAATGTTTGTTGTGTGTGTGCTTAAGAAGGCAGCACAACAAACCTTGCCTGGCCTCTCTGGAACCAGTTTTGTGACAGTCAAGAGACTCAGCCAGTCAATGCAGCTGTGACCAACTCCTGCAATGGCACAACCTTTCAAGATGAACCTTGAACTTTATAGGCTTAAGTGTGTTTCTCCCAGTAAAGTGTGGTCATGGCTATATCCCAAATGATTTCTTTGTGGATGGCAAGTAGCTGGAAGAAGTGTCTACAGACAGAATTAGCAATTTGAAGAAACTGATGTATGCTCCTGCTATTGACTCTATTAAAAAGTTTCTGCAAGCATTGAATGAACAAAGGAGCAGGCTGCCAGGCTGTGTGGCTGTTGAAGAAAGTCCTCCTGATGCTGGAGGTCAGAATCCATTAGAATTTTATCCAGAAGAGAATTAATGTGTTGACAATGTGCTGCAGAGGTAAGGTCACATGCAGTCGCTAGATTTTTCTCAGGAACTTCTTTTTCTGCTCACACAGTTTTCAGGCTGTAATGATGTCTGTGAAGAGAGAGCAGGATGAGAGACAACTCCAACTCTTTGCCTGTTAACCTTTGGGATAAACTTCAGATTTTAGCATGAGGGTGCCAGCCACACTATCCAGGAGGGAAGTAGTCTAATTTGCTACATCTGCAGGCTAGTAGGCACCCAGCTTTGGGCTGTGGTGAGTTGAGGAGTCTCAGCCTTGCAGGGAGTCTGTCCAGGCTGGCACCCCTGGGATGCACACGCTCACTGCCTCACAAGAATGCACTGGGAACATCTGTCTGGGTGTTCTTCTCCATAGGGTGTGGAATGAGCAGCTGTAGATCAGTTGCTGTGCAGCTGCCCTTCCTTGGAGGGTGTCTGTCAGCAAGGTGCTGCCTAATGCAGAGTGAGGTGGTCTCTGCAGGGATCCTGGCCAGCCTCATCCTTGGACCCCTCCTGAGGATCAGCTTGGGGGCCCACTCTAACCCTTGCTCAGGCAAAGGCCAGCAGAAGGAGAAAGTAGAACTCAAGAAAATAGTTTCCCCAGGGAAGCTCTTGCAGGAACAAAAAGCCAAAGCCTCTGTAACAGAGCCAAACATCAATGAAGAAAAAATCTAATTACCCCTTCTTGTGGGGTTTGCAGTACAGGAAATGTGGCCCTCTGGGACAGATGTAAATATAGGCATAATCTAATGCCATACTTGCCTGAACTCCCTGAATTCAGGATCTCCCTATTAAGCAGTCAGTTGGTTCTAATGGGATTTGTTGGGCTGGAGGTGGTGTCTGCTTTTTCCACTCTCTCCCTACCAGTCTGTGCACAGTGCAGTAGGTGGAGGCCAGGGGCATTGAAAAATAATTGGCACGAGTTACTTCTCTTGATTCTTTTAGCTTTCCACATAATATGCTGATGTCTGTAACCTCCTGGCTGTTTCTACACCGATTGCTGGAAAGGAGTGTAAAAAGGGAGCCCTTCAGGTATGGGAAACTGAACAGCAGCCCATGTGTCTGTCCATGCTCCCTCCTGGCAGTGCTGCAGCTTACCTTCAGCAGAGATCTGCCTCAATTTGAGTGGATTTGAGAGCTGCAAGACTTGGGTCTCTTGCCAGTTCTGATTTTTGCTTGTGATTTGTTGCTGAAATCTTGCGAGCTGACAGGTCTGGGTTTGCTTTCCAATCCTGCCTTTGTGAGCAGGTGGGGTGGTCCTGGGATGGTCACTGCAGGTCCATGGCCCAGTTTCCACAGAGGTGTAAAAGATTTGTTGTTTCAAACTGCTGAGAGGTTCTTCAGTGTAGCCATGTGAGAAAAGATGTTGGAGTGCATCAGACTGAGGGTCAAAGAGCCTTCAGCACCTGCAATCCCCACAATTGTTGTTGCAGTGCAGAACACACACAGTCATTTGGCAAAGGCTTGTCAGCAATGGAACCTCACTGAGCAGGAGCTGCTTGAAGAGCCCACATTGCTGCCTTGGGCTCAGTTTGGCTGTCCCAGCCAGAGGGCTGTGCCTTTAGGAAGTAGTGTGCAGCCTGAGATGCGCCAAGAAGAGAATAGATAAGTTTCCCTGGCCTGAAGAGAATGGATGTGGTAGAAACCCAGAAGACTGGCTGCAGGGATAGCATTTAGCAGGGAAAGGACTACTTCGAGTGTCTTTTGTTGTGTTAATTGACTGCTATCCAAGCGTGTTTTCTCACCCTGCTTTCGAGGATGTAGCCGGATGCAAAACACTCCTATGAAGGAGCAGCTGTGTGTGCTAGCTGGGTTTGCTTGGCTCTCAGTCCCAGGGAAAGGACAATCTGAGTGCTCAGCTGTTCCTAAAAAATTGCTGCTGAGGAAAACAAACTAACAGACACAGCAGGGATTTTGTAGCATACAATTGAGGGGCTGAGATGTTTCCCCCAGCAGAGCTCAGCACCCGTGTGCTCCCACACAGGCTGCAGGCAGCGGGTTTGAGCCCAGCCCAGGGAGCTGCCCTGCAGCTTGGGCTGAGCCTGCAGGGCACAGGGGCTGTGGCCAGTCAGCCCCTGCAGCCTGGGCACAGCCTGGGCTTAAGGCCAAAGAAGGGCTGAGTCCAGCCAGGACTGGCAGAGTGTGTTACTGTGGAGGTTTGGTTTACTGACCAAAACTGAATTTGGGACTGGAAATCAAGACATGTCTTTTTCTATAAGACCTATGCAGGTTAGGCAAGAGCTCATGGCATCTTGGTCCATCCTAGAACTGTCTTGTTCCTGCAACAAGCAGTGGAACATCAGACTGCTGCTGATGGGAGAAGAGGGTAAAAAAGTAAGTGATGACCAGTTGTAAACCGGCTGATTTTATTTAGTGATGAAAAATTGGCAGCCTGCCTTCATAGCCTAGTATCCCCTGGGGACCAGCAATGCCAGTTAATGCAGTTGTGTGAGCACCCAGCAGCTTCTTCAGGCTGGAGCTCAGTCGCTCTGTCATGTTTAACAGAGGCAGAGCAGGAGTGGGTGAGGTGATGTTACCCAGAGCCCTGTTGTTTTGGGAATCACCCAGCGATGCAGGCAGCTCCCTGTGCTTAAATGAAGTTCTTGGTAGCAGACTGATAATATCAAACACTCAGTGCCCTGGCAGCACTTCTGAAAGCCAAACTCCGGAGTGAATGACAAAGTGTTTTTCCATTCCTTGGAAAGTACAAACTGCTTTTCTTTTTGCTGCCCCACCACTCACTGCATGTGGGGAATTTGTTTATGTTAGCCTGTGTAAGGGAAAAAAAAAAAATCTACATGTTATCTCAGAGCTGGGCAGATTAATCCAGAGGAAGATTTACTTGAGTGCAAATCAAAGGCTTAGTTTTCTTGGATAGTTCTTCAGTGTCTTGAATCTAAATCCATCATGCTATCCCTGCAGCATTCAAATATTTCAAAAGAATTTGGAAAGTTTGCTGTTCACTGCAGTTTGTAACCAGACTGGAAGTACTGGGTGTATTGCTGTCTTTTTTCCCTGTTCTTAGGGCTTCAGCTCTGCTATCTTTTATCTAATTGATTTTTTGTTATGTTTAGTGTTCAAGGTATGTGAAGCCCTAAGGAAGGCTGTACAAATTAAAGGTACAATCCAAATTCAGGATATGCACTCCTAGTTCTGCGTAAACAGATTCTAAGCTGAGCCTGTGTAACTGATGTGCCTAGGACTTAACTAATCTCTCACTGCCTGGAAGCAGGACAATATTTCCATGTTTGCTACACTTGTCTAGTTTTCCAAAGTGTTCCAGGCAGGCATTATAGGACCCTTTGATTTAAAATGCATGTGTATTCCTTGTATTCCTTGCTTTGGCTGTTAATTTATTTCGTGCATTGTATTCTCAGGTTGCTGTTGTCCTGAGGTGCTCTGCTGCTGTCTGCATCAGGGACATTAGGAAGGTGGTGGGAGCAGTGAACTCTCCTCCTGATCAATGATTTTTTTCATGTGAGTGATGGGAATGGCAGTGGGCTGCTCCTTGTTCTGACACCTTCTGTGCAGTGAGGGCTTTAGAAGTGGGTAACACTTTCATTCCCAGCTTCTGCTTTTAAAATATGAGTGTACAGGGAATCTGGGTCTCAATATATTGATAGTTGGAGATGGGCAGTCCAAGAAATGTTGCAGAGTTCTGAGATACAAGCAGAATGACCATGTAGGTCTGGGTTATTTAGAAAGTTGGGCAGGATCAGTTCTGGGTGTTGACAGATAGTTTATGATTTGTGTATAGCAACTTGGCTTCCTGGACTGATTCTTGTGTCCAGTGTGATCTGGAGAAATTCCTAGTGAGAAATTGAGTCCTGGCTCCTCTGTTGCATCCAGGGGCAAGCTGGAGACTCTGGAGACTCTGTCTGCTTTTTCCAGCAGTTGTGAGCACTTTTCAGTTCATCACATGTATGCAAGTAAAATGTTTTTTTAAAAAGATATAACCAAATAGATGTCAACTGCTGCTGCAGCTCTTTAGTGTGAGTGAAAAAGAAAGCAGAGTGGCTCTGAGGCTGAGCTCCACATCTGGATGTCAGGCTGCAGGAACACTGAGTGCAAGGGGCTGGCCTAGAGGAAATGGGGAATTCAGACTGAGCCAAAGGCGCTGGGATCACAGGGAAGGATGGAAAACCAGGTGCAGGAGCAAGAGTGGTGTTTCCATGGTTCGATTCCAGCAAAAGGGCAGAGAGCTTAGGAGATAAAAGGTTAATTAGCCAGAGCTTGGGGTGTTGTTTGGTATGTGTCTTGTGTTGGGAACTAGCATCTTTAGTGAAGCCTCTTCCTTTGGGATTTAAATGTTAGGTTCAAATAGCAGTCAGGACAAGAAGTTTTGTTTCCCATGTCACATCAAACTGGAAATGGCAAGATATCCAAACAAATTGGCAGCTCACATTGTCAGGTGCAGAAGGCTGAGAACTGCCAGCCAAGTCTTTCCTGGGCTCTTCCCTTAATTTCTTCAAGTTGTTAGTGTGTGTAAAGTTTCTGACTCAATCATTTCTGCTCTGGGCCCCTATGGACCAGCTTGTCTTCCTTTTGGCTTAGGGAGCAGATCTCAAGTGGGAAGCCTTTTTGTCCAGCAGCCTTGAAGCAAGGCAGTTTTCTCCTGCATGTTTTGTGCAGCTGTGGGCAGTCATGCACACTCCCAGATTTTTCAGTTCTTTATTCTGTCCATATTTCTGGCTCAGGCACTATAACTGAGAGCTGGGTAGAATATTGCATCTGCATTGCTGCCACAGATTTCTGTCTTGGCGCAATGCTAATAAGATTGCACTTCTGTATTGGCATGATACTCCAGTAATCAGTGCTTGCCTTTGCTTCACCAAACATAAAATTGGTGTTTTTCCAGTCCTAGTAAGAAGTGTTTCCTATAAAGTGGAACTCATGAGCAACTTTTAAGCTACCTTTCTCTACTACAATGGGATTGCCCGTGGATTTAATGTCTCTCAAAATATTTATCAACAACATGATGGATCTGCATTTGTTATCAACTGCACACAAGCATATTTGAGAGACACACTGTTAGTACATTCAAAACCATGAGGAAGTTTTCCAACTGATTTCCTTTTTTGTGTGTGTGTGTGCACAAATCAGTCCTGCTGAAGTGCTGAAGTGGATGGCAGTTCTCATGAGTGTAAGCAAGATGAAATCAGTTCATTTCTGCTCAGATTACAACAGATTTTGACAACATTCTGGAAAGCATAGATAAATAAAAACCTTTTCATAAGAAACCTAGATAAATGAGAATCCTCTGATATGGAGGTATTTCTCATTTTACCAAAGGTTTTTTGGAAGCAAGTTATCTGTAGACAAGAGGCATATCTGAGCTATTCCATTTTTTCACCAGCATTGTTGAACAGGGTGAAAATGTTGCCTAATCCAGAAGGAACAGATTAGTTTGATTTTACCCACAATTTGCTGTCAGGACAGATATTGTTACTTAGGTAAAAACATGCCAATTGTTTTTTTTTAATTTTTCAAGGTTTTTTCCTTTTTCGTGATATCTGTGAGAGGTTCAGAGCCTTGCATCTTCCAGATCCATTTTATCTCTGCCCAGATTTTGTTGGCATAGTTCTTTGTGCCCAAGTGTGAAAGTTTTTTTACCTGGCCTAGATAAATCTTTTATTTTAGTGGACATCAGATAAAAACCAATTATTTCTATGATGTCTGCTTTACTTGGAAAGGCCCTTCTATTCCAGTCTGATGTAAAATTCATTGCTCTCATGGCTGACTCACCCTTTCCTTCCCCAAGCTGTATCCTCTATTTCTGAGGCAGTCTGTAGAGATTCTGCTCCCCTGGACATCCTTGTACATGGCACTAGAAGGCTATTTGCACTTAGAATTGGATGACACTTCATGGTTGGCTGACATGAGCACGTGTCTGACATTGTAGCTGGCCCAGCTTTAAAACCAAGTTCCCATTTGTAGCTGTCAAAATCTTAATAGGATATATAGTATTCCTGCTGAGTTTATTTTCAAAGGAGGCTCAGATGGAGGGCTTGTTCTTTCTCCAGTCCTCGGGATTAGCAGCATTCATGGACATGTGTGAACATTTGCAGACCCAATGTGAAAACCCAGACTGAGGATTTCATTAAATCTGTAATCTGTTGTCATTTGATTTCATATCTATGACTGCAAAAAATCAGCCACACAATTTTTTTCCAAAAGTTTACTTCCAGGCTAAGATCTATTTGAAGAAAAATAATTTTCTTGTGTTGCAGTTATTTGAATTCTTGTAAAGATGTACTCTGTGTATGGCCTAAGCCACTTGTATAAGCCCCAAGAAACAGCTGTAGTGCCAGGGCTGACCCACCTACAGTACTGGTTCCAGCCACCATGGCAATTTACTGACCCCTGCTTTCCTCCTTATTTTTCAGCTGGTTTCCTATTCAACCTTCTGCTTACTCTTACTCTTTCAGGTCACTTTGGTCCAGCTTTTGACTTTTGATGTTAAGCACTTTGAGTATATTGAATTTTTGAGGGAATTTTAGAGTTTGAACAAGTTATGCTGCCTTTATATTGCCTTTTGAATGCTCTGCTAACTTATTTGTTGTCCTAGTTAGTGCTTCATCCAATTCCCTGCCAGATGTTTTCTCAGACTTCATCCCCTAGGAGGTGCTCTGAGACAATTTCCCACCGTTGATGATTAATTGGCAAATCTGTCTTCTGTGTTTGCTCCTTAAATCCTTGTTTAAGCTACAGCAGGATGATGTGCTAGTTTTCTTTTTTGCCATGATGTAAAACTTGACAGCTGAGAAACTCTCTATAAAGGAGGACCTCTTCATCTAGTTCTTTTGTAATCAAAGCTTGGGAAGGAGAGGGGTAAAAAAAGGCTTTCTGGAAAGAGAGAAAGTTGCAGCCTAAACCTGCTAAAACAAAGGAGTGCATAATGCATTGCTTAAACTGTAAATCCCAGCAAATATCCTTTCAGAATTTGCTCTGGGATTGATGCTTGGCAGCAAATCATGGCTGAAGACAGGGCTATTTTTGGCCTGGTTAGGATTCCCTTAGTTTTGTAGCCAAGTGCAAAACCACCATCCAGCTGTACTGCTAGATATAGCACTGACCTTTTTACCTTTTTGGACCACAGTTTGACTCTTAATTGAAATTGCACTATAATTACACCTTATGTCCCAAACTTGTCTGTCTCATGAAACCAGTACCACATATTGGAACAATCTGTTCTCAAGTGATAGAGAGCAGGCTCTGAGGAACACTGTCTCTCATCTCTGCTGGTGGTGGTGATTCCTCCAGAACACCATGGCTAAAGCTGCCCTCGAAGGAGGTGTTCACTTGGGTGGGAGAGGGTGCTGAGGTTGTGGCTGGTTTCAAGGGAATTGGCTCCCCCTCTTAACTGACCATCCAAAACATTCCCATGAAGCTGAAGGGAAAGGTCATTGGAAAAAGCTTTGAGATCACAGCAAGAGGAAGATACATCTGTAGAAATTGGAAGTTCCTTCAAGTCTGCTGTGACATATGCACAGGTCTGCAGAGCAGTGTGCACTGTTTGTGTCAGTACACCTTGACCTGGATTCAGGACTGGAATATTTGTCCTGGCTGTATTTCAGTCCTGTAATATGAAAAGTACCAGCTCCACTGAGATCTCAATCACAGAATGGGTCTGGCTGGAAGGGACCCCAGTGGGTCATCTGGTCAAACCTTCCCATTTAAGCAGGATCATCCCAGAGCACATGGCACAGGACTATGTCCACGTAGCTCTTGAATATCTCCAGTGAGGGAGAGTCCACAACCATTCAGGACAATCTGCTTCAGTGCATGGTCACCTTATTCCCTCTCAAAGGCATCCTAAAGGACAAGAGGAGGCTGTTATATGTTTGGCTAAATCTCTGATTTGAGCAATTAGAATCAGGATCATGAGGACATAAATATGCTGCTTGGTTTAGCATGTTTACTTTTGTTTCCTGTAGTTCTGATGCTTTCCTGGCTGAAATTAAACACAATTTACACCAAAAGGCTCAATTAACTTTGTGCTTAGGAATACAGTGATGTTTATATGAAGGATCACTTTAACATTGTACCTTATGCTCTGCCTAGGAAGAAGATGCAGAAGAGTTTTGTAACACTGTTTGCAGACCTGCCAGCAGGGAGGGGGAGAGATCTGTCTGAATTTGGAGATCAGCAGTGAGTAGGATACTGCTTTCCACCTAACAAGACTAAATGAGTAAAACACAGCTCCCCTGTGCAGCTGAAATATCTGCAAAACAATGATACAGCAAATAATGCTGTAGCAGCAAGCCAGTTCTGCAGCAGTTATTTGGCATATGATGCATGCAAAAACTCAGGGCTATTATTCCTTCCTGAACTCTGTCCAAGCTACCTTTAATGGTCTCAAGCAATGGGAAATCTGTCACTTTTTCCTCCTCCTTGTTCTAAGAGCCATTTCTTCCAGTCAGTCCTCATTAACTTCCCTTGGTCAGATTCATACAATAATCTCTTCTCTGGCCTTTCTTTCTCTTTGTTGCACTTTGCTTTATACATGCCTGTAAGAGCTGTACAAAGTCTGTACCTCTAGGATAGTTACCTGTCCCAAGAGGAATTTGCCAGTGCTGAAGATAGGCATTTTTATCATGATGGATGACCTTATGGAGACAAAGTGATATGTGGAGTCTTGAGGACTTGCCTGTAAAGTTGGGTAACTGATTGCATATGAGGCAGGTTAATCACTGTCATAGTCTTTCTTGTGTGTTGAATGCACAAGAGGAAGATTGCATGGTGGTTTGGGACTGTCTAGAGGGGATATACAGAGTTGAGAAGATGCTGTGCACTCAAGATCAGTATGGCTAAATGGTGAATGCTGGTTAAACCCTGGGAACACAGTGTAAAGACTGTGCAAATCATGTCCTCCAACATCAGCCTTCACTCAAGATGGCATGGCCCTGACAGGCAGATGTGTGTCATTAGTGTTATTCTGGGGGAGTATGAAGGAGCTATGCTGACCCCACTTGGAGTAGGTACCTAAAATGAGGTAGAACTTGGTGCTTCATTTCTCAGCATAGTTGCTTGTGGTATTTAGCTCTGTGTCTTGCTGTTTTGTCTGCAAACTGGGGGTAATGCTGCCCTACCTACACAGGAGCTTGTTAAATGTGTTTGTGGGGCACAGAGACTGAGGAGTGGTGAGCAGGATGCATTAAGAGAGGTGAAAGTAATAGCATTGTGCAGACAGCAGGGCTTAGGAGCCCGTGCTGAGCCATCAAGGGGGAAGAAAATTGTGAGGAGCTGTTAAATGAGATTTACCTTTCCTGTGTGCTCATGTTTTGTGGAGCAATAGTCTGTGACCTGTATTTTAATGCTGCCTACACTGGATGCTTTTCTCTGCTGTTCTAAGGGTGGTTTTTGGCTCTTCTTGATCATTTTTGCTCAGGTGGGGCTGGTGTATAAATGCTGTGTGATGAAGCATATGAGGAGGATGCTGGGGAGTTGGGAGACACAGCTGATGCTCTCTGCACATTGACTGTTCCAGGCATTTTTTCTCTTCAGCTGAGCTGCACTGAGTCAAACTATCTGAGTGAACATAGGGACAGAGTGACAAAGAGTAAATCACTTAAGAAATGGCAAGACTAGAATTATGTATGTTACTTCTGTCTAGTGAACTTGAGGAGCCTGATGGGGAACTGTTGTGTCCATCGATGGAAACAGTTTCCCTGATAAACTATTTGTAATTACCTGTTAATTGTCTTCCTTCAGCTCCTGTCATGCCATCTGGAAATCACCAAAGCCTGGCTATTAACAAGTGGCTTCTCAGCTCAGCAGGAAGACTGGGCTCCTGATTTGCTAATCAGAGTATCAGGCAGTCACTGCTGCTCCTCTTGTCTGGGCTTGAAGTGTGAAATACAGCATGATGATGGTTGAGGGCACGATTACTGCATGGGGCACTCCACATTTACCCTCCTGGCTTGAGGAGCCAGCTGTGAACACAACTCAAGTGGGCTAAGCATGGATTGTTTTCTCCCCTTTTCCCAGACAGGATAATTTCTGCTTGGGGTTGTCCAAGGTGCTTAGGGAATGCACTACTCTGCTCCTACAGCAAGTTGATACTGAGCTGCCACTTCACACAGTTTGAAAGGTCCAGGTAGAGCTTTCCCACCAAGAGGATTAATTTGTCTTGGATTTTCTGGTGCCTATAGAGAAGACAAAGGAGTTCAGAGTTTTCAGTAGCTAAGAAAACCTTGCAGCAAACAACTGTAAAGTCACACTGCAAACTTACACACTACTTTTGCTGGGAGTTCTGTACGGGGGCAAGCAAATGAAAAATGTGAATTTTTTGAGACAAGATATTTGTAGGCTGTGCATTCCCAGGCAAAGCAAGGATGGCTTTTCCAAATATGAGTGATTAGAAAGCCTTGTCTGATGGGTCACAAACTTCCGCTAGAAAAGAATTTGGCAGGAGACCACACAGGATAAACTTCAGGCAGAAATCATCTACTGGAAGGGAAAGGAGTCAAAACTCAGGATCTCTGGTGGGGAAAAAGAGTTAGAATTGTAAGAGGACAGTGACTGCTCTTCCAGTGCAACCACTCCACAACAAAACTGCCAGGAAGGAGTAATCCCCTCTGCCTTGTTCACTGCTTTGGGCAGGGACACCAAAGGCTGAGAGTGTTTAGGGCAACAGGCAGACAGAAACCTCTCTCCTCTTAATCGACATCATGTCAGACTGGTTTCCTCCAAGGAACTCAGATCATGTTGATGACCATGAAGAGGAGAACATCACATTAAAAAAAAAAGTCTTCATCACTTTTTTTTTTTTTTTTTTGTATGAAGCCAGGCATTTTTCTGTTGTCAGAAGCATTGCAAGTGTTTCACTGACTGGTTTGTACAACTCAGATTTTGTTCAATGAAAAAATACTTAGTCACAAAGCTAGTGTGTATTGTAGCTAAAAATTCATAAGGAAGATGAGAAATATCTAATGATGTTTCTAACTAATACCAGCATTTGCAAAGAGAAAGGAACGTTGTTAACCTTGCACCTTTGCTAAAATGAATCAGCCATCTGGAGCTCAGTTTTTTTCTTCAAAAATAATAACTGGGGAATAAAAAGGCTGCAGTTGTTGCCTTATTTTTATTTCCCTTCTGAATTTTGGGCAAATTTGTCTGGGACAAATTTTCTAGCTTTTTATAAATTAACAATGGCTGGAAACATGGAACAACAGTTGGTTCTTTCTCATGTGATCAGCACTCAGCCTGGTGTTCAGTGCCCACAGCCATGTCCACAGCAGCACTGGTCCCAGTTTGCACTGATGCCAACCCATGTCATCCTCCCCTCTGGAGTGTCCTTGTGCTCTGGCTGCTTAGTGTGGTAGAAGCTGCTTGGGTACTTTATTAGGCTTAGTTTCAGCAAATGGTGACACTAAAATCAAAATCCAGGATTCCCACTTCCTTTTCTTAGCACTTTCTCTGGATAAAATGTCTTGCATGTTGAAGAGGTAGAATAAAAATCACAAGATTTGACAATGCCAAAGTAATTTCTTCTCAACTTTGGCCTATGCTTCAGGGTTTTGAAGAATAGCTTTTATCATTCTTCCCAAGAGTGTACTGCTAAACAAATAAATATTCTTCCACCAATGTTTACAATCAGAAGGGGCAGCCAGGAAATTTGCAAGCAGTGAAAAATAAATTGGTCAGTAGGTATCTTTGCCAACAGAAAAGTAGTGGAAAATAAACAGCATCTATTATGGAAATATATTTTATTTGAAAGGTGTTGTCCAGTCCAGACTCTTGAAGACTTATCACCAGTGTTGAGGTGTCCTGGCTTATATCTTTGATTTATGTTTGAACTTGTTCACATTCATCCAAGTGTTGAGAAATGGCCAGTTTAACAAACAAAGCCTTTTATTCATAGCTATACAGGGTTCATATTGCAGTTTTGTGTACAGATAATTACATTGTGTATCTTGACACTATCATTTTTCATGTTTGCTAATAGTTGCTGTTTGCCAACAATTTGTGTCTTTCTGGGACTTAACTGCAACAGTTGCTTTCTTTGTAATCATATTCGCTTCAGCAAAACAGGTTTTTTCTGATTTTGAGCATATGAGACCACTGATTCACTCCAGGGGTCTGCCTTAAAGTTTTACTTCGAGTAGGTCTGTGTTATTTACTGGATCATGGATTAATCAGGAAGAAATGTCCAGCTCAAACAGTCCTGAATAATTAAAATATCATTGGGAGATCAAAGAAATGGAACACGAATCAGTGCAGTAGGATCTTTGGGGCTGCAGCTCAGCTGTTCTGCTGCCCTCAGCTGTCTGAGATGCCCAGCTCCTGCAGGACCAGCTCTGCATGCCAAGTTTTGCTGGTCAGACAGTCTGTCGTAGGTACAGACATGAGAATTTATCTTCAGACTTGCTGCCTGCCCCAGGAAGATCCACAAGGACAACAGGGAGTGTTAAACTCAGTGAATGGCCTGAAACAAGATGAGGCTCCTGGTCAGCTATTCTCTCACAGGTCAGCCCTGTGGCATTCAACATGTGCAGCTGCAACTTGTGATTCAAACAGGCTTTCTGTCATTGTAAGGGTGCCACTTACCTTCCAAGTGCCTTGCAAACTTTATTAGCTCACGAGATCTTTGAGGTACAAGAAGCTTGTTTTTATAGGCTGAATTTGTTTTTCTCTGCATGCTTTAGGTGAGGGGAGATCCCTTTAACCCTGATGCAATTGTGTTATCTGCAATTGATTATTATTTCCTACTTCTTTTATTTGGATGAAATTTACTTTACTAGGAAATTCAGGTCTCATCACTGCCAAGTCAGGATGCTTCATGTCCTTCATAAAGTGTGAGGTAAAATATACTTTTGTCAAAGTATAAAATGTTTCATCTTTAAATCTTGTTTGGGAGATGGTGTGAGGCTAATCATTCTCTTCTGATGCCCAAAGATGTCTGGGTAGATTGTGGTAATATCAGCAAGGAGGGGTGCAGACAAACCATGATGTGCTCATCAAGAGGTAAAAATGTCTATCTGGAGTGGAGGAGGCTGCTAAGCCAGGACAGGCTCCCTTGTGCTCAAGGGGTCTCAAGAAAAAACTGTGTGGCTCCCATCAGCCAGTACACAGGAAAGTGAATGCTTGTGACCATGGGGCCAAAACGAGATAGTAAATCTTTCAGAGGGGAACTCTGGTTTAGAGGTAAATACAGGAAAAACTTCTACGTTTATCATATCAGAGACCAACACGTTTACTTGAAAAGAAACAGGCATCAGTTCAAAGAATCCCCCTTCCCTGGTCAGCTGAATTTCTATCACTTCAGTCACTGCATTCAGCTTTCCTGCCTATAGGAGAGACAAAGGGCAGTGAGAAGGGCAAATAGTTGGAACTTCTCATATTTCGATTTGCTTTTTGCAAATGCAGCATTGGGCCTTGTCAGTGGGGAGGATAGTTCTGGGAGTAGAGCAACTCATCAGAAAATCCTGTCAATTTTTCATCAAATCTGTTTCCCTCCCAGCCTGTAGGAGGTCTGGCAGACAGGTAACAAAGATGATTGCTAGCTCAAAGGTGCTAACACTGGCAAATAGGAATTTTGAAGTTAATCAGAGCATCTTGGTTTATGACCCAACCATGGACTTCAAAAGCATGTAAAAAGCATGAAAACCTCCCTTTGTTGCTGGCAATGATTCCAAGTCTGCTTTAGAAATGTTCTTACCCCACTTATTTATCTACTGTGTCTTGGATGGGAGTTTTGGCTTATCGCCTTGCCTTGCATGGTGTGCAAGCAGAAGAACTACCTTGTCAGGAAAGGACTATTATTTTTGCCCTTCTAGGGACATGAGGGACATTTGAGTGCATCTTTGTTTTGTGGGTGAGCACTCATGAAAGTGACTGGGCACTGAACTGGGAGCTTAACTTCCATTGCAAAGAAATGCATGCCTGTGTTTTGTACACTGACTGGCTTCATAAGATGGCTTAATTTATTTTGTTAACCTCATCTCCTTAGGCCATTGTTGATTGTGTGTGGCAGTGTTAATCAAGTGTGTTATAGAGAATAATTTTGGCTGAGGTTTTGGATCTGTGCTATGTAAGGAAAAATTTGGGTGGCATTAAGTGCAGTTTAAGCTCAGTTTGTGTTCAGTGTGTCCCGTAAATTGACCAGACAAGTTCAACACCTATTTAGCACTCCAAAAGTATCATTGTAAATGAGAAGTTATGCAAAACTGTGAAAAGCAGTTAATTTGGTAGCAGCCTAGTCACCAAATTCACATAACATGCCCTATTTCTGCATGACACTGTCATGCTGAGCTGTGGATGGTATTGCAGAGAAGCTGCTTTAGCAGGACAATCTGCAGGATGGCCATTACTGAAGAAAGGTAAAGATGAGCTGTCCTTCCTCATAGCTAGAAGCTTGTGAATGGTCTCTTTGTCATATACACGAGTATTACAGGAATCTCTCCTACTGACCAGCAGTTGAAAATCATTCTGCAGAGACAAAAGTAGGATACTGACAGCCTTGGCTAGGACAGGTTTGTTGGACTAGCCATATAAAGATACTCTGGAAATTCCTTTCAACAAGAACAATTCTGTGGTCTAGGTTATATTGCTGACAGAATATTTGGAGCTCTTGGTCAGCTGGGAAATGATTAAAATGTTTTAAAGGTGTTTTTTTGTATTGGTTACTCACAAATGAAATACAGATGTAAAACTGCTTGAGCTATATATCTGGCCTCAATCATTCCTAACATTTCAACATCATACTGTGCAAAATGGCCTTCACTTAAGTAATTTCCAAATGACTGAACTTCACATTTTTCTTCTGTTATTGTCATCAACCTCACCAGATGTCATAATCAAGGAAGAGGCACTAATGAGAAGCTGCTGGTAAATTTGGCATGTCTCAGTCACTTCCATGTGAATACCTGGAGAACAGACTGAGCATCTACAAGAGCCAATGTGAATCAGAAACAAAACTAAGAATGAGAGCATGGATTTGAGCTGTTCTTTCAAACCAGTCTATATAATCAAAATAAATAGCCCTGTCAGTGTATACAAAGCAATAACCTGACTCATGAACAAGGTGAACCTTTCCACTGTTGTGTTTCCACTGTTGCACTCTACAACTAGACCTAGAAAGACAGATGTCATCTGCACCTTGGTGAGCATGATAAGCAGTGACTATTTTGTAACCAACACAAGTCTATTATTTATATTCATGCAGCTCAGCTACACCACAGATAGATAAAAAGTTACAAATACCTTGGTGCTCCATTAGATCTCTTTTAAGATTACATGTATCAAGATGGCAAAGAATTATAAAAATAGATTGTTCTCTTGCTGCAATTATTGCACTCACTGGCTGAGTCTTTCCATAGTTAAATCTTTCTTACGCTAAACAGACATTTTCCAGATATTTGCATGGCTTAACAAATCTGTTTACATATTTCCTCAACCAGACAGATTTTCTCACTGATTGAATCTGAGAAAATCTATGGAGAGCAAGAGAGAGAGAATATGGAGAACAAAGTGTGTGCAACATATTTCTCCTTATGTATGTTTTCATCCCAGCTGCTCTTGTAACAGAGATGTCTGAGAGCATTTTGGACGTGATGAACTGTGACCTTCAGTGAACAATGGCCCGTCCCCAATACCCAGAGCTAAACTTTCTCAGACTAAGGACTGTCCTCACCCTCCCTGCAGTGTGTAAGTTTCCTTTATGTGGCTCTTCAGGATGGAATAAGCCAAGATCCAGGTCTGAGCATTCAAATATCTTGGATAAAATCTAACTCCAAGGCCCCTGTGCCTGCACTTTTGATTGTACAGAGAAGTGGTTTTAAAGCTGAAACCTCTTTGTAAACAGTTTGTTGAATGAGAAGCTAAGTTACCATCTGGCCTCTTTGTGCAGCTTTCCCTTTTTGCTGCTTTGCAAGTTCTTGCACATGGGAGAATTTGTATTTTTGATGGAGAGTGAATTTTGAGTCGGTGGTCAACCTGCATGTATCTACAAAATAGAATTTTTTGCTATTTAAGTTCGAGAAAAAGGTAATGTAAGTCAGGTAAGGTTATGTAGTCATGATCAGAAATCATGGCACGTGCCCTGAATGACCAGGCACAGAGACTAAGCAGTAAGTTGTGTACACTGGGTAAACATGTGTTAAGACACAGTTTGGGAAGCACCTGGTGCTCTGGTCCCTTGGGAGAAGCTATATTTGGCTCTATTAAATGAAAAGAGGGATAAATCCCCACAATCTGCCTAGAGGAAATTTGTAAACAGAAGGGCTGGAGAAAAACTATATTGAAAAATTGTTCACTAGTCCTAATGATTTAACAAATACAGTATGGATATTTCAGTAGTGGAGAGGATGATGGGATGTGTGTTAGAGAAGGCTGGATTGAATCCAGCCCTCTAGGATGATTTTCTGTGACAGTTTGGTTAATTATAAGAACCACATGAAAAAAGGCACATAAACTTCATCCTGTTCTGTTTTAAAACCTTCCCCAGAGTGTAAGTCCTTCTTTAAAGGTTACCCTCTGATATGTAACACGTCCCATGTTGTTTTGCTAAGCTATGACTCTGTAATAAGTGTTTGAAATTTACAGCTTCAGTTAGTCATAGGCTTGAGAAGTGTTTATTTTTTCTCAGTTGTTCTTGCAATGTAATGAATGTAGCTCGCTGAGTGCTCTGACTCCAGCCCTGGACTCTGGCAGCTGCTGCCTTTCCAAGGAATAGCACATTGGCTGCAGCACACTGGCAATAGGAGCAGGGCCTTTCTGCCCATCACAGAGTAATAACTTGCAGACTGAGGAGGAGAGGCTAGAACCGAAGTCACACAAGGTCATTTCTGGCTGAACTGAAAATAAAACCCATGTTTTAAAGGTAGCTTAGGAAAATTGCAGCCACTTATCCATATTGGTTTGCAGAAAGAGCCTGTCTGCCTATTTAGATGTGGTGGATGCAAAATGGGGGGTTCCTTTCCCATAAGTAACTCATTTGTTTCGGTGAGTTAAAATTCCCTACTTGGACAAAGGTCTGTGACTGCTGGCAGTCATTGTGATTAGTACCATGTTGCAAACAGCTCAGGGTTTCTTGCACAATGGGAGCTGCTATGCATGAAGGATCCTGGATCTTCTTCAGGAGACTTTAGAAGCATGTGTTTGTATTTTCAGAAAAACTGAACGTGCTTTATGGGAAAAGGAAGTGCCACCATTAATACTAGATGTATGTTCTGTAAATGACTAATACTGCAACTAAATCCAAATTGAAACTGCCTTCTGTTTATCAAGGCTGATTAGCAAGTGTTTACTGTTAAGTAGTTGATTTATTTAGCATTTCCATAACATTCTTAACAATAGCTGAATAGCACCCATGTGAAGATTTCTTTCAAAGGAAGTCTCAGTGGCCTTTTGCTGTGGGGAGAAGCTCAAGCTTTGTGCCTTGGCCTGCTGTTGCCCCCAGTGAGTACCTGCCCTGTGCATGGTGGTCACAGGGTGGGTTCCCTCTGCTGCTGTCCCAGGTGAGCAGTGATTGCCCCTGGGGTGTTTTGGTTGCCCCAAGCAGGCTGTGGGTGCCAGTGGGAGCCCAGCAGCACTGCCTACAAGGTGGAGCACAGCTCCAGCTCTAACAGCCATTTCTGAGCTGCTGCTATCTTTGCCAACATTTTGATGTTTGAGCTAAAGTTCTTTTGCTGGTGCCTGCTTCAGACCAGTGTGTGCATCTTTCTTAATAAAAGTATCGTGGGATTGATTTTATTTTGTTTAGGTAGTTAGAGGAAGTTTGCAGTTCTGCATGTATTCAAGGGATGCAGGCATTAGCTGTGAAGTACTTTATTCTCCTTTTCATTATTTTTCCTTTGATATTCTCAATCTGGGCTGGACTTTCTCATTGGTGAGTCAGCTTCTTTTCTGGTTGTCCCCCCATAGAATTACCTTACAGGCTTCATCTGCAGCTCCTGGAATGTCACAGGGCTGTCAGTGTGTAGGGCTGAGGTGGGAGTGTTTGAATTTCCCTGTCTCTCCAAATTGTCCTCATGAGGAGAAGCTGGGCTGGGAGGCTTTGTTTCTAACATATCTATTACTTACATGCATGAACATTGCTCAAAGGTGACCAAGTGTCCCTGCAGCTGCAGCAAACACTGATGGTGTGGACAAGGCTCTTGAGACTGTTTTCAGCCTTTGCCATAGAGAGTATCAAACTTGGTGTGCTGTGCCTAGCAGTGCTATCAGAGGAGTAAGGATGGAAACACATCCTGCCTTTTGTTTTTTTTCACTGCAGAACAATGTGGGAAAGCTGCCCTAGACCTGTGAGGCTGTAGTGGCTGTGCTTGTTTCGATCACCCAGGAATTGCCCAAGGCACCAGATCAAGTGGCACCAGATCTGCCTGCTGCAGAGCTTTCACAAAGCCCCAGATGCAGGTGGGTCTTTTCCACAGGCACCATTTCGTACCTCCCCCTACTGGCACCATGCAGGTTCATATCAAGGATAAAGCAAACCTTAGATAAGATCAGAGAACCCCTTTTAGAAGTGCACTTAGTAAGGCTATGAGCATGGGCCTCTGAAAATGCAATGGAGGCTTCATTTAATTATTGTGTGTCTAGAACCTCTGCTCTGCATAGCCTGTCTGCCTTTGTAGTGGAGCTAGGCAGAAAAGTGACCAGGGCATTTTCACTGCAGAGGCTCCACTATATTTCCTCTAAGAGGCTTGAAACTGCCTGCTTAGGGTTTGGCAGCAGCCTGAACAGATAACTACTGGCCACACAGGCTATGGACACGTGGACCTGGGCCACAAGATCTGCCAGGAATTCAGGGCTCAGGGAATAATCTCACAGGCTGCATTTCAGTGTAAATTATTTCCCTCTGAAAAATATTCCTTTTTCAGGGCTTTACTGGATCATAAAATGTGGCCCTTAGGAGGTGGAGGCTGCTTCAGGCTTGCTGATTGGATTAAAATATAATTATTTCCTGTTCTCCCCAAATCACTTCGTACCCAGTTGGGGGTGCTGCAAAGAGGATGCACTCCCCTTGCCCAGGAGCTGAATAGGATTTCTCTTCATTCAGCAGAATGGAAAAGAAAAACAGAGAATAACACATCAGGGACTTATATGCTGTTGTACAAACAATTGCTTGGCATCAGAGCAAAGCCAAGTAACCCCACCAGCTCTCATTCACAGTCAACCAGCAGCAGGAGGGTCAGGTTCATTACCTGGGGGATTCTGCTCAAATGCAGGCTCCAGTCCAGCAGGGAGATGTCAAGAGAGAGTGAAGGCAATGTAATCAGCTCGGAGTGTAAAAGTTACAATCCTTAGAGGAGGGAGCTTATAACCTCCTGCAATGAGTGAAGCGAGACTGGGGCTGAAGGATGAAGGAAATCGGGGTGGAGGATTTTCTGGCTTTTGAGGTTTTATGAACCTTGCAAACTATTTTATGGGTTCACAAAGCTAGTTGAGTCTGCAAACCATTTTTTTTTTTTTTTTTTAATTTAAATCCTTTTCTTTCCAGGGCCATCCAGGTTAGCAATAAAAATAATGTCAAACAATGAAGTAAAGCTGAGTCTGTTCTGCAAGGACTAGAACATCCCACCAGAGACAGCTGAGCCACAGAGAAAAAGCTCACTGTCTTTATCCACTGAATGGTGAATAAATGGGTGCTCTTGCTGGCTGTCATTTGTTTCTATTCTCATCTTCATTTTCAGTAACTTTCAGTCTTCTCTGTGTTGTGTTAATTTTGAGGGATTTTTTTCTCTGGTTTCATAAGGAAGCAAAAGTTACAAAATAGATCCATTTGTACATGTATGAGTACCTTTCAATCTCACCCATCTGGTGTTCTTAATGTGGCAACTAATTTCATCCAAATTTACAAGAAAGGCACAGTTCTCAAAGGTAATTGTGTTCCAACATGTTTTGTGAAAATAAGTGCCTGAAAAGAGGGGCAAGACCTTGTTAATATTTTGAACAAGGGGCTCAGGGAGTTGTGTTCATTAGGAATTATAAACGTACTCCCTACCAATGGAAAAAAAAGAGAGAGAGAGAAAGGAAAAAAAAAAAAAGGAGGGAGAGGACTCAGGAGAAACTCACTATGCTGCAGCTTCAGAAAAAGCTTACAACCACCATGTGACTGAAATCCTTATGAGACCGTGTCATTAACTCATGGACCTCTCTGTGTTTCTGCTTTGCTGAATGTCTCTGTAAAGCAGTATGTAACCTATAACATCTGAGAACAAATCAAACTGACAATCCAAGCAGCAGTGAAACTAGATCAGCCTGTTTGTTATTCCATGCCTAGTCATGAGAGAAATGTGGAGCTTGTTTCACAAATTGAAACATCCCAAATTATCAGCAGGCCTGTGACCACTCTGCATTTTTGTTTTTTATTGGCAGTTAACTGAAGCCAAACAGGACCAGACCAAGCCTGTTAATTCATCTCTGCTTGGCTGGAAATGTCGCTGTGGTCTGATTGTGCTCCTGGAAATATCAGACGTGGCTTTGTATTGGAGGATGCTGGATCCAGAGACAATGATTTGTGAGTTGATCCTACTACTTGTGGGATGAACTTTCTTTGGAGTCTACTGCTTGCTCTGGACTCTAAAGGATAAGCATATGTGAAAGGAACAATGATGTAAATGTTCTGGAGTTAGCTCTGGAAAATGCTGTTTTTTCATGTTCAAATTTCCATATAATCCCTGCAATTTCAATAGTATGTTTAGGAAGAAGGAGAAAAAAGTAAAATACATAGATTGTTTTAAAAGAGAGGGAGAGTGGCTCCCTTCTGGTCAACATATCTGTCCTACACCAATGTCAAATATTCCAGGGTAATGAGTGAGTGCTCCTCCTCTAATCCCTACAGAGCAGCTTTACTTGCTGACAAGGGGGCAGTTACTGGGCTGGGGCAGTAAGTGGTGCATTTTCTGCAGCTTCTCTTGAAAGATCATCCTGAATTTTGCATCCCTTAAACTCTTGTGTTCATGGCAAGCACTCTCCTGGTTGTATACAATACTGCTACCAGGTAAGTACTATCATGGCCAAAAAAGCAGGTGCCTAAATGTGTGTTTAGTGAAAGCCATTTCAGAAGTGAAATTTGGGACTGCCTCCCAGATGCAGCTTTTATGGTGAATCCAGTTATTTTTGGAAATGCAAAGAGAAGCCCTATAAAGGCTCTGTCCTCCTGTATCCTGCCATAAAGTGGTGCATGTAGCCAGTCACTGGGGATTCATAGGATGTGTCTGACCAGCTTGTAAAAACTGGCTTGGCTTGGTATTTTACTGTTGGAGGTACCTGCCTGAGGCCATGGTGCTCTGCAGGACCCTGCCCAGAGAAGGGCCCTGCCTGTGTTAATTTGCAGCCTCAACAGAAACATGCTTGGGAAAGAAAATGAGAGTCCTTCTCTCTTTGGCCTTGAAGCAGTTTCCTTGTACGTGGCTTGGTGAGAAATTCAGTGGCTCTGGAAAGACTATGTTGCAGTGCCAAGGATGCTTTGACTCATGGGTGTTAGAAATGAAGCCCTCTCCTTCTCAGTTGCTGTTTGCAGGAGTTTACACATAAAAAGTGTAAAACCTAGAGTTGTAGCATTTTGTTTTACAAAGCGTGAGGCCTGACTGAGTGTCCCTGGTGCCCTCCACCCATCATCCATCAGCTGGTGTGGGGCCAGGGCTGCTCTGGCTCTGTCCTGGTGCTGTCAGAGATGTTTTTGTGCTGTCCTGAGCCAGAGGAGCTCCAGGCTGTGGTGTGTTGTGGCCATATGGCTTTTGCCTTTGGACAGAGACTGAATCTCTTCCTGAAAACCATGTCAGGGAAAATAACCTGCTTTTTGGTGTGAATTGGTTCCTGAGTAAGCCTACCAGACCCTGGTTAGAGGAGTCTTCCCCCATGGCGATTGGTTTCCCATCTGGCTGAGTAAAGATGGTAAATAGGCAGTGTAGAAAGCATAGGTCATGACTGTGTGCTGATCCAGCCAAAATCTGTAAAAAACAGCTGTCAAACAAGATCAGCAAGGGAGGATTTTTCTGCTTTGTTGCCATTTTGGGGGAGGAAGGAGTGAAGAAGCTGGGCTTGATCCATCGCAGGCTACCTGCATTCTTTCTGCAGGCTGGGTTCTTCACAGTGCAATTCCCTTATGCTCTCTTATCAGCAATGGGAAGGTGTTTTATTACTGGGCTGCTGCTGGCTGCTCACCAAGCACCCTTGAGACAGGAATCGTCACTCAGGCTAAATTAAAGAGTGCTTGAGTACATACAGAGGAAGGAAAAACAAACTGTCAGGAACTGAATCCAGAACACCTGACATTGAGCTGCCTGCTTGACATCAGCCTTTTCCCCCTCCCCTAACCATGTGCCCCTCTTGCAGATGAAATCTGGGTTTCCAGAGCTGTCCAAAGGAGTTAGGCATCCATCTTCTTGAGAGGGAGATGCCTAATGTCAGAATTTACGGTTTCTGCAATTTCCTCTGTCACTAGTTCTTTGTATGCCCTTGGGTACATCAGTTAACTTCTATTAAGCACCCTACTCTGCAGTAATCCCCTCTCACAGCTCAGTGATGCTGCAGGCTGTGGAGATGTGCAGTTGATCAAGCTGGGATGTGATGAATTGTGTAAGTCAGGGCAGGGTTATTCCTGCAGGCATTAAGGTATCTTCTGATGCAGCAAGGCCGTGGAAATTCTGCTTCACACCCCACCTTCCAGTCAGTGCTGGTGCACAGGCTCTGCTGTGTTTGCCATAGGAGGTCCCCAAGAGCAGCTGGGGTGAGATGCTGAGGGGCTGTGGCTCCCATCATTTGCAGACCAGCCCCATACACAGCCCAGAGCAGGGCAGGGGCTGCCTTCTCTCAGGCAGAATGGTTTGAAGCAGCCCTCAACATGAATGTAATACAGGGATTTTGTTTTGTGGGAACTGTAATCTTCAGCTTCCTCTTCCCTGTGGGATGAGAATGTACGGATCTGGCAAGGAAGTGGAGAGTTTGGCAGCTCAGCAAGGCCTGGCTGTGAATGGAAACAGATTGTATGGTCTGCATCAAGGTTCAGGCTGGGGAGGGATGGGGCCTGTCCATGCACCAGTGGTCTGGGAGTATGGTGGGGCAGGCAGGCAATAAAATGTGGGATGCCTGCAGTACTGAAAAGTCTTGGACATCTTATGTACTCCGTGTTGTAACCCCACCAGAGCTGGGGAAGGAACAGTTGAGTTCCCTTGAGCTGTTGTTTTGCCTCCTCTTATTATGTGAAGCCAATACCTGCCAGGAGCAGATCTGTGTGTATTATGGAAGAAGCATTTTCCCAAGGAGAAACAAGTTAAATGTTTGGTGTATTTTCCCACAATTTTGAATTTCAGGATAATTGGGGAAATGTATATATATAGCATTATGTCAACAATTATTAATATTGTTGCAGAAAACATTATTTTCTACCAGAAAAAATCTTTCAAATTTATTTTATTTACCTATGTGTTTGTCAGACAATACCTGAACAACGGCCTGTGCTGAAGCAGAAGGAGAATTGTATGTAGGAAAGGGGAGGGAATTTACCAACACCCCTGGTGAGGAAGCTGAATTCCCTGTCATCAAAGAGCCCCTGTAGGCAGGTAGAGGAATCCAACCCTCCCTTCAAAAATGTTATGCCCCCAGGCATTATCTATCCCAAGATTTTGAGGCAGGTATTTAAATACCTGCATCTTTGAATCGTTTGTCCTTGAGAAATGCCAGCAAACTCACTTGTTAAACCAGCCCTGGCTTTGACCCACATCTTTCACCCACAAGAAACTCCAGCTGACATCTGTCTGCAGCATGCAGATAGCATGGAAATGGGAAACCACTGGGGCTTTGGATGGGTAGGCTAGCTGCTTTTCCCTCCTGGAGGCACAAGACCCCTCTGCTGGTGGTGGTGTGTGCCCTGTGGCTGGGACAGAGCTTTGTCAATGCTGGAGATCAGGCTTTCTGTGCATTTGCTGAGCAGCTTGGTAGCACAGGATAAGTATCTGGGGACAGCATCTATCATCATGACAAACCCTCTCTAAACTCCCCCAGAACCTGCTCCCTCTAAGCAGCATTGGGCTCCTGGTATGATTAGAGTCTACACTCAGCCCCTTCTCTGTTTTCAATTTGCTGATAATGATGTCGTTTATTTCTTGGTCTGGGTGCAATTGCAAATCAAGTTGGCTCCCTGCAATTGTCTTGTTCAGTCTCCTCCTTCAGTGATACTCTCCTCTGAGCAGTGTTTTGGTCTCACCCACAAACATTAGTGTGCAGGGAAGAAGGACCAGGAGGGATCATGACAGCTTTCCAATTCCCTGTTAATATGTTTGATTTTGGTGTTTGCAGCATGCCAAGTTTTGATCCTGAGCAGAGGCCAGGCAGCACTGGGAAGGAAAAGCCTTTGGCAGGGGGGTTGGAAAAGGCTGCTGGAGCAATCAATGCAAGAACAAAGGAAAGGAAAGGGTCAGGCAGATTTTACTGCATGCAGTTGAACAAAAGTGGGAATTGACCACCAGGGCCTGGGGGTAGAGACAGTATTTGCAGTCAAATGCACCTTTCCCTACCACAGCTGCAGCAGAGGGGTGCTGTGCTTTTGCCTTGTTACTGGCAGGGCTTTGAGCCCCTCTTGGATTTCTTTATTGCCTCTATTTCTCCCCCATGAAGGCTGGGAATGAGGATGGGTTTAGCAGTGGTGCCAGGCCCACAGGACGTGCCAGGGTGGAGGAACAAACCAACATCTTCTGCTACAGGAATGCCTGAGATGCTCAGTTATCCAAATGGTTTGTTGTTGGACTGTGCAGGAATGAATCCCTCAGAAGAGGGCACTAAACTATCTGGTTGTCACCTGGTATGGAGTAAAAAAGGTGGTGATTTTTCTCTAGTAACTGCATGTGCTATGTTTTCCCACTTTTACAGCAGTTTGCTCACTTTTCCCCAGTCTGGGTCCTAGGATGCTTCAGAGTGTGTTTTAAAATTTCTCCAAATTTCACTTGTGATTTCACTGTCTCCCCTACTATTGGTAACACCTCTAAACTGAGTTAATTTATTTCTTCCCCAAAGAAATTGCTTTCTTCCCCAAAGGATGCAGTTTTTATGGTGACAGAATAAATATATAAAGGCAGATTGCAGGAGCGAGTGGAGACTAACAAACTTTGTAGAGTGTTTTGGAGTATCTCCAAGGCTGGACAAGAAACCTGGATATTTAGGGATAGTTAATTGGCTGGAATGCTCCAGGGACAGGGGGTGTCTGAACATTTGAAGACACTCAAATTCCTGTCAGCTCATTCTTCCAGAGCAGAACTGACTCCAGAAATTTTAGCAAAGAACCTTATTACCAATCTAAAAAACAGGCTACAGAAATATAAATGTAAATCAGTAACAAAGTACTGCAAACAGTTTTTTGCTCTGTATGTGGCTCTTGGAGTCCAATGGCTCTGAGAAGCTTGGTATTTAGGGACAAATTATGGTCTCCTATGGACCCAGAGGACAGTGTGCATTCATATTCATTTGTGTGTATATTATGTATTTATCAGTTTTCATCTGCTAAACACGTACAAATCTGATGTGCACTCAGAAACAAGGGATGGAATTTTATAGCTTGTCAACTTAACCTCCCTAAAGCTGGAGAAGCCACAGGTGTTGAGTTTTTCCTAAGGGCTAAAGTTAATATGAAAAGTCACAGATTCACTATGATCTTGTAGTGCTGGAACGAGCCTGCAGAGATCTCCTTCATCACTCTGCATTTAGGCAGGAGGATTACTTCTACAAAATGCTTATGGTTGTTTGCCTGACTTATAAAAAATCCTCCAATATTTAACTATGCTAATAGTCAGAAAATGTTCTTAATAACCCTTTTAAATCTGCCTTGCTTGGAGAAAAACTGATTTTTCTTCTCTCCCTCTTAGGGAACCTGGAGAGCAATTGATCATAATCTTCCTGCCCTTTTAAATGTGAGAAGATTGCTATTACATCTCTCCTTAGTCTTCTCTTTTCTAGACTAAACAAATGTACTTCTTTCATCTATCCTTCCTGGGCCATATTTTCAAATACCTCAGTCCTTCCTATTACTATCCTTTGGACTTCTTCCAGTTCTCTACATCTCCCTTTAACTGTAGTGCCCCAAAATGAATGCAGTATTCCAGAAGAGTGATATCATTGCTCTTGTGCTATATACACATAACACTTGTGATAATACATCTTAGAAGGAAATTTGTCTTGTTTACAATGGCATCACACCATTGACTCACTGGGTTTATGACTTGACCATTCTGTGCTGTGCAGTTCTCTGTTGAGTCAGTGAATTGCTCATCATTTTCCCCTCTGTTTTTGCACTGGACTTTTCGTTTTGATGGTAATGCTTTGTACTTGAACTTCCAAATTTCTTGTTGGTTGGGACTATCTGTCCAATTATCAAGGCCATTTTTCATTCTGATCCTGCCTTTCAAAGGAGTGGCAGCCTCTTTCAATTTGTGATCCTTTGCAGAGTCAAACTGAGTTCTTTTGGTTGGTATTCAGAAAGTTAGGACAGAGATGTTCATTCAGAAGATACTAGGAAATTGGTTGAAATTTATAAAGCTGGGAGAACTGTGGGTTTTTTTCACAACCCACTTAAGCAGCTTCTGGTTGTGGTGTCCTTTCATTTTTGAATTATTAAAGTAATTGGCTTTTTTTAGATGTGTTGCAGTTGTACACTAGAGAAATCTTGTAAAAAATGTATGAGTACTGATATCTTAATGCTCTTTCCTCACAGACCTCTCCTTCCTTTTCTAGTTCCATTTGTAATAGCAATGTATTGACTTTTCAGAGATCAGTTTTCCATATTATTTCTATTTAGGGAAAAGACTTAATAAGCTGAGAAGTTACTGCAAAGGCATTCCCCTGTTGTAAGAGAAGAGACTTGGGGACTGTGATCTGTGATAAGAACTCCATCTAGAACTGTAACTTGGCAGGTTTTCTTTCTATGTTCCACTGAAAACTCATACACAGAATCTGCCCCAGAAAAAAATCGAGTTCCTTGAAATTTCCCCTTCTATATGTCACCAGATTTCTTCTACTGCAGTTCCTAGCACCAATCCTGCTCTTCTTTCTCTTGATTTCATACTAATAATGCCTCTTCCTGGGCTGTGCATTTATATAGCAGATAATAATGGTGCTCACAGAAATGGTGGGGAAGTGGGAAGATACTTAACATTAACTGAAGGAAAAGGGATTTCCTTGTTCTCATCCTTACAAATTGTCCATTGCAAGCAAAGTTTCTCCAGGAGGCCCTGCAGGCAACATGTGCAGCAGACTCCATTCCTGCAGCATATTTCCCTGGCAGAGTGCTGACAGATACTGCTCTGACCAGCAATTCTAGCAACATCCCTGTCTGTCCAGCTGTCAGAGGACTGCCTGAGTATTTTCAGAAAATCAGTTCTAATAGTCTCACCATTTCATCTGTGCAAGGTCTTTAGTCCCCAGGTAACTATTGAGACAGACTGTAATTACCTCCTGTCTGCTGCACTATAAATCCTTGTTTTCACTCTCAGGTCTGCACTGGGGCCAGGCTGAAGCTTTCCTCTGATGTGGTGATCAACTTTGGGGAACAATCATCTCTCCAGTACTTCTGAGAGAGCATATCTTTTCTGAAAGCTACATCCTCCCACCTAGACTTTGTTTGCCTAGAGATAGGAGTTGCTGGAGAAAGTCCTCTGTCCAGGATTAGGTGTAGTGTAAGGAACAGAATACTCCCTGGTGGCTTTGCTATCTGTGGACTCAGTACTCCTTGACCTGGATCATGAAGGTTTGTATTTAGGGACTGCAAATCCTCCTGAAACAGGCAAGGCCAAGATGGCAGAGCTGGAAACTCCTGCCCTTAGTCCTCTCCCTGTGCAAATAAGGCACCTTCCTCAACTGATCTTGTGTGATGTGTTTGGCTGCTTACCTTGGCTGGTTTGGTCTTCTCAATGGCAGTGGAGTTTGGTCTTGCTGGTGTTTGCTGGGCTGGGTTGGTAAGTGGAGGGAAGACAGTGCAGAATGGTTCTACCTTTGCCACCCTTGAATCTAAGGATGTCCTGGCTCATGCACGACTGAGAAAGCTCCTGGTGCCCCAGTGAGCTCATCCTCACTCTTCAAGGGCAGAGCACTGCAGGCAACTCCCTCTCCCTGCCAAGGAACACTCAGACTGGGACTTGTATGTGAGAAGGAATTGTTATCTGCTCTCCATAACCACTGCAAACCACATGCTTTTGGAGGCACCTAGGGCTGGGGGAGCCTATTGTACAAATCAAGATGAATTAGGAGGATGTCAGGATGATCTCTGCACATAATAAGGAGAAAGAAAAGGGCTGAGGAATATTAGACAAATGAAGAAAGGGAGCAATCAAGGAGAAAAGCTAATTCTGGGCAGGGATACTTGGCTTGGCTGTCTTCCCTGAAGGCTTGTTCCATTAACGTTTGGATATTCAGCAAAAGCTGTCTTTGCAGGGGTAAAGAGATAAGCAGAAATGTTTAGTTTAAAAGTAGCAGAGCTCCAGGTTTCAAGTGCATTCTGTCTGGCTTCCTCCTCCTCCCTCAGTGAAATACACTGGCTTTTCTGTAGCAAAATATGTGAGTGAGTCTGGGACATGCCTGGGTTCCCTGTGCACATGTGGTTCTGCTCCCCTCTTCTGATTTCATCCAGATGTCTTTTTTAATTATTATTATTGTTAAAGCGTGCTGCTATTAATAACTTGGAAGTGGGATTGCTCCTCTTAACAGCAACTGGATACAAACCCAGAATTTAATTTAGTCTTCATTTAATGCTGGCTTCTTCCTTCAGCTATTTACCATCTTAGTACTAAAAAATGCATTGTCCAAAATAGGATGATATGAACCTTTCCTTTGCACCTCTGAGCTGACACCTGAAGGTTGCTGTTATAGTAATGGTTATACTGAGTGCTGTGTATTGTTATGAAAAAGTCACTAAGAGCCAAACTTTTACAGGTGGGTTGGCTGCCTGGTGAGGCCAGGCATGTGAAATCAATGTGAAGATTTGGCTGAGTTGAGGTCAGGGTATTCAGCATCTCACAAAAATGAGCATGGTCTGTAATTACCCATGGTTTGCAGTATGCACACAGGAATTTGACTTCATTCAGCATGCAGCGGTTCATTGCCTGGTCCTCAGCAGAGGCAGCACACAGACTTACATGTTTCTTCTCAAATGATCAGTTTCGCTGGCTGCTGCTGAGTTTATATTGCAAGTTTCAGGGCGTGTCTGGAGTCATGCCACTTCTTTGAAAGAGGCATTAGCTGTCCACAGAAGTTTTGCTGCAAAGAAATTGTGCTGGGTTCATTGCCTTGCTTGGCACCTTTGTCTGAAGTCATGAGGGGCAGGAGCCTGAAAATGGTAATTTGGCTTTGTGGGTGAAATCTCTCCATGTCAGATATGAGATAGGTCTGATGCTTAGCACTGTTTTTAAACTTTGGAAGTATTTTTAGACACTTAAATTGGCAGTCCTACCATTGAGTTTAATGGAGCATCTGCATTTCCCTTGGACTCTAGGTAGGTATGCTGAATGCGACAGATCATTTGTTGCCAGTTGACACAGAGAAACCAAACACAAGCCAAGCCTCTAGGAATTGTGTTGTGTGGTGCTATGAGAAATGAACTTGATGATCCAGCAAGTCCTTTCCAGGCCTTCATTCCTTTGGTTCTGAAGCTGGAAACATGAAACAGCGTGATTTCTGAGGACCTTGTTAGCTTTGGCTTTAAGTGGTAATATGTATCTCCTGAGAACCATTCATAACATGCAAAACTTTTCTTTTTTTCTTAGTGGTAAAACCTAAACACTTTGCTCAACAGTGATTTAATGAGTAGAATATTCCCATTGTCAGGGTCTGATGCTAATAATAGACAGATGGCTGGCAGTTTGAAAATCAGTCAACACAAAATTTTTGCTGTATAAAACACAAACAATTTTAACTTAAAAAAAATTGAACTGCTTATTCCACGGTCAGATTGTAAATGAACTGGCAGTAAATACAATCTACTGACAAGATGTGTTTACACTGCAGAAATCTTGAAAACACATATAGCGTAAAATGGTGCATCTGATGTTAAATGAATTACACATATGGAAAAAGGGAGGTGGGAAGAAGGAGCCTGACAGAGGGTAGGAGCAAAGCAGAGATGAGAAACAGCAGAACCAACAAAAAGTGAAGACAAAATTCACTGGCTTGTTTCTGAGAGACAGTTCTACCAGATTCAGAATAAGGTAATAGTTACACTTGGTACTCTGTATTGTTTAGAACAGTCACTAAAAACAAAGCCCTTACAGGTGTGCTGCTTGACTGTGATCAGGTGCACAATCTGACAGTGTCAGGTAGTCACTGGTGTCCCTCCTGTTACTTTGTGGGAGCAACTAACTCAGACTGATAACAGTAATGTCACAGAGCCCGAGGGTTTTGGGGAAGCTGAGGGAGAATTTGCACCTGGAGGTGTTTCTAAATTATGATGGCCACCCTTGGGTTGGGGTCATCTGTATTCCAGCACTTTGTCAGGGGTAGTTCTCAGTCCTCAGTTCATTACTGTCAATCCTAAACTCCTGATTTCTCTGCACTGTTATCTCTAGCTTTACAGGCTCTGAGATATAAGAGCATAGTCATTGTGGGGAGCCCAGTGAATCCACTGCTTGGGATTTAGACCAACAGGAATTCCCACAAGAACAGGAAGTTCTCTGGCATTTTCCACTGCTACTTACAGCCTAAAGCAAGGCATGAAAAACATGCAGAGTGTGTATTACAGCCCTTCTTCAGAGATGTGTCTCACTGTCTAATACTTATGGTGAAGAAGTCAAATGTGAGGGTAGCTATATTAATCAATTCTCCGGACAAGCACTAGAGAAAGAGGCAGCAATTTGAGATCTGTTTTGTTCTTGCTTATGGGAAAAGGGCAGGAGCTTTTCATTGTCACAGAAAGCTCAAGGTGTGAAGTGTAATACACTAGAACAACTTCAGGGCTGCTCTCGAGGCTGAGAGCTATTGCTTGGCCTGCACATTAAACTGAATCCCCACATGGGGAAGAAAGAGTGGAAAATATCATATTGAAAAGTGCTGTATGAGAGAGCAAGAGATATTGGACCTGCCTGGATTTACAAAACAAGAAAATAATCTGTGTAACAGCATTGACTTTCTTGAACCATTCCAATGAAAAACCAGAAGGAAGATTTAGAAAGAAACAAAGCAGGCTACAGAAGAACTGCAAGCAGTCTATTACAGAGTATTTATGCAGTAAAATATTATTTGTCAGCACTTTATGAAGAAAAAATTTCCATTTTGAAAATAACAGCAATGATTAATTCTTAAGAGAAAAAAGTTTCAAATTTAGTAAATGAAAAAAAAAAAAATCAGTGATTCTTTATTCTAGATAAGATGAAAAGAATATGACCTCAGTAACATCACTGGAGATCAAGAGCTGCAAAATAGTGACATACATCTACTAAAGATTAAATTTTGAAGTTAACCTGAGTGTAATGAAAGGATGAGATGGATGTACTTCAAAAGAGTCACTGAAACTAACTAGTGTAGCTTGGAGGAAGAATAATTTCTTCTTAGCTTACAGATAAAACCTCCAGTTTAACCAGGGAGCTATCAGTTTTTCTGCTATAACCTAGTAATGCAGAACAGACTGTAAGGTAGGCTCATCTTTGTGGTTCTAAGTCTAATCCTTTAAGGTTAGCTGGAGAGACTCTGCAGGCAATTACAAGCTGTCTATTCCCAAAACATCTGGTAGAGACTACACATAGCTTACAATATTGAGCAGATACTAAAGGAAGAGTTTGAAGATTTACATATTACCTTGATCCATGCAGCTGTTTACATCCATTCTTTGAGCCACATGGTTTTTGACCTCTAAATTAGTACATATTTTTTACTTACAAATATGCAGCATGATGTATTTGAAATAAACTACAAAAATAGGTCCAATGGTGGAGGTCTTCTCACCTTGAACTCAGTCTGTGTAATAACACTGCATGTGTAAGACCTTCTTGTGCCCATTTGGATTTTGGGAGTGATAACACCACATTGACTATGGCTGGGAACAGGCTTTTCTAGCTGCTGTACCCTCACACATTTCCAGAATTCAGTCATAGAGTTCGGAAGTAAAACATAAATTACAGCAGAGGCAGAGAGCAATTGACAGGTATGAGGAAAGGGGAGAAAGGACCTATTGTGTGAGAAGCAGACAGCTCTGCTGACCTGAAAATATATTATTCTATGGAAGCACAAACCAGAGGGTTTGTGGAATTTGCTCTCAATTCACCATGAAAATGCTGGGCTGGGGCAACCATACATTTGATGCGGGTGGTCCTTAATGCATGTCATAATTTACACTTAAGGCATATACGATCCCTTGAAATTCCCTTCTTAGGAGGACCATAAAAACAGTGCTGCATACGGAGCTCACTGGAGGTTTCTGCAAAGCTCCCCCATTGTCAGACATAAACACATCCTATTATTCTAGCTTAGGTCAGAGTTCAATGACTCCCCAAAGCTTATTTCAGCCCTAAGCTGATCCCACTGCAGTCCGGGTGGGCAGAGTAGAAGTGTTTCCAACCCAGATTCTTCGCTCTGGCTGCTCTGCAATCGGAAGCAAACCTGGCTCCTCAGGCTGCAGGTTAATGCTCAGCTTATTGGTGAAATCACCATTGCTCGTCCTCAGGCTGCTTTCTGAAGGATTTTGCAAGCATTACTGAGGTTTCCTCTTCTCTGTATAGGAGATCCTGGGATTATCATTAGCCTCATCTTCAAGAACAGGAATCAGAAGTTAAAAGACTTCATGCAGGGAATCCTTGTTAGCATAAGAAATAGATCACAGATGTGCCTCTGCCTGTCTGCTGCTGTGGAGGCAGAGCCCAGCCCTTGGTGCACCCTGTGGGCTCGGCCCCATTTGGACACAGATGTCAGATGTGCTGCTGTGCTGGGCACTGCCCTGCTCCTGCACAGCCACAGCTGGAGCTGCTTCTTGGGGCCTGGGTGGGCATTGCCCCTCCTCTAGGCACCATTCCTGGGCCTGTCTCCAGCAGGGCAGCAGCAAGCAGCCAGGGTAGAGACCAATCCACTTGGTCTGAACATGGCAGTTCTCTAGATGGAGGCTATTCCTTGCTCCCAGAATTTGGCAAATGCATTTGCCAAATGCACTTTCCAGGGTCGTTTGTTTCTTGCTTGTTAACATGGGGGTCACACAGTGCTATCTCCAAGAAAGACACTGCTGCCTTTGGGGATGGTGACCCGATGGTCAGTTCCCAGGACAGAGCTCATGGATGGCAAATCAGGAAGCCCTTCCTGTGCTGAAAAGGATGAGAGGGAGCTGTAGAAGGGTTTACACTTGGACCAGAGGTCTGGGCTGCGCAAGCTGGAGAGAAAGCACTGAATCCTACCCTGGGAAATTAATGGTGAAAGGTTTACTCTGTACTTCATATCAGCTGACAGGAGGTACAGCTATCTCTGAACTGCCTGGCTCTGTGGTACAAGGAATGGCTCCACAAGAGCAGGTAAGAAACATTTTGGCCATAGCTGCAGTTTAGAGGTTTCAAGAGCCAAATAAAACGATGAAGAAAGAACAGAGAAAAAATCTGACAGCAGAATATAAACAGAATAAAAACTGCTTCTTGTTAGCATCTCATAATAACTGGATCAGGAGAAAAACAGGATATTTCACGTAAAATTGCAATGTGCATCAATATTTATCTTTAGTCTTTTAGTCTTCTGTCTCTCAGAATCAGGCAGTTTGTATCCTTAGATAACAGTCTGCAAAAGACCAGAATGGCAACTCAAATTGAGAGATTGCATGCTGGATCTGGCCCTTGGTAGTATTTTATCTCTAATGGAAAGAAAATAGCAGTGACAAGGAATGAACATGCACAGCATCTTTCCCTCCCATGGCCTTCCCAGGGGAGCTTTCCCTGCTCAACACATGACCAACAGGCTGTTTCCCCTCTCTGAAATATTGCCCATTCCCTTCACCAGAAGTTTCCTGTGCTGACTGAAATATTAAATAGGCCAAACAACATGGGGGAATTTTGTTTATTTGTAGGGCTGCATATTCGTGCCTGGCTTAGGCCCTCCTACTGAGGAATTCCAGCTATTTTGCTGGAAATCTGGGGTGGGGAGTTAAGGCTCTGGTGAGAATGGGGGGCTTGTGGTGATGCTGGTGCCAGGAGTCAGGCCCAGCTGGTCAGTGATGTCTCCATAACACTAACAGGGTCAGTGGAGAAGAGGAGCTGGGTGGGCAGGGGACTGAGCCCACAGGAATCTGCTGTGGCAGGGGTGAGTGGAGCCCAGGCCCATGGCCACCCCTGGGGTCACTGAAGCAGCACACAAGGAGAGTGGTGTGTGCACCCCTCCCAAGCCCATCCAGCTCCTCAGCTGCACCTGGGGCTCTGGTTTTGTTGTCCCTTTGAAGATTCCAGAGCCAGCCTTCACTGGAAGCTCCTGGGAGCTCCTTGAGGGAGGGCTGTGCTGGGGCCTGTGCTCCCCATGGCATCCCCTCAGCCATGCCCTGAGAGCAGGGGCTGCACGGCAGGGGAACAAGGCAGCTGCCTGCACCCTGGGGCTGTTTTTAATGTTTAAAGGCAGCCCAGCAGTGATTAATGCCCAGCCTGGCAGCAGGGCCTCTCTCCACAAGCCTGGCTGGTGCAGGCTCCCGTGGGCACCTCCTTTGCCCTTCCCTTGTGGTGAGGGGCCGTGGCTCCCCTGCCGTGGTGTCTATAGGGAGGGAACAACAGCTGGGCTGCCCAGCTTCCTGCTGCTGCCTTGGGAAGCCACCATCTAGATCTTGGGAAGCACCTGTGCTTCCTGCCACTCTGGGTTCTGTGTGGCTGTGTTAGCCAACAAAACTCTGTCCCCCACCAGCCTCACCGGAGCACGGACATGGAGAAGGCTCACGAGGATTGAGCATTGATTTGCCAAGCCCTTGGGAGCATGAGATGGCTCAGGCAGCTCGCTGTATCTCTGTAAGCAGCTGGCACAGCAGGCTGTATCAATCCATTTCAAGCAATAGTTCTTCTCCAGGTCCAAAGGAAATACAGGTTTAAAGTGTTGCCTTTAAATAGACAAGTTAAATAAAAACAGTAGCAGCAGAAAACTGCAGTGTGCATGAAGATTGTGATGACTGAGGCATGAGACCTGGCAAAGATTAACATCCCTCTTAGGGGCCCTAATAAACTTACAGCTGCTTTTCTCCTGAAGCTGTAGAGAGATCAGCTTGTGTGGGTTTCAGCACAGAACCAAACTGGGATGATGGGCTTGCTGTGTCTGGTCCTATGAAATCTTGTTCCTGCATGGTTACTCATGGAGAAGAGAGGCTCACCATGCTGCAGACACTTCACTTGCCTCCTGAGCTTGGGGTCCCTTCCTCTGTATGCTGCCAAAACTCAGAAAGCTGAGGATATTGGTTTTGCATGCTCTTCATTAGTACTATTTCAATGTTCTTTTTTTTTTGCTGACAGTTTCTACAGAAAATATATTTTTATTAGAAAATGCCGTGACGTTTCCAAATTTCTAGTGTTGGATGACATTTGAGTTTGTGTGTGCTTTGCAATTAAAATCTTAAATGGTTCCTAAAAGTGAAAACAAAGAAGAAAAATCTAATATTTGAGAGGGGGTGGATGTTTTCAAAAGAAAAATTAGCTGTTGCTTCTGCAAATTGATTTTCTGGCAGATGATTATATTACAACCATTTTTCATTAAAAAATAATCTGCTGACCAGCTGTAGCACATTCATGTTTCAAGAGAAAGAGGAAGACCTCCACGTGCTGCAGTTTGGCTTGGACTATCAGAAGGTGGGAGGGGAAACAGTAGTCCAGAGGTTTTCCTGAACACTGCAGAGACTGGTGCAAGCAGAGCATGGAGTGGTAGGCAGATCCTGCTGGGCTGGCCATGTGTGTGGCCTCACACTGAGTCCTGCATCTTCCTCTGGCACCCTGACACAGCACTCCTTACCCCTGGAAGGCTGCAGGGACACAAACCCCATAGTTTGCAGATGTATGACAGTGGTGCCAATCTGCTCTGCCAGGCTGAAGTCAGGATGTCTATCCCTCAATGGGGGAAATCTCATTAAGAGGTTAAAGAACATTAAGGCTTGGAGAGCAAAAGCATAAATGCAGTCCCTGGGCTCTCCAGTGACTCTCTGGAAATCACTATGACCATGCACAGGCTTGAAATTCTGTCCCATCTTGCAAGCATATGATGTAAAGTGATGTAGAGGTGACTTTTGAGGCAACACAGCACTAAAATTAACACTGGCTGACTGTGCAGACAGCAGTGGCCCAGCTGTGAGAGCTGCTAAGAAATGCCTGACACACAGGTGATACCCAGGCACAAAGAGCATCTGCAGTTCCTATAGTGTGCTGCCAGAGCTGAGAATTGCAGAATGTCCCAGGATCTGGTCTGGAGGCTTATCAGGGCAGGGTCAGGGCTGCAGCAGTGGGGCTGCATAATTGGCAGCTTTCTCTTATCTGAAGTTCTCACTTTATGTTTGGTTTCTTTTCCTATAGCCCTCTTGCTTTGTCTGTCTGAATGAAAGTGAGCATGTGTAGCTAAGGATCCCAAGTTAAAGGCTGCTCTCTTGAGCATCCCAAAGCTCAGTTGTTGCTTCATCCAATTTTTCCACACAGGAATTTTCCAGTTGGATTCTAGTCTGCCTTCTAAGCAACCTGGTACCTTCGGGTTGTGATAGAGCACCAGAGTTACAGAGGCAGAAAAATACTGACCACCACAGTTTTTCTGATCACTTACAAAGCAACAACCAGCTCCACTTCTATACATTTGTAAACTAACCTGTGTTTGCCCAGAATGTGTTGTAATTTATTTCTGTGTTAACATGTACTGAAGTTCCAAAGCCAGTAACTGTGCAGCTAGAGAGAGGACTGAACTTTGTAAACTTACTCTTTTTTGCTATCCTTTCTTAGAAGTCTTATCTCCATTGTGGTTTTGCACAGAAAGGCAATGGATATGTGTGGTCTGTTCTAACTGTACAGGGGTTTGAGCCAGCCCTGCTCTGGCCAATGCCTGCTAAACCTTGGCATGCAGCAGGCATGAGTGTTGGAGTTCAGGGAGCTGCACCTTGGGCTTGCTAACTAACAGCAAACCATGCCAGGACTTTAGCCCCCTGTTCTCCTCCAGAGGCAGTCTGCAGTGTGTGCAAAGGGGCTGGCATTGAGAGAGCACTGCCTGGTGACAGCCTAGTACAGAAGGCACCAAGGAATCCCAGCGTTGCAAGTGAGAGGTACAGTGGTAATGGTACCAACATAATGCCAAGCAGTCATACTGCTGGGCTGCATTTTGCAAATGAGAAAATTTTCCACCACTTCTTTGTGACCTGCTTATCAGGCTGGTGAACCTGTCGAGGAAGATAAATACCGAAATATGAGTGTGACAAAAGATGGGAAGCCATGCTGATGCTTCCCATCACTTACTTACTTGCTCTCCGCAAATATTCCTGCAAGTAAAACTCAGACCACAAAAATGCTTGTAGAAAGCTCAGAGCTTCCTATCAGCACTCCAGGAGTTTTTATCATGGCCAGTTATCTTCTGTGCTGTTTGCTTTGTTGAGAGCAAGTGGGCAGAATTAAATGGGGTTGAATCCAGCAATGTCACGGTAGGAATCAGTTTTCTTCCCATATACCATTATGCTCCAGCAATCTTCTCAGTGTTGGTGGAGTGTGCTCAGCAAATATATGCCCTCTGGCTCTGTGCAGCAGTTGAGTATTGGCACTGGACTAGCAGCATGAAATCAGGTGTTGACCTGCAGCCCACCTCCCACTAGGGAGGCACTCTGCCAGCAATCCTTACTGGGTTACATGAGCCACGGGCTCGGTGCCAGGAGTTTGCTGTCATGGAGCTAGGAGGTGCTCAGCAGATTTCCCAGGCAGGAACAAAAAGCCTTATGTCCTATTCAAATTTCATTTAGGAGGGGGGTATCTCCTAATCTTTGTCACTTCTTCCCCCTTCACTCTCACTGTGTCTCACATGAGCTGCCAGTCAGCACCAGAGTTGGCTACCTGCTCCAGTTTGCTTGGACTTGGTGCACTTCAAATCTGGCCAAACTTGTAAGATGATGGTTTTGCCAGTCAATCAGGATATCTGAAACTCACTTGAGGTCTCTGTGCCCTGTATCATTTTGTGTGGGAGGAAACAACACTTCATTCTAGGAGGTGGCAGGGTCCCAGAGGACTCCAGTTTCACTTGTGTGAGGCAGTGGCTTTTTCTTTCAATATCTGTACAGCATCAAGCACAGAAAGGGGCCTGGCCTGAGGCTGGTGCACCTATGTGGCATCATAGCAGTAGTAAACATGGAAGCATGTGATATTTGTCAGGGAAAAGCACAATAATCTACTCTGATTTTTTTGTATTTGGCTGTATACATTGCTGGAAATTTTGCAAAAACCTAGCCAAAGGAATTATATAAACTGCCTTAAATGTAAACCAGATACTGTCAATTTAGGGCATTTGTAGTGGTGGTGTAAACTGAGCCAAAAATGCTGAGCTGTGAGTCCTGGAGACAGCCAAAATGCAGCCAAAAGTCTTTTCCCTGTGTTTAATTTAGTACAAGTGTGACTGGATAGGTACCAAGCCATGATCCTGGTCACGCTCTGAGTAGGGAAACCTTAGGAGAAAGTGACTGGGGACTTTTGGTGAGAAATCACAGATCTTCGATCAAGTTTTATGATGAGGCCACAAATGTGGGTGAGCTGGTACCTGGAAAACCTGCCCTGAGGGTTCCTCTGCTATGTTTATCTAAGGATATGCCCGTGAAGTGATATGAAAATAGAGGAGAGTTCAATCTGCCCATGCCCAGCAGTCTGGAAACCATGGGAACAGAAACTGGATGACCTTATGCCTCAGCTGATAAACTCCACTACAACCTTCATTTTGGTGCCTGTAAAGCCCTGAGGACTGAAGCTGCAGAGATGTGTCATGTAAAGGGCCATTCTGCCTCCCTTGAATTTTATGTTTGTATTTAAACACCTGTGGATGGCTACTGTCAGAAACTGGGTGGGAGTGGTCTTTGGGCATCTGCCTTTTTTTCCTGGTTGGATCAGCACATGTGCCTGTGGGGGGATTAAGCCTTTTTCAAAAAGGGCTTGCAGATGTAGTTCAAGCAAAGCTTTAAAGGTGACCAGTTCCAGCATTACTCAAGCTGGAACTGCATGCTAGAGAGAGCTGCATGCTAGAATGCTTCTCTGGGAGGTGTGGTCCAAGCAGGACTGGAAGCCAGACAATTCAGCATGGAAATAAGGTGCAGATTTTTTTACAGTGAAGAGAATTAACTACTGAAATAATTTACTAGAGGCTGTACTGTACTGGGTTCTCTATTGCAAGTAGTTTTAAATCAAGACCAGGTGTCTCTCTAAAATATGTCTTTCCTTAGCAGAAGGATGGGCTCACCCCACCACAGGGGATGATGTTCTCCAGCTGGTGTGATGCCAAATACCAGCTTGCTTGACTAACATTTTCTTCTGGATTTAAAAACTCGTGGATCTTGTATACAGAATGAATTGCGTACTCTGTAACAGGGAATGTCTCTTGCATCTGGGAAAGTCTGTCAGATTTGTGGAGTTGCCTATTGCAATTGATGCTAAAAGAGATTGTTCCTGCATGCGGGAGACCAGAGGCTCGGCAGGGCTGCTGAAACTGGTGTACTGAAACATCTGGGTGTTTACAGTCTAAAGGAGGAGCTGAGACATACTGATGTACCCACTGCCTGCTGCTCCAACAGTGGATGGGATGGAGAGGGCTGGTGCATTTTATGGATGGATTCCTGTACTGGAATTTGTGCCAGGAACTGCCATGCTGCTGTAAGGCAATGGAGCAGAGAAACATGGCTCCTTCTTACCTGCAGGTCAAGTATGTGTGAGAGTGAGGGTGGGGGAAAGACAAGGGAATAGAGAAAGCAGCTCAGAGATGCACTGATAGCAGGACTGAGTTTAGATGCAAGGTTTCACTCTTATCAGTAGCAACTGAAACCAGCTTGGGAGGTGGACATCCAGGAGTGCAAGCATAGCTGGGTTCCTCTTACATTGGGCAACAGCTTGACTGCTGCAGGAGCTTTAGTGAAGTCAGGCTCAATAACTAAAACTGTTCTGGAGAGAAAATAAAGAAAAGCAATGAAGAGAAAAATTGATCATTCCCCACCAGAAACTGGCTTCTCAGAGCAATCTCATAAGAGCTACAAAATCCATGTAGTCAGCAGTCCTGGTCCCAGCTGCCCTGAGGCCTGGAGAGGTGACACTGTGCAAACTGAGCTGTGAACAGGGTGACAGCTGTGGGGGCACAAAGTGTCCTGCACTTGCCAGGCACTGGAATCCCTTTGCAGAGCATGCTGAGCACTCAGCAGTGTAGCCATGGTGCTCTTGTTGTGCTCCTACAAATTGTGCATCTCTTTCAAAGCTGATTGTTTATCCCTTGGCTGACTGAGGACATACACATAATCCATGACAAATAATTTTGATTCAGCGAGCAATCTCTCACTTAACTACCTCTCCCAATCACAGCCATCACATTGGCAGGCTTTGCTGACAGATAATGCTCCATTTGGCAGACAAATTCCTGACACTTACAGCTTCTGCTTCAGTTCCAGTAGAAACAGCCTGCATGGCAACACAATCTGACCCCACTGGGTTCCTGGCTCAGCTCATTATCATTAGCTGCTTTAAAGGCAGCCTCTAAAATTCCCTGTGCTTCCCCCCTCAGCACCTCACTGTGTGAATGCTGTAGCTGGTTTACAGATGGGGAAAAGAAGTCACAGGAAAACATAGGCTGGTTCTGGGATGCTTCTTCACAGTCATCACTCATATTGAGTAGGTGTCTGAGAGCTCTGTCTGAAGAAGGGGTTATGTGTGAACACGCCTGTCATCCTCATGAAATCCAACTACCCCTATGCATGAAGTGAAAGAATTTTTTACCACCTTGCTTGAGCTGGCTCAGGGCCAGTGTGCAGAATACTGCTGAGCATCTGCAAATCACAAAGTGGAAATGCTGTAGTTCCCCTCTCCCAGTGGGCAGTGAATGTGCACTGCTCACCACAGCTGGTGGTTAATGTCCCTCCCACACTCCAGCCCCTCTCCCACCCTCCCAGGGATCCATTGCTAGGCTCAGACATGCAGCCCCTGGTGTGAGCAATTCGTGGGTGCCATGGGCTGGCCCCACTCTGCCTTCAGTCTACTGCCCCAGGAATGGTGGATGTCGAGAAACACTGGCTCTGACATTAATGCTTTTGACTTATTTGCTTAATTGCATTCCCTGGCTCTGGATCACTCTTAAACCTTGGAGAGCTGGATTAGATTTCCCAAGATGTTGAAGTCCCTACAGATGTAGGTGGGCTCCTGTTGGGATCTTTAAATATTCCAAACTGGGAAGCCAACTACCCCACAAAATCTGCTTACTTTTTCTGACTCTGTGGGAGGGTGCCAGTCTCAAAGGAACCAGAGAGTTCAATGTTTGCATGAAATGCTGAGCAGCTGATTGTCTGTCCTGTTCTCTAACTCACCTGTGTACCTTACAGCCATGGCTTTTGCAGTGTTGCATACTTGCTTTTAGATGCCTTTATTCAGCACCTTGGTCTGATCAGCGCCTGATGCTGAAATCATGAGCTCAAAGAAAGATGTGCACCCAAAGAGCACCTTCAGGCTGTGACTCCAGACCCTGAGCCTTCCACAACTGACTACTTTAGCCTCCATTGTTTTTCTTGCCTTTTGTGCCATTAAAACACTTACTTCATTTTTAGAACCAGATTAAATAAGCAATCCCTGTGTTTTCTGATGGCTGTTTTTGGGCTTTTCTGAAAAGCACAAAGAGGCCACCAGAAGCAGCCTTTTTCTTTGTTTTTGCATCACATTTGAGCCTTGCCTGTGATTGCCTGACAGATCAGAGTAGAACTTCTCCTGCTCTACAAATTCTTCCTCTTTGCTCCTCATGCCTTTCCTGGCTGAAGTGCTCCTTTGAAAGGAGGAGACCAGGAGTGCCCATGTGGAAATGACAAGGATTATTAAGTCCCAGATTCCTTGCCTGATTTTTTTCTTCTTGCACCAGTGAATGCCCAGAGATATTGCCAACTACAAAGAAAAATTTTCTCAGTTCAAAACTGAAACTCTTTTGAACCAAAAAGCATACATGTAGCTATAAATCATTCAGATAGTTAAAAAAAAAAAAAAAAAAAAACAAAAAAACCAAAAAACCCCAGCAATTTTACAGATTTATATTTTTTCAATTAAAAACTGTCATCTGAATGGGGACTTTGACCAGGAGGGAAACTTTCATCTCTACTGAAAACATTTTCCACTTCAGTATCTGGCCAGGTCTGACTCTGCCCTGGTATTAGGAGGTGTTTGTTGGATTTGCTTAGGAATCATTAGAGGAGAGGTTTATGTGCCTTGTGTCCAAATATACACTTGGTGGCCAGGTGCCTACACTGTGTCACAGGACAGGGATGCTTTTTGGGCTGTCCCCAGGCTGAGCACTGGCCCCTAACACACCAGCCTGGTGACCCTTTTTTTCCTCCTCCCAAGGCTTTGATATTTGCGTGTTGGTGTTTTTGTTATTCCTGGGATATTTCCAGCCCCCTACATGTTGTCTGGCAGAACAGTCCCTGCAAATTCCTGCATTTATAGTTTCTCTTCCATTTTCACCCTGGGAGTTCAGAGAGGTTTTCTACAGAGGAAATAAAACCTATGTGCCCTGAAAGCTGCAAAGTCACAGACGAACCAGAGAACAGGGATATGAATATCCCTGCATGGTGTTTTGTGCTGCAAATAGGCCAAAATCAATGGACATGAGAATGTTTCTTTTATATTACTTGTCTCAAGCAGAACTAGAAACATTTTTACATGGCAGATGGGTTACAGTGCTTTCATTTTGTTTACATGATTGGGAACATGACCTATCCTACTTTTCATAGCTGCCATCTGTTGGTCAAATTCATTCCAGTGCAATCAACCAGGTCATGGTTTTGGTTTGTTTGTTGTTTTGTTGTTGTTGTTTATTTATTTGTTTTAATTTGTTTTGTTGTGGTTTTCATTATTGTTGTCTCTGGGAATTTAATTTTGGGCTTTTGGATCAGTGAGTAGAAAAATGTTTTCTCCTATTTTGCAATGGCTGCTTGAAAGAGCTTCCTGATAATAGAAAATATTCTCTCTTTCTGCTTGCTTGCAAGTTTAAAAAAAAATAAATCAACCAAAACCAAACCTTTGAACAGGTGAGCACTCAGTCAATGTAGTAGAATGATGGATTTGAAGTCTTCTCACAATGCTTTGTCCAGGTCAACAGAGGACAGTAATTAAAAGATCTCTATCAACATGGCTCAGGTTTCAAGCAAATTAAGAATTCTTCAGGCTGAAGAATGCCAAGTACCTCTTTCTCTTGAAAAAGAGAAAGGTCACATATTGTTCCCTAAACTAAAGCTTCTCACACAAATTCCAGTACACTAAGATCACATTCACTCTATTCTTACTAAGTAATGATTTGCTTTGTTTATTTTTATCAACAATCCTTTTCCCTGCCTTGTAATTATGTTTTCATAGAATCCTTAAGGATAGAAAATACCTTTAAGATCATTGACTGGGGTGGCATAGTTTATTAACAGGATGTTATTTGGGAAAAGGGCACCAAAATTATTTTCATGCCCAGAGTAACTATGGACTTGCAGAAGAGCAAATACTGTAAAGACTTTAAGTTTCTATGGTGGTAAAAAATTTAGAAGTGATTCTACTGCAGGCATCAGAGTCATTCAGATACAGACAAGAAGCAAATCATGCCCTCTCTTTTCTCCATATGGGCAACAAGAACGTGCTTGCTGTCCCATGTGGCATAGAAGAGCAGGATGGAGAGAATTGGTCTTTGTTTTGAAAGCACTGGAAATCAGAGACTTTCAAAGCATTTGCAGGGAAAAGCTATAATTTAAGAAGATTGTAGTAGAGATTTTGGTTAATTTAGCTATTCAATTACCTATAGAAAATGGAATTTACCATTTAGGAAAAAGGTTGAAAGAGAAAGAAAAATACGCTTCTTATAAGAAGCTGAAGATGTTGGTGGGTGTGGGTTTCAGACTGACATTATTTTTAACTTCTACTGAGACATTTGGACTCTGTGTTTTTACAAAGTCCTTAAGGATCTGCTGCAAATTTCTTGTACTTTTGTGGAGGGAATGTGATTACTTTTTTTTTTTTTTTTAAACTAGAAACTGGTCATATACTGCTTATTAGTTTTTAGGTGCATTTATATTTCTATCAAACAAAGTTCTGTTAATTACTGTAATAAGTCCTGTGTTTATTTTGCCAGAAAACTCTCTTCTTGTTATAAAAAAACATTTCAGAGGAAAAACATCTGTATTGGGGAAAAAAAATAGTAATCTACTTGCTTAAAAGTGTTCAACCTTTTTCAACCTTTTTAAGAACAGGTTGGGAAAAAGTAATTGCACTTTAAACAATGTGGCCAACTGAGAATGAAGGTCTTAGACTGGCTACACACATAGGGGGTGGTGATGGTGGTGCTTTTCCAATGTAAGTACAAATTACTCCTGAGGTTTCCTATCTTTATGGTCTTTGTTAAGGTAGACCAGCTCTTTGGTAGGAAGCTGCCCAAAATACCCCAGCACAGCTCTTCCACCTTAAAGTAAATGTTGAGTGCAGTGAAGCTGAATTTCACACAGCCAGGTAAAGACCAGTGGAGAGCTCACACTGCAGAAACCGAGGTCAGGTTAAACAGGGCCCTGTCTCACATTTCATGTAGCTCCCCTGCCTGTAGCTTGGCAGAGGTGGGCACCAGATGAAAGGAGAGGAGGTGAAATGGTGGAAGGGGTGATGACAGACAGACAGCACCCATACATTCCTTTTCAGATGCATTTTCACATCTGTTTGGCATTTCAGGGGTTGTTTTCCTATGAGCATTACTCAAGGACATCCAAATAAGGTGAGATCCTACACTTGAAAGGCCAGGAAGAAGAATTTATCAGAAAGGTACATTGGACATGTGTGGTAAAGTGTGGCTGTATAAATTAAAAAGCAGAATGAGCCTCCAAAGAAATATTAACTATCTAGACTCTGTACCAAAATCAGTGGGGTCCCTGGGTTTTCCTTTTCTCTCCCAGGCAAAAGGTATTTTTCCAATGGCCTGAACACCTGATCCAAACTATTGCAGAGCTAGAAGTGGATGTCTTTTGTTACTCCTGAGATTATACTATTTTTAAGGTCTGGATCATCTATGGAAAACAGGACTTAGAAGCCTCTGCTTGAGGCAGAAAAGAGTGCATCTTTTAAAATTTTCTTTCACCCTGTGAGTGTTGTTCACCTGCAGCCTTACAAATAAAGCCATGGCTCTCTACATCCTTCCATTGCCTTCTGTCTGGTTCTTTTAGCCAGCAGTACAGTGTGCTTTGGCATGAACCCTCCAGCCCCACAAACACAACAGTGGCTACCAAATGTTGCAGGGTTCTTCCTCTGCAGCCGAGGGTTGAGAAGCACACCCACCCTGCCACTTTTTGTCTGCTGACATCTCTGATGTGGAAGAAATGAGGGACAAGGGTGTTTGTCCAGAAACTGAGCCTCAAAAGTGGCTTTAAACCCCTTATTGAATATCTTTGCTCTCTGACTTACCAGTCCTGTTGTAAATGCAGAAAGCAGCAAAGATTGTTTTATAAGAATTTCCAGTGGATTTTAATAAATGGAATAAATATACATATGGAAATTCAGCAAACACAGCTCTGAGAGTACTGTATATAACAGCATTGGGACAGTACAATAGGAAAATCATTGGCACAGCTGAGTCTGAGTTATCAGAAAGGCACCAGTGAGCTCAAGCAGGTGTCCATTCAAGCCATGGGATCCCCACAGCAAGGATCACTTGTGTGAGTGCCCAAAGGACATGAATTATTTCAAATGGGTGTCTTAAATATGGTTATGCTTTTCCTGGGCACAGGACATGATGACCTTTAGTAGTTTTTGTATCTACCCACGGAGACAGTCCAGCATGTGAAAACCAGGTCAGCTCTGGTTAGGGCATGAGAGGACACAGTGACAGGCTGATCTAGCAAGAGGCAACCTCTGCTTTGGCTCCTCTGCTGATACAGTAGAGCAGGATCTTCTTCTGCATTCTTCTGCATTCTTCTGTCTTGTATTAAAAAGAAACCTGTTGCTTAGCCTTAGAAAGCATTTTTAAGCTTTGGGATCAATAAAGTGTCTGACTGCTTTTGGAAACAGATTTATCTATTCAAGCCACAGTAGGTAGGTGGGAGACCCAGTAACTCCTGACAGTTTTCTTGTGAAATCTGCTATTGGAGTGTCATGAACAATGTTTCTTCCATATCAAAAAGGTTCAGTGTGAATTTGGTCCATGAAAAAAAGGAAAAGCCATCCATTCTGCAATGCATATAAGGTTTTTTACCTATTAATGGATCTTCTGTCATTACTTCATTAACTCTTGAAAAATATTGCCTTGAAACTCTTGAAAAACATGGCAGGAGATTAGGGAAGCAGCAAAAGTTTACTTTTCCTCTGACATTTAACACAGGGCTATCTTTACACTGTTGTTGAGGATACGAGCCACTTAAAGAAATGCAGGACTGCTGCACACCAGACACAGGCTATATTTGGGTAACTTTCCTCATGAGGATCAAGTACAAGTTTCAGGCAAAATTTTCAAGACGCGCTATGGTATGGAGCCAGTCTATCTAAAAGATTGCCTGTAGCTCTGGAATGAAGACAGTGAAGGGGAATCCTTTCCCAAACCACAGTGACATTTTCTGGTTCTCAAGTCCTTTTTCTGGTGATGCCTTCTCAGAGATGGAGATCTGTTCATGCCATCCTCCATGGCAGTAGGGCCTCAAACACTGCAGTATTGCTGCTGGATACCACCAGGCTTTAAAAATTCCCTGGACTCTTTGACAAGTGAGGTCTAGGGGGATTTTACCAAGAAGCCTGGAGTTCTCAGAAGGATTTTGGTTCAGTCAGTTGATGAATAACATAAACTTTGGGCTCAGAAAATAACAGGAATTAAGGTGATCAGGGATTTACAGTCTGCATTCCTAAAACTCTAGAGGGCAAGGTATTAGGTGGAGGCTAGAACCATTTATTTTAGTTATATTAAATGGAAACTCTAGACACTGTCATTCTGCCTGTTCCTGCTGCTAACACCACCTGGCAGAAAGGTTAAAAATGTTATTATCTGCAGTTTACTTCTCTCCTTTTAAAAATCCTTCAGCCTTCCAATCAGAAATAGGCACAATGCCATGGGCTCCAAGAGACCAGGCTCAGATGAGGAAAACCAATCAGATACAGAAAGTGGTTGCAAACATTTTTCATCTGGTTATCTGGGTAATCCTTGGAAATGCCAAAAGGATCCAGATGAAAACAGTCTGCTAAAAGGCATGACAAGGAGTATTTCTCACAAAGATTTTTTTGCAGAGCAGCTGCATTCATGGATCTGTCATTCAGGTAGATGCTGGCTCACCCCCTCCTCCAGCCCATCCAGCAGCTAACCAGCACCATGGGAAGGGCCATGGCTAGGCACGGGGCACCAGGACTCCACAGCTCTTCCAACAGGTCTGTGATCTTCTCCAGGACACTGCACACTCCCCAGGCTCTGTCCCTCACCCTGTGCCCTTGTGGTGTAGTTTGGGTTGTTGTGTGGGGTTTTCCCAGGTATGTGGCAGTTCCAGCTAGTGAGAATGGCAAGAGTTCAGTAGGGCTGCATCTGGGGTTGTACAAAGTAAATGAGAGCTTCAGGAGCAAAGAACTACTCTAAAGCATTTCCTGAGGTCTCAGAGCCCCAGCAGTTCCTTACAGTTCTGTCTCAGGACTGACTCTGCTGCATCTGAAAAATCTGCTACCCCCAAAATTACAGAAGAAAGAGGAGTACAGGAATTTTCTCTTTATTACTGAAATGCCTTGAGACCATTCCAATGTTCAGTACATAGGGAGAAAAAATGATCCTTGCAGGTGTATGATTCTCTTCATTTACAGTGCTATGGAGTGAAAATGCTGTTCCAGGAGGCTCTCTGCTCCCTTTTGGAGATGTTTATGCCTACTGGGAATGGCAGCTCATGCCCCATGTGTCCATGAGAGGACCACTGTAATGTTTCCTGTTGCTCTGTCTGCTCAAGGTCTATCCAAACTCTTGACCTCCACCCCACTTCATAAACCAGGGAGGCCAAAATTTTCTCCCTGGTTCTTCCTGTAAGGATGACACTCACAACATCTCTTTTAGCATGCTAAAGCACCACACCCACCAGGAACAATAAATTAATCTTAAAAATAAACAGCTGGCCATAAAAGTGTCCGGAAAAACCCTGGCCTCTGCTCTTCTGATAGCCTGGGGGTCTCAGTGCAAATCACCCTTGCTACCTACCCCCAGTGAATATTCCCTGCTTGTCAGGTCAGCTAATTGTTTTGGAGTGGATGCAATACATCTCCTGCCAGGAGAGGCTTGTGGGGCACATGATGCTGTAAATGATCTTCTGTTTATCTAATCTCCTCTCTTGCTGCTATCATTGTACATATACACAAACTGCCTTTACGGCCTCCCTCCAGCCACTGCTCTGGTTGCAAGCTTAAACTAGTCCTTGGTCATTTTAGAGCTATAGGCTTATTTAAGGAAATGAATGCAATAGCAGTAGGTTGTTGTGATCTCCTAGCAGGTAAAGTGCTGTGCTCTCCCTGCTCTGACTGCTTTTCAAGGTGGTGATCTGTGCAGAAATTTCTCTCAATTGGACAGGTGCTCAGCTGAGACACAGGTCTGCTGTTCTTTGTTCATTTCACATACACAGAGACAGCCCTAGTTTTATTCAATATGGAAATAAGCCATAAAATCAGATTAACATATCCAATTCAGAGGAATGTACAAGGAGTATGTCACCCAGGAGCTGGCTCCTGATTTCTGCTGATGAGATGGCAGTGCAGCTCACTAGAAGGCACTCAGGCAAATTGAAGCAAGATGGGACATGAGCACACCACCCAACACCTAATGAACATTCCTAAAGCAAGGGCTTAAGCCACAAGTGTGGCTTAGTGTGTAGGCCAGCACTACAACTGACCTTTTCTCTGTGCTGCTAGAGGGAAATGTGAGACCAAAGAAGGTTTTTGTGACAGCTTATAATCTCCCTATCACTTCTGCAGCCAGTGAGTGGGCAGGCGATTAAGTTTTAATTGAAAAATTGGAGGGAGTGGGGGAAAAATCAGAAAAAATAAACATTCAAGTCAGCAAGTCACATTAGTGACAGCAGCTAATGTTTCTAACATGAGCTTTAAATCCTCAAGCCTTCCTCCAAAGCAAACATATTCTGCATTGTTCATAATGCTCTTTATTGGAAATATTTAGCCATCCAAATAGTAGAAGCACATTCAATTATTTTCTCAGGGCCTGGATCAATATCAGCATTAATATTTCATTTTATGGGAGATATATTTAGTTTTCATTTCAGAGATCACCTGCACAAAACAGTTTGATATTTTAAACTGGGCATCTTGGTTTCCTGAAACCAATCTCTGAAAACAAGGATCTGGCTGAAGGCATCAAGGTTTGTGATGGTGGGGAAAATGCATCAGGAGATTCCTGGCAGAGAGCACTGCTTCAGCACAGAGGATGTGTCTGAAGGCACCTGCTGCAGTGATGGGATTTTCTCTTCCATGGTGTACAGGTGGTGCAATGGGCTGCAGTTCTGTGCTGTATCCCAGGCTGTGTCCTTTGCCACTCCAGGCCCTCGCTGCACTGCCCCATGTGTAGCCCCAGGAACAGTGCCCAGAGCTTCCTGAGTGCTGGGCAGCTCTCAGTGGCCTTGATCCACCACCTGGTTAAGGCTCCCCATCTACTGCAGACAGCCATTGCCTGGGAGGGATTGTGAAAAACAGAGATGTACAAGAGGGGCAAGGCTCTCTTCAAAGCATCAGCAAGAATTGCTGGCACTGGTGGCAATAGGAAATTACATTTTCAAGGTAGAAGGAAAATTATACATTCAGGCATTCCAGTCCTCAGGAGAAGGGGAGCAATTATGAGCTCATGTTGAAATAGACCCACTGCTTGTGAAGACACATTTGAAGAAAATCGAAACACAGTAACCAAGCAGCTCAGATTTTCTTCTTTCTAGGAACCAAATCCAGCTCATGCTGGAGACTAGGTGCTGTTTGAGAGCATCCTGGGTGAGATCCCAGCCCTGCCCCACCACCAGGTGCTGGCAGCACGAAACCCCCACCCACTGTCCCTGCACTCACAGACTCAGACCCCCGAGAAGAGCCCACTGTGGAGAGAGCTCACCCCTCTGCATGGCTCATGCATGATGAGGCTGGAAAGGGCTCTGCCTGGGGACTGAGGAAATACTGAGCTTCTGACAGCCTGTAACCTCCTGATAATCAAGAAGTTTACCTTGTTTTTCAGTGCTTTTTTGTTAGGTGCCTCTTACATAATGAAATTACCAAGGATTTAACAGGAAGGCTGCTTTTGCATTGAAATTATACATGAGAAAATGTTATCTTTTAACCTTTGCACTACTAACTAGTTTTTAATTTCAGATGGTCTTTTTTCCACTCACTTATTCAAGAAATATGGTGATTTTTCCTATGATCCTGGGGGAGGGAACAGGAATAAAAATTATATTTCTATATTCATAAAGAACAGAATATGAAAAATGCAATTTCAAGCCATGTCACCCTTTGCTTTGAATCTTTTCACACATCCTTCTGGGTGCCCCACATACAGATGGGGTTTGCAAACTGCTGCTGGGACTTCTTATCCCAGGCAATACCATTATCCAGGATTAGGAGATGTATTTGCCATCTCAGCAGTTGTAAAGAGGGCAGAGACCATCCTGGGCAGAGAGTGGCTTGTGATTCTCTGCTGATAAATAAACATCTCTGCTTCCCTTTTGCAGTATGCAACTTGATGGTAAGGTTTCAAAGAAAAGTTGAGCTGACATCAAAAAAAAGACTCTCCAAGGCAAATAAAGAGAGATTTATTTTCTTATTCAGGATTCTCAAAGGCTCCTTCTCTGTGCCTGTTCTGTGCATAATCGTTTTCATCATTCAGGAATGCTTTCATTTAATATCTGAAATAGCTTATTGTATCTCCTGGTATCTTTCTTTAACTGTAAAATAAATATCCTTTCCTAAACAGGTCTGAAGATATGGGGTTAGGGGCAGTGTGTAAATAATTGATCCAGAATATAATTTTTTTATACTCATTGTACTTTTAGACATCGTTTTTCATCAAGCTATTCTCTGTGCCACAGAAGTTTGGTCTAATTCTGTAAAGATGTAATTTTGTGTTAGTTACATCAACTCAGCTTTAATGTCAAGGATGTGATGTCTTTTGTCCTGCTACAACTTCTCTCCCTTGCTATGGAGGAGCACAAAGGGCAGGATGTGCTCTCTGGCACTGGTGCTGGGGTAGCTGCGGTGGGCAGGGCTGTATTCATGCAAGTCTGCTGGGATGGTTATGGGAGCAGGTAGAGAAATCCTAATTACTGAGTGTCATCTGCTGAAGGATTATCTCACAGCTGCTTCACCAGGTCCACACTGCTCTTGGGAAAAAGGTATTGGACAAGAAGGATACAGGGCAGGTTTACTCTTGATTGAAATTTTATGTCCTTCTCCAAAGTCTGGCTTTTTTCCTGAGGAAAAAGAACAAACCATTCCCAGCCCTCTGGCATAAGCAGCTGCCACTAGCATTATTGAACAAGGCAGAGTGCATGAGGTCATGACGCTGCTGATTTTTGAATTTTGTTTAAAGCTAAATTTAAAAAGCACTGCTGCAATGATGGTGGTACTGGGTTGTGTTAACTGCAGACACTGGTGGGCAGGGATGCCTGTCTGTGAGATGAATTCCTGCACAGTGATAATTGGTTATCAGGATTTCCTGCGTGGCTGTGTCAATCGGGGCCGTCTGTCAGCAGCTTTCTGTGGTAACAGATCAATGCTGAGAAGACAGATGGGGGGAATCTGAAGTGAGAGACCTTCCCAGCTGTAGGGGAGGCTGAGCTGGATAGATTTACAGTCTGCTTTCATTCTCTTTAGGAGTGATGCTTTCCTGAAATGCTTTTCTCTGTACATGTGATATTTTGGCATTAGGTTGTTCCCCAGGTGCTGCATTAGCTGCTGGGAAAGGGAACCGAAGGTCTCAGCTCAAGTACATTGTGGGCAGCTATATCTCAAAACTTGCCTGAAGAATGTTTTACCCCAGCTCTAAGTTTTGAAGCTTGAGGAGAAGACAAGTCAGGAAGATGCAAAGCAAGCTCACACAATATCCACAGGCAGACAAAGATTGAAGCTATAGCTTAAAAATAACTGCATTGTACTCTGACACCAGCGTATCAAAATATTTACTGTATTCCCCTTGACTTAATGTAGTTTTTGATGTTTCTCTGTGTTACCCTGCATAACTAATTTATTGCAATATGAGTACACCATTGTTGGTTTTGAACTCAAGCAAATGGTTTTAGTGGTGATTTATATTTAAGAAATAGGAGCTGCCTAGTACTGGAGAGCTCTCCTACAACAACAAACCAGCCCAGGCAGTGTAGTCTTCATAATAAAGCTGTTTTGTGGCAGTACAGATTAGATGTTCAGCCTTTCTAAGATTTCTGTGCTTTCTTTGTGGCACTGGAATTGCTGAAGATGAGGTGGTTTAAGGCTACAAGCAAGTCAGGGATGCTGGAGAAAAGCAGTATCTTTTATTAGTCTTCACTAACTGAAGGCTTGTCTAGTTTCTCCAGCTATGTCATTTAGTCTAATAAAAGATATTGCCTCCCTTTCCAAGCCTTTATTGTGGACTTTTTAAAATGGGGCTTACATTTAAAGAAACTGAAAGATTATAGAGGTTGCAATGGAAAGCTACACACTCCAAAAAATGATCTGAGAGGTTTTGATTGCACTATAGGAATTGAAGAGCTCAGGCTACTTATCACATTAAGATAGATAGTGCAACTTTGCTAGTAGGTGCTTTGGGAGAAGAACTGAATTGCAAAGGGCTTTTTACTCTTGTGAAGTTGCAGCAAGAACCCCTGCTGGAGATAATATATGAACTAGAAATAATGACATTTTTTATGGTAAAGTGATTTCTATGAGCTTTTCTCTATATTCAGCTTGCAGGCTCAATATGACAAACTGACAGTATAGGACCTGTACATCTCATTGATGGACCCTTTCCCTTCCTATAAAGAAAACGTTTACAAATTAGTTAAAAGAGCATGGGATTAACTCCAAGGAGTCTGAAGTTCTGCAGTGTCTCTGAGGCTAAGGAGGACGCAGATTCCTGACTCTGTGTTTGCCATCCTCCTCCAGCAGTAATGAAATACCATACAGCCAGACACATACTATAAATAATGAATGACCTAAAGAACAAGTTGGAGACCACTAAGCACTGGAGGGATTTAATGGCTGGCCTAGGATTTAAGAGACGTGCATCAAAAGATCTGCTCTGTCCAAAGAAGTTTGTAGCTCTTCCCTCACATTTATCTGTGAAGATAAATGCATTAAGGCTTGTAGGAAGCTCATGTGCTGCAAAGCAAAGGCCAGCTGCTTAAGAACTAATCAAAGGACGTGGACATACAATAAACAGGTTGGTGGCTGATTAGGAAAGGTTTTTAACAGGATCCAAAACGTTTCTGCTGCAAAAAAGCAGAGTGAACTTACTGGCTGTTCAAAGAAAAATTGTCCAAGCAGCTCTGGCACAACCACCCAGTGACATTCTCCCCTGCCATCCTCTCCTGCTTGTGTCACAGTTCTCTTACTCAGGCAGCAGCACCAGCCTGGTGAGAGCATAGAAATCATAGGGAGAAACAGCACAACACTGGCTGGGAATTGAAGAGCATCAGCCCATAGCCTGGCACCCAGTTAGCAAAGCCCCAGGTAAAGCCAATTCAGAGTGAAGCAAGAATAAGAGTGTGCACTGGCAAATTATCCCTCTCTTCTGATTTTACCCTGCCTCTTGGTTTCACTCATCCCCAGGATAATTTTGTCTTAAAATAATCAAGGTTCTTTGGACCACACACATTAGCAGCCTTGTTGAGACAGAGCAGCTTGACACCCACAAATGCTGAAGCAAGTAAGCTGTACCAAAGGGTCACTGGCCTACTTAGGAACCCCTTTCCATCTGACTGTGAAGTTGGAAAACTTATATTGCCTGATGCCCTTGACTTGCTGAGGACCAGAGGTGCAATGGATAACATGTCTGACTACAAGGTAGGTCTCCCTGCCCTGGGTAACCTTTTATCCACCTTGGGAATATGAGGTGAAGTTCCTACTACTTGGAAGATTTGTCTGGATGGGATGGTTGGCAAGAGATTTCATCCAGGGAAGGAGAGTTCTGGAGACCTTGGTTTGTGTGTTTTAGGTACAGAGGCACCAAGCAGGAGGGCTGGGATCACTGATGGGAGCTGCTCTCAGTCCAGTCAGCAGCCACAGTCCCCAGCCCCAGAACAGCCTGTGCTGGTGGCTGCAGCTCAGCCTAAGGCTCTGCCTGGCTGTTATTCCCAGCCTATTCAGGCCAGGTCTGACCCACAACCTGCTGAAATCAGTGGGGATTCCCAGCTGAGCGGTGAGATGCAGATCAGGATCCTGCTCACAGGTGCTCACAGAGGCTCCAGCACAGCCCAAGGGAGCTCAGACATACCAGAGCTCATAAAACACGTCACAAAAACTGACTTCCCACTGGCCCTTCCTGCCAGGGAGAGGCCCCTCTGCTGCTGTGCTTCTGTGGAGGGGTGTCAGGTGCCTGCTAATTACAGCTAATGAGGAATTTAATTGCCCTTCAGCACAGGACTGGCTGTGCAGGCTGTGTCTGCGGGCAGGTGGTGGCTGGGGGGTCTCCATGTCCTGCTCAGCCCACACACATGGTGAAAAGGGGCCCTTCCCTGCCCTGGGCACAGGGACTCTGTGGGGACTCTGTGTCCCAGACCTACAGCCCCAAGCACATCCACGTGCCCTTCCAGTCTGCTCCTCTCCATCTGGAGGTCCCTGGATGGGGTGACCCCTCCTGCTGGGACCTGCCCCCTCTGATCAACCTGGGCCCCTGGGAGGGTCTCCTGGCTGGGATGTGCTTCTGCAGGGGCTTGGGCGTGTGCAGTGGCTGTTTCTATGAGCTGTGTGGGGATGCCAGGGGCAGGATCCTGGTGTTCTTAAGTGGTGAGAGGCTGGTGAGCCCCTGCTGACAGGCTGGGTCCCTTGCTTTGCCATGTGATGGGTTTGCTTTGATCCAAATCTGCTTGCTCTGTGTGTTTGGGGCATGGAGCAAGGTGGACAGGAGCTGCTGGTGGAGCATGCACAGCAGAGTAGATATTGGCTGGGATACCCTATGAGCACATTGCCCTTTTTAATGCACCAGCCATGTCCCAAACCCCTCTGTGCTGTCAGTGTTTCTCCCGTGCTGACCCCCAGCACTGTGCTCTGTCCGGTGTGCCTCCCCTCTGCTCTGCTCTGTAAATTACACACATGTAGTCCCTCTCCTCTTACCTATGTACCTCCCCTCAGAAAAATGAGTCTGCCCCTCATTTTGTGCAAAAGATAGCAGCTATTTCCAGGTAAATTCCAGGTGGGCAAGGAGATGTATAACATTGCATGTTATATGCTAGAAGAAGCCTAGCTTCTCTTCTGAACAAAAAAAATTACTCTTTCCCAATTTACCAGATCAGTCACCTTTTTCTTTAAAAACAAAGGCAAAACCTCCCTCAAAAAGTGCAAGTTCCATATTAAATTTGCCCTTAGACAGTTTACAATTCAGGATGTGGTCTTTTCTTTCCTGGAGGAAGCTGATGTGCAAGCAGGATTTTATAAAAAACCATCACTGAACAGCCTAACAGGAGAGAAGGCAGCAGTGGATGTGCCTGGTTGTGTGACTGAAATAGCTGTGCTGGCTGCAGAGCAGGGCTGTGGCTTGGAGCTGGGTGGGATTTACCCTCAGCAAAACCAACTGGCTCCAGCAAAATGTCCTTGTCTGTTTGATTTCATATCAATTGAATGTGTTCGCAGAGACTTGTTGAAAACTGATAAGGTTTGAATTTATTCTGACAGGACACAGCCAAGAGCATTTTAGTATTTCTAGCAGCTTTTTTTTTCACTGGAAATTCTGAACCACCTAATCTGACTAGATGCCTGAATTCTTAAAAAAACAAAAAAAAATTAAAAAGGCAAGTAGTAAATGGAAGGAAACAGGATTTCAACAGCTACCAGGGGGTAGGTTACAGGAGATCCAAATGCCCCTGTGCTATAGTCTATGTTACAGATGTACAGCAGGCAGCCCAGCTGGTCCTGAGGGAAATGCTACAGGCCAAATTTTGATTCTTGCTTGTGTAAGACTAGAAGAAGCCTTTCAGCCTGGAGAACTTTAAAGAAATTGTTTTGAGCAAGTCAAATGCACTCTTTAAAGAACCCTATTTTGCAGGGAAAATATTACAAATACTAATCTATAAAGCCTGTATTGAATCTTTGCTGTCCTGTAGAAGAACCTCATGTTTTTAAAGCTTTTTTCAGGGCTGGCAGGCCAGAGCCGTGCTGGGGGCTGTGCAATAGCCCTGCTGCAGTTCACTTCTGATCAGTGCCATGGCTGACACTGTTGTGACACACAGGCACAGGGGGAGGCAGGAGCTTTTATGTGCTCTGAATGCAGGGCTCTGGGATGAGTCTCAGCTGAGTGCCCCTGCAAAATGCAGGGGCTGCTGAGCACCACAGCACAGAATAGAAAGGGAAAATCTTCCCCACTGCATACTCCTTGTTGAAGAGTGGCCCAGTTGGAGACAGATCACCTGCTTCAGTCCCTTGTGTTATTCCTCCCTCCAGTAACTCCCTTGAACTCATTCAGCACACTGGCCTTGTCCCCTTCCTGCTCTGGAATGAGTTCATTTTTAGCACTTCCCTTCTACAGGTCATCTGTGGTTTCTGCTTTGGTGTGTGCAGTTGGTGGAGATAGCATTGGCAATGTACAGGGTGGGAGTCTGTAAAGGCAGATATATTTCTTTGCTCTCTGCACGACCTACAAGAAGTCTCAGAGTTATTTGGTGCCTCAGATTTCCCATCTGTGGGATAGAAATTGAGAAGGCAAGCACATGTATGTCAGAGGTCATGTAATGCACAGTTTCTTTAGGCAAATATAGCTGGTGCAGCTTAAGGTGGTACCAAGGCTGTCCTGGATCACTCACGGCTGATGTGAATGTATCTGCAGTCAGGGAGCACTTCCACAATGCCCCTCCTTATAGAGAAAACTTAGGTAAAGTTTGAAGCTTGTTTGTGGTTCAGCCTCCTGTGACAGAGCTGGAAGTGAAAGCAAGTTCAGACACTGCTGCCAAGGCAGTCAGGAGGGTACCCAGTGTGTGGCAGGAAAGGTTGCACCCCAACATCTCCAGAGGTTGATTGGTCTGCCCATGTTTCCAGTAGGAGAGGGATCCCAGCCTTATCTGCAGGATGAGAACTCTGTGGCCACTTCCTTTTCTCACAGAGAGGGTTTGAGCCTTAACCTGCATCTGTCTGCAGGAAACAAGAAAGCCCACAGCCTCAGCATAACCATCAGCACTGGCACTGATCCTTAGCAGCTCACCCACTGTGGCTTGTAGGTAGCAGCAAATTTATATGTGAGTGGTTGCCACATCCCAGAGCACCTTTAGGTCTCTCGTGCTTCTCCATACCCCCAGCTGGTTTTGAGCATCAGGGCAATGGTGACACAGTCATATCTCTTGGAAATGCCTTGTGGCCATCCTGGCTAGTAAAGAAAGAACATTTTATCAAGGTAAAGTCAAAACTCTGCAACAGGCAGAAACCTGACATGTATTCTCGTGTCACCTAGGGACAAGTGAGCAGCTGTCTGTGGATACCTGATCTGAGCAGCATGGGCCTCCCTTTCTGCTGGTCTGGGGCTTTGCACCCTGTCACTGACAATTTGTCATGTTACACGTAGATCTAGAAGCTGACCCTGTGTAACACAGCATAAAGTAGAGCAGGGAATGTATTGGGATGGGATGGATCCTAATCAAAAACATCTGGAATATCTTTGCCCTAGTCAAAACTGTCCTGTCTGGAGACAAGTCTGTCAAAAGAAAGAGCAGTTCATTAAATGCTGAAGCATCCCTGGGCTGGTGGGTCCTGAAGCCTGAGAAATGTAGGACCGGAATTCCCATTTTACAGCTGTGGATATGGTATGGAACAAAGAGCTAGGACTAGGACAGAGCTGGGATAGAGGGGAAGGCTGGGGCTGGGAATCAGAGCCTGGGACAAATGACCCCTGTGTGACTGCAGCTGCTGTCAGTACTTAGGATGGTGGCCGTGGAAAGACCTGCTGTCCCTTTTTCCAGACTGTGAGACTAAGGAGAGATCCTGTTACTGCCCTCACCATGCCCACTGTGGGCTTGCAGCACACCCTGGCTGAAATCTGAACACTTGTAGGCCTAACTTTTAGAAGGTAGAGCTTTTAAAACCAGAGGAAGTGCTTATGGTCTCAAAAGATTTATGCCAGCCATGCTTCCCTTTTATTCAGGTGAGACACTCTCCAGGGGTGGCCTGGAGCTGTATCAGCTGTTCTGCTCAGGCACGTTTCTTCCTCTATATGACTGCTCTGGCAGAGAAAGCTGTGCCTTCCTGCCTCTCAAGTTCAGGGGATTTTCAGCTAACATGGTTCCCTATAAGAAACAGTAATTAGCAGCAAAGACTTCACACCACTGTCCTGTGAATAGGGAGCTTTCACAGCTGTTTTATTTCAGTGAAACATGTAGAATACATGGTGTGAAGAGGGGCTGCTACAGCAGAGCAGTGCCTAAACCTCCACATCCCACCAGGCTCTGGAGCACTCAGAGGCAGGGCTGAGGCTCAGCACTGTTTTAAGGGAAGAATGTAATTTCAGCAGGGGAGATGGGTCTCTCCAGAAGAGTGCCAGTGCAGGGTGCAGATCCCCACATTTTGGGAACTGCATAGCAAGCTTTCAGCTAAGATCCTAAAGATGATTACTTTCAACCTGGTGGTATCCCTCTCACCCTTCAGGGCCCTCTGCCAGAAGCATATGCTGTTACTTGAGCTGCTTTAATGGGCAAAATGTGAATGGCATCTGCCCAAGTGATAATTAACCATGAGCTCAACTCGACTCACAAACAGTTCTGTGGAAATTTACTTCTCAGAGAACTCAGGCTTCTCCAGTGCCACTCCTGGACTAAATGCAATGCTCTTATAATGCAGCAAGCCTCAGGAAAGTCAACCCATAGAAGCCAGTGCCATTTTATCTGTAACTTCACAAGCCTCAGCTAAAGTGGCAACTTCTTTAATTCACTTTGCACAGTGATTTTTGATGTACTTAAAACTTCTGAGATGAGCAGACTTTAGGTGCAGGGATGACAACTTTGAATTATTTATTGCATGGGGAGAAAGAAAGCATTGTTTTAGAAAATACTGCATCTAAAAACTTGCTGGGCCATAGAACTGGTTGTTTTTTGGGGGGAGGGATTGTTAGTGCTTGGTTCACGGGTGATTTTTGAAGAGCATCACAGAACTATTAATATAGTTATAGTGTTTGTTGATTTAAGCAGAAATCAGGGATTTAAGCTCTTCACTTTAACACAAGAGTTCCACATATGTGCAGTGAAGTTGCTACTGAATTGATCCACACACTTGTGGAAGACTTCTGGCTGTGTAGGCAGCCCTGTAAGAGTTATTGCTCTTCCATGGAAGTGTTTGTCCTGCCAATATATTAGATGTCTGCACAGCTTGGGCAGTATTTACTCTGATAAAGTATCTTGCTGGGAAAACAGCTAATTTCTAGGGAAGCCCAGGTGTGCTTTAGTCTTCACTGAAATGGGCAGTATCATTTTCATGGAGCTTTAAATATTTAAATTGGGATATTATTTTATTTTAGAATTATTTAAAAATTAAACTCCTCCTAAGGAAAGAAGCCACTGTGAATTGGTGTCTAACTGTATTTATTCAGACACAAAATGCTTCTCCTGTGTTTCAAGGTTTTTCACATTTTCAATTGAAAGCACTTTACAACTTGTCAGTTTTGTTTCTTTAGGCCTAGAAGTCTTTTTTCACTTTTCAGAGTCACTGCTTTATGATTACCTTGGATTTTAAAGCTCATGAGATTTTTATTCTGTTTCTTACGACTATGTTCATGCATTCTCTTATGTGATTCATACAGAAGAAAAAATTATAAGACACATGTTACTAATGTACTGCTTGATGTTATGGAATTGGATAAGGCTTTTCAAATGACTGACATTACAAATGTCTTTCAAGGATGTGAATCATATGTAAGCCATATGTTTCATCTATTTCAAAGATTCTTAAACAGTAAATATTGTAATGAAATTAACTTACAATCATGGTTCTGAAATGTATATGCAAGTTTTGATAACAATATTTCTCAAATCTTCCTCAGGTGGAACTGAGAGTAGCTTTCAATTTTGTTTTTGGGGTAGTACTGTGGTTTAACCCCAACTGGCAACTAAACACAACAGAGCTGTTCTCTGACTCTCTCCTCCATCCACCAAGGGGATGGGGAGAAGAATCAGAAGAAATGAAACCTGTGGGTTGAGATAAGAGCAGTTTAATAATTGAAATAGATTAATAATAGTAACTGCAATGAACAGGGAGATAATAGGTTGAGAATAAACCCCAAGAAAGACAAGGGATGCACAACACAATTGCTCACCATCTGCTGACAGAACTTTCTTAATTTCTAATTTTACCTAGAGAACTGCTTAAAGCAACCACTTCTTCAGTTTGCAACCTCCCACTTTCACTTTTCAGACAAAGTATCTTCTTTTTTCTTGGTGTTTTTTTTTTTTTTTTTTTTTTTTGGGGTTTTTTTTTGGTTTGTTTTTTTTTTTTTTGTCTTTCATGGAAAAACAAAACTGTCAAAAAGATGTTTTTTACCAAGGAAAATGTGCCCTGCTATTGTTTCAATGTCATGGAGAAGAAAATTGGGGCAGAATGAGATTGAATTACAGTGAAAAAAGCCTCAGTCCCTGACTTCTGCAAGGTTCTCTCACAGAGCTCTCATGTTTTAATGTGTTTATGTTTCTTTGAGGAAGAACTTGTTTAAAATAACAGGAATTATAGGGATGTTTTTGCAGATGGAAAGGTGTTGAGCTCGAGGTTTTATGTGTCTGCTCTTTATGCATTTTCTATTGCTGCTCAAATATTTTTTTGATCATAAAAATTTAATATAGAAACTAATGAGGAGCTGGTTAGTGAGATGATACAGTAACTGCAGCCAGGCTAAAAGTGACTTGTCAGCTCTGGACCTTCCCAGTCCAACAGGTAATTGCAGAACTGTGTGAGTGAGATACAAAGGGAGGCTCTGAAAGGTTCAAAGAGATTTATTGAATACTTCAGACCACAAAAACACATAAAACAAAGTCCAAAAAAGTTCCAGAAACAGGACAAGAGGGACCTGTTGTCAGAAGCAGCTTGTCATATAGTTATGATTTACTGTCCTCTCCCAAGTGATCTGTGCAGTCTCTGTCAGCAGCAAGGCAAACAAATGGCATTGAGGGGGCTCGAGATGGGGTGTGGGAGGGAAGGCAGCAGTGATGGCCACAGCAAGCTCAGGCACTGAAGGCTGCAGAGCTCTGAGCAGAAAGCACAGAACACCCTTTTCACCTCTCCTTTCACTGTGAAAAACAAACCCAGGTCAACTAAAGGAAGTATCCAAATATAAGAAGAATTTAACTTTGAAGTTATTCCCAGATTCCTAGGGAATTTAGGTACTTATTAAAATTAGTTGGATGGTGCATCTGAATCATGGTACACTGTAACTTTGAAAATTCCAGTCCATGATTTTTTAAAGGATCCCCTTCTTCATTTCCGAGTTTTGTTTCTCCTTTTAGCCAGATGTGAAGTGTGAGGTAGGGTAATTAGTTTATGTTTTATCACCTTGTTGGTAAATTAGGGGCCCTCTCATTACATCTTGATTATGTCTGCAATTATCTGGTACCAAATGTTGCTTCCACCATCTTTCCTCTGTTTTTATTCTCTTTTTCTTCACTTCCTGTCTGCTCTCCTTCTTTCCTTAGCTTTTTAATAGCTTATAACCGTTCCTTGTTGCATACTGGCTGAGAGCTCTTTCAAGTCCCAGGTGCAAATCAATAAGTTATAGTGATTCATAAAAATAAGACTGTCATCATTATTGCTCAATTATTGCTGTGTCTGAGGAAAGATTCTTCAAGTGCTGGAGTTGTCGTCAGTAATATTTATAATCTGCACTGAACAGTGTTAATGAATGAGTGGGTGTACATTCTGCTGAAATGCAGTGGTATTTGATTTATACTAAGTCCAGGTCTGATTGTTAAAGCTAAATCCATTAAACTGTCTCTTAGATCTGCCTTAATGTACTTCCCTGCATACAATGGAGTTTAAACATTACTTAGCTTTTCATTATTGGTTGAATATTTGTCTTTATTAGATCACCCTATGATAAATGGGATTTGGGATATTTTGAAAAATAGCAGTTTATCAGCTAAAAGTGTAAGAAGAAATTCAGAATATTCTACTCTAGTTCATAAAACCAAGACACTCAAGGAAGAAATTCACACTTCATCTTGGGGAAAAGAAATTCACGAATAGTTTCCATTGAAAGGAAAAAATATACTTTGTTTACCTAAACTGTCACCTTTAAAGTTTCTCCAAAGAGGGGAGTGGTTTTTTTTTTTCTCTAGCTCAAAACCGTTTTCTCAAAAAAAAAAAAAATAAATAAAAGCCACTAAACGGAAGTGTAAATGGGAGAGGCAGGGGTAGAGAGAACATGGAGAACATGTAGGAAATAATCAGCTTCCAGCTCAGGTCAGGCATATCTGCAAAGGCTGTTGAATATTAAATACACAGATTGAGTACAGCATTTCTTCTCATCTACAAGAGTTTTCCACTCACAGTATATACAAAGCCAGCACAGGACTGACAAGCCAGACTGGGTTGTATTTCTGATATTGTCTCCATGCAACACTTCTGTTTTTCTTACCTGTTGTTGGCTACAATCAGAGAGAGTTTCTCCACCACTATTAATCTATTCTTTCAACTAATTTTGCTCAGGAAGTAAAGCCTCAGTAAAGC
>JAOTQP010000304.1:18205022-18234777 GCA_026413545.1 Cichladusa arquata | reverse complement strand
GTGGGGAGAAATAGGTTTTTCTTATGTGGACTCCAGAAACTAGTAACTGAACAAAACTATAAATCCTGAAAAAGTCCATTCTATGCCTACAGCGTTGGACCTATATGCTTGGCAGGAGACCCTAGAAATTTCACAATAACTCATCTCACTTCAGAACAGATAATAATTATGATAATGAAAATAACCTAGTTAATCATCTTCCTTTATTTGTGAGTCAGCCACAGGTATGTTTCCACTGGTAAGGAGCTTGCCCCAGCCATGAGTGTGTGTCTGTGCTTGGGTGGTTTTTGAGAGCCTTCCCCATTTGGACACCAAGGTGTGTTGTCACATTACCCGTAGGGCTGCTGTAGCCCATGTGTGCTCCTCAACATCCCTGCAGGCACAGCTTGCCCCCCAGGTTGGTGCCAATGTACCTCCCCATACTGAATTCCTCCTTCCACATTCCCCAGGCCCTTTCTCCCCACTTCTGTCCTTCTCTTTATGCCCGTTCTTTCCTTTATGTTTGTACAACTTACTCTTTTCTCAAGCATCCTATTCCAAGTCATCTTTCATCCAAACCCCTTTTGCTACATTATAGACTTAGTCTTGGCCTTCTCAGAGATCTCTCATCACTCTCTTCTTCTCAGGAAACCTTTCTCTCCAAACCATCTTCCCTCTGCCAGCAGGGAGGTGTGTTCCCATCTCATCCCTAAGTCACATTGAGCCATGGCCAAGGGCAGGACAGGCACGACTGGCTGTAGATTTGGCTGAACAATGGTCAGTAGCAGCAAGGAGGAAGGAGAGCTTTGAGGACAGCCTTATGACTTGCTTTCATCTTTAGAAGCCCAGCTATTGATGTTTTCAAGGGAGAAACCTTTCTTCTCCCAGGAAGACTTCAGGAGAGCTGAAGTTCACTGTTTTTCCTATCTGATGGTTCCTTTTCACTCTGTGGAGGAGGAGAACACTCCCTTCCCTCTAGGTTTCCAAGCAGACACTGATAACCAGCACAATGACCAGCTCCAGGCAGTGCATTCAGCACTTTAAAGGTGGATGCATCACTAACAGCCCTGCTTTATGCTGTGCAGCACATTTCCCTTTTACAGCAGGAAACAGGGCTCAGCAGCCCCTCTCTCCTTGGACTGACCTGCTGGCACACAGAACCTTGGTGGGGAGAGAGCTGGAGCTGATAATCCCTTTTAGATGTAGGCTTGGTGAATTCAGTCTTGGCATTCCTGTCACCAGCTTGAGGTGAGGGCAGGAACTGAACAGCCTGAAGAGCTGGCAGTGCCCATGACTCTTGATTACCAGCTCAGCATGCTTCAGATTCCATGGCACTGTGAACTGAGGGTCTTGAGAAGCTTGGCTGCATCCCAAACTTGCCCCTGGCAGAACTGGCAGATCTTGTAGCTAGTGTTCCTTTTGGCCAGACATAACCCACCCCTCTCCTTCCCTCACTGTCCTGTACTCAGCTTTGGACTGTATTTGGATTTGGATTTGTATTTGTAATTGTATTTGTATTTGCTGCCTCCCAGCCTGTGCATTCACAGGGTTTGATGCAGGGTGGAGTGTGTATCTCCACAGTAATTAATTCCATCTTTCCAGAGACAAGTCACTCAATATCAGACGCTGCATAATTTGAAGTTGATTTTTGGCCATAGCTTTTATAGGAAATATCTATCACAAGGTTTACATCCAATCGACTTACAACAGTCTTAAATCTAGCAAAATAGATTTTAATTTTTTAATAGAAATTAGAGCTAGAAAACTTCCAGTGATAATTGATCATGGAATGCTTAGCACAGGACTGTTGCCAGTGCTACAGTGCACTTTTCTCCTCTCTAACATGCAACTTCAGCACAGGATTGACATTGCCCTCCCAGACTGCTGTTGAGAATGTTCTCTCATACCAAGCTAAACAGACTCTTCTGGAACTGAACACACTTTGTACAAGGGCTTTAAATCTGTCCTCTGCACCCACACAGTGCAGCAGCACCATCTTCCTTGCCTGTGCAGGCCATGAGTGAGATCCAGAGATGGCTCTGTCTGAAATGCAACTGGCTGTTCAAGCATTTGGAGAGTCCCTAAACACTGGGGCTAAAGTGGCTGGCAGTCATCTGTGTTGCTGGTGGAAAGCAGGGAGCCAGGGCTAGTTGATAAATCTGTGGTTCATCAGTAACTTAGAAAACTCCAGAAGGCTCAACCTAGGGCATTTCATTGAAAGCCAGCCTGATTTGATCTGTGTGCCCTGAGCTGGGGGAGTGTCACGAGGCATCACTGTTTCTCTTGAGCATCACTGGTTCTCCTGTCTCCAGGAGAGAGCAGGTCCTGGGGGCACCTAGGGGCTGGGTGCAAATAATCCATCTGGATAGCACTTTTTACGCAACAGGCACCCACAATTTCATCTGAATTCTCCTTGCATTTTCATGAGTTTTGGAGGATGTTACCATTGCTAAATAATTAGCAGCAGCAGCTTGCTAGCAACTATCAGACAAAGTAAAAAAGCTTTTGTTTTAGGATGAAAAGAGATTGTAATTAGCTACTTACATTTACATTTCCACTACAGAAGTGGAGTGACTCCAGCCCAGCAGTGATGCCTGTGAACCCTTTGATTCAGGGTCACAGGAGGTATCAGCAGGCCTGTTATAATCTGTCACCAAAGCTGTCCAAAGGGCTGTGCTTGGCCAGCCAATATACAGTGCTCTTGTGCATAACACAGCCCTTGGATAAAAACAGATGGCTGGAGGATTTTATCTTTCTCCAAAGTGAGAGACAACTTTTGCTTTTGAGGAGCAAACTGTTCCTGACTTGGCTCTGTTGTTACTTTCTGGACATTTCCTGTATGTTTTCCTTTGAAATGCCTAGCTGTGTGCAGGGATGAGACAGCTGTGCTGCTTTGGAGTGCACAGGTTTCACATAGTAAGAGAGTCCTAATTGCAGATGTTAGAGATAAGGGGTTGTGGAGAAGCCTGTTGCCCCGACCCCTTCATGCTGAGGTAGCCACCAATATCTTACCACAAGCCTCATAACCACTGCCATTTACACCTGACTGGGCTGCTGAGTATTAAGATTTTCTCTCAGCAAAGTTATCCTTCCCTTTCCACCTCATCTACATCCCTGAACGTGGTCTTGTTTTGATTCTTGTGGTCCCTTGAGCATCTGGATTTGGCTCATAACTCAGGAGGCTATTTTTCTGTCATGTGCTCAGAGTTGTTTAACACAATTTTATTCATTTGTGGCTGTAAGCCCAATTGGAAACACGTGGGCTGGTTAAAGACAGGTGGAGGCATTTCTTTTGTTAATTAGGCTTCAAATTCCATTGTGTTCCCTGTAACCAGTGGCCAGGCTCTGATCTCAGTAACACCAGACAAACCCCATTAGTGAAGGAATAACCCAGGATTTGAACTGCTTATAAACCTCATACATTTGTCTGGGGCTGTGGTATTTTGGATTTTTCAGGGGTTGTTTTGTTTGTTTGTTTGTTTTTGCCTTTGCTTGAGACATTTTTAGAAAAACCATTGCCACATGCAGCTAAAAGTGTTTTCTAGCCTGGAGGGCATTAAGAGAATTTTTCTGAGGCTGGCAGGGCTGCAGAGCCAAGGCCAAGGTGCTAGGTTCAAACAGGAAAAGCAAGGGCTCCTTTCCCACCAGCATGTTGCCCTCCCTCCCCCACCAACCCATTTCCCTTCTGCTCTACACCCAATCACTAATTTAATCTCCAAATCAAGGGGCTTCCATTTTGCACTAGGCTGGGGGCTGCAGTTCACCTCCCTGTGGGCTCCACCAGTAATTAGAGTAACACCTTGTGTAGTGTTTAAACAACAAATGCCTGTTGCTTCACCCACTCCAGCTGTAACTCAGCTTCACTACCACCTTAGAGCTCTGTCAAGAGGTATGGTGGGGACAGTCTTGTTGCAAAAGGGAGTAGTATTCTTCTGCAGAGTGTGTTTGTGTGTCTTGAGAAGATGGCACAAAAAGAAATAGGCTTTACAAAAAGTTAAATATAAAGGTTTAGGTTTATTTTCACCTTGGGAGGCTGGGTGAAAGCAACTGTGCTGATACCTTAGCTGTCTCTTTCCTGTGCATAGAAGACCTCAGGCTTAACTCCTCAGCCACACTTGCATCCCCTGTATTCCTGCATCACAAGGAGTTTCACTGAGTTAGGCATCTTGAATTTATTTACTGATTTGGCTGTGGAGTGCTTTGTGCCCATTAAAATTGGCACATCTTACATGAAGAGTGTAAATATCTCTGAGGTTTTCTTCCTTTGCCTTTTGAGTTTTCACTACAGCACTGCCTGCAGGAATTGGTTTTGTAGAAAAGCCACTGAGCCTCCAGGGTTAGTGGGGTTCTCATGGTTGCCACATTTCTCTTTTGGGCTGGGGAGTTGGTGTGTGTGGCTCTATGCTGCAGTACCTCTGCCATGGTCCTGAGCTGTTAGACAGGGCTGCTGTTGGCTGCCACCCCTGGCCATGGGCACAGGAGAATTTGGAGTGCTGGTGCATGGAGGAGGAAGGAAAGAAGAGCAGAACGAGGCCAAAGCTCCTTGCTTGTTTTTTTGTTGTTGGGTTGGTTTTTCCCCCCTCCTCAACCCCCCAAATTAAAATTAAGACCATTTGGAAATTTCCTTGGGGACTGCAGGGGTCCTTGCACTGCTGAGTGCCATCTGGGAAGGGTGATGTGAGTTCTCAGGGCAGACTCCAGTGCAGGCAGCAGAATCCAAGGGGCAGAGAAAGGTGTGGTCACCATTAACATTGAGATTGAGAGAGGGGTACAACCCTGCCATTTGAATATCAGACTCCAAAGGCTGAGGCTCTTTGTGGATTGGACTAGATAAAAAGATAGCTAAATCAGCAAAGTTTTGTGATAATTCACTGCCAAGTGCCAACTGAGCCACTGAGCTGAGCCTGTTTGTCAGGAGAGCAGGAGTGCACTAGGGAGGGATCACATAGGTGCCAGAAATCACAGGAGGTGGGATTTTATTTGCTAGATCAGTGTTTTTACTTAAGAGGCCTAAAGCAGCTATACATCTAAGTGCACTGACTCTCAGGGAATTCTTGGGGGTTGAGTCCTGCTCCCAACCTCGTGCTCAGGAGAGAAAAAAAGATGCTGAAGTCAAAACCTTGCATCCTGTTTCTCTCTGCTGTGTTACCCACTTCCTTCCTGGGCTGCTCTCAAGCTCTGGACCTCTGGCAATAATGTTAAATAAGTAATAACTTTTCACAAATATGTACCCTCTCCAGTGTGAAAGGTAACATATTTTCCTCCCTCTACTTTTTATCTAAACTGTGAAGACAATAGAGTTAACAATCCACATTTCCAGTACGCTTACCCAATACAAGGAGGTGGCTGAAAGTTTGCCTCAAAAACTCTTTTCTGTGTCAAATTTGTAACTTAAACAGAAAGTTTCCAGCTGGAGAAAAATGATCTGCTTTCTTTAGAAATTTCTAAGTGTATTTGTCAAAATCTCGAATGGTTGAAAACTGAGGTATCTTACTCATAGCATCCTTGCTAAAAGACTATTCCATTTTGCAGTGCTCTCATAGTGTCTTATGGGAGCTGCTGGCTCCATGTGCCTGTGCAGCTCTGGTGTAGGTGCTGTGCTCACCACACATGGAATCCTAAGTTTGTGGAAATAACAGCAGAGGAAATTTTCATCTAATGGGTCACCTAGCCCATCCCCCTAAAGCAAGATTAATTGCACCCTTCCTCTTCTCACATGTATTTATCAATCTATTTCTAAGAATGTGCAACAATGACAGCTTCAAACATTCTTCAGCTATATATGCCAGTATTTGTTTAATTGTGGCTCTTGAAGATTTTTCCCCTCCCATATTATTTTGAAGACTTGTGGCCTTCAGGATTTTCTTCCAAATATTAAATATTAGTTTTAAAATCCTTTTCCTCATGTAAGGAGTGGGAGCTTTTGAGTTGTTTCTTCATTTGTGTTTTAGTCTTCTGATTATTACCATTGTTTTTGGAGAAATCTACCGAAATTATCTGTATCCTTAGTTCAGTGCCTGAAACTGCAGCTCCTATTCCAGTTAAGGCCTTGCCACTACTGAGCAGACTGGAGAATTTTCTTGCAAAGTCTGTCATGGGGCACTTCTTTTTGTTTCAAGTTGGCTTTTCTCACAGCAGGGTGGGAGTGTTGGCTGACTCAGATTTTTATCCAGCAGTCCCCAGAACGTTTGCTGCAGACCTTTTGTGCTCTTGGTCATTCACCATTTCTTGATTTTTTTGTTCAGTTGGTTATTTCTGCCTAATTATAGTATTTGACCTTTGTCAATAAAGAGTTGCAACCAGGCAAGCCACAAATTTTCTTTCTAATAATTGTTTAAATTGGTCGAGTTTTGATATTTGGTTGTTTGAGGTTTTTTAACTTAATTACAACATCCAACCTTTATTCCCTCTCTTCCATCTCACTACTTTGGTATCATACTTAGGCTTTAAAAGGCAATCCCTATTCCATTGCCAAAATCATTAGCAGAAACAAAGAGTAGTGCCAGAGCCAGAGCAGACCATTGAGTAATCCAGTTCCGTATATCTTGCTAGGGTGAGTCTAAGCAATTTAAAACTGATCTCTAATTTTATTTTTTTTTTTATCATTTTGGCATCAAGTCTTGGGAAGCTTCATTTAACTGTGTTTCCCTCACTCTTTCTGAAAATATCACCTGGGGCAATGTCATAAGCCTTGCTGAACTCAGGATATGTCATCCATCGCTTCTAGCATCAGCCTCTAGCTGAGATGAGAACAAGAGAGAAGATCATGCATCACAGCAGATCTAGCCCAACCTAGGATCGTGCCCAGGGGAAAACAGGAGTGTGAAATACACGAAATACAGCTCCCAGAAGGTCCTCCAGGGCCTCTATGACAGAGCTGTTATGGTTTCCAGCCAAATACTTTCAGGTTTTGAAATTTAAGCATTTTTAAAAAGTGCATCAGTAACATTTTTCTAAATGGCTATAGTGCATGCCCAGACCCTGTATTCTTTACCAGCCTACCCTGTACTGTACTGAGAAGTTGATTAGCACTCTGATGCACAGGGTGCTTGATGTCTGGTAAGATGAAGTACACACAGAAACCTTTACTGAGACTCTGCTGCCCTGCTACAGGAGGCAGCAAAGCTGTGCCCAACATTTTTCTCACCATGAAACTGCTGGTGTGATGTGCATGCACTTACTGATCATTTCTGGCTGTATCTGGGGCCCAATGATTCCAGTCCTGTAGTAGACTGTCAGATTGAAATTTATCCCCAAGTCCTGCACATCTTCACCTGATGAATCCAGGCAATTCTTGAAGCAAGTTGCCCTGCCATTGAAAAAGAAAGCCTGTGCTGTAGGGAACCAATCCTGCTGAGCAAGCAGTTAGAGGGCTCTTCAGAAGTACAGCACACATTCTGGTCATCAGATGTGCTCCTGCAATTCTTGTTCAGTATCTAGATGTGCAGTACCTTTGGAACACTGTCAGTCACTTGGTCCTGAGTTTTAATTTGGAGGAAGCACAGGATACCCTGGAAGATTCCTTTTTTCACATTTGGGGGAAGGAAAAAACACTACTTCCTGCCCTATCAGCTTGAATGCTGGATTTCTAATCACAAACAACAACTGAGGAACAATGAATTTGAAAGCTCCCTATCACTGTTATAACACAATATTATTCCCATTTTTAATCCACATGCATTAGATAAAGATGATGCAGATATGCAGGCCAGGAAAAGGTAAACATTTTACCTCCCCATCAATTAAGATGATGGGACATCTTAGACAGGAGAAACATTGGGTTGGAACGTTTGAAGGGGAGGATTCATATGAGAGCTTTTGTTTGTTATGTCCTGTATTTAACTAGTAGCCTCCCAAGGAGGCTTCTTGTAAGCATGAAGATATAGAAAGAACCAAGAACTCGAAGAGAAGAACTCAAAGACAAGAACTCTTGACTATTGTCTTTCTGTTTTGGCTGTGTGGGGCCAAAAGGACTGTTTGGAGAGGGGTGCTGATACCTGAATCTCCTAAGAATGGGCAGTTGCTCTCTGCAGACTGAAGCCTAGCATTTCTTATTTTTTGAATAAACCCACAAGGGAAGTGACATGCATTGAGAGTGTGAATGGAGGGGGACGCTCCCATGTGAGTTTATTTTGCTTAGCGGGTAAGATCAGAAGAAACCTAAACAAGGCTCTTTATTTTCAGCAACACTGAGCATCTGCTTTGAAGTAAGATCCAAAGAAAGCACACTCCCGCCTTCATCCCAATTAAAAAGCAATAAAAACTCTCTTCAAATTTTAAATATTGAAGGTAGGATATCTGCCAAGAAATCCTTTTCCTTTATAGAGGGGCAGATGTCAAATTTTGTGAGGCCACTGCATCCTCCTCTGGTGTCATCCAGCATCGCTCAGTTGAAGTCAGTCACTCTGAGTTGTGCTGCCTTAATGCCTGGCTCCTTGTCTGGCAGGGCCATTCCAATGTGCAGCTCTGCAGAGGTCATGTGCAAACACCGTGTTTAGAGACAATGGCCCAAAGTCATTCCAGAAATTTCACTCAGCAGATGATGGCCTCCTGCCTTTTGGTGCTCTTCTTAACCTTGATGGCTCCAGCAGCAGAAGAGCAGTGCTCTCTGCAGATTAGGAATAATTTGGGTGATAGGAGGGGCAGTTGTCCTCAGGCAGATCACTCTAACCATTTTCTAGTGCCTGGCACAGAGGAAAATCATATCTCCAGCTAAAACAGGGCAGTTCATGTAGGGAAAAACAAAAGTGCCATTTTCCACACTGGTATATCTAAGAGATTGAAACTGGCCCTTTATCTACAGAAGTATGATTAGAGATTCAGTTTTAGTTACCAGCAACTGTTTCTCTTTTCTGTCCTGGAGTGTTTCTATTCTTGTATCTGGTTTAATTTCCCTTCCTGCAGCACATATTAGGTTCACCAATGAGAATACAAAGGATTTGCCTGAATAAAAGAATGAAGAAGTTGGTGGACGTAAGAGAAGGGCTTGGGGGAAGGCAAGAAAGAAATGATAGGAGCAATATACCCCATTGTCATGGAAGACAAAAAAAAAGTAAGAAATGTTTGTCTTCTCATTTCTGTGACTTCATCATTGACCATAGATGCATATATAGGACAGTCTTTGAGGTAGGACTGGGTCCCAATGTAAGTGAAGCACTCTCCCACTGTTTCTTTGCATCTCCTGCCTCTCTTTCTGGAGGAAGAAGAAAGCAGTACAGCTGCCCACAGGGGGATAAGTCAGGAGATGGAGCAGCACAAAGCAGCCAGAACTCTTCGTGTTGTTGTAGAGGTGTGTGAATGTATCTCTTATTTATCCTCAGCTTTATTGGTAGCAAACTCACTGGATTCAATGGGACAGCACTGAGTTAAAGCCAGTCTGGGAGGAAAGGCCGAACAAAAGGCCACTACTGCAGCTCTAAATTAATTCCTAACAAGAAACAAAATCAGGTCTGATCATATTTTCTGAGCCCCTAAAGGTTATTTTTTCAAAGTTTGGATCATAATTTGCTGCTGCTTCAGGTGTTCTGAACTCAGTGAAGAATAAAAATGCTACAATAAATCTACTTGATCTTGTGTTATGTGTTGGGCACAGATATTGGCAAATCAATGCATGCATTAAACTCCCCAATTTCTAGAATTCAAATCAAGTCTTGTTCTATTTAGAGCTGTCTTGACTACAAGCTCCTTCCCTGCCCATGTTGTTCTCTCCCATGTTAGAAAAACCCAGTTCCTTCAGCCTCTCATATTTCATGCTCCAGACTCCCAACTGTTTATCAGCTTTTCTTGGGCCTCCCTAGAGTTGTCTCCCTTATCTCTCGTGCAGGGTGGCACACAAGTGAACTTCAACACATTTCAGCTATTAATCCAGACCCAATGACATATGAATTTTGCAGTTTGCCCATCACTTGCTGCATGAGGAAGTCTGCCACACTATTGTCTTCCTTGTCTTGTTTTACCTTATGTTCTCCTAATAATAAAACATTGAGGAAACCTAAAAAAGATAGATCTATGTGATTTTTTTTCAAGCTCTGCACTGATAGTGTCACTATCTTGCATATCTCTGCTCCCTATGGAAGGGGATGAACCCTGGTGTTGCCCTGAGATAAGCAAGAAGATTATCAGACCCATAAACTGCATGGGAGACCAGGAAGCTGTTTGGTCCAGGCATCCCTCTTCCCCCCAGGCTACTCCTTTCTGGAGGAAACCATTGATCTTTGGCAGGCAGACGTGGTTGGGCACTCAGTCAATCCATCAGTGACAGACTAACATAAAACAGTGGCAAACAGCCTCCAGTGGTTTTGGGGAAGGGCTCCTTGGCTGGAGAAACACAGATTCAGCATTCATTCAAACTAACTTTTAAGGAATTTTTTTATTACAGGAAACAACAATGATAATAATCTGGGGAATCTCTGTCAAGAAAGAGCCTTTGGATAATCTCAAGGAAAAGCTATCTAGGCAGGAAGTCTCACTTGGTTTTGTTCATTTAACAAGATCTTACACGTCTCCAGAAACACCTTTTCATTTTATTCTGAATGGAATTTATAATGGAATACACAGTAGTAGCTCAATGTTATTTAATTCAACTTTGCATAAATTTTAATGAGTACTCCCAGGAGAGCCTGAAATTTCAGAGAAAACTGGAGATGATAGACAGCAAAGTCTTCCTGAGATCTTTCTCTTCCCACCCTTGGAAGCTGAGTCCAGATTGCTTTTTCTACTGTGTATTTTTTTTTTTTTCAGTATTTTATCTGGTTTAGTTTTATGTGTTTGAAGCAGGGAGATTATTCCTCTGAGTAATATCAGCAAATTCCTCCTGACAGCCATGATGTCTTGTTAATTTCCTTTCTTTATCCCTTCTTATTCATTTTTCTGGCACCTCAGTGAATTTGCCTGTCCTCCATGGTACTTGCACAGAGGCATTCAATATCTGCAAATGACTGCAGTGTCTCTGCACCTTCCCTAGATCACTTTGTCAAGCTAAGCAGCTCCAGCCTCAATCAATCTTGCAGCTCCACCACAATCACCCCTAAAGGATTACAAGATGAGTGGCTTTACTAGTTAACATCATCTGCTTCCTACACTTCTGGATTGCTTTTACTGAAGTTTAGGTCCATCCTTCAGAGGAAAGCATTGTTCAATGTGCTGAGCTGTGTGTGGCCATGCACTGTCGCTGCTGCCACAGCTTTGGACAGACTGCACACTCAGGGACTTCAGGGACCTGTCTTTGGGTCTGAGCTGGCAAGGTGAGGTTCTGTGATGTGTCTCCAGATGATACAGCACATGACTCCCATCCTTCAGAAAAGTTGCAGGACAATGACTTTAAACCACATTTGTGCCTTCCCAGTCTCAGACTACTCCAGGAGCTGGAGAAAACTGTGCCACAGCCCAGGCCAAAGCTGAGGCAGCCTGGCTGAACACATCTTCCAGACTAGCACGTAGCTCAGATCATCTCAGCATTGTACACAGGGTTTGCACACCAGAATTTATCCATCATCCCCCGCCTGAAACCCTCCATGGCAGATCCTGGGAGGCAGCAGGTGTGCTGGGAACACAGGCCTCCACCCTGGGATGGCTGTTGCCCACTCTGACTGCTGTGATCCTCTGTAGGATGGAGAGGTTAGCACAGGAAGGAGGATCTCACTCGGAGTTATTCCTGCTTTGGGTAGATACTCTAAAATATCAGTATAGAACTCACTAAACTGTAGCCTGGCTAAGACTAGTATTAATTAACAGGATCTTCCCTGATCTTCCCTCTCCCTCAATAGCAGGTTTGCTGCTTTATTCCACTGAACTCCCCTTAGATCTTTTGATTAGGACAAAAGGCTAAAAACATTGTAAAGCCATGGCTGGCCAAGGACATTTAAGGAGATACTGCTGCCCGGCACACATTTCTAATATCACCAAACTCATCTGAGAACTCTCTGTTGCAGGAGCAAGGAGTTTTGGGGCTTAGCCTGATTGTGTAAGCAAGAGCACAGTAGAAGTGTGTGTCTGGGTGGGCTACCTGGGCTAGGAGGAGGCTGTGCCCTTGTGACCAGCTGAGGGGACAGCAGTGCAGCCCATATGGCAGAGGATGAGGGGAGCTCTAAGGATTTGAGCATGTTTTGTGCAGTGCACTAGCTTTTTCCTCAGCAAGCAAGGGCAGGGGATCAGTAGGATGGAGGCTGAGGAGTTCCCTCAGCTGTTAATTTGTGAACAGAATGAAGACATTTGCTGGTAAATTGATAGGTAGAAGTGCCCTCATCTTTTTGATGGGTTTGAGGAATGGACTAATCAGGAAAGAAATTCCTGAAAACAAGCAAAATCCTGCACTTGTGGGCACTTTCAGCTGGTGATACTGGTAAACAGTGATTTTATGTCTTGGCATGTTTTTCAGCTTTTGACTGGGACAGCCACAATCTGGTCTGTGTACACAGACACACATTTACATATTGATTAATGTTCTCTGCCTGTGGACTGAGTGCCTGGTGGCTCTTCCCCATCAGTTCAGAGGCCACTAAACTCCCTGTGCCTGTGATCTGACATCAGAAATAAAATGGTATCACATTCTCACTGCACATTTTCAGGAAAGAAACTGGTTACATTACATGGACCTATGGGATCATACTCCTTGGAATATGAGATATGTGTGGGTGAATTTGGCCAGTGAGGCAGCCAAGAAGACAATTTACTAGCCCACCCCTGAAGAACATGATGGGACTCCAGAGGATGGAATCAGAGGCCCATACAAATACTTAAAGAAGTTATTAACTTTTTTTTTTTATTTTCGTGCTAGAATTTTAAGCCTCATATCAATTATCCTTCAGCAAAGAACGTTTTACTATGGAAAAACAATTACATGCATAGTGGGAGCTCTCTTGACTCTAAACTGAGGCAGCAAGGGTGTTAAAATTTTAATGAAGACCTTTGTTTCATGCAGGGTTTCTCAGGTGTTGAGTTAAACCTCTACTAATAAAAAGCAAACAAAACCAAACACAAAGTAAAACTGTATGCCAAAACCTAAGTCCACCCTAATTTCAGAGAGAGGCTGACAGGGCCAAGAGACAATCTAAGTAAAATGACTTTGAGTCTATTTGTTTTCAGTGGAGTTTAGAAGTGTTGACTGTCCACATTACCTCAGTACTGCTCAGGATCCAGGACTGTAGCACTTACAAAAGTGTGTATTAGGCCTGACAGTGTCCTGTGGAGACTTTAAACTTCTGGGCTGGTGTGCTCTGCTTGCCTGATCTTGAAATTCTTGTCCAAAACTCGTATTTCTGGTGTACCATCCTGGTCATCTTGAAGAAAAACGGAATTTTCCATTTGGCTCTAGCAAGGTATATATGACATTCTTTACACAGAAACAAACCCTAAGTCAAAAAACATTTCAGGTCTAATGTTTCCATAATAAGAAAGAACGACAACAAAAAAGAGAATAGCTGTTATATGGTTCATTTGTTTGTTTTTCCTCAGTTATTTGTAAGTATTTGGCTTCACTAGCATGCTTTAAAAACATTACCTGCTTCTGATAAGAGTCTGAAGAAAAGATTCAGGACTCTGAAAGCTGGGACACTTTTGTCATATACTCTGGGTCATTGGCTCATTGAAGTGCCAAGGGAAAGAGCAGTGATTTTAAAAGGGTAATGCAGAAATAGCTCATGGAAATAAGTGCTGGACTCACTTCACTGGGATTCAGACAGAGACATTTCCATTTCCGTTTCCTCCCTAATCCTAAATGATGATTCATGTAAAAGGCTAGAGCTGATGGTGGTATTTGTCAAACAAATCTCTGCACTCTCTCCAGCCGCTGTGTGTGCTCAATATTTTTAAGTTTTGCCATATCCAAAGAGGATTGGGCAATTAAATTAATTACGCACCTCTGGGAAGTAATCTATACCTTGAGGCTTTAGAGGAAGAGAAAATTCCACAGTTGCACCTGGTCAAATGGTTACACATGAAGGAAATGACCCTTTGACCCTTTTAGGTGCTCTGAACATAAAACTTGTTTAACCCTCTCTTACCTGCAGAGCTATAAACAGTATTATTGCTCACAAATCTATGCAGCCCCACACCCCTCAAAAAGGGCATTATTTGACAGACCTTAACAAGCAGGGATTCTTCTGGGTGGCATGAGAAAGAGCTGCAGAAATTAAAATTGACCTTTTCTTGACTGTGCTATACAGTTAGAAACTGCCTACTCTGTTTGTGGGTGCAGGATTTAGCAGGACCATTCAGAAGTCCTTGGGGTGAACACAATGCAAACAGTGCAGAATCAGCAATGCTACAGCCGTGCTCTTTGTCATGAGGAGAGGGCTGTCTTACTACTTTTTTCTTGTATGATGTTGCCTTATTGTCAGGGATTTTTGTCTTTATGTGACTGAAGGCAGCAAACCAAATGATTGCTCCTTTCTGAATAATTTCATCTCTAGTGTATGACAGCACTGTAACTATTGCAAAAAGCATTGTCACGCTTTGTTTATTGAGAAGATTTACATTGGTAAAGGAAGGTCCCAGAGGGAGTTCAGATTTGTGTGTGTCACACCTTCCTTCTGGCTCCTGATTGTGTATGACATGGGAGAGAGTTGCTCTGGACACTTCCATTATTGCTTCCACTTTGATTGCTTTGTATTACCTCTGAATTTGACCTGAATTATCTGTGACACTTATGGTAAGAGTAGTATCATTCACAGCTCATTATAATTCATCCCCTGAGTGTGAGAGAAGTAAAGTGTGAAAATAAAAAACAAGTTAAGCATGAAACAGATACTTGTCAGAGACAGGTTTTCTATCTGAAATGATGCTTTGCTTTGCCCTAGATGTATAATGAGTGGTTTCCATATGTGTCTGGGGCTGTAGATAGGTGATAAGAAAATTGTAAGGAGTGAGCCTTATACTGTCTTATATATCAGTCTTTGAATTTGGCCTACAGGGGGAATAGGAATTCTAATTGCTGATTACTAAAAATAAATAAAATTTAAAAAGTAAAAAAAAAGCCCATATTCTCCCACCCAGCCCAAATATATACTTCAGAATAAATATGAATAATGAGGTATGAAAGGGCAGCAGTCAGGATAGAAGCTGTGAAGCTGTGTCAGCCCGTCAGAACCCTTACATTTGTAAGGATGGGCACTCTCACATCAGGGTTACAGGTCTGCAGTTTCCCATGGGATGTGCTGTGTTCTCAGGCTGCAGGGGAAGAGCCCACCACTCTGGCAGCATCAGTCCTGCCTGCTGGATGAAGGCCCTGTCACTATGGCATTATTTCTATTTCAGGGCACATTCTGCCTGCTGAGATGACTTGTCCAGGCACAGGGGATCTTGAGCCAAAGACAAAACTTCCTCACCAGGGGAATCTTTTATAGAACAGATTTTTTAAAAGCAGCATCCATTCCCACTGCAAGGCTTTCCCCCTTCAAGCTGCAGTGACACCAGCTGCAGCACCTGAGAAGAGCACTGGTTTATAGGAAGCACATCAAAGCTGAGGGGGAGCAGAGTGGCCCTTTTGGTACATGGCAAGGCTTGCAGAGCAGATGGCACCTGCTGGGAGCTTCAGGCTTCAGCAGGTAATCACCAAATCTCCTTGGTGCTCTCTTCTAGCTGGGGATGAGATTGCTGACTGAGTTTGGAGTGGGCATGATGAGCAAAGCTGCAGCAGGGCACCAGGACAGCGGGACTGGGCTGATCCTTACCAAGTACAGACAATGCTTTGAAGATGTGTAGCCACTTCCCTGAGCAGCATGTTCCAATGCTGGACAACCCCTTTGGTGAAGAAATTGTCTCATATCCAATCTAAACCTCTCTGGCATTACTGGAAGCTATGTCTGTCTGGGACTGATACATCCTCCCAGATACAAAATCAAAGAGCATTTTGTCATAAAGCGTTATACAATTATATCTTATTTCACACACACCTTTCAATTGCATCAGGACAGTTCAGAGAGAATGTGAGGGAAGATGTGAAGACTGTGAATGTGGTAGAGATTGTTGCATCTCAGGTGAGAACCAGCAATTTTACAGTGTCAAATCATTCTACAAATCCTTCTGTGCCTAAGCACAACATTGTAAAAGGGAGACAGGAGATACAATCAGCTAGCCAGGGAAATCAAGAGCTATGCAAGGAAATTAGCACCTTTATGGAATGACAACATCTTGGGTGCCTTCATGGGTCTCCAGTTAGACAAACATCTCTCCTTCATTACTGGGGTCAGCTGGGGTCACTGCCAGTCCTGCTTCAGCTGATGTGCATTGTCAGGCAGAAGAGAAGCAGTGTCAACTAAATGGCTTTTCTTGTAGTAACAGAGTGGAGAACATGGGATTTGCACAGCCCTCATTTATTCAGCATTTTTATAGTCCAATATTGCAGTCTTGGAGGGGTTTAGAAGATTTGGAAGGGTTTGAGAGGTGCTTTCCCAGAATTAATTCCTCACTCAGTGGGAGGATTGATTGAACTCTATTTTGTGTTTGCTATTATTAAACATCTCTTCCCTTTGATATGTAGTTTCAGTTCAGAGGTGAAAGGGTTCAGAGCCCAAAAAGAGAGAAAAAGTGAAATCTGAAGACTGGCATTTTCTGCTTAAGTGAGCCCAGAGCATCTCAGCTTTCATAAGCCCCTCTCTTGGTGAAAGGGAAAAATAAAATTAATTGCAGAATGTTGCGTACCTGGAGCCCATACCAGGTACTGCTGTCATAAAAGCAAAATTCAAAAGTGATCATGCACATTTCCACCAGGAGACACTAGCTGTAGCAGAGACAGGCAGCCAGGCTTCTTCACAGCCCCAGTTCCAGTATCATCTTATTTTGCTGACCAGGGATGTTTCCCAGCTTGGAGCACAGGCAGGCCAGCTGGCTGGACTACCACTGTGAGTGAATACATTTGGAAATGACTGTGCTATCTCAACGCCTCACCAATACTTCAAAGTGTGCTGCAAGCACAGCTGGGGTTTGTCTCCCTGCCTGCTGCCAGGAGAAGTTCCAGCTTCTTCTCCTTGCTCTCATCATCCATATATTCTCAGTCCTTCCTCCACCCTTCAAAAACAAGCTAAATGGTGTATTATTAATGATCTTTGGTTTAATGGCCATGCTGTTACAGAAAATCTGAAAAGAGATAATTCCACATGCCAATAATCTGTCCACCAATTCTTCTCTTTAGTGTCAGATGAGCATGAAAACTATTGCTATTCTGGTTAAATTCAGTTCTCAGGCAAATAAGAGGCCCTGACTGGAGCTGAGGGATAGTGCTGGCAAGCAAAATGAGAAAGGACGAGGCATTTCAATCCCAAACTTCATACTTAGCAAGTGATATCACCTTGGGCTGCTGGCTGTGTTAGGATTGGTTCAGCAGCCAGGCCTGGGGAGGAACAGGATAGCTGAGCACCGGGGGATTCTGTTCCGAAGCAGGCATGGAAATTTTCAGGTCTCCTGTAAAATGTTAGCACTACATTGCAGAAGATTTCCTGTAATCTTTGTGACACAGTTTGTGCTCCAGGCTCTGGAGAATCTTTTTTCCAAAATGCTTCCCTTGGTGGATTTCCAGTGATGCAGCTGGGAGGCAAACCCGGTCCATCTCACTAGTAACAAAGATTATTGCAGTCCCTGTTAATTCATGTTTCCTGTGTTAATGATTTCTTTCTGACAAAGTGCTCTGAGAATTTTTTCTTGCAGCATAGAGAGATAAAAAACCACCCCGCCACCCCCAGCCCCCTCCACTGTCTAGGATCTGTTGCCAGTTTCTGCTAAGACAGAGTGAAGATGGAAGCAGAAGGTTTTTGTCATTCTGAGTTTCCTGGACAGTGGTTTGTTGTTTTTTTTTTGTTTTGTTTTGCTATTCCCTGTATTGTTGTAGGATACCTTTTACCCATTTGGAATTCAAGTATCCCTGTTTCCTATGCTGGTGATCCTGCTGCATCCAGCTGGGATTCTGCAACACAAACTATTTACAGAATTAAATACTGGAACCAGGAGTCTTTAATTGCCTGCAGATGCATCTTCACCCTCTCAGCAGCATTAGACAAATGCCTGAACTATGTAAGCTGGTGCAAACTCCAAATTGATCTTAAGTGCCTGCACAGACCTCCCTGACACTAATTTTTTGTCTGGTTCTAAAGTGGTGACTGTGGTTCCCTGCCCTCAGACATCCCCTGTCTGACCAGTCATGGAGAACAGCACAGACAAGCCCTGGAACAGAGACACATGACAGGAATTGGAGGGGGAGGATCTCCAACCCCCAGCACACACAGCTACTCTGACACTCATGAGGAGCCTTTGGATTCCACGACCATGGCCATTCTGGCCCAAATCAGGTTGTCAGTTTGATTATAATCACAGCCATTAAGGGAAGCGTTCATAAATGTCCTATTCTTGTAACCAAGGCTGGCACTGATGTATAAGCCCCAGAGCTTTGAAGTCAGGGCTGCCTTCAGAGCACTCTGAGAGTAGATAAAGAGATGTCAGCACTGGATGTGCTGTAGTAACATTGCTGTGGGTTGCTCAGAAACATTGCAAAGTTCATATTTCACAATCATTAGCCTCAGCAGTGCCCATCTGTTAAGTGCTGGTAACAATTGAAGTGTTTCATAGCAGATGTTTTCCCTGAACAAGTGCCTGCACAGTTTGCTGATTTCCTGGATCACAACTGTTTATCCCAATAATTCTGCAAATAATTTTCAGAGGTCAGTTCAGAGTGAATGTCTTGTTTTCTGGGTTTACACTGGTAAGAGCAGTGCAGAACTGCACCCACTCCACTTCAGCCCTGCTCTCAAACACTGGTACAAATCAAGAAGGGAGTCAGTGGAGTGTAAAACAGATGGAAGTGAGATCAAAATAAATCCTTCCACTTTTACCTCATAACACTTCAGATCACAGATGGGAGCACTGGGATGCAGACAAAATATGACAGGAGGTTACTTGAACATCTGGAGTCTAAACAAATGCTTCTTTATACAAAATAACATTTAGCAAAAAATGCCTAGAAAATGTGAAAACTGGACCCAATCCTGGTCCCATGGAAGCTGCTGCCAACACTCTTGTTCACGTCAGCAATTCTGCTCTGATGACATTACAGATGTCATGTCTGAGCTACATCCGATGGCAAATGGAATTTTAAAAGCTTTCCCCAAATCTTTCTGGTAGAATTGTCTTTGCCAAAAAAAACTTTTCAAGGATATTTAAGGCAGGAGCCAAATGTCCAGTATTTGGATTCTCTCTTCAAACCACAAAAATCTGTGTGGTTTTAAACTTGCCATGAGAGCCACTTAGGCACTTAATTCTGCTTTGCACCTTAGGAAATGTCCCATGTGATTTAGGTTTTGACATAAGTGTAAAAAGGCCATGGCAGTTGAAGGTAAGACTGTTGTCCAACCATTTGTCATTGAATCTCTTTCAGATTACAATTATCTCTCTCACAATTATCCAGCTGTGAAACAGAGCTGGATGAGCACTCACCATGGTCAAGCTGCAACACCCAGCTGGTGCTCAGGGATGGCATTAGTTGATCTGGCTGGCTTTGCACTGGAGTTGATGAATAGCATTGGATGAGCTATTTGAGACTAAAATAAAAGAGAAAGCCACAGAATCAAGGCTGGTGAATGTTAGAATCTCTGAAAGCGACACTTCTGTACCTACTCAAGAACATCTACACGGATAGCCAGCTTCTTTGGGAACCTGGTCTTTTCAGTTCAATTGGGAAAAGAGGAGAATAGGATGAGAACAGAAGTTAGTTTGTATTTTTTACGAAAGGATGTTATAGTAAAAAAAAATCTTTGGATAACACAGGAGGAATCTGGAATTCTTGATAGATGATTAGAGGGGACAAGCTCTGGGTATAGCTGTGTGTGTTTATAGTTTGTATAATGAAGGACAAATAGGCAGCCCTGCCTCTATCCAACTGGAAATCTGTGTGTGATTAAGGAAGGAAGATGTGCTCCCTTCACTACCATTAAGTAGAGTTCTCCCTTATATCACTGTCATGGGCTCGGATCTGATTTAAACCACGTGCTGTAGCTAGTAACCTCAGATAAATCAGCACTTTGTGTCTTTCTAAGGTATTGTCTGTCATTGCAAGGACATTTAACAAACTGCCTGTGTGGGAATTGCCTGTTTAATCTAAAGCAGAAATACAGACATCTTGGGGTGGGAAGGCAGGAGTGAGACCAACAGGACTCAGAACAAATATGTGAGAAGTATTAAAGTAGCCAAGACCTTCCACTGCAGGTGGTGGTCTGCATGCACATGTAGGGGAGAAATCCTCTGTATGGAATGTCTGATTCACAGTGCAGGTGTACAGGGCCAGATCCCATCAGCTGGGCTTTCTGCAGGGTGGGGAGCATGGTGACAGAGCTTCCTTCAGCTTTACACCACCACGTGGCACCTTGCTGACCCAGCTGGAAACTGGAGCTACCAGAGCTAGCCCAGCTTTGGTGATGGCCACACTGCTCTTTTGGGTGCTCCTGGTGTTTTTAGTAAGACTGTGCTGATCTTGTAGATCTTTCAGGCTTGGGTGGTTGTTTGACCTTTTGGTGGGATTGGCTGGGGGATTATATACTTAAAATTCACAGGTGTCATTTTCATTTTGCTGCAGATTTAGATAAAGAAATTTTATGGGATACAGATTTCAGGCAACTTTGAATGAACAGTATTCCAAGCTGGGATCTCAGTCAACACATGAGAAGAGCAGGGATGGGGCACCATAGGATGTTAGAATAATTTGGTTTGGAAGGGACCTTTAAAGGTCCTAGTCCAAACTCCCTGAAATAAGCAGGGACATCTTCAATGAGATCAGGTTGCTCAGAATCCCATCCAACCTGACCCTGAATGTTTCCATCAAGGGATGGGTCATCCACCACTTTTCAGTAGAGTGAGAGTGTATGTATGTACGTACAGAAAATTAGTGTGGACAGTTGGGATTTTTTTTGTCTACTGCCTCTTCAAATGCAAAATCCTCAGCTGTGATCCAAGGGGAGTAGCTGCTTTGTGTTCAGGTGCAGCACAGGGGAGACACGTGCCTGCTCCTTAGACAGCTCCTTGGTCGTTCATTCAGATACAACTGCATCTTTATTTTGCATTTCAGCTGCTGACTATTTTAAGCAACCAAACTTAAGTGTGCCAAAGCCAGAGAGGGTGTCACTAGGATAGACATGGTATGTGCAGTGTGTGTCTGTTGTTAAATGCTGTTAATTGCCTTGGCTGGGCAGCCTACTGTTCCCTGGTAGGTCTCTGCTGGGATCCCAGCCTGTGCTCCTCTTCTGCAATGGAAACATTTCTCCCTTATTTATTTTTGTGTGAGAAAACATGTTTCTATTCTGAGCCTCTAGATACCACTCGAGTGCCCCCCTGACCTCTCCTCGTGGGCCCAGCCCGTGTAAATGACCAGACAAAGGAATGTGGATGAAGGAAGTGCTATAAAGTAGAAATATTGCTGGCTCGTAAATTCCCTCTAGCGTAGCAAGTTTTCAAAATAAACAGAGCTACAGTCACACAGGACAGCATAACTCAGCAGTGCAAAATTCATCACTGGCTTTTGCAAAGGAGGGCAGCCTGACACCAAAATTAAACTCCTCCAAGAGTGCTGTCTGCCCTGGCAGCAGACCTGCATTACATTTCCATACAGACTTCAAAGACTCTGGCTTTGTTCTCCAGGTTATTCCCTTCTTCAAAACTTGTACCAGGTGAATCCAGCGTGGAAAGCTGAACTACAGCTCTTACTAAAGTCACTGGGATTTGATGGCCTTCATATCCTCTGGGTGGCTTTTATAAAAATTCACAAGTTTTGATATTCCTGTGCTCCTCAGCCTGCAGCATGAGTGTATCCCTATCTCCAGTGCCTGGGAGCCCAGCCGTGGGAACTGCCTGCTGCTGGATGCCAGGATTGCCCAGGTGTGCTTGGTGCCTTGCTGCTGCTGGATCTGCTCAGCTGTAGATCACTCTTGCTTCTGCTCCAGTGACACTTCTGGGTCTGTTTGTAAGGGCTCAAGACCCCTTACTTCTGAAAACAGATTGTCCAGGTGCAAGGTGATTTCCAAGTGTTTGAAGAAGCAGCTTGTGCACTGCACAGATTGCTTCTAAGTGCAATATTCTGGTTTTTGCCATGCCATGAAAAGGAAGGTTTCTCCTTGGACTGGGAGCTTTTTGAAGAGAAAGGAACTTTCTTCTAACCCACTCTGACAAGTAGTGCACAAATGTCCATCTGGCAGCTTCCCAAAACCCATACCATGTCAAGAAGAGGGGTCAAACCTTGGAGATTCCTTGAAACAAAATCTTAATTTTGGAACATAAGTACAAGCACATATCTCAGCTTCAGACACCAGTCCACTCAGAAGCTGTCTTAGGGTTCAAAGCAATGGAGTCAACACGACTAGCAAGCAGAGACAGACTGACTTTTCAACAAGTTTTTGGCTTGACATTGGAGGTTTTCAGAAGTTGAATTTAAGGATCTTTTGATGAGCTTGTACTGCTTGTTGAAATATATTCCATTTTGACACAAAACATACTGCCTTTCCACTGAGACCCAGTATCCTCCTGCTCTTCTCCCCTGATTCTGCCGTTCTTATCTAAAAAGAATTTGGTTTGTTTATTTAGTGAAAAATTGAATGTTTCCAAGGGCATTGAGACTTTTTTTCTCTTCACCAAGAGCTCAAATATCTACTGAAAAAGCTTTGATGAGAAATTTTCAATCAGATTCAATGAAAAAAGAGATGGAGGAGGAAATGATGACTTTTTTTCTTTTAAAGCGCACAAGAGAGTTCCTTAAGATCAGTTGTGGGAATAAAGAAGAAAGTGACTGCCTTTGATCTGAAGGGAATCCTATAGTTTTCCTGAATTTTGCCAGCTGCTCCAATTCTGCACTTCCACTCAGACAAAACCCTACATTATGACTGAGCCTGAAACCAGCATAAACAATCGTCTGCCCTTTTACCCCTGCTGTTAGAAGATGGAGTACCAGTGGAGCTGAGAATTTACTCAATACATCTAAATGAAGTGTAACCTTCCAGAGCTAGATGGCACCAGCTAGATAACCCTGTTCAAGTGGAAATAGATGAAGGATGACACTGAAGATTGCATGATGGGCCTGTAGCTGATAGTCCTGCCTGTGACTTGTGTGCTAACCGCACTGGACATGGACACACCAAAAGGTTTGTCATTACCAGATCTGGAAAAAGACTAGTTAAAAGTTTTGTCTGTAAGTGAGGGAGAAGAGATTCATCATGCCACAGATTGTATCATGCAAGAACAAGTTATTGATAAATGGGTGAAGAATAAATTGAGCCAGCAATTAAGAGAAAGTCCTTAATGTTTCAACAGGGCTTCGAAAGACTCTGTCAGCAGACTGGACTAAAGAGGTGTGGAATAAGGGAGTTATTTGTGTGACTATGGGATCTGAACTTAGACCAGAAGATCTTTCCTTGTATTGTGTACTCTTGGAGTCCACAAACCTTGATGTACTTTTTAACCTACACTGTTTTATAGCTTTTAGAAATTTAATGTTTTCTATGAAAGGAGGGAAAGGACCTAGTATTGGCCACACAGGAATGCTGAAAGAACAGTCTGATACACCCTACAGAGTAAAGGACACACACAGCAGACATTTCTAAGCCCTCCCTCCTGAGGACGAGATGTCTTGGGCAGTATCTGGTAAAGGTGTAGGTTCCACATGCCCAAGGACATTGCTGGTGCTAACACATCTCTAATGGCTGAGTGGGACCCAACCTTCCAGCAGGTGCTTCCAGGGAAATGGAGCATGTGGGAAAAGTGGGATGAGAAAAAGGAGAGGCAGAACAGGGGCAGAGGAGGACAATGAGGAGAGGAGGGAAAAGGAAGGGAGAAGTAGGGAACTGGAGGAACAAAAATTTAATAATGTGGAAATGAACTAAGAGTAAATGTGTAAGGTGAACAAAGGGAAGGATGAGAGGGTGGCAGAAATAAAAAAATAGGGAGATTATATGGGCTGGCTGCAGAGCATGCCATAAGTAAGCTCTGGGCTTGCAGACAGTGGAAATTATGGAAGCTGACTTCTCTGAGTCAGGTCCTAGTGCAAATGCCAGGTATCTCCTGCTCATCTGTCTGTGCCACTGCCTCACAGCAGTATTCTGCCTTGGTGCTCTGGCTGTTTTCCCTGATGAGCATGATCCTCTCCCTCTCTCTTCCAGCCTCACAGCCCTAGCAGAGTAACTGTTTGGGAAATTCCTATTCCTCTTGTTTTGTAGCATCTGGAGTTAGGGCTGAACAAAGCCCTTCAGGCTGGGAGGTTTTGGAAGGAAGCCCCACACTCTCTGGGCCCTTTGCCAGTGAGTTAATCCTTTCTGTGTTGACCCTTCTAGAAGCAGCAGTCCCAGGCCACCAAGGATCTGATAGCCTTGAACTCTCCATGCCTGGAGCTGTGCTTGCTGCTTTTTAGTGCTGATTTCTTCCCAGCAGCTTTCCCCCAAGGACCCAGGAGGCAAAGCAGGGGCAGGACACATCAGCCACATCAGCCCTCATGCTCTCAGGCCGTGCTGTGGTGCAGCTGTCATTGTGTCAGGACAGAAGATGCTGTGCCATGTGCTTCTGCCGCTTTTGTTTCTGTTGCCACTGCCTCGCACATGCATGCCAGGAATGCACACTTCCCTACAGATACAGCAGATTCTCTCCCAGGGCATTGGCTGTAAGCTGCATAGGTCACTGCAGCATCCCTGAGCCCTTTGCCCCATGTGTGGAACTGAGTCAGGCTGGGCTTGGGCCGAGCTGAAGGCACAGAGCAGTGAGTGCTGCTGGCTGAGCTGGTGTTTGTGGGGGTTACAGGCAGCACCAGCATGCCAGGGCAGATCACTCTCTGAGCTGCATGGATGTTTGTCTTGTGTCCCATGAGGGACTTGGGGTTCCATGGCTTGGAGTAGCTAAATGGAAGACAGGGAATATTAATTATCTCTGGCAACATCAGAAAATCCCTCAGCTTTCACAAGGAGCCCTTGTACTGAGGATCACTGCAGCTATGGCAGTAATCTGCCCCACTTGAGGGCCTGGGCTTAGCCTTGCCTTTAGTACAGACTTCTGAGTAGTCCCAAATTCCATAAATAGCTCTTAGTGCCATAGTGTTCCTTGAGCAGCTGTTTTCCAAAGGCTGGAATACTCACACCAGCCAGCTGGACCTGGCAACACTCATCTGCAGCAAGCAAAATTTGGTCTTCCAGACACTCCTTCACCCCAAAAGAAGGGACACTCTTGCAGCCATTATTCAGAATAACGCTCTGCCTTGGTTCTTCCATCCTTAAAATGGGAGTAAAACCCCAGGATAGGATCCTCTGTGTGGGATTTGGATGCCTAGATATAGGCTTCTGATGCTGTTTGGAACAGCTCACACGTGCAGATTGCCTGTCAGATGATAAGAAGGTTGTAGACCCAAGTATTTCTGAGATGGCAGCTGGAGACCAGGCAGGTACCTCACAGACCTACAGTGAACATGTCAACATAGAGATGTATTTCATACAGCCAACCCAGCTGCTTTCTTCTCCACCTGTATTGTAGACAGCTCCCAGGCAGGTTCACTCTCATGGCACACGTTAGGAGGAGTGCAGAGAAGCATCTGCCACCTGGGTTTTTCTTCCACAAATAAATGCTAAGCCCAAGGGTTTTTATGACCTTTAAACAACTTACTTCTGCTCCTGCATCACAGCTGCAGGCAGTCCACCTGGCCAGGGTGTTTGCTTGGGAGGAAAGAGCTACCTTCTGTGGGAGATCTGAAAAGCTTTTGTTTCCACATCAGATCTCCTGTTCGAGAGCACATGCAACACCTCCAAGAAATGTAAAAGGGAAAACTACAACCCCCACAGAACCAATGAGGCTGTAAATCCAGAGAAAATCTTCCTGTGTCATTTACGAGCCAGCACATCAGATACTGGCCTCTTGTGCAGAGTGGCTTGGTCCAGGCACATTCCTTCTCCTCATTTCCCCAGTTACAAGAGAAGGGGATGTTTGCTGTGGTGTTATTCTGGGAAAAGGGACTGCAAAAAACCAGGATTTATGTCCTTAGATAGGCACACTACAGAAATTAATTTTGTTCTTCTTCACAAGAAAAGCTAGTTGGCTATAATTTGTTAACTGGACATAGGGCGAAATACCATTGTAACCTCACAAATGTAGATTCCAGGACCCATCTTTCAAGCCTAAAGTCTGTCTTTGCTCTGAATTCCCTTTCTGTTGCCTTCTGTCTTAGTAGCTCTGCCATTTGGGCTTTTCCAATGAGGTTATTGATAGGTATTTTATTGCATAGGGATATTGCCATTAGCTCCTGCTGGGCAATGAAGGGACAATATTATTCTTGTTTCCAGGTGTTCTTGACTTTATCTTCAGGGCAGACATTTATTATTCTATAAATTCCAACTGTCGTTTTTCAGATATTGCAGGAGCTAAAAAAGGCAGTTTATAATCAGGGTGGGGTGGGGAAGGAAGCTGGAATTTGTTTTCTCAGGGAGAACAGTGCAAAATTTTTCAAAAAACAGTCTATATCCCCAGTTCTTTCTTTCTACTGAAGTTTCTGATTCCCTGCTAAAATCAAATTATGCGAAACCTGCTTGAAACTGCTGAAATCAGTGGGATGTTAGGAGCTTCACATCCTTCTTGGAGCTGAGCCCAGACTCTGGGCCATGTGCTGGGAGGGCTTGCTGCAGGGAGCTTCAGCTGTGCTTGCCCTCCTCTCTTGAGCATGGCTGGAGAGGGGATTCTGGGCTGCACAGACCTTTGATCTGAAGTAATGTGGCCTTTATCCTGCTCTCGTGCATCTTCCTCTGCTTCCTTTGCATCTGTCCATGTCAGCTGGTTGTGCTGTGTCAGTGGAGTCCCCCTGCTCTGTAACACACCAAGCTCAGGTCCCTCAGCAGACCTGCCCCAAACCCCACCGAGGGAGAGCACCAGGGCAGGGTGAGAGCACCAGGCAGGCTTGTGCTGGGCACTCCACTGCACGTGGGGAATGTCCAGCTGCGAGGCTCTAACAGATGTTGACACCTCTGTGCTGTGTTTGCTCTGCAAAATGGGAGTGGGGCCAAGGATCAGTCCCTCCACCTGGGATACACTGTCAGAGCTTTGTGTACACGCTAAATTAACACACACACCAAAAGAAGTTGTAGTAAACTGTGCTGCAGATGCTGGGGAATTGATTGTATGCATGTGTGAAGGGGGTGAGTATGCCAAGTTTAAACACCTTCTTTATTCCCTTGTGGGAGACTGACGTTCTTAGAGCTTAGCTTAATGTGTATGTCACGTTCTTAGGGCTTAGCTTAATGGACATGTCACAAAACAAGAAGGTGGTGCAGGGGCTTAAATACATATACATGCATTTTAAGCTTGGTCTTCTTCCTGAAAATGTGAGCACTTCACTGTGGATTAGAAGAAATGCAAAACTGTCTGACAATTTTTCTTCTAAACTGCCTTGTTTAGATCTCAGTGTTTTTTAATGAATGAAGCAAGTTCTGAGGAACCAATTCCTCCAGCCATATAGTTATGAATATACTGATTTTTCTGAAGCTGGTAATTTTGAGCAACTCCTGAAAATGAGATTAAAAACCTCTACACAGATGCTTTTGTTGAGTGTTTGCTGTTTGCGCATTTGTGTTCCGGTCTGCTCAATTAAAATTGTGGCTAAACTTGCTGACATGAAATTCAGTCTCTCACCTATATGGTCTTTGACAGGTTGAAAATGGCATGCAAACTGCTTTTGGTGAGCTAACAAAGCCACAAAAGTTTAAAAGTATAAAACCACCTACACAGCAGCAAATCTCAGTGCCTTTTTGTGAACTGAGATACAAAAGCAACATTTTTTGGACTCAAGATATAGGGCAATGAAATAACATGGACATTTATCATTTGCTTGTGTGGGTCAAAGAGTAAACAGAAACCATCTCCAGAGAGGAATACTGTAAAGTAGTAAATTAGCATAAATAGACTTTTTACATTCCAGAAGGGAGGATTTAAAAGTAGAGACATTAGGAAGGAAAGACTTCTGATGGCAAGCCATACTGGACTATAGAAAGACTTCCTGAGAGAAGAAATAGAAGCTGAATCTCTAAAAACTTTTAAGCACCAGTTGAACACAATGGCAATAAATCTTCAATCAGAAACAACCCTGCACTGTGAGAAAAAAGGGCTGGATGGCTTTATTGTACTTCTGCATGTCTTGTAACTGAATGACTCTGATGCTCTTTGGGGATGGCTGAAGTTTTATAAGCAGCTGGGGATCCATTAGGTTGAATGATACTGTAGGAGTACCAACTGGTCTTACTCCCTCTGTGTTTTGGTATGAATGGTGATAATCTCCTGGAACATGTATTCAGGCCCAAAATGCTGAAGCAGGAGAGAGGAAGAGTAGCTAGAGCCACAAGACAAGAGCTACTCCAAGGAGGATAAATGACAAGCTGATATTTCTGCCAATGTGCTGGGGCAGTGGCAGGTCACAGGGGTGTCCTTCAGGGGCTCATTTCTGGCCAAGCGTTTCCCTCTAAGTGAGCAAAGGTTTAGGAGCTGGCTTTGAAAACCTCAGTTATGCACTCAGCTATTGGTTGTAAGATCCAGGAAAGCCCTGAGTAAAACACCACTCCAGCAAGTGAGCAAATTACTGCATTTGGTGTGTCCCAATCTCCACACCCCAGTTAGGCCTGGACCTGTTAGACACATGTTCTTGTCATGTGAGTGACATGTATCTTAAGTGATGCTAATGATTGTTTATTGCAAACTAAACATTTTTGCCATCTGGCAACTTCACACAATGAATGTCAGACCAGTTCCAGCAAATGAAATGTTTCCATCACCACAATCAATCTATTTGCTGGATGTTGCTTCAATGTGAGAATAATACAGCTGCCCATAGCCCAGAGAACAAATCTCTAAACTAGATTTAATTTACCTGCCTCATCAGCAGGCAGGTATTTCCTGAATATGTTGCCCAGGCCCTAAAGCCTGGCTCTGGGCACATAGCACACTAGCCTTTCCTTCTCACATCCTTTTTTTTCCTTGCTCACTTTTTATCTTACCGGTTACTCTGGGCTTTTATGTGTTGTGGCTCTGTGGTTATTCTTGTCTTTTATGTGATGTAACTCTGTGGTTCCTCTTCCCCAAAATGACTATATTCACTGTTTTAATTTGCTCTAGGACTTTTGCAAAGCAACACTAAAATAATGGTATTTTAAAAAATATAAAAAAAGGCATTTATAAAAATTCCAATTTTCAGATTTTTCCTGAATATTTGCAGAAAGGAGGTTAAGAAAAAGGGGGGAAAGAGTGAAAAAAAGAAAAAAGGATAAGAAGAAGAAGGAGAAAAAAAAAAAGAAAAAGACGAAAAATATAAAGAAAAATAAAAGGATAAAGAAGAATACTTTCAGAAGCCGAAAGCGAGGCAGAGCTGGAGTGTGAGGAGAGGCTTTTCCCGGCTCTGGCAGCCGGATCGCTCTCCAGGCACTAGAGGGCCCCCAGGACACGCCACGGGCGGTACCGGGACACGGACCCTCCGCCTCGGCTTCAACTGGGATCGCGATCTGCTCCTGCCCTGGGCCCTTTGCAGCCCTATTCCTGTTTGCTTTGCATCGCACAGCTGTCCAGAATGTGTGAGATTGTTTTAGGATTAAAAAAAATCATAAAATTAACTCCAGAAGAGCACTTAGTCCTCTTGCTAAATAGCAATTCAGTTCTTTGGACAAGACTACAGCTAGATTTAAAAAACCAAAAACAAAAACAAAAACAAAACAAAACAAAACAAAAACAAACAAACAAACAAAAAAACCAAAATGGAATGGAATGGAATGGAATGGAATGGAATGGAATGGAATGGAATGGAATGGAA
>JAOTQP010000304.1:18154653-18204778 GCA_026413545.1 Cichladusa arquata | reverse complement strand
GAATGGAATGGAATGGAATGGAATGGAATGGAATGGAATGGAATGGAATGGAATGGAATGGAATGGAATGGAATGACTGCTTTGCTCTGTAGATCTCTTCTTACTGCACCTCGCAGAGTTGTTAATACAGACAAACCCCTGGTCTTTGTTGAGGAAGAATGCAGCTGGAAAGTTTGTTTCAGAGTCTGAAAATCCCCAAAGTCTATAGATATTTGGGTTATGGTGTTTTGTTCATGCCTATCTTAAATTAAAAACAAATAGTAATAGAAAAAAAAATCCCAAGAGGCATGTGACTCATATTTGATCAGTAAATGAAAGCCTGAAAGAAATGGGTTGGGTGTTGTAAGGACCCCTGACCATTCTGACCTGAGCACTGGGCTAAATCTTTTCCCTGCAGACTGCTAAACCATTTCAGTTCTAATGCTCTGGTTGTCAGTGCATCACTTTCCCATGGAGAGAGTATAAAGGCAGAGCTGAGCCTGGCCCTGGCCAGACCTCCCAGGTACCTCCTCTTGCTGGGAATAGAGAACCCTTCCTGCTGAGGTCCAGGTTCCGTGCAGTGGCCTGCAAGCTCAGTGAACCCGAACAGTCCAAGCGAAACCCAAGCAAAGCTGCACAGTTTGAAACACTCCTGGAATAAAATCCCCTCCGTGGTGTCAGCTTGGTGCTCAGAGGGAGAGGCAGAACACAGCAAACTTGGCTCTGTTTTACCCCAAGCTTTCAGGAAACTCCTTGCAGCGAGGCCAAGAGCATAACTTAACAAAACTTAAACCCAAGCAAAAGTTATCAGGTTTTGAATTTCTCCATGAAAGGTTAGACCAAGTTGGGATGTACTCTGCTGGCATAAAAGAAGAGATGGAGTCTGCCCTTAAGGGCCAATTTCATATCCACTGAAATCACATGCAAAACTCCCGGGGAAGCAAGCTTAAACTTTTAAATACTGCTACAAAACCAGCTACCACAGTTCTGTCATTCTAGTTAACCATCTATAAACAGTTACTCACTTGACCTCTATTTGATCTCTCCCTCTGCCCTCCAAGGAATCTTTCAGGGCCAACATACATTATGGATATCTCTGTGTACATGAATGTTGGAGGCTATTTTACTACCATGAGAACAGATCTCTTGCAATTCTGTCTGAAATCTGGTTGTTTGGGGAAATTGTTTTTTCTTTCTGCAGGCAAATCCAACAAGTGACTTCTCTTAGTTTATACTGCTCTGCTGAAAATACTTAATTACTATAAGTCCTGTTTGCCACAGGACCTCTGTAAAGGTTGATTTTGAAACCCTGCCATGGCAATAAGGAGGGAAAATAGTCTTAGCACTTGAAACAAGAAGGTCAAAGAAAGGAGTCAAGAAAGAGCTTGAAGCTACACTACAGTTGTCCTTTTCTAGCTGCTGCTTGAATGTGCAGCAAGATAACTAAGTCTTCAAGCTTTCACCTGATTAATAGTCTTGGGAGAAAAACGTTCTGTAGGAATGTTGCAAGAGCAAGGCTGCTATTAAAAAAAAAAAAAAAGAATTCTTAAGCAAAACAAAAATGACAGTAAGATGGAAGTAAGTTAAGGTCATATAGTAACTAAAGTAAGAATTTTATATGAATGCCTTGGTTTGGTTGGGTTGGTTTCTTGTTGTTTTTGATTTTTTTCTTTAAATACAATAAAGAATTTCAGAGTTAAGTTATGAAGTAATATAAATACCTAAAAATATTGAAGCACTTAAAATCTCCAAGTACTCTTAACATTGCACACTAAGGATAGAATGCAGTAGCTCATATAAATGTTAACATTTTAGCATCTTTCATTTCCTTCCTGTCACAGTATCATACTATAAGGAAATAAGCTGTATAAACATGCTTTAAAAAACATAATCTTGAAAAAAAAAGAGCTTCATCTAGAGATGATACTAAACTGCTGTAATCATTATTGTAGGGGCTACTAGATGCCCAGACAGAGAGATAAGGTCGATTTTGTATCTTTATTGTGCAGTCCAACAACTTAATAAATACAGATTTCTAAATGTAATTTTCCTAAACTTTAGAACCCAAGGTAATGTGTTGTAATGTATTTTATTTGAAATTGTTGAGATGCACTGTTTATCTTAACTCCACTTAAATATAGATTCTGTGTGAACACCATGGCCATCAAAAAAAGTGATGCATTTAGTTACAGATAATAAGTTCAGGAAACTTTAAGGAAGATCTCAGTGAAATACCATTAGTGAGAACAAGGTGAAAACAAGATTACTATTTTCCAACCTGAGGACATTCAATTTAATTCTTGACTTACACAAAATTTTCTTAATAATGAGTTGTGCTGGCCAGAAGTGGCTTGTTTTAGACACAATCTATGGGAATTTAAAACAGCTTCAGATAATAATGATTTCATTGCTGAGTAATGCCAGTCTAAAATTCTAAGTAACAGAAATGTTGCCATCTCCTCATTTAAGAGGAAATGTAATTTGATACAAACACACAAAAAATTTGGAATATTTTATTATTAAAGAAGACTGTCTCAAGCTGTGTTGAAGTCAACAGTAGGTCTATTTAAGGTTTCTGAATTCATCCTTTCTTTGTTAGCATTCAGATAAAAGATTGAATTTACTGGCTATTAAGGAGTTCTGGCTGCAGCTGGTTGGGGGAGAAGGGGGAGAGGGAGATATTCAGCCACCCAGATCATCAAGGGGTGTAGGCTGCATTTTTTGAGCATTCAGATAAACACTAGTCAATTCTGTGGGATTTAACATTAAGTCGAAACAAACTTTCCAAGGAATTTAACACTTGGCAAGTCATTTGACTTTCCTTTTAAATGTTTAAATCGTTCAGATCTCCCTGAGTTCCTAGTACTAGTTTGGGACGGGGGTAAACCACGAGACTCGCATTGAGAAGGGGTTTTCATGTTTTGTTTTGTATTTTCACTTTATGCTGCTTACATCTTAAGCTCACGGTTGTTGATTCGTAGGCAGCAGTTTGTGCTCGACGGGAAGAAAAACCAAAACTCGTCGTTCATGAAAATCGCTCGGAGTTCATTCAGGTTGTTGCCTGGAGATCTCTGTTTCCCGCAGGAGCAGGATGACAGCGGTGGAGCCGCGGGGCAGCGCCGGTGCGGGGCTGCGGGGCTGTGCGGGCTCCTGTCCCTCGCTGTCCCTCCTGTCCCTCGCTGTCCCTCCTGTCCCTCCTGTCCCTCTCTGTCCCTCCTGTCCCTCGCTGTCCCTCGCTGTCCCTCCTATCCCTCCTGTCCCTCGCTGTCCCTCGCTGTCCCTCGCTGTCCCTCCTGTCCCTCGCTGTCCCTCGCTGTCCCTCGCTGTCCCTCGCTGTCCCTGCTGTCCCTCCTGTCCCTCGCTGTCCCTCCTGTCCCCCCTGTCCCTCGCTGTCCCCGCTCGGCGGGCTCGGCTGCGCTCGGACCCAGCGCCTCCCCTCCGCTCGGGGATACCGCCGGGGCTGGGTGCGGGGCGGGAGGGACGCGCAGCGCGGCTCGCCCGCAGCCCTGGGGCTCGGAATCAGCAGGGCGGGGTGGCCTCTCCGCCAGGCTCCCGGGACTTACTGAGTACATGGACCCCGTCCCCTGCCCCGCCGGGATCCCTCCCGGGCTGGCTGGGAGGCTGTGGAGGGATGGAGCCGGGCGCGGTGTCCCGGGGCTCCTGTCCCTTCTCCTCGGGAGACTCGGCTGTGGCGGAGCGGGAGGACAGACGAGGTGCAGGGGGACTGAGGCGTCCTCCTGCCTTGTTGCTGGTTCATTCAGCTGTCCCGAGGTGCAGAGGGAACGCGTTCATCTGCGTGCTGTGACTCTTCGACTCAGCTCCCAAGGTCTGTCCAGACATTTCCTAGAACCCAACTAGTTCTATTACAAAACGCCTGCATATCTCGGGATGCCGAGGGGGAGACTGCTAGGAAAATTTGGCTGATTTCATTCCACATTTATCCAGTCTCTTTGATTAGATCCTTGAGATGTTTCTGTGGCAATAGAAACAGCAGAGACATGCTGTTGCTTTACATGTTATTACTCTAATTGTGACTCTAAGTGTGGTGTGGGCATAGCAGCGTCTCTGCTAAGTGCAGGGTGGATGTCCTCGTGTGCCGGTGGGAGCACTGGGGGGACAGCAGCACTCCTAGCAGTGTCTGCAGTTACGATGAGCTTCTTCCATCCCTGCAGATTGTCACAGCTGTCACGGCAACAGTAGCCAGGCTCACAGCACTGGTTGCAGTTGTTGGTCCTTTCAGTGCATCAAGTCATGCACTACTGTGCTACTTCACCTAAAAGAAAGGAGGTGACCTGGAAGCAAGATCAACCTAAACTAATTCAGTGCTCTTTGGTAAGAAGGGACTAAGAAATACAAATAACTAGATTTAGGGATTTGGGTGTGTGTCTTTGTCAGGTAGGGATCCTGTTCATCACCAAGCATCACTGCAAGCATTTCCCCTGGCCTTTAGAAACAATCTTTTCTCAGTAAAACAGCCACAGGTTAGCAAGATGCAATGTTTGGACTCCTGTGTCCAGCCTCGTGGGCTGTGCCTGAGAGAATTAGCAATTACCCAGTGTACACAACAACCATGCTGGTGCTTTTGGTGGCGTCATGAACCTGTCCTTCAAACATTTCCACACAAGGATTAGCTGTACCCATTCGACACTGCACTGGCCCAGCCAAAGGTTCCTGTTTTAAATGCAGTCGAGGAGTCCAAATTCAATCAAAGTTTTGATGTTTATTTTAAATTTTTAATAGCAACAAACAGGGCCCTGTGGGCTTGGGCTGCAGACAGCAAGGACATGCTTAAGTCAATTACACTTGACAATACTGTAATAGAGGAGGGCAAGTGACACCCCTGGGCCTCTGAACCCTGCAGGGCTACCAGGGCTTTCAGCCGAGGTGCCAGAGAGCCCAGTGGCATCTGCAATACAAAGGAAGTGGAATGTTGGCAGCAAATGCACTACTGGGTTGATTTCATACAGGGAAGAGGTGGTGTTTAGGGCCAAACACGAAGAGCCAAAAAATGAAAACCTCTCTCTCCTCACTCTCTCCCCCTCTGCCTTTTCTCCCCTCAAATGGCCACATAAACTTCTGGGAAGATGCTTCCCATGAGGCGCTGTACGCGATGCCCAGGGCGCCAGTGTAAATCTAGATTCTCACCCACGAGAGTGAAGGGGAAGTTTTCTTCTCTCCTCGGACACTTAAGGGATGCATCCCCACCGCTATCCCGGTTCCAGCAGCTCTGGTTCAGGAGCCGCCGGGCCAGGGTGGCACAGTTTGGTGAAGGAACAATTTTTTCCCCCGGCTGGGGCTGGATGGGGTGGCGGTGATGCCGGTCACCGCCGCAGCCCCGAGGCCGGTCCCGGAGCTGGTGGGACAGGCGCTGTGCCTGGGGGGAGGCTGCCGGACTGACGGAGCGAGGCGAGGAGCCCTCGCTCTTTTGGTTTCTTTCCAACCATTTTTTAGCAGAGGAAGGATGTAATAACATGCCACGGGCAATAAATCACAGTCTAGCTACTCCCCCTGGCTCTCCTCCCCCCGCCCCCGGCCCCTCTATAGCGGGAGGGGCGGAGGGGCCGCCAGCAGAGCGCCGCGGCCGCCGGGACGAGCAGAGCAGAGCAGAGCAGAGCAGAGCAGAGCAGAGCAGAGCAGAGCAGAGCAGAGCAGCGCCCGCCGCCTCCTGCAGCCGCCAGCATGGACCTCCGCGCCCTGGCAATGCTCGCCCTCGCCCTGGCCGTCATCTCCCTCTCGGAGGGTAAGTGAGCTGCTCGGGAGCCCGGCCGGGAGCGATGGTCCCGCGGAAATCCCCGTTCTTCCCCGCTCTCCCCTCAGCTACATCGCTCTCCCGGCTCTCCCGGCCGCGGTACAGATGTGTCTGGCTGTGCTGAGCTGGAAGTAAGCAGGCTCCCATTCCTCCCTCTCCTCCATCCCTCCCTGGCTTTCTTCAAGGCGCTGGCCAAAGCGGTCCTCTCTGCCAAACTCGCCCCACACTGAAGTCGTCTGGGGGAAGACTTTCAACAGCGCTCGGTCTGCAGGGAGGTGGTTTGGCTGCAAAATATGCATATCGACTTTCCCTCTAACAAAAAACTTCCAACCCTAAAAGTTACAAGAAATTAGAAACAGGCGGTTGTTGGGTTCCTCTTGTGTCCCCTGTCGTGATCTATCTTTCCTCAATCAGGGCAGAGCTGAGCCAAGGCGGTCGCTCTGCAGGAATTTAGGGCAGCCCCGGCGCGGTGCACGGGGAGGTTTCGGGGGCTCAGGGAGCTGCGTGTCGCGCCCAGTGACAGCGACAGCTGCCCGCCTTGCTTAGCCAGCTGTGCTCTGTGCAAGCCTCCGCGTTCGGACAGCCCCGGAGACAGCGGCAACCCGCGCTTCTTGCCCCGCATCCCGCAGGGAGCCCTGTGCCCGGGGAGCGCGCACGGCGCGGGGCAGCCGCGCTCCCCACGCGGGTTCTGCCCGCAACCTCTGGGCATCCTCCGGGCGCTCCTCGTGCGGCTGGCAGAGGTTTGCCATCTCTTGGCCCCTCGTCGAAACTCCTCTGGCTGGGTTTTCAAACCTCCGCTCCCGTTCTGTTCTCTCATTCCTGGGTGTTCCCCACCAGGGAGGCAGAGGATGCCCTCCGCTGCCCTCCTTGTTTAGCCTGACAGAGTTAATTTTCCGCGAAAGTTTCCCCGCTGCCTTTCCGCACAGCAGCCCCGTCCCGCTGGAGCACGGAGCCGGCACTGCCCTGGCGAGGCTCCAGCATCCCGGGCAGGTGGGCTCCGCTCCCCGCCGCCTTCGCCGTGTCCGCACCCGGGGCTGCGGGCTGGCAAGCGAGAGCGGCAGGTGGCGAAGGCAGAGCCGGGGACCGGGGTGGCAGTGCCAGCTCCAGCCCCTGGCCGCCAGCGCCACCAGCTCCGGAGCGGCCGGGCCGCCGGTGCCTGGGTACCTGAGCGCGCTCCCCTCGTCTCTGGGGATAAGGGACCGGGGCTCAGGGCTCTCCTCCCCCTTACATCCCTCTGGCAGCGCTTTGCTCAGGGCTGGAGGCCGCCACAGCTGCCCAGTTCTGTTCCCTCTCAGCGCCGCTGCTCTCCTTTGCTGGCAGCGGGTGTTTTATGTCGGGATAAGCGTGTGGGGACCTGGCTACCTGAGGAAGGAAATGGCTCTCAAGGGCTGGAGAGAAACTAGTGTAAGGAAAGTGACCCCACCGTCTTGCGGAGTCAAGAGTGGAGGTTTTTGCCTAATTTGCTTGGAGTCATGCCGTGTAGTGCTCTCAGCCCTGATCCAGAGGGCTCGCAGGGTGCCGTGTGCTGGGGGGCAGGTGAGATCTGAATTCTTCTTAGTTAACTGGTAAAGCTGTGTCTGTCCATCCCAGCCTCACTTTCCAGAGAAATTGAGCTGTCCTACACTTAAAAAGTTATCAACCATCTCCTGATAATGACAAATGCAACCTAGGCTGAACAGAAGTAAAATGATGCTTCCATTATATGTTTTGGGTGTTCATGTTCAGCCTGCTTTCCTGGATGTAGCTTCCCTCTCTATTCAAGCACCCATGCAGTAAGTTATTGATAACTTTGCAGCAGAACTGACAACTCACTCCTTCCCTTACTGTCCGGTTTCGGTGTGGGTAAAGAGAAGCAGATCCCTGTGGTGTGGAATGGGTGTTGTCTGGCACTGACAAGTGGCCACTCTGTGAGGGCATTTTGTGTGTGCTTTGTCTCTAGAGAGAATTTGTCAGCAAAAGTAGGTGTTCAGAGCCAACAAAACTTGGTTTGAGTTAGAAAACAATAAAACTATTTATTATTTAAAAAATTCCAAAACGCAAAACACTCAGACCACTTCAAACTCTTCTAGTCGAGGCCACTTTTGTGTAAGTAAAATTAGGCTGAAGGAATGACACTGAGATGTCAAACTAGCATCTGGCTGTTTTGTGACTTTAGCTCTATTCATCCATTTTAACCAAATGTGCCAGACAGATAAAGGTCTCAAAAGCTTTGTGTGCCATCAGTTATATGCTTTCACGTAATAAGGCAATTAACAGATTATACTAATTTGCTGTACTGAGAGAATGGCTGCAGCTTGTGCTCAGTGTTTGATAGACATCAGAGAACCCACAGTACAAATTGGTAGATTAATTAATCAGCTCTAATGTGCATGCAATATGATTCAGATTTTGAAAGGAGATAAGAAATGTGTTTGTCAGCCTCAGAGTCAGACCAGAAATGTTCTCTTCCTAAGTTACGGCCTTCAAAAGGCCCCTTCCCTTTCCTACTTTTGGAATATAGGGGTTGATGTGTTGGAAGATGCCACACACACCGGTTTGCCCTGGTTTTGAGCCTTGCTGTGGCACAGTGGGACAAGGGGCAGTGGCAGGAGTTACTGACTCTGTTACCACTCTGTTGGTGGTACAGAGAGCTGGTCCTGTGGGTGCCTGTGCTGCCGCTCCCTGGCCCTCAGTGCCTGTTCTGATCACCAAGAAAGGCACACAGAAACACCAAAGGGATTCTTTTGCTGGGAAGGGGTTTGTCATTCCACTTCACATTGGGGTGACAGAACACTGGATACTGGGGCTTCCCCTCTTCCTTATGTGCTAGATGTATTTTCTTGGGCAGGAAATTTGGGACATGTTTAGTCATGGTTAAACTTTCTCTACTTCTGATTTCGAATGGTATGGGATTGAAAATCCCTCCTCGAGTCTGAGAGAGGACAGGATTGCATTATCAAATCGTGGATCTGAACAGTTCATCTCTTGCATGTTGTTTAAGTTAAAGCTGGCTTAAACTCAGTTGGGACAAACTTGCAGAGACGCTATCACTGCAGCTGTGCTGAGTGTTGTTGTATGGATGTATTCAGTTTCAGCCTCCCTTTCCAATACAAACTCACACATGTGTAGCTATCAGGCACAGATTTGCAGTGGAAAATCCTGGTGCCTTCCTCACTCCTTTCCACATTAGCACTAGCCGGTCTAATCCATGTTCTTGAGGCTCACCCTGCAACCCTCCTTCCTCCTCCCCCTGCAGATCAACTCATAGGTGAAACCACTGTTAGGAGTGCCAGAAAACTGATAGAAAGTCCTTCAATTTTTTCAATTTATAGTCTAGATTCTGGTGTGAATCAGGAGAAGCTCTACTCCCACTGGCTAATTCCTCTCCTGTGGGATCTGATTGTGGCTCATCTCTTGATAGAGACACTGGGAAAAAAGGGGGTTCCCTCTTCAGGACAGGACAATTTCACCCTGTTGTCTGTGGTTATGTGTGCTAGAGACAGGCATCGGTAAATGTGCAATATATGTAGATCTGCTGCACTTGAAAACCTGTCTCTCTTCTCACCTTCCTAGACAGCTGTTTAGGAATTTCAAGCCCTTCCCTGCTCTTTATCTCCTCATTTGCCTTTAAAGGGAGCTGAGTTTGGTTGCTGCAAGTATTCCTGTGTGGCTAAACAAACAGGATGGCAGATTGCCATATGGGATCTCAAGCCCTCTCAGATATAGATCTGACCATCTACAGCATGAGCCAGATTTTAAGGGTTAGGTGTACGCATTTAATTCTCCCAGGGGCTGAAAACTGCTCCACTGGGAAATTCTTTAAAATCTCAGGCTTCTCTCAAACTTCTAGGCAAGGTTTCTGTGCTTGTATTTTAATGTGCATGGAACTTCCAAACTTACATTCCGAGTGAAGACCATACTGAGGTGCACTTGATTGCCAGTAATTAAGTTGTCCCATGAGAAATCGGGTAGCAGAGGCTGTGGTGGGCGCCAGGCTGCTTTTCTCAGTCCTGCATGCATATACATGGCAGATTTTTAGCCTGGAGAGTTAAACTTAATTCTGTCCCTGATGGCAGTGACAGAACTCTCATCCAGTCAGGTGGCCCCTGAATAGTGTATTGAGGATGCCCTGGCTGAGAAGTGTCTCCTCGATGGCCTTACTCGAGCCGCAGGCTAGAAATGCAAGAGACTCCCGAGAGTTCTTTGAGAGACCGCTGGGATGCCGCATCTCTGAGCCGCACCTCCTTGTGCGGGTACCTCTGCTGGGAGCCAGGGCTGGCTGCGGTGCGGAAAGGTCAGCTGGGCCCTGGGAACCCTGCAAAACCAGAGCTTTTCTGCAGCCACTAAGTCCCCTGTGAAAAGCCTGCACCTGAGCCGAGCCGTTTTGATCTGAACTCCTTGGAATTCATCGCTTTCTTCTGGCTACCTTCTAATTTGGCCTCGGGTCAAAATCGTTTGAGTAGAACAACACCGAGGACAAGTGCCTCCTCTTTCTGCCTTTATCTTGTCTAATTACCAGGAGCATCCCTGGACAATGGAGCGGCTCCTTATTCTAATCTCTTCGATTTTACTTATCTCCATTTTCTCTCCCTCTTCTTTTGTCTTCCAAAATCCCACCACCCTTATTGAAAGGCTGGTCACTGAGCTGAAGGGATTGTGCTCGGAGCTGTGGGCAAATGCTCTCCCAAAGCTACAGCTTTTCTGCTGCTTTTTTTTTTTTTTTTCACCTACATATTTGGAGGGCGCTTCTTTTTGCTTCTTTTCGATGGGTGTGTCTGTGCTGCTGAGCGGGAGCAAGAGGTAACGTGTCCTTTCCTCCCTTTGTCCCGCAGAGAAGCCCGTCAGCCTGACTTACCGATGTCCCTGTCGATTCTACGAGAGCAACGTGGCAAGAGCCAATATTAAGCACCTCAAAATCCTCTCCACACCCAACTGCTCACTTCAGATTGTGTAAGTTCTCTTGCTCTTTTCAGCCGGGTGCCAAAAAGAAGGGTCACAGAGCTGGTGCCTGCTCTGCTGGTTGAATTTCAGTCTGCCTCATGCCATGGCTCCCAGTTCATCTCTTCACCCCTGTGTCAGACAGCTGGACCCTGCTTTGCCCCACACAGGAGCCCAGCTGGCTGTTTCCCAGCTGTGTTCTCTGTGATCTCCCATTGCTGTGTGATCCCATGTCCTGTTCCCCGTGGGAATGTGAACAGGAATGTCAGACAGGACATTGGATGTGGAGCTTCACACCTTGGGGTAAAAACTTCGTAGCAGTCTGAGTCTTCTGACGAGTCTTCTCCATAGAGTGGAGCTAAACAAGCAAAAGGAATTCCTGTATTCCATGCATCCTGCACAGGTGGTACAGACCCTAATTTAGGGATGCTTGCCAGGCAGGGACTGACTGAGTAAATTGTAGCAGAACAGAACGATGGGTTCCCAATGGAAAATAACCTCTTTTTGTTTGCTGGAAAAGCAACCCTTCTTTTCAGAAAATATTGTGATTTTGTTTGTTTGTCATTGTGTATTTGTGTGTGTGTTTTAGGAAGGTCTTTTTTGTTCATTTCTTCATGGGTGACCCCCTCCCAAAATTCAAAATCTTCTGAAGAAAAAAAACCCAGCTTTCATCGTTTCATTCCAAGGGAACCTTAATACTCTCAGCTTCTAAGAGGGTGTCAGTGACTAGATTTGGTTTCTGTGCAGCGATCCCATTACTGGTTCTGTCTTTCACCCATGTGTTGAGCCCTTCCTCTTCCAATTCAGATGCTGTAAAAATCAATTTTTGTCATCCAAAGCATTCTTGCACTCAGAAAACTGACATGGTTTCACGAGATTGCTCAGGAATATATGTGTGTATCCATTCATGAGCCAGTTTTTATTAGTATGGTCGGTTTTTTCTCCTTTAAACCACTCTGAGTATATCATACACATTTTATCATGCACTTCTGCCTTAGGATTTGGTGGAGGACAGTTATAAAAATGTAAGCCTCATCTGAGAAATAATTTCCTTTCAGAAAAATGGCAAAACCAGCTGTGACTAACTCAGATCTTTACCTATAAACAATTTTGGTGGCAAGCATGCAATAGTGCATAGATTTTTGCTTGGGGCTGTCAGTGATGTCATCAGAATCCCAGTGCTAAGGCTTTTTAGAAGATTTGGAATTTTCTGAAGAAAATGACAGCATTTAAGACAGGATAGATTATATATTTCTCTCTTAATTAACATAGGATTATAGTAATTAGAGATAAATAAGAGCATGAAATGTAAAAACAGAAACATCTCACATTCTTGCCCATTCCTGATCCAAATGTATTTGTCTGTGGCACACAGAACATATGAACCTATAGTTCACCCTCTTTTTGTTGCTTTCACAAGTAAGTTACTTAAAACATCCCTCCAAATACTCTTGAAACATGACTTCAAAGTAGGTCTTTATCAAAACAGGAGATGAAATAAATCAAAACTAACACATGAATTTCTCATCGTGATTCATTTTAAGCATTAAACAATGAAGGTGTAGATAAACTAAAAGCTGCCATTTTCAGAAATAGAGAATCTAAGTGAAACATACAGTTGCTAGAAGATATTTTGTGGGTTTTGCTGTTTGTTTGTTTGTTTGTTTTGCAGAAGTGTATTTTCCTTTTTGGTTACGGGGAGTTGTACCTGAACAAAAAGCCTAAGAGCAGGCTTTTGTCTTTCATTCTATTGGAAATCAGCTCTCCAAATCCAGTGGACTCCTCTGTCAATGTCTACTTCCACAAAGTCCACACCAAATTCGCTGCTTTTCAGTACAGGGAAATGAGTATTTTTAGCAAGTAGACACTTTAAACTAGTCCAGGTTAAACACTCCATACAATTTCCTATGTCTCTTCCTTGCACAAGAACAGGGGCTGACAGGCTCAGAAAGGGATGTCTGAAGAAATGAGTGTCTCAGTATTAGGTGAGAGGTAATATTAGGTGAGAGGAATTGTGTTCAATGTGGCTGGAGACTGGTTACGTGTGCTTTTGCTTCTGTACCCTGTGAGGTCAGCTCAAGAATTCCCAGGCATCAGCAAATCCATTCTTACACTCTGTTGGTATCACTTAACTGGAAATGCTCCAGCTTGGCACTGCTGTAAGGGAAATATGAATTAGGCCCATTCATCTCTTTACAGGCACAGGGGCTGCAGGACAGATCCTTGATGTGTTTATGTTGCAACTGTGCTGTTGCATAACTGCAGCCCAAGGAGCCCTTTTGACCTGTTATTTCTTACATCGTTTTATATTCTGCAGATTTCATTTTATAAAGGGAGGGACATTATGGCTTCCATCCAGCAAATGTTTAAACAAGTACTGAACTTATTTGTATGGGCACTTCCATAAAATTGCTGCTCTCTGCACTTTCCCAAGGCAGGCAGGCTGTTAAGAGGGGAATTTTGGAGCAGCTGGGGAAGAGGCAGGGTGCTGCAGGAATGTGGGAGATATCAGCTCTTGAGAGGGCCTGAGATCCCTGGAGGGTGAGACCTGTTGATGAAAAGCTATTTGTCCTGTTTCTGAATGAAAGATTCAGATAGCCCAAATATCAAATTCACAGGGAATTCAAATTAGCTAAAAGTTTTGCTGTTGGAAGGGCAGCTTGGGCATCCAGGAGAAACCCCCCAGGAGGTTTCTGCCTTTGTTTCCAACGCTGAGTGAATACATGAGGGGAAACTTGCCTCTGGCACTGTGGCAGTTTCAGTTGTCTTCCTTCCTGCAACCTGTTAATTCAGTCCTGTATAAAACAAAGCTAACAAGTGACCACTCCTTTCTTTCAGAACATCCTAGAGGTGTCTGTCCTCAAAACATGTGAAACTTCAGTTTCGGGTTGAATCTAAAAGCTGTTCTTAATCAATTCCTTGCAGAAATTACCTGTATTTACCATGTCATGAACAACAGAAAAATGAAATTTTTCTGTTGTTGGCACTGAGCTCATTCACAGTCCAGCACTGAATTGGAGGCCTTAGATTCAAATTCTGTGTCTGTTCCACTCTGACATGATTCCCAGTACAGACCACAAGAGCCTGTCAAAGGAGACAGATGGTTTCCAAACCAGGGATATTTATAATAGGTGACTCAAGGGTGGGAGAAATAACCCATCCTCCTCATGGGTTAACCAAGAGCAGCACTGGCACCAAGGAAAATAAAGCACAGGGGTGGTGGGGATGGGCGTGGGCTGAGGAGCTTTGTGCACCAGACTCACTCTGACTTTTCTCCTTTGGCAGTGCAAGGCTCAAGAGCAACAGCAAGCAAGTGTGCATTGATCCCAAGTTAAAGTGGATCCAGGAATATCTGGAGAAAGCTTTAAACAAGTAAGGCAAGAGACAAATGGACTTAACAGCTAACATCCTGAGTTATTAAAGGGTAGAACATTAAGGGCTGGCTTTTACCATGTGGACAATCGTGGAATCAGATATTATTTCAAAGAAGGGATTGGAGTTGACCTAATTTGTATTAAAACAACAGTTTCTAATATATCCTAGATGTTAAACTAAGAATTTTGCCAGGGTTTGAGGCAAAAGTTATGCTAATGAGTGTGTTCTGGGGTCCCGAACTCATCCTCTTTTTAAAAAGAAAGCTGTTCTCCCAAGGAAAATTCTTCCTTTATGCCCTTTCTTCCCAACCAAACTACAATTACTTCAGAATCTATATTGTTCCAGTGTCTTTGGAGCCCCTTCTCTATGTTACACTGGGTCTGCTTGCACAGGCAGCTGAGGCCTAGGGATTCTTGGTGCTAAAAATTGTTTCTCTGCTGCCCAGTGTGGAATGCTGTTAATATTGGCCAAGGCACGATGAGCTACTATGAATAATCCTTTCCCACAACACCAGGGGAAAACCAGCCAAACTTGGGAAATTTGGACTTTTAAAATCTATTTTATTTCCCTTGAAAATGGTTGATTGTGTCTACCTTGAGGTGGAGCTCAGCCCATCTCTGTTCAATTTTCTGCTGAAAAGAGCAGCACTGAGCACATTTTTGTGCTGAACTGCAGGGGAAGGCTCCAGCCTTCCAGCACTGAAGGATGGTACACACCAAATGATGGTACAAAGCATTCCCAGAGCCCTGGGCTGTGGTTGATCCAGCAGCAACATTTTGGCCAGCTAGCCTACCTGTGCACTCAGCATCCTGCCACCCTTGCCATCTCATTCCCACCCACAGTAACTGCGCTGTAACCCTGCTGAAACCCGTCCCCCCTGCACCTGTAGGGTGAAGGCAGGGCTGGAATCCAATCATTTGCAAAAGCAATGTATTATTGGGGGAGGTATGGCCCCAGGGCAGATGTGAGGCACAGGCACCTAAATGCTCTCCACTGTTTGCTTTGGAAATGCATCTGCCAAACAACGGACAGAGTTAAAAAAAGAGAAAAAAATCTTTGTCCCCTTGTGTTCCTACAATAAGCAAGGGGGGAAATACCACCAGAAGTAGAGAGAGATTCCTCCATGTGTCCCTTTTGGGGACTGCACTGGGGCCAAGAGTGAGGAGGAAGAAGGAAGGAAGCCAGCTAACAAAGTCAATGAGATTCCAGCCCTGACAGCTCCTCCCATCTCATCTGATGCTCAGTGCCTTCTTTGTTGCCAGCACTCAGCCCTTTTGTCCTTTGGACAAATTCTCTGCAGAGGTAATCCAGGTTATTGCTGCCAGAATGGCTTTGACTGAACCTAAGAGCAGAATGTGGCCCATGCTGAATATCCTAGGGACCTGAGCTGCTTGGTTTTACAACCTGGGAAAATCCTCAAGCTCCTGCTTAAGTTTCTGTTAGCTATCATCCCCAACCTGAAACTTAGGAGGCATTTTATAAATCTGCAGGGTGGGGCAAATATGATTATGTGCCTGTCTGACTTAAGGGAGCAACAGCTCAGCTGGAACATGTTCTACTCTCACTACCACTAGTGAAGATCTGAGACCAGCTCTACTGAAACCAGTGACTCTGCCTGATCTCCAGACAGATTCTGGGTTTGTTTACCCAATGCTAATACAGATTAGCAGTTCTGCCAATTCGATGGATTCATCCTGGTTTACATTGAGTAACTAGAGAGAATTTGGTCCCAGCTCTATGAAATAAGATGACAGAAAGCATATATCTCCATCACCTAATCCTGTAATCATGGCATTGTGTTCATTTTCCAACTAGTAATGCTAGCACCAGTGGCATTTTCATGCTCCACAGACAGTCAGGGTTCTGTCTGTAGCATTTTCACAAGGCATGTTTTTGATATATTTTAGTGCACAGCTTTGACTTCTTCAGTGAAATGTACTTTGGAATATATTTATAGTGCATCAAACAATTCATATATTTGAATTGGAGCCATATGAATGTTGGTAGTTTAAAACACGGATATCCCAGTAAACTACTAACAGCTTGTAAAATGAATCTATATAGATCTATAAATGTTAATGTAGCTATCAGTTTCAATCAGCCATATATTATATTTTTTCACTTGTACCGAAATTGTATGAAATGTGACATTACCCTATATGCACTAGCAATAAAATGGCTAATTGTTTCATGTTATGAAAACCCAATTGTACATGGGAATTTATTTTTCTGGAATAAAATCAATACGTTTTGTAGAAAGGGCTCTTGTAATTGCTTAAGTAGAATCCAAACTGTGAAGACATCTTAATCTATACCAGTACTTCAATATGAGAATATCTTCAGTGTTATAATCTGCAGCTAAGGGCAAGGAAAAGTTCTTAAAGTAGTTAAATATGAAACCAGAAATGGTTTTTACTAGGGAATTATTTTGCTCACTAATTCTGCTTAGCATTTATTATTGCTTCACATTCATCACATCTCCATGTAATATACACATGAGACATCAGCAAAACACATCCAGGCTGTCAGGAATCCAAATTCCTTAACTGGCTTTAAAAACCATTGTGCAGCTGCATCATTCAACATCCATCCATTTTATAGGCATGGGGCAAATCAGTCCTTTCTTGAAATAGCTAACACAAAATCCTCAATCACTTCTGCACAGTCCCAGCCATCATTTACGGTACATTGCCTCCCTTTCCCTCCTTCCTTTGTACAAGGATATGCAAAATCAGGCCTTTGCAGAGTTAACAGAGCCCATCTTGTCCCCTGTCATGTTAATACAGTCCCACTTCAGAACTTCCCTCCTTCAAGATGCCAGTCCTTCAAGAGTCCATTAAGCTCTGTGGCTACTGCAGACACGCAGGAGAGATTTGATGGATCTGGAGAAGATAACAAAGTCACATGGGAAAAATCTTTCCATTAAGCCAGCTGGGAGAGAGGAAAAGAAACTGAATGTGTAGGGGCTGGCTGTGTTGGCAGCCAAGCCCTGCTGCTGCCTTCCAAACCTTGGTGTGACAGCTTCTCCTAATTTCTGACCTAATTTGCAAATGACAGTGAAATACAAGATGCCAGGACAACCTCCCAGTGCTCTCACCAAGTGTGTGCTGGGTCAAGGCCCCACAGGAAAGGGGACAATGTGGGTGATTCTATTTACAGCCTTGTTCTAAGGCATCAAATGCCCACAAACCCCCTCAGAGTAGCCACTGGTTCTTGCTGATGTCGGCAGGAATACTGGGTGGGAAGCCAGAAATCAGCTCCCCTCTGCTTCCACTGGACATCAGGGGGAACTTTTTGCATGATGAGGCTCCTGGCTGAGGAATTCTGGAAGGCATTTGGGAAGGCTTTGATATTTTGGGTAAAAGGGTTGTTCTGGCCTCAAAGTTTGCAAATATTCTTCCACCAGGACACTTTTATTTGTCTGGCATTTCTCTCAGACTGAGGTTATATGAAAGAGGATGTTGCATTTGCACCCTGCCAGCAAGATATGAAGGGACCATAGGGTAAATGTGAATGAGGCCTTTGTATATGGATAATTTATGGCAGTCTTTTTTGTATTTTTCTTTTAATTTAGACCACGTCATCGCACTCATAAAAAAAAGCAACAGAAGAAACGGGGCCCACGCTGCCCTTCCCGTGCAACACCACTAAAGTCTCCAGGGAGAAAGAATGGTAGGAGGCATTAGTTTCTGAGCTGGGACACCTCAGGTTGAAGTCCCTGCTCTTCCCCATACCATCTTGTGGGACCTTGGGCAAATATATTAGCCTATCCAGATCTCCATTTCCCCCATATTTGTTATATGGGAGGGAGGATAACATCTCTCCCCTTCCAGCAAAGGAGTATTATACAGATAAAACTCTCAAAGCATGGGGAAAGCTTAGTTACAACAGATGTGAGATGATTTTACAAATGGGAAAATGGACACACAAAGCGACCAAAATAAACCTGAAGCAAAGACAAGGTCAAAAACAGGGTAAAGGTTTGGCAGCCCTATTTATTTTAGCTCCAATATCGAACTGACAGAGTTAAACTATAACAGCTGTGAATTTGCCACTGGTGTTTTTAAATGAGAAATGCAGCACCACGTGGTGACAACACGATGTGGTGCATGGGTGACTGGCGGATGCCTCTCCTATGGGAGATGCTAGGCAAGTCCCAGAGAATGTTGTATATGTTATATATGCCAATGCTCTGGATGTCCCAGGGTTTTTTCATCACAAGGGTGGTTTGTCCTGCCTTTCTGTCCCAGAAGAAATAGGGTTACTGCTGTGGGATATTGGAAAAGATATCTTCAGAGGAAAAATTTTCCTCATGGTTTAGTCATTGTCTTTGTGCCTAGATGAGTTTTCTGAGACTACCTTTACTGGGAGTCACAGTGTCCAGCTGTGGTCACAGAGCCTTAGCTGTCCAGCAGGCATTGGAAGGGGTGTTTGACAAGCTGTGCTGAGACATCAGTGTTTGAATGCCTGGTGTTTACCCTCTGACTCTTGTAACCCAGTCTTAGTGACCTCATCTAGGCTGCAAAAGCCTGATCAGCCTGGAGCAGGAACAGGGGTCACTTCAGACAAAACCTGGAGCCACCAGCACCAGCTGGCTCCTTGTTCTGAGTGAACCACACACACAGGACACTTGCACTTTGCTGTGATGCCTAACCCACCCTCTCCTGGGCACCATGCTCACACTGAGCATGGGAGACTCCATTTGTCTGCACCCCAGCTGAGCTCCCTGCCTCAGCCCTTCAGGCTCACAGGGCTGCTGTGCAGTGCTGCCTGCCACCTCACCTTCTCTGGGCAGCTGGGCACCACAAGCTCTGACGGGGTCCCCAGCTGCTCACAGCAGGTGAGGCGCCAGGCAGGGAGGCTCAGGAGCGGCTCCTGGCTGGCAGAACACTGCTCCACTCTGCAGCCACCCCACGGTGGGAGCTGAACAAGGGCAGAGCATGGGCTGCCCTCTGCATTCCTCCATCCTCACAGACACCTGGCACTCTCTGGAGCTGCAGTCCATGATCTCCATCAGAGCTGTGGGATAGGAGCAGGTAGAGGAGGCATTCCCAGTGCCACTTGCTCCGCTACTGGGGCTGCTCACAAATGGTTAATCTCTCCTTTCCCTGCTGTATTTTTTGCTGAGTTTCTTTGCCCACGGATAATTCTCTGCTCTGGCTTTTAAGTCCAGAATAAGCTTTCTAGCCAGCCTTCCTCCTGTATTAGTTCTGACCACCTTACTAACTGTGATGAGCACAACCTGCCCAAAATAACACCCATTGCTGGGTTTGCCCTGCTGGGTCCCAGTAGCTCCTTGTGGAGAACTTCTCCCAAAATGTTCAGCAGTTGCTGGTTGGAGGGGCTGCCTTTGGGTTAGTCCAGACACAGATTTGCTGTTTGACTAGGCCTGATAGCAAAGCTTTTGCAACTGAAATAAACCTTAATAGTGTTTCACTTTCTTCTTCATCAACAGGAGGTTCAAGATGTAAGAGGCAAGCATTGTAAGCCGTCTACAGGATTTCTTACTGTAGGACCCAGAGAGCAGATAACCAGTATTAGGGAATGAATACATTTCACTGCTAACATGCAGCACAAAAGCAACGCTTCACGCATTTCCAAAGGTTTTTTTCTTGGTTATTTTTTGGTGGGTTTTTTTTTTGTTTGTTTGGGTTTTTTCCCCCTTGCACAAATTGGCTCGCTTTCACAGTGCTATTTTTATATAGTAAGATGTAACTATTTGAGAAAAATATGATTTTATACAGGTTGGTTTATTACCTAGCACTGGGGGCAGATACCAATTTAAACTAACCTTGTTATTATATAATATTTTATTTTCTTTGTTGTGTAGAGGTCCTGCTTTATTTAACTTTCTTTTGGTTCATGCAAGTCTCCTGGAGTTTTAAACCTAGAAGGACATGAACTGTACAGTGCAATGATGTTGTGTAAGTAGTGGTGGAACTCCTTGCCTCCAGAAGTCATAGAGGCCAAGAACATAGGAAGGCTCAAAAGCATCAGACTGATGACAGTGGACAACATTACCCTGAGTGGCATTTGCAGGTATTTTGGGTGAGTGATTAAACTCAGGGCTACAGGGCTAAAGCCCTTCTCTGAAGATCAGAAACCTTGCTGACAGCTGTGAGCAGCTGGATCAATGCACATCTGGCATTGCAAGGTGCTAATACTTGGTTTCTAGTAGCTGTGTGTGTTAGGAGCCACCACACAGTTCTGATGTCATCTGGCATTTCCTATGTTCCTGCGTTTCTGATGAGAAATTTAGCAAAAAAAAAAAAAAGGAATGGGTTATCCAAGCTGTAACCACACAATCATGTTGCAAGTTGCTGGAGGAGTCAGATACTCTGCCATGCACCAGGGATCTCCTGCCACCCATCCACAGGAGGTGACTTCAGCTTGCCTGTCTGGCTTTGCACTGAAGGAGGCTGAGATTCCTTCACCAAGGATGCTGTAGCTCAGCTACTGAACAGTCATACCTGCCTGAGGGCCGTCACACCCCTGATTGCTCTGGAGATACCCCGAAGAGGACATCTGGCCACATCTTGGAGAAGAGAGATGCCCGGAGCAAGAGAGGGGCTGTGCAGTTTGTGGAAGGAGAGGTGTGGAAATGAAGGCCAACACTCACAGTTCCCCAGCCATCACGGGTTTGCTGGTGAATAGACAGCCTCTGGAATTCCCTTTGCAAAGCACAGCCTGGGACAGGCACCACTCCTTGCACCAATCCCCTCTCTAAGCCAGAAGTTTCTTTCTCCTTATTCCTTCCTGTATACACAATATCTGCTATATGGTATGGAAAGACACCTGCAGCACTGCAATAATCATGTCATGCTGTGCACTGAGATCTGGGGGGAAGCACATTTGTGCAGCACAATGCTTGTGTTTGTATGTATCTGTGTGTGTATTGTAAACAAAAAATGTTGTAAGATTGTCTTTTTTGAGCTGGTTGATTCAAAAGAAATCTTCCCTCTTCCCTGCAGCCTGTGTCAGGAGCACTGAGAGGAGTGTTTCACACTCCTTTTTGTGGTAGGCATCTTTAGTGCCAAAGAGGCAATTTGGCTATCCAGGGACTACATTATTTCCATGTGGATTCAGGTAAAAGTCTTGTATTTTCCTTTCTGCAAAACAGGGCTATTGCAGAGAGGCCTTCAGCTGGAAACACCTCACCTCATTGCTTCAAAGCAGAAACAAACTGCTGTGCCTAAAATATTTGTGTTTATGATTTTGACATTCCTTCTCTTGTTATCATTACTAGCCTGGTGCTTTAAGTATATTGTGTCTCCGTTTTGAAAGGTCTGGTACCACTGTACTTGATGAGAATTGGAGTTTTGATTTAATATTAGTACATCAGATCCTCTCCTGGAAGGGGAAAGAAAGAAATTTTATGAGAAAACCAGAGTTTCTTCTATGTTCCCTGGACTATATTTGATATCCTAGGCTCCATTCCCTGTCCCACACATGCACCTGCATTTGCCAGAGGTGGGCACGTGAGTGTCCAAGCCAAGAACCACTGCAGAAAAGGTCACCCAGGGAAGTGCATTCTTCACACATAACTCCTATCAAAGGACAGCCTGAGGTCTGATTGATTGCCATTGCAGTGAAAGGAGAATTAAATAATCCCCTGATTTTGATTCAGCAGCATGCCTTGCTCATGATCACAGGGGCCACGACTGATTTGTTTCCTTGGCACTCTGGTGAGAAGGTGGGGTGGGTAGATGTGACTGCACAGCCTGGCCAGCTCTGCTGCAGTCCTCATTAACAGAGAGTGCATCTGGGGTCAGCAGCAGCAGGGCAGGTCCCTGGGAACATGCCAGCCCCACATTACAGCCTGGGCAGGCACTGCTTTGACAGGAGCACTGGGATGAGCAGTGCTGAAGCACCCTGGCCAAGCCCAGACACCCAGCTCTGGACAGTATAGCCAGGGAGTGGAGGCACTGCAGGAAAGCAAAGGGGGGCTCCTGTCAGCCTTCTCCTCTAGGGGCTGCAGGGGCAGGCTGTGCTAAAGCATGGCTGTGCTAAGGCAAGGGCATCTGTTCCTGGGAGAGATGCATGAGTAGCAGCAGGAGGAAAATGCACTCCATCCAAGGCAGGGGAACATTTACAGCCTGGTGTTTGTCTGGCTGCTCTGCAACCCACACAGAGACTGGGTCCTGACGCCTCTGTGCTGGTGATGCTTCACTTCTCATGTATCTGAGACCCATCAGGGCATGGGGCTGCCCTCAGGGACCAGCACTGTGACCCTCCCTCACCTGGGGAAGGTTGAGCACAGTGTGAATGCAAGGTGACAGAGACCTGGCCAGAGACTTAAGGGAGAACCTTTTAAAAGCTTTCTCTTGCTTTGGACCAAATTTCAACCTTGAGTGGGAAGCTTTGCTGTTAGCCTGATGTTATTTGGGTGATGCACTGGGGAGAGCAGCCGTGCTCTTTGCAGCAGAGGGATCCATCACTGGGCTGCCCCAGTGCACCACAGGTTTGTCCTGCTCATGCCACGACCAGAGCAGGCTGAGAAGCAGCACTGGCAGCATCTCACCTGGGGACAGCACTTGGTTTTCCCTCCTGCCTTTAACTGTTGACCAAAGACAGAGTCAGGGAAAAGGAAGAGTGAGATGGGAGTGAGGTAGGGACCACTTGTGAAGAGGAGGGAAAAAGAGATAACACTGAACCATGCTGAAAAAGCAGCTTCCATGAATGTGAAATCATCATGTGGGTATTTTCAACGTGCAGCTGTCAAATCCCAATTTTAAGAGTAGATGGTATTTATTGCTGTGTCAATTTTTTATTTATACTAGCTTTATTCTTGTATGTATTAATATCTTACCTGAATTCTGCCTGAGGAAGAATGAAATGAAGGGTGACTTTGATGTGTTCTTGATTAAGGTGTTTGAGCAGAGGTGACTGTTTATTTTGCAATGAAAGCTTTTTTCGAAGTTAAGTATACACATTTTGTTGAAAATGCAGTTCCTATAGAAGTTTTTGTTGCCATTTTCCTTTTATTAGCCTCTAGAAGGTCCTTTTCTCTGGCAACTTGTTTTGAGTGATGTGTTTTATAGCAGTCAAGGTTTTTTGTGAACTCATCATCTAAAATTTGATTATTTTTTCTTTATCAACATCCCACCAAGATAATCCTTGTCTGAAAACATGAAACTTTGGTTGCCACAGAGAAGAAAATATGTATCATGATAAAAGGGCTGCATGAACCTCCCATCTTCCATTCCTTAAGAAACTCTGTATTGTCAGAATGTGGTAAATACTGTACTTTATATTTTTATTAACTAAAAAGAAGTATCTTCCCAAATAATGTGAAAAGGGTTTTGTATCTGTGTTCCTGTAAGGCAGCTTTAATGGAGGAGTTATATTATGCTTTTGAAATTACTCCTTTCATAGAAAATTTTGAAAATAAACACTTTTATATTGTTGTAATTTCTCACATAAATGTGTATGCACTTAAAATTTTCTTAATAAAAATGTATGTCTGAATAAAGTTTTTGCTTCATTTTTTTTTCTCCTCACAAATGAACAGTTACAATCTCCACTCAGAAAAAACAAGGATCCCTCCGTGTAGCCCTGATGCCCAGACTCTGCAGGGAACCTGAGGTAAAGGGCCCATGGGTCTGGCAGGGAGCAGCACCTTAGCAGATTGAAATGTGCCATCTTCAAAAGGAAACCCTTAACCATTTGCTTCCAAAACAAAAACTCAAACTTTTTTTTTTTGTTTTTTTTTTTTTTTTTAAACTCTTTTCTTCCCCCAAACTTGTCTCGTGCAGCAGCTTGGCTTCAATGGAACAGAGCTGTGAGCTGGTTTTGTTCCAGCAGCAGAGATGCCATCACCATCTGTGCTGAGGAGGGGATGAAGGTTTCTCTGAGAAGCAGGAGGGGTAACAGGGGATGCATTTGACAAAAGAGCAGATGTGGACAACACTGTCCTTGGAGCTGCTTTTCCCAGGACACAGCAGGATCAGTATTCAGTTGAGAGATGAAAAAACTTTTCCAGAGACTTGTAGAGCTGACCTGAGGACCTGCAGGTGTAATCTAACTTGGATGATATTGTAGGGAAAGTTCTGTGGGTTTCAAAACCACGAGTTGAAAACTGGTCTTTGGTCAGTGCATGTCCCTATCTACAAGTTCTCATGGCAGGGGAAACTTTTCTGAGGTCACCCTGCCCTATTCAACATGCCAGCCCTCTGCAGACCCACTGCAGCACAGGTGAATCCCAGCACTGTGTGCAGCTCTGGCTGGAGCACAGCTCAGGGACAGGTTAATATAGCAGTGAAACAGTGCCTGAGCTTTCTCGAGCTTCTTGCTTAATAAATATTTCTTGGCCTAATTGATGCAAGGCAAAAGGCAAGCAAAAAAGGGACAAAGGAAACTCAGATGACTGATGACCCCCTTGAAAATCCATCAATTATTTGCTAAGAGATTTATGAAAAACTAGCAGGTAATTGTGAGTGCAGATGGTCAGTGAGAGATTCCCAGGCCACTGCAAAATGCATTGGAAGTAATTAGCTACAAAATTACACATTAATATTAAACATAGGCTCCATGTTCTGTGGAGCAGTTTGCTGTGCCTTTCATCAGCTCTTTTCTCTCAAATGTGAAAGTTTTGTTTCTTTCTTCCTCAGCAAAGCATCACAGCAATGTGTCTGCCAAGGAACTGGGGGTGAGCCCACCTCATTAGCACATCTGGCTCTCTTCACAGGCAGTTCTCCAATATTAGCAAGCTGAAGGAAATCAGCTGCATTCATGGCCTCAGCCGTCCTGACACTGATTATGGGCTGGATTGATTAGGTCCTGGCATGGTACAGGTCAGAGGACAGCATGGTAAATGCCTCTGCTTCCTAGGACCACTGAGGATGTTACCACTGAGGGTGTTACCTTGGATGCTACATGATAAGGGTCACTCCCAGCTTCTAGTGAGCATTTCCCTATTTTATAAAGCTACTTGCTCTCAAGTTGTCCCAAGAGTCTTTCAGACAAAACAAGTATGTAGCTTTTAGACTAGCAAAGGCAAAATGAAAAAACAAAAACAAAACCCCCGAGGTCTAGAAGCTGAAGCCAGAGAAATTCAAACTGAAAACAGATTTTTAAGTGTGGAATTGATTAGCCTTTGGAACACATTCCCCAAGAGAGGGGGAAGGAAAGCCCTGATCCTTCCTGTGCCTTCCTAGCAGGGCTGAAGGCCATTGTGGTGTTAGCCATACATACCTTGCTGGGCTCTCAGGGGACATGGGGTGAAGATCTCTTGCCTCTGTTACCAGTAGGGTCAGACACAACGAGCTGAAGATCCCTCTGGCCTCAGGAATCTGTATGCAGAGAGCCCCAGTTCCAGGGGAGCATTCCTCAGCCTGTGTTATTAATAACACCTGCACATCATCAGCCAGCCCAGCTCCTCGGACCAGGGCTGAGGATGACTCCAGCTGTTACACAGGAGACAGATTTGGGGAAAGAGGATTCTATTTCTGGTCATGAGGGTTGCCCTCCAGCTGCAGGGGCAGAGGCATGGCAGTGAGAAGAGTCTGCAGCCCTGTCCTGGGTCCGTGCGCTCCCCAATTTTAGGAGGAGAGATTTGCTTACATAGGTGCCCTCTGGATCACACTGCTCACACTGGTGATCTTGTAGGAATTCCATGAGTTTCTGTCTTTCTCCTTTTTGCCTCTTACCCTTATTTGTCTTTCATTCTCTCCTCTGGCTCTTCTGGGGACCTTCTCCTTCCTCTCAAATCCAGTTTTCCCAGGTGAAAGGAAAAACCTTGGTGATTTAAAGCCATTCTCAGCATCTTCCTTATGCTTTCTCATAATTGTTGGTGCTCCCTGGCTAGGGCCAGCCATCCATTTCTAGTCTCTAAAAGAGGTGGAAGGACATTTCCATTCTGTCCTTTGGAGTCACTGTGTCAGAGCAGGACCCAGGGTCCTTTTGGAGGGGAGCTGCATGACTGCTGTGTGTCTTTTATGCTCCTGGGCTCATTCCCAGCTGTGAAGTCCAATCTGTCTTCCCTGCCTGCACCAGCAACACCCTTTGGCTCATCAGCACGTCCTCGGCTCACACAGCTCCCAGCTCCTCCTTCTACAGCCAGCCATTCCTGTCAGGAGCTGCCAAGGAGAAATGGTGACCTGTGACTGCAGCCTTCCCTCTGCCAGCACACAGAGCCAAGCCTGGACACCCTGGCTTTGGGAGCTGGCAGAACCAGCGTGCTGCTTCAGGCTTTCAGCAGACCCAAGTCAGACCACCATGGCTGCAGCAGAAGGTGAAGTCTAGCCCAGTCTGCTGAGAGGTGCAAGAGCACAACCTAAGAACAGAAGGACAGGGGTTTAAAATGCTGCTGTAGCTCACTGAAATCTCCAAAATGTGTGTGATTCTTCCACCCCAAAGTTCCACAATCAGCTCCAGCTGCCTGGCGTGCTGCGTGATTTATTGCCGTGCCTGCGAGATTTTGGCTGTGGTGAAACATGTTTGTACGTTGCCTATAAAAGAGCAAATCTGAAGAAAGGACTGTCTGGCTGTGGTTCAGAGTGTGTAACAAAACCCAGATCGCCAAGTCCTTCCAGGCAGTACCACAGCAACGCAAACAGCCAATACAAGTTTAATCTCTAGCACACTCTATCTGTTTTGCCTCTGAGCACCAGAGAGAGAGACTTAAAACACTGCAGACTATACTATTCCTACTCAGAGAGTAGACTACTTAAAGAAAATGCCAAGCCCCATTACATAACCTAGTGCCTCTTTTCTAAATTAAAGCCTTTGCTAGTGGCAGAGCGCTAGCAAAATAGTTCTGCACAAAATATATGGAAAAGGAGGAAAAAAAGATTAAATACATCTTTCTTTCAAAATATAAACACTATGAATGCAAATAGGAATCTAACTGTCTATGTCAGATCTACAGCCACAAAAGTAGCTGGATGCCCACCATCCATGCTAAGTGTCCATATTCAAAATTAAGTATAACTTTGTGGTAACTTTCAGTGCTTTCTGCAGCCTGGTTGTTCCAATGATTCTCTGCTGGCACTGTTGCCTGTTAAGCAGCCTACCCCAACCCGGTTATTGAGGGATTGGTACCATTCTCCCCACCCCCTGGGACCTCCAGAGCAGACATCTGGTCTTGCTAAGAATGGGGGAGGGAGATTCCAAGGCCATTTTCAGAATATATGTGTTGTACAAGCCTGTAAACCCCTACCCTTGCACATCATCTCCCAGTCTGATTTTCTTTCAGTCCATCATTATTTGAATTCAGACAAGGCCCGATAATGCAGGAGTTGCACAAACACAGAAGGATAAAGACAGTCCCTACCTGATAGATTTCATGGTCGAAGATCTGCTCTGCCAGGCTCTTAATCAAGCATACATGTTGCAAGGAATGCAAGGCTCTATCTCCTCGCTGGGTGTTGGAGAAGCATCACACCAGATGTGGGATGGCTTGTCAAGCGAGTAAAGAACTACAGATCATCTAATTTCACATTCCCCTCTTTCAACATATGCAAGATTTGGTTAACAGAAAGTTTTTCAGGTCCTTGGAGGGGTGGAGGATTGCAAAAAGATAATGGAGAAGTGACAAGGAGAAACCAAGCTTCCCAGTCATCCAGTTACTGGAGATAAAGCTGGAGAGGGATGCTGTGCAGGCAGGGGATGAGCAGGTCTGAGCTGTGCAGCTCCCTCCACGGTCTCCATGTGCCTTGTTCCCATGTGTGTCCCAGCAGCACTCACCCCTGCATCACTGCTTTGGGCACCCAGCCATCCTGGCTCCTCCCCTCCTCTCCCTTCTCTTGCCCTCCCTCCTTCCTCATTTCTAACCACTTTAAGATTTCTCTTTCCTGCTGCCATGTTATTTGTTGCTGACTTTGGACATTCTTTATGGCCTTTCATCAGGCATCCCATTGCTCTCAAACTCTGCATTGGTTTGGCCTGCTCTGCCTTTTGTCTGTGCAAAAACAAAAGCTTTATCTGTTGCCCAGAGACCACGGTGACTTCAGGGCTTTCCCAGTGCCAGCACCTAATTGCAAACAAATGGAAGTCTCTGCTACATCACCAGCATTAGTGGGTCTTGGGTGGGAGGGCCTGATTCTGCTCTCTCTGCACTGTGGGGCTGGTGAAAGGCTCATGATTTACAGCAGTGTGTCTCACATTGCCATCTGGCCTTCAGCAGTCTAGCTGGCTTGGGAGAGAAGGCATAAAAGCCACACCATGCTCGTGACATGAGTATCTCCCATGTCTGGTTTTCCTTAATGTCAATGTGTAAAGGGGAGTTAACCGCAATGAACAACCTGTGTACTCCTCACAAAATCCTCACAGGGCACAGAAGTGAATGGTGCAATATTTCCACTCCATTTCTGCCTCTCTTTGAACCCCTCAAAGGGATCATCCCTCCATGGTGGATGTGCCAGAGAGAGGCATATGGAGCAGGGCTCCCATGCTGGGCACAGGCATGTGCTGCCCACTGCCCAGAGCTGCTTCAAAACTAGATTTTCATCCTGAAGAAAGAGATTCCCAACACTCTCACATTTGTTAGTATTCCAAAGCAGGACAGAAAAAGTCTGAGTATCATGTTTGCTAGTGGAATGGACAGTTTGGAAAGGATTCTCTCAGGAAATGACAAAGTAATTTGTTCTGCTCAAATTGACAGAGAGTTGGCTTTGCCTACATGCCACGGTGAGTGACAGGAGTTGGAGTTCCAGCAATTCACCCCACCCTGGCTTCCCCAGTCTGCCTACATCTCCTGTACTGCACTTCTTCATGGCTCATCTATGACTTACTGGAACATGTCAGCCAAAGGAGTTTCAAGGGGTTTTTAGGTTCTCCACAGCACCAAGTAAAAGATACTGAGAGCATGAAGCAGAGTCTGGGAGCAGGTCAATTTAATCTGACATCTTTCAATTTTGATTTGACGCCCAGCAGATAGTACACAATTTTCAGCAAACTTTCCCTGAAAAATTTCAATTTCATGAAAATTATTTTTAATTGTGTGAATGCTCCAGCAGAAAACTCTCAATCACTTCTAAATTTTCTGAAAAGTTTTGTCTGCTGTTTATTGTTTTGTTTGTATTCTTCAGCATATTTGACTTTGCTGGGGAATCATTCTCTGGGATTGATCAGCAGATAAACAATGCCAAATCTTGCCAGCATTATTTCTTTCTCTTGCTCTCAAATGCCTCCTTTCCCTTGGAGGGCTCCCCAACTTTCATGTGAAGTACATATTTCACATGAACAAATCACTCCTGGGGGCTGTCCCACTCCTCCACCTGTGCCCCACAGCACCTGGGTTTGTTCTGGGGTCTGCACAGGCTCATCCCGAGCAGCAATCCCACCACCCAGTGGGAGGGCAGGTAGCAGACAGAGAAGAGGAAGGATTATTGTTGCCTGCTGTCTTGCAAACAGATCTGGATACAATTCTTTTTTTGTCAGGCTGATTTTCCTGGAATCCAAACATTCAATGGGAACATGGCCATGTTGGTTAAACTTCAGTGGGAAAGCCCAAATGCTCTGAGGTAACTTTTTCATTTTCCCTCAATAGTTCTCAATTGTTTCATTTCCATAATACTGAAACCCGTAGTTCTGATGAGGTAGAATGACTTGTTTTGACTTCGCTTTTTCAAATATGATCTAATAACATTACAGAGCAATGCAACATCAAAAGTAGATGTTTTTACCTTTTAGAAATTAAATGTATTCCCAAATCAAATAATTTTTTGTGGAAATAGTCTTCCTGCAAGAAGTTATGATGACTGACTTCCCCTGAGTCAATTAGTAATGGAAACAAAGGGCAAAACATCAGCAGTACTCAGGAAAAATTATTTCTTTTTTGATCACTTCTAGCAGCCATGGTTTGGGAGAGAGGGACTTGAGAGGAACCAGGTTTTGCCTGCAGCCATAGCAAAGCTCTGAAGGATCCCTGCAGTGCTGCTGGAATCTGTCCCTAGCAGCAGGGAGCTTTAGTGGTTAGAAGGTGAAGGTATGAGAGTGCCCCAAAATGATGCTCTGGCAACATCAGTGCCTGAAAACCATGGAAAGCAGTCTCTGCAGCAGCCAACCTGGATGAGTCTTCCATGTATATTTCCCTTCAGGGGCTGTTCTGTGATGGGTTTGAATTAGGCTCAAGTTATGAATCTATAAATACGAAATTTTTTGTCATTATGCCTGTTTCGTATTAAACTTCTGCAGCTTTTTTTCCCCTTGTTTCCCCCTCCCTGCTCCAGATCCTCGCTTTCTGTCTGTGTGTCTCTCTCTCACCATTTTGGCAGCTGTGCACTGCCTTGACAGCATCAGAAAAAAAGATAGGAGAGTCAGGAGAATAGGGGAAGGATGAGATGTTCTTCACCACCACAGTATTTGGGGTCTCAGTGGTGAGTGAACTGAGTGGAGAGATATTACTCAGAGGAAAAAGGCAAAACCTAAGATTACAAGTCTTGTCCATCTTAGAGATAAGGAAGAACATCTACAGGCAAAAAATAGTAGAGATGTCTTCTGATTTCCTGAGGGGAAGGAGCCCATGTTCAGATGTGCTCAGTACATCTATGACCTCTAATCCTTATTGTTCTGTGAAGTCAGGACCCAGACACCACAGGAGCACGTCCTGTGCAGGATGGGCATGCAGGTCACCCCCGGCTGGGACTTTTCCCCATTTTATTACAAGCTGAAGAAATCATTTTTAAGGCAATTTTATTCCAAACTGAGAAAAGTATATTCTCTTATTTTACCTGTCTCCTTAACTTGAATTTTACTTGCCTCCGGAAGTGCTTTGAAAGCACTATATCTAAGAAATGGATCTAATTCTTGGGGTTTTCTAACACGGAGAGTTTATCTCTTACACAACTGTATGCATTTTCTCATCTTACACACCAGGCTCTATAAAAGCAAAATCAGATCCAAGTGCCTGCTAGTCTTTTTGTCCATCTAGAAAAAAAGGGCTTAAAAAAAAAAAAAGCCTGAATAGTTTCAGGTATGTGGATTTAATGACATGGAGAACAAAGCCTGTGGACTTATTTTGGATTATACTCTATAACGAAGACTAGAACTTTGCCAAGTATCCTCCCCCTGGACTTTTCATCACTTTGTTTAACTTGTTACTTAGGACTTGTGGATCCTAACTCTTTGAACACTTGCCTTCAGAGGAATTAAATTAGATTATTAGTAGCTTTCATCCTGCAGTCCCAGTTGCTCAGACTTTGGCAAATGTCCTTCCACAGAGCAGCAACCTTTGTGACCTGCAGGGTAAAATGCAGAGAAGGCTGATGAGACAAAGCCCCCACTAATTCACCACGATGAGTAACTAAACAGACCATTAAAAAGGAAAGGTTTGCTGTTCCTCAAGCACAGAGATGTGTCTGATCTCCAGGGTGGATGGGTGTCATCACCCTTCTGCACAGCACTGGGAACAGAGCTCAGCACTGAATCATTCTCAGCACATTGTGCAGCAAAATATCCCAGAGCATGGACGAGTCTGAGGGGAGAGGCTGTGTGGCTTTGGTGTTTGTTTTTCTGCTGTTTTGTTTGTTTGTTTGTTTGTTTGTTTTGGTTCTTTATTTATTTATAGGGGAGAGTTTTGCTATAGAGAAGAGGTGTTTCTAGGTAGGTGCTGGTGGGTTGCAGTTAGGGAAGATTTTCACTTCAGAGAGGATGGGATTTGCTTAGGTGGATGCCACAAACCAACTGGGATGTGTAAGAACAGTTTGCTCTCACCCTGCTTCTTCCAGAGGCTGCATCTTCAGCAGACTGTCAGCTCATGTCCTAAATGTCTCTCTGCATTGTTTCATCACTTCTAATTAACCTTAGTTACTCTGATCACACGAGTTTCTAGGGAAGATGGGATCTGCTTTTCTAATACATTGTACAAACTTGCATAAGCAAATCACTTAAAGAATTGTTTGAGGAAGTAATTTAGGAAAACTACAGAATGAAGTGCTGGGTGACTCCTCCCGTGATCAGCACTCCATGGTGCTGCAGGGCAGTGGAAGCCTGTGCTCCCTCAGAGATGCCTTCTCCTGAAAGCTGTCCCAGAAGCAGGTAGGAGCATCCAGATTTGTCTGGCAAAGGCTTCTTCCAATTCTTCACAGTTCTGCAGGAATAAATCAGCAAAGGCCCCTTTGGTAGAGTACAAACCTCTCTGCTTCAGACAGGTCAGTTTGCAGCCACGATCTGAGTGACATCTCCCATGGCAGGCTTACCCATCAGCTCCTCCTGGACCTCCCCTGCCACTGGGAGGTGATGATTGCCAACCTGGGATGCTGCAGGAGTGACAGCCAGCTCAGATGGCTGTCAGGCAAGGTGAGCTGATCAGACTCCTTGCTTTGCCACACAGATATTAAGTCCTTAAAATCTCCTTTATGTATTTCCATTGGGCTGGAACACCACCTCTCATTCCCTTTGAAGAACTACCCAAATGTTCATGTTACAAAGAGTCTGTTAAGTATGATATGAGACAGGAGCTAATACAGCACAAACCATCAGCTGTGGACAGCCCATTTCCTATTCACTGAAATCCAGGAGATGTTTACTATGGCTTCTCTTCCCTCCCTCCAACAGAAGAAAAAGAACAACATTGCAACAGCATGCCTGGTTGTTCTAAATTTTATTTTTAATGTCACCTGCCTGCAAGTGCTGCCATGCCAGAAAGGGTGCAGACACAAACCAGTGGGCAAATGAAAGGCAGAGGATTGGGTCCTGGGAACAAGAATGAAGACCAGCCCTTCTCTTTGTTTTCACAAATGCAAGCGTCCCTTCAGGGTGCCTGAACTATCTGCAGAGAGCAAAGGACACAGCAGTCCAAGGAGAGCAGCATTGCAGATATGAAAAAAAGACTTGCATCCAACTTTTAGGTGCTGGTGGTTGTCCCTGGTCATGCTCAGGTCTCTGTTCCCATTTCAGACCCAGGTGTCTCAGTTTCTTGCAACAAGCATCTCCCTGCAAACACCCAAGCTGGGATGAGGAGACACCCAGAACTCTCCTTCTATCCCTCCTCCTGCACAGTCACAGCCCGTGCAGCAGTGAGAGAACGACAGCCCTGGCACATGCAGAGCAGGGGCAGCACTCAGCAGGTGCTGGCAGGGGGAGATGATGAGATGGGTGGGGAGAGCAGGGAGCTGAGCAGGCTGCAAGCAGCACAGCAGCTGACCTTTTGTTTGGCACCTTGGTTTTCAAGTCACCCTGTAGCTTCAGTTCAGTTTGTTCTTAACTCAGACAAATACCATCAACATTAAGAAAACAAACCAAATAAAGAAGCAATTCTGAAATTTTCATACATATATATAAATTTTAGCAGGGCCACTGCACAATTCAACACCTGCTGCCCATTCAGTTGTAAAGAAACAGGAAGCTATAATTATTTAGAACACTTTTCTAAGTGAAATATATATATAAAAGCCATAGGTGTATTGATATAGACATAAATGTGCTTGTACATGTATATTTGCATGTATATATGACATATAATCCGTTTTACATGTGTATAAAAGATGTGTGTAGAAGGCAGCCAGCAACCTAACAGGCCAATAAAATCACACCCCGGGTACTCCAGCTAGAAAGCACAGGGAATTTTATTAAATCTGTTATTGAGCTTGGCATGTAAGTCACCCCTTACCTGGTGCTACCCATAATATTAATCAAGAAACAGCACTGCAAAGAATTTGGGATAGTTTAGTCCTTGTAAGGGACACATGAGCAATATATGAGCCCTTCCAGTGGGAGCATAGAGGACACTGCAAACACCCAGGCAGAGCAGTGCTAGAGGTGATGGAAATTAAAGGGTTTTCTCATTGGAAAATTGAAGCTGTGGGAAGATCAAAGCCTTTTGATGAAACAGATTGATTTTGGCAGCATCTTCCATTTGGGAAAAGTGAAGTGAAATTACTTGCTTGGGATTGTCAGTCGTGTCTCATTCATGCCAGTCATTCAGTGCCTCACATAATTTTCTTTCTTGAGAGACATTGCATCGAGGCTGTGGCCAGAAATTACACTGCAGACTGGGATGGGGAGACTGGATTCATTGCAGCAGGACTGGGGAACTGCAAAAAACCACCAAGTTTTGCTGCAGAACAGGCAGAGAGCATCATATCAGCCAACAGCAAACAGCTGCCCATTGTTGAAAAGGGCTCCATAATTGATTTCTCACTCTCCATTGAATAATACGAGTACTGTGGCTCACCATCACTGTTTTTCCTCACAGTGATGCATGAAACTGTAGAAAATACCAGAGTTGCCTGACGGAGACTGTATTTCTCAGTTAGGCTCTAGCTGATAAGGCATTTGAAGAATTGTGTTATCCACATTTTTTTTAAAAGCTCACTCAGCTTAGAAGTAAATATGCTGTAGGAGGCCATTATTTTAGAAACCCATATGCACAACTGCTAGCAAATGGACTGATTATATTCTGAGATAGTTTACATGTGTATAAGGAGCAAGGACCATCTACTAGCAGAACTCTGTGTGGGCAGAGAACTACTGAGTTATTGCAATATTTTGGCTAAGCTGCACTCAGCTGTTGTTTCTCAGGTTAATCTAATCATCCTCATGAAGTTTGCACAGAAGAATTAGATTCAGGCACAACCTAGTACAGCCAGGCCAAAGAGATGTTCCCAGACTATATTCTATTTCCAGTTCTGGTCTGCCCTGCACATGTGCAAAAGAGCAATCCTTCTCAGCTTTTTCTGCCATTTCTTCATCCTTCCTCCATTACAGGTTTGACAAAATTGCTGTAAAGGCCCTTAATGTCCCTGACACTGCCCTTGCACTTTGGGCTGTAGACTGGCACACAGAGAAAGGAAGAGAGGAGCTGTGGAGAGCTATAGCATGGGACATGCACTTGCAAACCTGCTCTTGTACAGATGCTGCCAGCTGGGCTGGGGTGTGGTGTGTGACTGCCAGGGCTCTGCTGTGGCACTCCCAGCCACTGGCTGTCATTTCTTCTCCTCTGGGGTAATATTGTGCTGGCAACAGCCTCTCCACATCTGTCCCTCAGTGCTGCAGGGTGTCAGTTGTCCTTTTTTCAATGAGCACTGCTGAAGCACGGGGGATTGAAATTATCTACACGCTTGGCTGAATCCAAGTTTCAGATAAAAAAAATAAAGCAAGCTTCAAAAGTACTTCAGCACTTCAGGTTGCCATTTTAAAATGAAAATACTTTCCTTTTTCCTTCTAAAGCTGCCTTGTCTAATAGGTAATTGAAACAGTAAGATAATTTGATAAAAAACAAATGGTTCTGTGATGATTATATTTTTTTTACTGTTCTATTATAGTTCAGTTCAGTCCAAATCAATTATCTCATCCCATTCCTAAGTTTCCTAAATCAACTGCCAAAAGCTCAGTCTTTTTCCAGTTACTTTCCATCCATGCTCTCAGTCAATATCCTCTTCCTGTCCTCACCACTCACTGTTAATTGAGACTGGATCACTTTGCTCCTCCTGTGATCTGTGTCCTTCACCACCAACCTCCTCAGCTTCCTCCCCTGATTGTTTCTGAGGCTGAAGTGTTTTTAGTACCCCTGCTCTAATCTGGTACCAAGCTAGGGCAGTGTGTCTCCTGTTCGGAGGAGATCCTTTCCCTGTGAGTAGGACAGTGGCCAGGTGCTCAGTGCTGTGCCCTGGAACAGCCCCAGTGCCTTCACATGTCTGGGGTGTTTTACACACCTCTGGAGAGGTGGTTCATCCACAGAGAACACAAGATACTCTACAGGGGAGAGGTGAGCATTGCCTTGCCTGTGGCTGATGTGCAGCCAGCTTTGTTCTGTCTATCACTTTTATTAGACTTGCTTTCCTCACAGGCAAACCTCTTACAGCCTTCTATTTGGGTAATCTGCTCTTCATCACCCTGCGTATTTCAATCCACATATTTACACGGCTGAGGCTATGTGAGAAATTAGATCCACATCACCCCACATCTGTACTCCCACTCTGGAAAGTATTTCACTGCTGGGCTGTCAGGAATCATTACAAACCTGAGGAGCAAATTCCCTCATATGAATGCCTTCAACTGGCCTGCAGGACCAGGGATGATGGATGAGCTGTGATAGGCTCTCTGCCTCCCCTGGTGCTCAGAAACACAACTCCTCTCTGGAAGGAGGATGCTCATTGCTCAAACACATCTGCACTCAAGGATCAGAGTGACAAAGCCCTGAGCCTCTCATTGCTTGAGGCACTGCATGGCCTGTGCAACCCAAAGCACTCCAAGAGAGGGATAAGCAGTGCTCCAGCTGGGGAGGAGCAGGCTCTGGTGAGACACTGCAGCAGTGGGTGCTGGCCTGGGCTGGCTGCTGATGGCACCTTGCTTGCAGGGTGAGCCTGTGGGCTGGGGCAGTGCTCACCTGGCAGCTGCTGCACTCCAGCTGCTGAGTTTATGGGTGTGGTGTGATGGTGACCCCTGGCAGTGCCAGCTGCTGTCCAGCACACACTCACTCCACAGCTGCTCCTGCCCACCAGGATGCTCCCAGGGCCTTCTGCAGGCCTTTTCCTTAAAATAATGGCTAAAAGGGTAAAATATGGATGACAGCATCATCCTCACAAAGGTATTAGGAGGAGAAGTGCCTGAATGTAACAATGCTAAAGCACCTGTTTCAAACAGATGCCACTTCTGCCGAGACCCAGCTAAGCAAGGCATGAAAATGATGTGTGTGTCTTTTAAATGCACAAAAACAGTCCTGAATTTTTTGCTTTTGTTCTTCCAGTTAATTTTTGATGGGTAAAATCCATCTCAACAATTTTTTCTTCTGATAATTGTGTTTTAAAAAGAAGCCAGTGGAAAAGGGTAAATAGCAGAGAGAGGAGACCCTGCTTGATTAGTCTTCAGTGACCACTTCTTCAGCATGAAAAATTGTGGAAAGGAATTTTCAAAGCAAGTAGTATTTTTAACAGAATTTGAATAATTATTTTCTTGGGAGAAGGGCAAAACTCCATAAAAGCAAGAAATAAACATCCACCAAAGTGCTTCATCAGAAGATGAGTGCTAGTCCCAAGAACTCCTCAGGGATCCCAGGGCTGCAGAGGCTGCATGGTCTCCCTCAGCCTTGGTGGCCTGGGTGGCTCCTGGCAGCCCTGCCCTGACCCCTCCCTGCTCCTCACCTGGCTGAAAGGAAAGGAAAAGGGGGCTTAGGAGTGACCCAGGAGGGGTTCATGCACAGTGACTCTTGGTTTCCCACCAGCAGGTGAAATCCAAGCCCTCTTTTTCTGTCGCTGCCCTTTGAAGAGTTCCAGTGGTTTATGTCAGCTCGTGGGTGACACAATGTCACACTCAGAATTAATGAGGCCAGGGAGGCCAGGAGAATGTCACTACACTAAAATGCAAATGCAGTGCTCAGAGCTGGCCCAGACCTTTGCCCCAACACCAAATGAATTCAAGGCTAAAACTCGGAGCAAATAGCCCAGGGCATGACCCAGTTATGGTTCACACTAAATCCAGACCTTGAACTTGGGAAAACCTTGTTATTTTTTACTTTTAATTTTCATGCACTACTTATTTTCTGTCTGAATGCCAGACTTGAAAGAAGAAATGCAGAAATCCTGCAAAGGAGGTCATTCTCCAGCTCCCACCAGTCAGACCAGAAGGGAAAGCAGCTAAAAAGTCTAGATGTATTTGAAAACTTTCCAGCATTCATTTGCAGAGTCTCCAAATCTGGATCAATTCCCAGTGATCATCCAATCTGCTAGGTTGTTCATGCAAATTGGTCTCAGCAAGGTCTACTCCATCACAGAAAAAGACATCCTGTCTCCTAGGGCTGAAACAAAAGACAATGCAAATAAATATTCACAGAGAACCTGTACACACGGTCATTATGTAGCTTATTGCCTCTGAAATGAATTCAGAGCAGCCATAGCCTCCAGCCAGCCCACAGGTTCTTGTATTGGGTGGGTGGGCAGAAGGCTCCTTTAACCTTTATTCTGAAATGAAGCAAAAGCCAAAATAAGTAAGCCAAAGAGAAGAAATACTGAAAAACAAAGATGAAAGGGGAAGACAGTCCAATGCAGTTTTTCTAGACATGAAAGTTCCTGGCGACAAACTTTGGCCAAAGGCTTCACTTTCAAAATGTCTGTTATTAAAAAAAAAAAAAAAAGCCGTATCTTCTGTGACTTTTTATTTGCTATAAAAGCAGCAAGGTTAAGCTTACTTTTAATTTCTGGTTGGTGATGGCATTTGATTTCTTTCTTTTCCCCTTCTTAGGCAGTCTTCTTCTGAATACTTTCTATGATGAAACTCTTTGTGTTTTCCTTCCTAGTAATTTCTTTCCTTCCCCACTTAGAGAGGTCCACTGCTGACCCAGAGATAAGTGCATATTCCCAGAGCATCCACAACTCCTACTGACTTCAGCATCCTCACTGAAACTAAACTGTAAAGTTCAGAATTAAAATGAGGTTCAGATTTCAGCTCTGCTGTTTGGAAGCTGGGCTGACTTTTAAAAGTGTACAAAATGAAGACTGGGCCATGGAGCTCCCAGCTGGCAGATACCAGGCTGCAATAGCTTTGCCTAGCACTGCCCTCCATGAAGAAATGCTGTGTCCAGAGACCTGTTAAGTGAATAACTCACTGCACAAGGAAGCAGGTTCTCTCTGTAAGCTCTGCATAAAGCTTGCATCTGCACATATCTTTCTTTTTCTTGGGTTGGTTTTATTCCTGATGGCTTATTGCCAATGCAGGGTTTGCTAGTGAAATTCACATGGGAGTAGTTTTGAAAGCCTAAAAATCAATCATGAATTTAAGCTTCCCCCATGGCCCCACTCTTTCTGTAGGAATAACACCCCTTCACCACCCTCCCTTCTCCTCAGTTTGCATTGCTCTGGTAAGTTATTTATCAATAAAAATTCCACAGCCAACACATAATTGGATTTCTATAAGAGCTTTCAAAACTGAGTTGCACTGAGTTGCAAGAGGCAGACAATTAACTTGACAGAGGAGTTAGCACTTCAGCCTTGCATCTGTTTTCATTGCCTGCTTCTTTCAGAGCAATCATTTTCTCATTTTATTTTGGTTGTGGAAGGAGCAGGTGAAAACAAGCCAGTTTCTTTAGCAGCCAGCTCTGGTGGTTGGCTGATACTCAGTGGAGGACCTGTCAAATAAAATGCTGGAAACCTCTTTTGGCAATGGGTTTCAAGCTGGTGATTAATGGGAAGGGATTCAGGTAAGATAAGAACATATAAGAGGCTGCAGATTTGTTTAAGGGTGCACCTCATCTGGAAAATCCAGTGTCACAGGTGAGATGGGAAGCACGAATATCTAGGGTTTTACCCCCAGCAATAGCACTTATCTGGACCAGAGCAGCTTCCTTCTGATGAATGGTGTGAAACACAAATTCAGAGCACTGCATCCTCCTTCTGCCACCACTGACTTCCCCACAGCACAGGACAGACATCCAAACTGCTCAAACCAACTAGGCAGTGAAACTAGCTCAGTAAAGCAGCATGAGTCCTCTCCGGGTTGCTTTCTACTGCTTTCCTTTGCTTCTTTGTTTCAAGCCTTTGTATTAGAGGGGCAGGGGAGGCTCCACTCTTCCCTGAGGCAGGTAAGTGATGCAGATGGAGATGCAGATGCACATACTGATGCAGATGCAGATGCAGATGCAGATGCAGATGCAGATGCAGATGCAGATGGATGGCACCAGGAGTCTGACTGCTCTCCCTGCCCTCCCAGTCCCTCTCACAATGTTGTGCCTCCCACAGGGCTGTGCATAGCCCAAGGGCAGAGATTACCAAGCAGATGGATTTTTAGCTGTGAGGAGCACAGGCAATCCAGACTGGTGCATGGCTGGTGAGAGGCAGGGTGTCACCAGTGTCACTGGCAGCACTGCTCATCAGCATCACAGCTGGCACTGTAACCAGACATTGATGGCAGCACTGCAGTGTCCAGCAGAAGACCACGGTCCTGCTGAGCTGTGCCATGAGTTTCTATGCTTGAAAGAGAGCAGAAGAAAGCTGGGAGTCACTCTGTGCTGCTGGGTGAATCCCTCTGGCTCACAAGGTGGTGTCTCCCTTTACCCACCAGTGCAGTTCTCTCACCCAGGGCTGTTCCTGGCTGCTGGGGCTGGGCTGGGCTCCACTCCACACAAGCCCCAGCAGTGTCTCTGGTCTCTTGCAGTTTGTTTCACCTCTGCCCCACCGTGCTGTCAGCTGCTCCCCTCTCCAACACCTTTTCCAGTGGCTGTTCTTTGTCAATCCAGGAACGAAGGTAACAGGAGTCCTCCTTTACTAGGAGCCCTTCCTGTATCCCCAGACATTTACTCCCTCTGCCTGTCAGGTGCCATGCTCCCAGATCTCTTCTCCATCTTGCACATAGCCCTGACAAGGACTGTGTCTGAGGCTGATTTCCTAGCTGGCCCCTCCAAGGAGAGGACTGCCTTGGGGCTGTGGGGAGTGCAGGCACTTCTGATGAAGCAGGCAAGGTTACAAATTAGATTCAGGTCTAAACCGAATTTTCAACTCCAAACAGTTCTGAAATGAAGCTCAGGACTGAATTGGGCTTAAAGCTTGGTTGGGTTCCTACTGTGGAAAGGAGCCAGAGCTGAGCACCATGAGCATCTGTGGAGCTGGGCTGCCTTGAATCCTTTAAATGAAGCACAGGCTGTATTTTTTAGCTTTCCCATCTGAAGTCTTAGAGCCTGAGGTGGAGGGTCTGCATGCCACTGTCTTGGCCTGGGCCTCCCACCTCTGTGTCCTTCTGCCAGCAGTGACCAAGGGGAAGGCCAGTTCTGTTGCAGGAAACCTAATTGCTTTACAATTTGCTTCCTGTTTGAACAAAACCAGCAGACCAAATTACTGAACCATTTTAAAGAGAAAGAATTGAATTAGGGATATGGAAACAGCATTTTTGAGGTATTGTCAACAAAGATTAAAAAAAAAAAAAAACACATAACTGATGAGAGCAGCTTTTTCCATCTCAAATGAATGTTTTGAAACAAAATAACTTTATTTTGCTCCGAAGCTCAAGTGGAGGCAAGTTTTCTCTTTGCTTCATTTCATCTTCCTGGAATATTGAAAAACATCTGTCACGATGGGCAGGTCCCTTTTTCCTCCCCACAAACACTGCTTTCACTTGAAACCACATTTTCTGATAGAAAAGCTTCTCAGGCAAAAAGCAGTCTTTGTGAGAGGGGACATGGAAGTGTCTGAAAATGAGCTATAACTCAGAGCAGCCCCTCCATTCATGGAGAACTTCTGCAGCCATTGGAGCCCCTCAGCACACAGGCTTGTAAAGAGAACATTAAGGCCTCCTGCTCCCCACAGCCCCAGCAGATGGAAATAATCTGTGCTGTTTACAGATCGTTTTACAACCTGGGGAAATCAAGCAGGTGGTGACACAGTTCCCTTCACCCAGACTTTAAAGCAGTTGTGGTCCCTGCAGTGCCCAGGGGCAGCTTTCCCCTGCAGCAGAGCCAGACAAAGGTAACAGTGAATGGCAGGGTGATGCCAGCATTTTGTGCAGCCCCCTCCTCTGCTGTGTCCTGTTTTCCTGTGCTTGCCCACAGCAGGGAACCCCTGCCCTGCCCTCAGCTTGTGCCCTGCCCACTTCAGGCACTGAACAGCCTTCACTGGTTTCTCACCATCCACAGCAAAACTCAGAGCCAAGCTGGAACACAAATGCTGCTCCCAGTCTCTAACCCCATCTCTTTTTTGCCTGATTCCAGCAGGGCAGTTTGCAGTTTAGTAATTTTTCCTCACCATAAAATTCTGCTTGGATATAAGACTATTCCGTCTTCCCTCACAAACGATTTTATTTTATTTATTCATGCATTTCTGGCGGGTCTGAAGGAAAGGTTTAAGTTATACAGTGATTTTCAAATGAGACCACTCAGCTTTGGCAGGGTCTGTGCTCCCCACCTCTGGTCCCTGTGTTTGATGAGATTCAGGTCAGGGATGACTTGTGCAGAGAGGATGTATAGATGAGGTGATCTGGGACCTGCTTTTTCCTTTACTAAATGATCAGAAAAGATTTCAGAGGTCCCTCATCTCTGCCTTGCCTTTGTTTCTGAAATATCCCTTGAGATCTGAAGGGAGAAGTCAATTATGTTTCGTAAAAATACCACTTGGCTTTGTAAAAAAAATTGTAGTCTTCTTATCCTCTTCCATTTTCCAAGAAGATTCATGGAAAGAGAAAGAAAAAAGTGAGTGGGCTTTTAAAAAAGTGTTTTAAATAAAAACTTTCAGGTTTGTATTTCAGTTTTCAAAAAAACCCTGCACTTGAAGCAGAAAAATCAAAAAGAAAGAAATATAGGGCTAGGAGGATACAGGGGAGAAGAAAAGTCACATTTGTCATTGTCCAAAGTGAAGATCTAGTTTGAACAGCAAACATCATGCAATCAACTTATCTGTCCATCATTCCCTTCCCAAACACATTAAAATTTCAAACCTCTTTAGGCACAGGATTTGTCCACACACATTATGTTGCTTTAAGGGAACATGTAGGTCATACACATCTCACACAACTGCTGTACATTTTTTCCTTGCAGAAATGCACCTTCAAACTGGATTGTTCATTCCAGGAGCCACCTGGGGATATGCTGTGCCAAAGTAAGACATCTTTATTTTGATATAATCTCATTCACATCCAAGGTTGCACATCTCATCCACAAGTAAAAACCCCACATTCCTGACCAGAGCTGTTGTGGGGTTACAGAGCTGGCCTCAAAATGAGTTAGCCTTGCTATGGGAAAAGTGACCCCTTCATGAGGGCCCAGTTTCCAAGCTCCCCTCCAAGCCCTTCAAACCATTTCTGAATGCAGCAAGGCTGCCAAAGAAGAAAGTGCTCTTTTAGTTTATGATTCTATCAGTACCAGGGTGTTTGCTGCTCTGGCCTCATGCTCCCATCTCACACAGCTCCAACAGAAAAGCATAGGGCAAAGAGAATTTCCTTGTAGTGAAAGAAAAGCTGTCAGGAAGAGAGTACCAACAGAGTGCCAAGAATGGGCTGCTTGATGTGCACAGCCTGCAGGACTGCTCCTTTCAGCACTGTTGATAGGATGGACAATAATCCAGTCAATAGCATGGAGCTATCACATCTATCAGTGGGGACACTGTCCCAAAAGGAAGCTCTGCAATCAGGAGTGTGATTAGAGGCAGGAAGAGAGATTACAGCTAGGAAAACATGTTGAGCAAGAAGACACTGAGAATAGTGGGACTTGCTTTACAGCAGAGATAAAAAACTAGGAATGTTATAGAAGTAGACAGGACTATCCGAGCTGTATAGAAACCAGATCATCACAGAGCTTCTGTTGCTGTGTCTCCTAACACAGAAACATCCTGGATGTGCACAAATACACCGTGGAATTGAGTAATTATATTTGAATGTATCTAGAGGAATGGCTTCTCCACATGTTGCATTTGATGCCTGCAGATAGAGAGGTTCAGAGTAAAATAGGATGCTCCTCAAAGTTATGGGAATATTCACTATTATATTAATGCATTTTTATAAACAAGAGTTTAGGGACAGTTATAATGTTGGCAGACAACTGCTAATAAAGTAAATTAGTAAGCAGGTTCCCCAGTGGGCAGTTTCCCTCTTCCTTAGGAGCACCTGGCTCTGAACATAACCAGAGTTGGGATATTGATGCAGATGTCCCAGGCAATTTGGCAAGCCTGAGGTTTTCCACTTCTGAAATTACTCCTTTAAGTCAACTAAGGTTCAAAATGCTCAGTTTTCTGTCTTCTCTCCTCCGAATTTTCTCAATATCTACTGCTGATTTCCTTACACAGGGCTGGTGCTAGCACACCAGGGTCCTCTAGCCTCCATCCATGCTCCTATAAACTGCAAAGGCTGAGGTTGGTGAGAGTGTTTTTATACAGATTTCTGTTTCTAGCCAGGGCTTGGTTTGTGGCATTTCCAGACCAGTCACAAACCTCTGGAGGAAGTTTGGGCTTGAGAGATTTGCAGCTTCATTTTGCTCACTGTAGAAGTTGGAATAACTTGGATAAACACTGGTTAATCACTACAACTCCTTGTGCTTATCTGCCATGAACCCAGGCTGCCTACTCACTGCTACTTCTCCAGCACTAGTTTTCACCAGACATAATCACAAACATTCCTGTTTCCTGATAACATCCAGAGGAGCAAAGCTGATTCAGAAAAGTTTTTTCATGCATAAGAGCACAGGCAGCTGGGGCTGCTGCTTGTGCCCACAGCTGATATTTCAAGGGGCTTGCCAGAGCCAGCTTGAATTCCAGCCCAGCTGCAGAGATAGAGAGCTGAGGAAGCGTGGCTTCTGAAGAGCAGAGATAGCCTGGGATAAGCACTTGTAAGCACTGAAGTAGCTCTCCTGAATTTCTCTTCCCAATAGCACCATGAAGTGTGTGCATGAGGTGGTGACAACAGAGAAATGAAGAACTGACTGGAGAGTTGCATGCTTCTGAATGGATGCTGGACTGTAGTGGATTTTTGGTGAGCCTGGTAAATTTAGCAATTTTTGGGTTTGTAGAGGAAGCAGGATTATTTTAGGAGTTTTCTTCTGCTGAGAGAAGATCCCTGATCTCTGGTGGGCTTTCCCCAAACCATCCATAGATCCAGGTCTCTGCTGACACAGCTGGGTGAGCACTTTCACCTCCCCTCTGCCCCTCCTGTCTATTCCCTGCCTCTACCTTGAATTGCCTGGCAGTGCTGTCAGCCCAGCCTGGCTCCCTGCACTTCTGACCCAGGGACTGGACTGGGGAAGCCCTGGGCTCCTGCAGGCACAAGTTAAAGATCCCAGATTTGCAAAGTGCAAGGCTGGCACCCCCAGGATGCTGCTCAGGCTGGCTTGGACCAGCACTAGGATCCATCACTAGGACCTGCTGAGGCTTGGACAGCAGACCTGCCAGCTCCACATCAGATTGCCACTCTAGGACATGGAGAACACTGGAAAACAAATCCTAGAGTGCAGGAGACAAGATTACATGTTCACATACATTACTTTACATCCATTTCTAGTTCTCCTAGTTTTTTTTTTAATACTTGTCTGTTTATTTATTTTCTCATGTTGCCAGTGACATTAATAGTTTAGCAGCAGCTGCTGCCAAAAGAATGAACCAGTTTATAGGCCCAGTGAAGAATGACCTTTTACATTATTGGAGATAAATAAATCTTTGTTCCCCAAGCAGAAGAAATTATTTCATTCAGTAAAGTAACTAAGCAAGGAAATGTCTTCTCTCAAAAGTGTTCAAGAAGTGCTAGTAATGCAGAATGCAATCACCACAACAGATTTATTTAGCCCTTTTTCCTCCATCACTTGTCATATTCTTTTAAAAATAAAACGACTCCCAAAGGGACCAATTCACAAGACATTTATACAAAAGTTATGTCCAGCCAAAGCAGATGGAATGCAGATAGTGCAGGATATGACAGGGGAACAGATGTTTTCTAATCATTCCCGCATCATTTCTGGTCACTAGCCAGCTGTATTGGGATTACCCACTCCCCACACACAAGCAGCATGGCTTTGCACTCTGCAGAGACACTTGGTAATCAGATGCCTGCTTGGGAGAAAAATTAGGAGTCTCAGCACTGGTATTTTTATCATGCCTTGCTGCTGCACCTCATTTGATTGGTAAACAAAGGGAATGAGTATTAGAAGTTAAATCACACTTTTCACAGCCATCTCCAGCACTGGTATGGCTGCTCAGGAGCCCTCTCCACCTCCAGGGGAGGTGAGCAGCCCTGCAGGGCTGTGTGTGGTTCCTAGCTGGCTCCTGGCCATTGTATCCCAATCCTGCTCTGGGATGATACCATTTTTGCATGCTCACTGGCATTTCTAAGTCACTCTCTGAATTCTTTAAATTTTGTGGAGTTTTTTTGCCCCTAAAGACTGAATAATTCTTCTACCTGGATTCTGAGAAAAAAAAAAATCACTTATATGTTCATTTAGACAGTGGATATGATCCAAACGGTTTCTAAAGGAGAAAGATTTATTCCAGACAGACCTGCTGTGAAATCTCCCCATTAGTTTACATACATTCATACATATGTGGAGACAGACACACAGAGATGCCCATACACATCATCTCTCTCTGCATCTATATACATTCACACATAATGCACTGCAAAGTTATGCAGAGACAGCTCCATGATGCTTTAGCCCATGCTGTCATGGAATGGAACCACAATGACATTTCCTGAGTTAAGGCAGAGCTGCTTTCATTCAAGATGTTATATGGGTAGAAATCCCACTCTCTATGTATGAAGGTTCCTGTTTATTTGCAGTAAAGTGGCACCTCAAGTAGGCAAACAGATTTGTATTTTTAACAAGCTCCCGAGCAGGTTTGTGCCTCCTGGGCAGGTTTGTACCTCCTGGGCTCAGGGCCATGTGTTGTGCCTTCCCTACACCAGTCCCTCACATAGCTGGTCTCAAATGTGCCTGCAGACATTGCACTCAAACCTCAAGGCTGCAGAGCTGGTACAGGTTTAGGGCTGTAACCAGTTTAGGCACATATGAGAAGAGATCTAAATTCTTTATAGTACACTCCATACACATACATCCCTGTGTGTAGGCACAAATATTGTGTAGCTGGTCTACATAGGTACAACCTTTCCTTTCCAGGAACCATCAGGTAAGTTTCTAAAATTTATCTAAAATAAATCCAGAAACTTTTATAAAACTTCATGGGTGAAGGACTGTGATTTTAGTGTAGACAAGGGCCAGTCTAGGAAATATGTCTGAAAGGGTTGCCTGTATAGAAGATACTAGGTGCTATACAGAAAGGAGGTGATGGCCCTGTGAATGCTTTCATACTGACAGAGTGTGATTATTTTCTTCTTTTGCTTTCTTGTCTTCAGCAGCAAGCAAAGGGCCTAAGTAATGAACACGATTTGTAGGAGACTTTTCACTGTCTCCAGGTAGATGAGAATTACAGGGCAAACAGAGGTGATAGAGGGTCCATCAGCCAGCTTGGGGACAGAGAGATATTGGGCTGCTTGGGAAAAAGCAGGAAGGCAAAATCCTGATGCCCAGTAATGTTATCACTGCTGATAGTGACACTCAGGGGAACATCTCAGACCAGCTGGACTTTGTGAGATCTCGTATTAGGGTTTCACAGGTCTAAGAGTTTCCATCCCTTAGCTGCATTTGTGAAGGACTTGGCTTTCAGTCAGACGTGGCCAACACATGATCCTTCCCATTGTCTTTCTCTGAAGCAGTGGGACTGGCATGCTCCACTGCCTTGGCCAGCCTTGGCTGGGAAATGCTCCCAGAGCAAATGGTGTTTAATTGCTCTCACATACCCAGGGAGGAGAACTGAAATGCCTTTGGCAGGGGCTGAGTGTGCCTGGAGGTAGATGGAGAATCAGGTTTTGTTACTGCCTCGTGTCAGGCCCCTCCTGGTGTTCAGACAATTTTGCTCTTCAGATCCCCCAGCCAGCCAAGCCCTGCTCATGAGGGTGCAATTTACAGCAGGCTTTGTGTGGGTGGGTCAGCTCACAGCAGAGTGATGCTAACCCAAGAACAGAGCCAACAGCTTTGCTTTCCCAAGGATGATGCAAAGATAAAACAAATTATAGCCAAAAAATATTTCTTCAACATGAAATCTGGAAGTTGTCAGGAACATGGGATTGCAATTACAATTCTGTCCTGCTCTCAGGCACACCATAAAAAGAAGGTCACCAGGATCCTTCTACTGATGACAGCAGACATGGCTATTGCTCTAGGTGTGGCAGCAGCAAGACAGTCATTAGACAGAGGAACTTCTTTACAGAAAATTGTTTTATTTTTCCAGCCTGGAAAATATAGCTTGTCTTGAGAGCAGGACCAATGAGGAGGCATAAACTCTGCAAGAGCAATAGACCTAGCTTGAAAAATTCATATCGACACCTAACCTTTCTGTTTTCACCTCTGAGAGATCATTTCCAGGGAATAAATAACCTGGTCATTTGTGAATCCATTGGGCAAACACAGCCCTTTCATGGTCCTCTTATTAGCTTCAGACATCCACAACAGATGAACAGATGCCAGCATCTGAGTCAGGGGTTACAGTGGGTGCAGAAGAGGTCAGATATAAAAGTCTCCTAAGTGTTGTCTGTGACTTTAATTCAGCAAAACACTGAAGCACGTGCTTAGCCTGAAATTGTAACACAAGCAATGGTGACTTGTCTGCTTAAAGCTGGGCATGTGGTTAAGTATTTTGTTGGCTTGAGGCCAGCATGTGCAGCATGAGGCTACTTGAGCAGCAATCAGCAATGCACACACAGGAGGAGTGAAGGCATCCCCCTGACCCCTGAACTGAGCTCTGCAGGCAGCCTTTATGAAACAGGCTGTCACAATAACCCCTGGAAGGAGGCAGCAGAATGACTGCCCAGCTTTAGCCTGGCAATGCTTCCTGGCACAAATGTACCCCCTGTGTGACTCACACAGCTTGGTACGTTTACCATCAAGGTGGTTGGGTCCTCCTGCCCTTTCAGCTGTGACAAGGGTGAGCACAGAATGAACAGAGAAGTTGTGAGCTGCCAGAACTAGGAATACAATCCCCAAACTTTGGGTCATGTCCTGAAGAGCAGCTGCAAAGGCAGGGCCACCTATGAACAGGGCTGCTTGGAAAGAGAGCAGAGCTTCACCCTGCTGTGTTTAGAAAAAGGTGTTGTGCTTGTTCTTTGCAAATGTGCAAATTGCAGCAAAACCAGTGACTCACAGCAGCTCTGGACTTTTTCCCTCCTGCCACAAATAGGACTTGACACCTTGAGCCCTGCTAAATGCTCAGGCAGGGAGGCTGCCCTAGCTCAGGGAGGCTGCAGTGACTCCACCGCTTCGCCTGGGCTGTTGTGCTGCCACCTCTGAGGTGAGGATGTGTTTGAGGTGACTCGGGGTGGTGCATCCCTGGAGGCTTTGCTGTGTCAGGACCCATCCAGCAGCGGTGAAGCTGTGTGCTGGAGCACTCACCTCCAGGTGTCCTGACTATCACCTGTTCAAAGTGTCAGTCCCACTCTGAAATCATGGCTAACAGTCAAACAGGAGGATTTTTAAAGTGAAGAATATATGGTGGGTTTTAATTCTCTATCAGATCAAGTGGCAGGAAAAAATGTCTTTTGTTTGTTAAGAAAATGAGATGCATTTTGCCCATTTAAACACCTATGAGATTAGACAAACGTGCATATCATTAGAAGAGGTTTTCTTTGAGGAAAATACCTAATGGTAGGGGAGAAAAAAATAGCTTAAGGAAGTAACTTCTAGTGTTACACTGTGTCACTTGTGTATTCTTGGTGAATCGGTGCCAAAAGCTAGATTTCATTCATTAGAAACCATATACTCTTCCATCTGAGCCTGTGACTGAGCTAGGATCTGGCTTTTGTGTCTTGTGGGAAATGCAGATGAGATGTCAAAAACATTTCTATTCTAAAATGAAACACAAATTGCTTAAACACCATGTATGAAAAGATTCAGAACTCTTCATTTTGCTTTTGATTTGTAAGCCTTGAAATGCTTTTACATGTTAAAAAAAATAATATAACGAAAGACATTCTGAAAATTTATTTCCAAAAAGAAACTTGAATCTTTCTCTGAAGTGAGTTCATTAACTGGGTGGGTGGTGTCAGTACTTTTGGAATGTTTCATTTTGGAGCTTCCCTCTAAACAAAATGTTAAAATTGGCTTCTGTAATTTTTCCATTTGGAAGGAACTACCTTTTCTTAGTCAACAATTCTCTCATAAAGAATATGAAATGTCCTCTGAAAAACTGCTCCATGAGAGATGGGTTTATTTCACAGATCACTGGAAAGCAGTCAGCTTTAGCAAGGCCAGTGTGGAGGTTTTCAATGGCTCAGGAATTCATAATGATTAGACACTTAAGCTAAGATGATTCCCAAAAGGGATTTGGAGTGTGGAGCTCTCAGTAATATTTGGTCATAAATATAATTCAGATTTTAATACCATGTGTGGTAAGCAATAGACTGCAATGAAATTCAGGAAGACTGCCTTGTGTGTCTAAAATAGACCTGTATTGCCAAATGCTACGTCTTAAAAATGTATTTGAGAGTAGCTATCCTTTGGATTTAGCTAAGTGTACTGGGATACATCTTGCCCAAAAATAAAGATATATTGCATTAAGAGATTTGAAACTGGTCCATTTCTTTTGTTTGTATGTGCAAATTTCTTTGTGTGGAAAAGCAATATATAAAGCAAAGGTGAAATAACAGAAAAAAGTAAGTTTCCAGAACAAATATTTCAGCTAAATTTGTTTTGATGAATGATATCCAAAAGCAGTCTTA
>JAOTQP010000304.1:18128249-18147561 GCA_026413545.1 Cichladusa arquata | reverse complement strand
TGGTGGGCAACAGCTGTCTTTAGCCAAAAAAAAAAAAAAAAAAAAAAAAATTTGAATTTTTCGTCACCTGCTTAGCAGTTTCCCCAGACACACGGGGTGCATGGGTCACATGAAAGACCAGGGTATTGAATTTAACAATAACCTTTCCCTTGTCTGGATCTGATGCACAGAGGCCATTAGTCCTGGTTTTGTTGCTACTTCTCAGTGAACTGGGTTTTCACTGAACCAATATTTTGCATGTGGTTCTCTAAATTCTTTTATGAATATTTTGTTTCCAGAATTGCTCTTGGAGGTTTTATGGTATTGCTTCCTTATTGCACCACAGCCCCAGTGTGAATGCAGTGTGAGGACAGGAAGAACCAAGAATAAAGGATGGGGGAGGCAAAGGAAATATCAGTTGGGTTCTTGGAGTTCCTGAAGGATTACAGTGTCCCCAGGAGAGCTGGGGGCAGCTTGGTCTCTCTCTGTGAGGCAGCCACAGCCAGTCCTGTCCCTTGCCCAAGGCAACCTCAGCCAGAGGCGTCAAGCCACAGCTAGCAGCAAGGCTGGGATGGGAATTATCTGAATATAAGCAAGCAGAGTTGTTGCCAAGGCTGAAAAACCTCATCTGTTTGACTCAGAAACAAGAGGAACCACAAACCTTTACAGACATTCTGTACAAACACTTGTAGACTCTCGAATGGTACATGGCACCCTGCTGTTAGCTCAGACACCACTCAAGAGAAGAGTTGCTCAACATGGGCATAAAATTATTCTTCCTTCTGCAGCAGAAAGATGTGATCAAACCTGCAAACATGCAGCAAAATTCTTGCAGTCACAGTGGGGATCTTTTGGTGGCTGACTTTCCCAATAGACATAGGGTACTGGGAGCACTAGGATGGATCAGGCAGACCTGCCTGAGACACTGCCCTCAGTCCCTGTTAGGGAACTCTACTGTTTTTTATTGTTTCATGTGCTACTGCAGGCTCAGGCCAGCAAGTGCATGCTGCTTCCATGCCATGCTTTCAGGGCTTAAATCCACCTTAGGGAAGGTGCAGCTGGCATAGGAGGGTTTCCATCCTCTGGAATACCTCATTTTTTACGGGTTTTTGGGCTCACTGGACTCATGCACCTACAAAGGGAAAGGGAATGTAAGTGATCCTTGCAAAGGGCTGCAGTGGCTACGTGTGGTCTGGTAAAGCCTGGCTTTGCAGGGCCCATAGGGTCCTGGGCGTGGCTGGTGCTTGCTGTGCATCCTCAGGAGCACTGCTGGAGGGGAGAGGTGCTACTGGGAGCAGGAAAGTGAAGGAGCAGGGAGGGTGAAGCTTTGTAAGCTGGAATCTGGCCACAGGGTTATGCTGAGCATTTCTGCACTTGCAGAAGTTGCCACGGTATTTTAATAACTGTGGGTGACTTAATGGCTCAGCTGCAAGACAGCAGCACTGGTACAGCTGGGTTTGTGCCACACACATCACTGCTCACAGTTTCGTAGTGAGGCAATTTTCTTTTAGAAACCAAGGGGAACCTATTTCATGCCTCCTTGTATACCAGCATGCTCACACATGCTGCCAGGTCTGTCCTTTTGTGTTCCCTGATTACAGATGTGTCTCAGCTTGCCATGTTCTTCACTTACAGCACTGGACCAGGGCAGGTGTAGAGAGAGAGCTAATTGGGTGCACTTGCAGGACATGGACAAATCCCTCTCTGCCCTTCTGTTTGTCATTTAGCTCAGATGGAGCCAGAGGCACTGACTTCCATTCAGCAAAAGCATCTGGTCTGCTCAGCCTTCTCAGAACAGTGGCAGAAAAAAAGTGCTGTTCCCACTCTTCACTAGGCCTTTGCAATGGCTTATAGGATGTCTTCAAAAATTCTGTCCTGAAGCCCAAAGTCCACTGCCCAATGCCTCTTGGTGAATGTGGTTTTTCTGATATATTTCAAAATTTTTTCACTTCAGGCTGGTACAGACTGTACTGAACAATCCAGTTTCAAAATGCTGCCCTCGCAACTGCTATGCAGCTGTTTTCTGGTCCTTTCCTCTAATTCTTCTTGCCTTTTGATAGGGACTATCAAGAGACTCAGGAAACAATAAATAGAAATGTTGTTTAAGTTTATCTTAGGAGAATATGGGATGTTGGCTCAAGGAACTTTGCTGATTATCTTGGCTAGCCTTGGACATTTCCTTTGGCATGTCTATAATTGCTTTAAGAAACATGTTCATGCTGAGCCAACTTCTAATACTGTAGGTTCAACTACTTGATTTCAGATATATGGCCAAGTTCTGCCCCCTGCCTTACTGGGATTGCCCCAGCATAACAAAAGCCTAATTTGTTCCATGGGTCTCAGGTATGTGATTTCTTCATTGTTACTCATTTATTGCTTTCAGGATATTTGTGTCTTGAATGAAAGTTTAAACTTCTGGGAGAGGTAGTTAATAGCAGGGAGAGGGAGAAAATCAAACTACACAATATATCTAACAAATATGTGACATCTAATTTAAAATCTGTTGTTTTCTTTCAACAAAAGGGGAAGAAAGCAATGCAGCCATATTCCCTCTTTCCCCAAGATATTGGCACAAGTCCTGGATCCACTGACATTTATAGGGAGATGTAATTAATTAACTTCAAATACCAGATTAGCTCATGGATTCAATATATCTCCATTCTTATGTGGAGGTAAAAAAGCTTTTGATTAATGATCACAACCTTTCTCAGGAATTTGAGGGCTTTTACTTACTAATGACAGCTTTTTCTGGGGTTCTATATCATCAGTGCACAAAGTGGCTTCAAAGTCAGTGCCTGGTATCCATTACTGGTACTGCAAACGAAGGCTACAGGCTGCAACCTTGGCCTGTTAAGTCACTTGCAGTTTAATCACTGACTTCAGTGGCACCCAGATCTTATTCTGATGCTTCTCCTGATAAACTTTTTAACAAATAAACCAGAAAACCCTGCATGGCCAAAGGCTATTGCCTGCTCAAAGAGCCAGTGAAGTTGGGCAGAAGGCAGTGCCTAGTTTTAAACACCAATCTAAGCCCAAAGCTTAAAGCAAGGAGCAGGTGAGGCTGGACACAGAGGGAGGGCAGATGTGGCTGCAGGAGATTGTCACCATGCATAAACTATCACTGCCACTCTCCACATGTCAGGCAGTAGGTTACAGAACTTTGCTGTCTTTCATATAAAGCTTATTTCAGGCTGCTCCTACAGTTTCAAATATACCCATGGATCCTACCCTGTCAGACATTGCAGTGTGACAGGTCTGGAGTCCAGTCACACTGCTATGAATCCAGTGTTTCTACAACTAAATATATTGCAGATGCAGTTCAGTTCTTCCAAATCCCACCTCCAAGATGTCCCAGCCCTAAGACCAGGAACACAAGGACCCCATCTATTAACAGGCATGGCAAAGCACAGTCCTGTCCAGCCTAGCCTGAGCTAGGACTGCCCACAGAGGCCCTGGCTCTGCTTTCTGCACAGTCACAGCCATTTGATGGTAAACCATTTTCTAGTAAGTCTGTATTGTGCAGCCAGATCACACTGCCTGGCCCAATAAGAGCTCCTCCTTCATCTAGGAACATCCAGCAGATCAGAGCCTCCTCTGAGGCCAGCTGCACAGCCTCTCCTGTTTTGTGCTCTTCAGGAGAGAGGTGTTAATATTTTATCTGCTGGCAAAATGTGCCTGAGAAGCTCCTGGTTTGGGCAGACCTGCTGCACTCCCCTGACACTGCACATGGGCAGGGTTTGCTGGAGCCTGGCTAACACCTGATTTGTTTTGGCAGCTTGGGCCATTCCTCTGTGAGGTGAGGTGGCCCTACCTGAGCACCCTTGGGAAAGCTCAGGCAAGGTTCAGAGCCCCTTTACCTCAGTTTTGCAGTTATACCATCAGGAAGGCAGACCTCATGTACAGCAGATGTGGTTCAGTACAATGACACAGCTTTGGCAGTCAGTAGCTCAGACATGTACAAAAATTTTGTGCTGGTTTTCCTCTTGAGTTGAGTTTCATTCATAGAATAAAAAGAGCTGCTTGTGTTCCTGGCTTGTTTTGGGCACAGTGCTGTTTTTCATGGGATTTCCACTGATTAAACCTACTGAATTTCCATTGCCATCAGTTGACTCCAGACAGGCTCTTCCAGGCTGATGGGAATGAGTTAGGGAGCAGTGCATATGGTATCTTACATGTTGATGTTGCTAAAGATCCATTTTAAATGAACCCTGTGGTCCTGATTCCCTACCTACCTTACATGGCATAAATTATGAGAGATTCTACAGAAACAGCAGTGTTTCTGTAGAACAGAGAAGAGAGGTCCCCACTCAGATTTCCCTTTAAATATTGCATCAGGCTTCCAATGGAATATACATTTTTACATATGTTAGCACAGAGAACAGACACTTCCTTAGGAAGCCCTTTATTTGGCTAATTCTATCTCTGAAACAATAAATTCCTTATGTGAAAAACCATAGTCTGATCCACTGTCAAGCATGAGGAACAAGTTCCCTTTCTGGGTCCAAATGAAATATCTTAATAGGCTGTTACAGACAGACAGGTGAAAGCATGTGGATTTTTCACTTCAGGCTGCAGTATTTGGGAGGACAGTGACTCAGTCCCAATAATGCTTTGCAAAATGAGGACTATTGCATCATTCTAGGCCTGATTTCCTTGCACTGACTCTGGTTTTTAGCTTTGTAATTGCTCCATTCACTTCTACTGGGATTTTAAGTAAGCCAAATTTTAGGGCTGAAGATGGGGTCAGGTATCCCAGTTGCTCTTAGGAAGGAATTGTGTAATTTTCTTCTGGGTGTAAATCAGTGGAGTGCTGTGGGAGAGCACAATGTGAAGTCTGTTTATGTCACCATGTTCTGGCCTGCCCTGATGAATTCCCCCACTTCAAAGCCTGACAGCACCAAAGAGTTTTAGAAAACTTTTGGCAAAGGTCAGGGACTCCAGCAAATCCTCACATCCTTCCAGGTGAGAACCTGGTTCTGTAAACATGTTTTGGGGAACATTTGCAGGAACATTTGTTCTGAAATTTGGAGTAACTTGGCTCTTAAACCCATTCATAAATTGTTTCCATCTTCCAGTCCCCTTGCACCAATCACTTAGATCTATTTCATTTTTAAGGATGATTCAGTTTTAAAAATAAAATGTAGCATATGAGCAGCTTCTAGCATGTGTCAGGAAGAGATAAGTCACCCAAAGCTATGATGGCCCACCAGGGTGCCTTCAAGGGATTTAGACTACTGTCTACACAGTCCTTATTAGGATCTCTGTCTCCCTCTCCCTCTCTCTCTCTCACTTCCTTTTGGCATTTGCTCTGTAAACTGAACAGCACCTGAGCCGGCATCATGAACCTCACCAGGCTTTGTGGAGTTCAAATTGAGTTCAAATGTTTTAATTAAAATGTCTCCTTCCTCTCTATCATTAGATAGCTGCAAACAGATGACTGGAGCTTCCTGACTGGAAAGGGTTGGTCAATGGCCTTGTATCCGAGGGGTGAAACTCTCTACTGGGAAAAAAAATCTTGACTTAAATGGTTGTGTAAGGACATTTATTAAGTCAGAACAGTGGCAGCTGGGTTGAAGACTTGAAATCTTCTCACCATGGTCTTGTGGGAAAGAGTTTCATCCTCAAAAGTTTGGAATATGGGTTTCTGACTCCCTGTCCAGAGCTGATACGTGTGACTGGCTCTGTGCCTCCAAGCACCCAGGATGCTGAGCACACATCAACTGTTGTCTTTTCTTGGAGTGAGATCTGCTCTGTCCATTGGAATAGCACTGGGAACTGAAGGCAAAGAAGGAAGAGGTTCTTTGTGAATAACTGACTTTCTGCTACAGCTGCTAAAAGGCTTGGTGTCATCCCAAATTGAAAAATACACCTTCTTTTTATAAATGTGCTGACCCCCAGTCATACTGCACTTTCTCTTCCCAGAAGTGATGATTCGTTAAATTTCTGGCACTTCTCTTTCCTTAAAGAAATAAAACACTAGTCTCCATGGTCTCAAGTTTGCTTTAGAATGGGGAATGAAAACATATTTGTCCTTAATATTTTGAAACCTTCTCAGTTCATTTCTTTAAGCCAAACCCAATACACCCCTGCCACTTTCAGTGCTTGTCCTAGCACAGCATTTCCCAGGAAACTATGGTTGCAGCTGAACCTCTGAGGCATTCAGAATCCACTTCAGCTTGAGTTTGTGCTGTTTGTATTTCCTAATTGCTTCCTTTTTCAGAGGAGAGATGAGTACAAACCTGCCCCATAGATGGACATATTCTGGCTCAAGCCCTTCTCCAACTTTAAACTAGCAAAGAAAGTGCTGTGGTGTCAGTAGAAAGCACAGAGGAGCTGCTCCCTGCCTAACTCCAGAGGTGTTTGAAAGGCTCTGACGTCGGGCCTGAGGTTCCTGTTTTCTGTTTAAACCATGCAACACAATCCCCAGCACGGCCAACCTTCCAAGGCTGGTCAGGGGTCTCTTGAGCTCCAAGCTGTGTGCCTGCAGCTGTCATGGTCCCATGGCCACTGAGGGGAAGGGCAGCTCTGCAGGGTGCCCAGCACCAGCCACTGAGGATGTCCCCTTCCCAAGGGATTGCTGGACTATTGCAGAACCCTTCATTCATCCCCTGACAGCTCACATGCTCAGGTACCAGGATAGCTGTGGCTCCATGAGCAGCCCAAACAGACCCAGCAGCCAGGGCTGGGGCTGATACTGAGAGCTCCCCAAGCCCCTCTCTGTCCCTCAGCTCCTCCTTCCTTTCTTATGAGAGGTGCAACAACAGGAAGCAAAATCACCACGTCACTGTTGCTTCACTAATCCAGTGCACAGCACACTGGCTGTGTTTCCTTTGGGAATAGGGTTGCCTGAAAAGGCTGTGGAAGAATATTTCCCTGGGGAGGTTTGATCTTCCAGTTGCTGATGCAACCCATTACTAAAGAATCAGAGGCACTTTTTTTGCCTGCAAATATTTTTATTGCAGTAGTAACATTGTTGAAGCCGTGATGAAAGGATATAGGCCAGTCAAGGTTTGTAGGGAGAGATAACATCTTTTATTAGAGTAGCTAATACTGTAGGAAAAACCAGACACACTTTTGGAAGCAATATTGTCCTTTATTATCTCACTGTTCCCCCTCCCCTGTGACCCCCTACCATCCTTCATCTGAAACAATAAATACTTATGAAGTGGAAGGAAACTTGACCCTGTGGGGCAGGTAAGAGACAAAGGCTGGTGTCTGACTCCTGATCCCTGTACCTCTCCCAGTGCTATGGGTAAGGAATCGCCCAATGCTCAAGGGCATTGCATGGCCCCCGCCTGCCCTGCTGCTCTGTGCCAGAAACAACAAAGAGAAAACCCTCTCACAGTAATGAGCATTTCTGATTAGGGTCCCTAGCCTGGCCTCTTTGTGCCCCTCTGTCAGCACCTTGGGGGTCAGTAAGGGCCCAACAGCAGCCAAAAGTTAGAGGCTTGTAATATTCTTAGCATGCACTAAAGGGATTTTAGGTTTGATATTTGAAAATCTTTGGGGGACATGGTTACTGACATAGCAAGAAGGATTTGTCTGGGGTCATTGCAGAATATCCTTTGCTGAAGAGTCTCAAGTGTTTAGAGGAATATTTGGTACAAATGTACCTTGTGCTGCCTGAGGGCAGGGAGATAGACCAAGTAAAGGTCATAATGGAACCTTTCCTGAGAGCTCATTTTCATTTTGGGGCTGTCCATTTCCCTCCCACATCTTTGCAGGCCAGTCTCAGCTCTGCAGTCCCGGTCTGTTGATCTGGCACAGGTCCATGGAGCAGATTACAATGCTTTATGAATTTGGGGCTGCATTCTTTCTGCCTGGATGTCCTGTAGGGAAAATCATCACTGAGAAGGACAGCCACATGTACCACGGCCAGAGCACTCTTTTGGCCTTCCTATGGCTGTCACCCAAGTGAGGCATCTCTAGTCACCAAGCTCTTTCTCTGAGAAGTACAGAAGATTTCTCCATAGACCATGGTCCTCTCACTCTTCATGAATTGCCAAGAGATTTTCAGAAGCCAGTCCCAGTGCAGCATCTTGTCAGGGGCAGCAATAGGCAGAGGAGCGAGGAGAGAATCATAATGTGAGTTTTACAACATTTTCAACACCAAGAGAAGAGTAAAATAGAGACAAGGAGACCTTGAGTAATTTGCTTAGACTAGGAATAGCACCTACAGGGGATGGTGCAGAATCTGGAGTGACAGTTGAATATCAGTGGGAATACAGCTGGTTTAAATTAAATCTATACAAGAATTTTGAGAATGGGGAAGACTTTGGTCTTGTGCTGATGAGAACAGAGGGGCTGCCAAATTCATTCAGAGTGGATTCTCATGCCATGTTATCTCCATGTTGTTTCATACCACAGTAATCACCTACTCACTCTGCTGCTCAGGGCAGAAATGACCTGGGAAGGCTGCTCAAATCAGGGAATATTGCCTCATTTCAGGAGCCAGAGGATGAGGACAGGCTACCCAGCTCTTGCTTCCAAATGAAGCTGGCTGCCACTAAAGGGTTTTCCTTCTCTAGAGAATATGGCTGCAAAATGCTTAGCAGAAAAATTTCTGGTTGGTTCAGAGAAAGGAGGAAGGGGAGGAAGAAGACAGGCAGTGATGGAGGGGTTGTGAAAACATGTCAATTTAAACTGAGACTTGTTTGCAATGGTGTCAGAGTTTCTTTTAGCTTTTGTTCTGATTCATATCGGCTCTTTATTACATTAAAATTCTAGATTAATTTCATATTAGTGTTTTAGGTTAAGCTGGTGTTATTTAATCTATACAATGTTTTAAAAGAAAAAAAAACCCAACAGCTACTTGCCCTCTCTTGGGATGTTATTGTTACCTTAAATATTTGCAGTTACTGATTTTAATTCCTTTCAGGTTAACTAAAATGTCCAGCTTTCCAGGACAATGAGTATAGAACAGCTTGTTTTCCTGCCAGTTCCCTCTTACAGACTCTGTAAAAGTCATTCCTACCTGATCCTTCACTTGTGAATTTTCACAGTGCTCTTCACAAAGAAGATAGGTTTCACTGGGGCCTGTCATCTTGTCCTGCAGGCCCCTGGGGTTGAGCAGATGTTGCTTGTGAAAGGATTTTGAAAGGATTTTGAGTAAGAAGCTAATCCATAAGATAAGGAAATCAAAATTCAAAATGGATGAGAGGAAACACTTTTCCAGCCAAAGTGCATTCAAGCTACAAAACTAATTTCCCATAATATTGTTAGACATAAATTAAAAAAAAAGAAACTTGGCAGGATCCTAAAAGGAATGGACTTCTCTATAGATAACAAGCATATCCAATATTGTAAATAATGAAATATTTAAGGGTTTATTAAAACCTCTGTTTTAACAATGAGACTAATCTTTAATAGGACATGTAAGGAGACCTTCTTAGAGCAGATAGTTTCATTATCTCCTGCTTTGGAGCTTTTATTTCCCAAAAGGACTGGTGCTTAGTAGCTATTGTCAGAAAATGAGGACCCACGTTATATGAACTTTCTCCAGTGCTGGTTTGTTCATACTCTCTAAAACTGTACAGACATTGAGATAAAACATTTGGCAGTATTTAAGGAGCAGTGGAAAATCTGTAGATAACAAAAATATTCTGAACCTCACTGAGCTAAGACCTCTCTTCTCAGGGCTGTGATTCTGCACTAGATAAACCAAGATCTTTGTGTGTATATATTTTCTAGAGTACAAGACTCCTTAAGAAGCTCAAGGATGGCCTGTGAGTTTGCAGAGCCATGTGACAGTCTATCTTTACAGTGTATAGGGAAAGCAATTGCAGCAAGAACAGTTTGAGATTAAGATGTAAACCTGAAGGGGGATTTAATTTTTTGCTCTATGTATCCCGAACATCAGAAAATCTAAAGGAAAGACTGATTTCTTTCCATGGTTTCTGACCCAATAAAATCTTGTGATCAAAACGACCTGCAGGATGCTCCAGCCCATTCTCCTGAATGCTGCATGTCCCCTCTGGCAGAGCTGCCGTGCTGATAGGCCTTATATTATTTTATGTTATCTCTAATGTCATCTGGCCGGTGTAATTGGAGCTGACTGGGTCTCTGATCTATTGAGCCCACACATCTCTGTCTTCACACCTCTCTTGGCCACAGTAGCTGCTCAAAAGAGCCCTGGGGACAGCTGACATTCTTGACTGCCAGCCCAAATGTGTCAGCTGGAAGGAAGACTATTTCCCAAATGACATCCCCTCTCCCACGGAGTTTTGGCAGTCACTGCAGTGCCATCTCCAGTCAGGGCTATCTGGCTGCCAGACCGGGCAGGGGCAGAGCTCTGTGTGACCCCTGATCCTGGCTGCCTGTCCCTCCCCTGAAGGGACACTGCCTGCCAGGGTGGCCAGTGCCTCAGGCTGGTTCTGTGACCGTCCTTCCGCTGCTGCTGGCTGCAAGGTCAGGGGCTCAGAGGGGCACAGAGCCACCCACGGGCAGCATCTCCTCCAGGATTCTCTGTGCCCCCCTCCCTGCTTGCTGGTGGGAGTTGTACCCAGCCCATGCTGCAGCCAGGTGGTCCCAGGGACTCTTGTCCTGGCCAAGACATCAGTGGCCACCTAACACATTACAGGGGAAATGTGACACTGGGTTAAGCTGGGCTGATGGTGGTGTTGGCAAAAAGCCAGAGCGACTGCACTAAGGCCTGCACACAGGAGTCCATTCCTGTATGACTGAGAAATGGGGTTTATATGCCTGGACTTGTGTTCTTATCACAGAGAAATTTCTGGCTTTGCTTTCCCACCCAAGAATACAAGAGACAAAGGAATTAATATCACTTTCCAGGTGGCTAACAGAACTCAGCTTGCAGCCAAGCTCCACTCAAGCAGTTATGCAACAGCAAAAAAAAAAAAAAATCTGGAGTCCACAGCCACAAAGTTTCCTCCAGAGCCCTTCCCATTGTGTGTTGGGAGCTCTACACCTCCCCCGTCTCTTTGTCATTGAAATTGGAGTTCATCTGCTCCATCCAGCCTGCTGCAGCTTGGGGAATTTCACATCACTCCTGTCATAGCTAGTGAAGAGCCTGAGCTACACATTTTTGGATGAAGGTGCCTGTGCTCGTTTCCCAGTTGTAGATTTATGGGAAGAGTGGGGGTAGTGTTCTCAACTTTGCCCCACTTCTCAAAAACAAAAAGCTAGTAAGGATAGTCAGCTGTGCTTGAGGATTGGGCACCATCCTGGCTCTCCCTGGCCATGGACAGCTGTGTCATTCCCAGAGCTGTGACACTGCAATAGGTAAATGGGGAATGAGGCTTTCCTCACAAAAAGGCAGCTCACAATGGAGGCATCTGCTCTCCTCCACTGCAGCCCTTCTGCTGCCTCTCCTGCCTGCAGTTCTGGGGCTGAGACCAGGAGAGAGGCAGCTGCCCTCGCAGACAGCCAGGAAAGCCAGGGTGAGGCTGGATGGATGGATGGATGGATGGATGGATGGATGGATGGATGGATGGATGGATGATTCAAGATCCCAGCACAAAGGCTGGAGACAGGCTAGAATCAGAGCCCCCCCAAGTTTCACCAGAAATGGGGTGCCTGGGGCATGGGGTTCCCTCCAGACCCTGTTTCTGACAGTGCACCTTCTGCCCACTCCGCTGTCCCTGTATTCAGAAGGGCATAAAACAGAGGGGGAAAGCATTCCAGAGAGTGAATCAGTCCGAGAAACTGCTGCAAAGTAGATGTCTGGGAATCATTAGGAGAACACTCTCAATCTTCCCAGAGCAGCTGAAAGCTTTACTGCCAACAGCACTTGGCTGCCAGTCTCCCATTGCTGTATAAATGATGATAATGGTCTTTGCTACTTCTTCTCCACACGTTCTCCTCCTCTCTGGGGGGGTGGGCTCTCCTTGGCAACCACAAAGCTCTTGTTATGTGCAAGGAACAGTTGGCAGTGAGCACTGGAATTGAACAGGAGAGGGGTAAGGTCCCTCCTCAAGTTAATAAACACCAGTTTATTATGGCTACTCTGGTCACCTTTGATAGATAGCCCTTGCCTATTAACAGGCACTGGATTTTGATAGGGACTGAAGAATCAGAAGCCTCCAGTACTTGAAGAAAAGCAGTGAGCCTCTTTCCTTGTGGTAACACTGACAAAGTCCAGTTGCTCAGCCCCTGGTACAAAGGTCTAAGAGACAGGTGCCATCTACCATGGTCCAGCCCTTTCAAGGACCACATTCCTGCAGTCCTCTGGGTGCTCAAGGCCTGGCTCAGCTTGTGCAAAGGGTCCCTGGACTGAAATCCATCCCTTTGCTCATTTGTATTTCTTGTGGTGGTAAATAGCAGAGGCTCTGCAGCAGCTCCAGAGTCCTGTCTATGTGGTGCCTTGCTGATGAGGGGCTGTCTGTCAGCACCGAGCTCTCTGCAGCACACTGAGCAGTACTAACACCAACCTACCAAATCAAGCCTTTGCTGCCAGGGAAACATCCCTTACAGAACAAAAGCAGAGCCGCTTGTCCTTCAGTGCCTCTTTCTCTGAGAGCATGTAGGATTAAAAAGACACACACACCAAGCTTCCTAGGGGTGAATCTCTCCCTGCAGCAGTCGTGTTCCCATACTTGCCTGATGTATGACAATGCATCAGTGACAATAAACAGCTTTTTCACCGATAGGACTTCATGCTGCAGTGCTTCTATTTCAGACATGAAGCTTCACAAATAATAGCAAGAAATAAAAGCAACATATAATCAATTGCACGGAGATTTGTGAACATGTTTATATGCTGCCCCAGCCCATGTGCCTGGCAGACCTGGTCCCGTCCAGAGGAGCCCAAATGGCACCTCTGAAGATGCCATCTCTGTGTCTAGAGACTCTGTAGACACACAGGTACCTTCCTTTGAAGTGGATAGGGTAATTTTCTGGCTTCAGATACAAACTCAAGAAATGGATGTTCCAAGTTGGCCATTTTCTTGCAATGAAAAATCCCAGGCTTCTCCAGAAACTTTCAGTGCTCACACATGTCTGTTGAGCAGATATAATAGCTCTAGCTTCAGCCCTACTGAACATATAGAAAATTAGTATCAGAGCTGCTGAACAGAAACCTGGCAGATCCAGTTGTCTCACTGGTAAATAGCAAGATAGGGACAAACCAGCAAGCCCTAAAACACCTTTCACAGTAGCTCTCTCTCTGGTTTGTTGGTGGGGTTTTCTGCATGTGGTTTCCTCTATCAGCCACCCAAGCTTGAACACTGGCCCCTGTCTCCCTGTGGGACGCAGGAATGTTGGATTTCAGTAGACTCTGACATGAATAAAAGGCAAGTGATCCCTCCTTTGACTTACACAGAAATGAGAAGCAGGCACATGCAGGCTTGCACCAGCCAGGAAACATTTCTCTGTAAATCTCTCCGTGCCTTTTTGTTGGGATTACTGACAGCACAGAACTGTTTTGCAACACAAGTGCTCATGTACTTGTGCTGGCCTCTTCCAAACACCAAAAACGTGCGGGCCGCTCTGTGAGCTGCAGAGAAAAACAGATTTGATACAATTACTGGGCTTCTTTAAGATCAAAACAGTGCAGTACAACAGACCAACTTATGCCAAAGCATTTCCCAAAAAATGCTTTATTATAGCAAGACTCCATTCTCAGAGGCCTTTCATGTAATTTGTATTACAAAGTCACAGGCTGACTTACCCAAAATGAGTTGCATTCTAAAACTGTGCTGCTTCTCTTTCGCTCTTTCATTCTAAAAACTCGAGTTTGCTAAATATCCTTAATGAAAGCTCTCCAGGAGTTGATTGGAGAAGATGGGAGGAGGCAGCCAAGTGCAGCATTGCAGGAGCAGCTCTGCACACAGGGAAAGACTTAGGAACTGAGGTCAGTGGTCAGACTGGGGTCTGAATAGTCAGCTGTATGACCAAAGGTCTGCTACGCCTCGTGCTCCTGTCTGCTCACACCCCCTGCTCAACCCCCACGCCAACTCCATCCCTACTCAGTGCTCACTAGGTTCTGAGCAGAGCATCTTTACCCTAAAGGCCAAAAAAATGTCGTTTTTATTGAAGACATGGCAGAGTCATCAGTTCTTTCATGGGAAATTTTCCTTTAATGATAAACAGGTAAATTAATTTCCCAAAATCAAGACCACTGCCCATCTGAAAATCTATCATTCAGCCTCATAGGAGCAGCTGCTAAAATGCTTCAGGCTGCTCCTCTCCTCTTCCTCGTGGACTAAGATGTGGGTAGATCACATCCCTCAGGGTCCAAGGTAACATGGGCTCCCAACCTCATCAGGGAAGCTGCAAACCAAACGTGAGCAGTGAATTTGGATTCATTTCTGAAAACTGAAGGGGTGATAAAATGCAAGGCAGATGGGTCACAAGCAGTGGTGATGCTACACCCATTATTTTGCCTTCCTGTGAAAATCCTCAACTTTTGCTGGAACATGGAATGGCACAGTACAACCCAGGAGTAGGAAATAATCTGTTTTTAGATGTCTATGTTTTCCTATTGTTTATCGAGCCTCATTTCCCTTCTCTGGCTGCCTGGACCTAAATAAAGCACATTAAACTACGGACAATGCATGTTGCACATGTTGAGGCTGTATTAGATCATCCCACGTGGCTCTACCACAGAAGAAATGAGGCTGCCTGTCCTGGGGGGTCAGCCCCAGGGCTTGTTCCTGCCCTCCCCTGCCTCTCCTTGCACCATCAGTGATGTGCATCACTGCACAGTCCTGTGGGTGCCCAGAAAGGCAGATAAATGCACACAAAGAACAGGAAAGGAGAAAGAAAGCCAGGGGAATATGTTGGCTCACAGAGCTGCCTGACAATCCTTCTGGGGGCTTAAAGTCTTTTGTTTCAAATAGGGGCTTTCTTTGAATGACAATGTGTAGGCCAGTTATCTAATACACAGGTGTAAAAACCTCAGCAAGAACATATAAGGTATAAAAAAACAGTCCTGGGTCCCTCAGGACTGTGAGTAAGTCTATGACCATGTAAGTCTAAGGCTTTTCTGGTGACAAACACTAGGGAAAGTCCTGTTTTGTTCAGTGAGGGGAATGCTGGAGAGATGGTTTCCTCATACATCCAGCACACTTTCAGATTTAAGGTGGAACGCCCTGACTGGCCCCAAATTGTGAAAAATGCAGCAGCAGAAGTGGAGCCTGAGCTGAAAGGTGACAACAGCAAAGGGAGAGGGAGAAGTTTTGCCAGTGGACATTGGCATGGTTCCTCATTGCAGGGTAGCACTGCTTTACAGCAGTTGTGGGAGCAGCAGGGATGTGGGAGGGTGCACTGGGATGCTGGCTTTCCATTTCAGGTTTTAGAGGTTTGCATGCTTTAATTTTTCTGGTGGTGGTGAGTAGTCAGGTTTGGCCTGATCTTTAATAAAATCATGTCCAAAATATTTGATAAACTGAAAAAGAAATTAAAACCTGTTTTAAAGGATACTCTCAATCATTTTTAAAAAGAAATCAGGATTTTCAACATGAAAAATCCTTTTGGATTACTTTCTGTTTTGAAAATGAAAACAATTACTGACATTGTTATGAGTCACCTTCTAGAACTGACCAATTCTGTGAAAATTTTCTTGAAATATTTTGGTACTTCTGAGCATATATGTTGCCTCATTCAGAAATGAGCCAAAAATTTTCCCACTACGGGGCTAATCTGTGTGTATTTCATAAGCAGATCATTCATTTGCTGAAAGTACTAAGAAAACTGAGCAGTCTCCACTAAGAATGAAATGGACATTGCAGAAAAAATAAGGTGCTTCAAGATTGACATTTCTCACATTAGAACAGCCACTCCAGCCCTCAAGTGTTCAATAGCAGCACCTCACTGCCCCATAAGTTTCAGAAAACAGTTGTGCTCATTTCCACACATTGCCTATAGCTTTTTTCTAGCCAGAACATCATTTTTTGCACTCAAGGCATGAACATTTTGATCAATTGCTTCATATTTATATCTTACTTAACCCTGTTTTTCCCAGCTGGCTCCCACAATGCAATAGATGCACTATTAAAAATTCACTGTCAGAGAAGGCTGTCAGCAAGTCTCAGTTCTTTGTGTCCTCAGAAAGCAGCATCCTGCTCCTTGCACCAGGCTCTTACAAGCCTTTTTAACTGTTTCAGCACTCCTATATGGTACTTACGCTTACCTCCATCTCCTATATTTCTGATCTGATCCAAATTTTTTTTACTGCAATCAACTGATCTGCCAAGCACATTCTAAAGTGGTGAGGATCTTTCAATGTTTCTAGGTAAAAAAAGGCCTGCATTCTCTCTCATTTAAGTTATCAGTGCTCTGTTGTTAAGAGTTTTCATTTGGGGGTCTTGTGACCCTCATTTTGGTTTTATTTATCCTGAGTGCAATTTTTAGTTTCCGGTGAGATTTCAAAGTTTCCTTGGCAGTAATAGTTAGAAATTTTTCAGTTACCCGCCTACACTAAAACTCTTGTGACCCAGACCCTGATTGGATAGATAATGGCTTTTATTTTACATTTCAGTGCTCCATTTGTGTAGTGAGGAGAAAAGCAATTCTCCGGCTGATGGAGAATAATCTGAAAAGCATATTAAGTGTAGGTCTGCTTTATTGTACACACACTCTGTCCTCCCAGTTTACATGTGGTCTCATTAACAACCTTTGCTCAAAATCATACTGTGTGATATTTTCTAGCTGGATCCTGGCCAGATTCAAGCTGAACTCAAAGTGTGTTAAGTCCAGCCCTGTTTTTCCCCCTTGCCTTGCCTGCTGCAGGTTTTGCAGATCAGGCTTTTACTCAAGTGTTTCACTGTGCAGGGCTCATGCCTGGGTCACTAAAGCATCATTAGCACAGACTCTTGCTGCCTAATGACAGATCTAATGCCGGAGCACTTGGCATGAGAGGGATTGTCTGGGGAAGGGGACCACACTGGGACTAGGAAAAACTGTATTCAATTCCTTATGGAGCAGTCTCCAACTTCCTTCCTTCAGCTAAATCACTTCAACTGGCGCGTGCTTCAGCTCCCCATCTGTGCAGGGTGGATAAGGTTTCCTCCTGCCTCCAAAGAATAGAATCATCAAAAGCTTTGCTGCTCTGGGGTGTTTTGATATCACAAGAATGAGGACAAGGGGCCTACAGACCCATTTCTATGAAATGCCCTAGTAACCTGTAAAAGACAGAGTTTATAAACACCACGAAAGGAAGATGCAGCTGATAACTTGGTGCATATGAGCACTGTGCACAAAGAGAGTATTTCTTAAGTGTGAGAAATTACTCAATATTGTGAAGGGGAGGAATATCTTCATCAGAAGGCAAACTCTTACTGAATTTCATATCTTCACTTTCCTGGGGAGACATTTAGCTTAAATAGCTGGGTCTGGAGGCATGTGAAAGCAAGAAAAAACCCACATTAATTCTTGGGACTTAATTTTCACATTAACTTCTCCCCTTCCAGAGACACCTAACCCTTCTGGTTTGTATACATCATGAGTACACATGCTGGTGCTGTGATAATTTCTCTGGAGAATCTGTTTCAGTGCCCAACCACCCCCTGGATGAAAAACCTTTTCCTAATATCTAACCTAAACTTCCCCTGATATTGCTTCATGCCATTGCCTCAGGTACTGTCACTGGTCCCCAGAGAGAAGAGATCAGTGACTGCTCCTGTGCAGGTCCAGGATTTTGATGATTCCTGGGGGTCACTTCCATCTCAGGATGTTCTATTCTACAATGGAATACAATTATCATTCCATAACCATTAATTACCACATGCTGTTCAATTTCCAGTACTGTGTGGAATATGGAGTTTTCTAAGAGTGAGACCTGATGCAGGTCCCATTGGGATCAGAAGGATTCAGCTGTCACCTTCCATTGCAGTGGATAATTTACTGGGAAGTGATGGTGACATGCTAAATGGAAGACTGGGGCACATGGAACCCCTTTCCTAACCAGCCCCACATCCCATCAGTAACCTCTGAATTATTGCTAGGGCTAGTTTTCCATAGTTTCCCATCAATAAATATCTCATAGCTTCAGACTCTTTCCATAAAGTATAGCAAAAGCTTCACAGCTTCAACCTCTTAGAAATAAAGCATAATGCTTTGCAGTGACCTGTGGTTTTCCTCAGTGAAATTTCTCCCATTACTGTGCCTGCCATGGCTTTGCCTGAGCTGCCTGTCAATTAACAATGGTTACAAAGGAGTTTTATACATGCAGTTAAAGCAGAGCCACCAGGAGTGGGGTGCTGAATCTGGCCTTGGTTTCTGTACAAGTAACATGAGGTGAAAGTGGAAGGAAAGGATGCTCTTCTGGAAGGGGGGTGGGGTGGGCAGCCAAGAGAAAAGTCTTCATTTAACACCATTTAAATGTAAATTGTAGTGAAACATGTTAGTGACAGAAGGGAGGTTATGACTGATCAGATAGGAGGCTTTGAAACTTTGCCAAACAAAACTTGTAGGTATTTTGCTTCTTTCTTTTCTGCATTCTTCTCCTCTCAGCACTTTTGATCAGTGACATATACAGAGATGGCTGCTATCAGGGAGTCAATAACGAAACTGTCCAGAGCAGGAGCAGGAATATGGCATTCAAAAGGAAACTCTGGCATATCAAAGATATTCAAGGACAGGGAAACATCAAGGGTTTCCTTCCAGAGATAATGAGCAGACTAATGCAAAGTGAAACTGAGGATGAGGAAAGAAAGTGAGAAAGAGATGTGAGAATATTTTGGCAGGGGAGGAAAAGAGTTTTGTTGAATGAACAAGGGATCAAATAACAACTCTCGCAGCAGAAAGACCAAACCCAGGAGTTAATGCCATCTTCTTCTATTCACTTCTGATGCAGGCTTGGAGCTTGGATGAGATTTTGAGTTAAATTCTGACAGAAGGACATCCAGGAGGTTCATGCAGTGGAGAAGTTCTGTTCCACAAAATGAACTGATGTGCTGATGACAGCACAGAGAGTAAAATCATTCAGATTTAGAATTAGAAACTCTGAGAAAATGGGGTTACAAATGTCAAGTTTTGAAAAAAATATGGATTTTTTTTCTTTGTTGTGGCATCATAAATCCTATTGACATTAGTAATTCCCTTTGGGGAAATCCAGAACCTGCCCTTGTTTAAATTAGCAGATTTTTCAAAATGAAAATTTTGAAGAGCTCAGCTTGTAATGAGTGAGATCACCTTCCTAATTTGCACAAGTCACCCTGTCACTATCCTGGTGCAGAGAACAAGGACTAAGCTAAAGTTCTGTGTGTGTAACTAATGTTTTTCCTTTCATTCACATAAGAGAGGTATATCTGCAGAAATAATGTTAGCTTGGGAGGTACATATAGATGCAAGGCTAAAAGGGAGACTTGGATCTGTATGAACAGATATATATATATAATATATATTAATATATATAGCATATAATATAATATAA
>JAOTQP010000304.1:18048772-18121057 GCA_026413545.1 Cichladusa arquata | reverse complement strand
ACCCCGGCTTCTCCCTTTTTTTTTTTTTTTTTTTTTTTTTTTTTTTAGTGTAAGATCCTATTGTTTTAGGTTAAAATCAGAAAACCCTAAGAGGTTCAGTGGAATGGGACTAATTAGGCAGCATGGACATAATCTGGTCTACACAAGCAGTGACTAACTCCTAACATACTGCTAATGAACAGACCTGACAAATAAATTAAGCAGGGCAAAGCTTTCTCCTGCCAAGTAACACATTTTTCTGCCAAATATATTTGAAACAAAATAATCCAAGTAATTCTGTTGATTTCTAATCCCAGGTTTTGATTTTCACTTTGTTTTTAAACTTCTCTGATCTTTGCAAAGGGGAGGTAGGGAGAGAAAGGCTCATATTTCTATCCTTTTTTTTCCACAGACAAAGAAAATGGAGAGGAGAGAAAAGGGAGAAAAATGCTAGTGTTCAGTGTCTCTCCATATCTCCTAAGATATTTTATATCTCCCACTTTTGAGGCTGGGGGCTACAGTAAGAGAAAAAAAGGAGGCAATATATGAAATCAGGAAGGAGCAAAGCTTTCTTTCTTTTATTTCTTCTTGTTTGTTTTCTTTTCCCTCCTTTTTTTTCAAGAAGTTAAGAGATTGGATGAAATTATACTAAAAATTCACAAATTCAAATACTGAAAAGTTAAATCCAGTCAAAGACTTTTTAAGCAACACTGAATTAGAAAGTTAAATTTTGATTTACTGAAAATTTTTACTGGAATTAAATACTTTCAAAAAGTTGCTTCATAATAAAGTTCATATTCCAATGGTATGAGAATATATTGACAAAGGAAGGGTACAAACAGAGAGTAAATAGGGAAACCTAAGATGCAGAAACAAATTATTTCAGGCCATGATTCTGGAATCTGTGATATTTCCCATAATATAGAGAACATTGTAGAAATACCAGTCAGTCTTAACCTTTAAGGCACTGAGTTTTCTCAGCACCTTGTCATTTCCACTGAAGTGTAACATCTTCAGTATCTCACAGTGTCTGCCCCCCACTCCATATGTCTGGTGTGAAATTTCCCCAGACTGCCTCCATATGGGACTGCTCTGGCCATGGAAAAGCTGCTCCCTGTCCCCAGCCCTGCTATGTCACTTGCTGTAATCATGACTTATGGATGAGTGTTATCACTGCATGAGAAACTCAGCCATCCCCAGCCAAGTAGTGAAAACCACAACCCTTGGAATAAAATAAACCAAAACACTGTTGCTTTTGCTATAGTCAAGGGAGTCTTCAAAATATGTTTCCAAGTACATTTCCCAACATCTCACCTCCAGAACTTTGTTTCACAGGCCTCAGCTACAAATCACAACCCTCCACCCAGGGATGCTGATGGTCTGTTCTACACTGAATCTTCATCACTGTGTGGCTGAGTCTCTGTCACACACACCGTGCCAGCAATGCTCTACATAGCAAGAGAAGCTTGAGCTTTAAAATTACCTTGGTCTGACAAAAATTACTCTGTTGTGCTTGAACCATCCAGCTGATATTCTTCATGCTGAGGAGATAAATATCAGGTCAGGATAGTGTTTCTTTTTTTTTTTTTTTTTTTTTTTTAATTAACAGAGGAGACTAAAATCTCACAGTATCTAATGATTGAAATATGAGGAAAAGGGAAGAAATGGATGGTTTAGACACTTCTACCAGAAGTCAACTTTGTCACTCAGCATCACCATATTAGGAGGCAAGGCCTTGAAGCGGGGCTGCCTGCTCACTGCAGATACTGGGAAGCATCTTTTGGTGCTCTCAGGAAGATTTTGCCTATATTGAGCAAGCTAACTTTAACTTCCCTATGGTTACATCCTTCCCACAGAGGTTTTGCCTGCACTGAGCACCTGTCAGTCACTCTGGGGCAAGAGGAGAGGAACCAGACTTTCTTCACAATTGCTTCCCAGCTTCTCACCATTCTCTCCCTCATGTTGGACCAAGCACAGTGGCTTTCTGTCCACTTTCCAAAGGAGTCTTTTACTGGCAGTTTGGACTGAGCTGTTTGTTTTTGGGAGGTCTTCATAATCAATTACCACTACAGGACTTGAAACAAACCAGGGAGATTTCATGGTCTCCTTTCAAAGGACTTGTGTGCCAGGAATCAACTGCATCTCTGAGGAGCTGTATTCACAGAGAATTGGGGAAGCCAAGCCCCTGTCCCCAGGGAGGCAGCCTGGGGACCTGATCTGAGTTTTGTGGACTCTCAGTGAGTGTCTGTGCTGCATGGAAAGTGCCACTGAGTAAAGGATGTGCCCTCCTGTGTGCTGAAAGCAGCAGGAGATGCTGTGTGATACACAGGCAACTTCTTTAGCCCAGGACTGCATGACCTGCAGCCTGAGCCTGAGACACCTCCCCAGCACTGCCCATTTCTGCTGATGTGTCCCCTTGGATGCCCCCGTGGGGGTCAAGGCTCTGCAGTGCAAACACAGAGACTTTGGAGAAGTGACCTGTGTGCTGAGGAGAAGCTCTGCCTCCCGTCAGCCCTCGTGCCAGGGGTGGCAGCTTCTGTGGAGCAGGAATCTCCCTCTGTTCCCTGCTTACACAGCTTCTGAGCACCCCAGGTGCCAAGGTGATGCAAGGACTAGCAACTAAGGCACACTAATGCACTTTCCCACCCCATTCAGCTTTCCTGAAATCCAGTTTCCAAAAGATACTGAGATCTTCTTCACTTATCTATGAGGCCATTTCAGAGACTTGTGCCAGCCTCCCTCCATCAGGACTCTCTCAGGAGAGTCTGTATGGCACTGTATGTGTGTATCCCACTCAACCTACAGGGGACAAAGGGGAGAGAGGTCCCCTTAGATTTTTAATTTTTTTTTAACAATAGAAACAGGGAAAAGTCCCTAATTTTGGTGAAAACAATGGGAGAAATAAAATGAATACATATTGCTACACTCCCTGTCCTACCTCCATGCATTCCTGGTCTGAGCCAGGGGACTGGAAAAATGAGAACTTAACCTGAAGCCCACCACTTTGTTTCACTGCTGCTTTCTTTCAGATATTTTTGAGGGAGATGTTGCAGGTGGTCTTCTCAAATACTTTTGCTGCATGTAAGGGGGAGAAATGGGAAAAGCCATGATTAGACTTCAGAAAGAAATCACTAGTCCTCTGGAGGACTGGCATATTGCAGGTGTAAATATTGCAGCCCTCCAATCAAGATAGAAATAGCAGTGTGTGACTCAGACACCCCCATCCTCAGTAGTCAAAGAGGACTTCATGAGTTAGTGCAGTGCAGCTCCATGAGAAATGCAGTGTGCTGGCAGCAAGCAGGGTCAGCTCACAAACAGCAAAGGGACAGAGAAGAAATGGTCACATTTATGCCAGATGCCAGGCTTCAGACTGTGCTGGCACTTCCACCCCGCCTTGTACTGTGCACCTGCTGATACAAACACTCTGAGTGCCTGGTCTGTGCCCTCACTGAGCACTGTGGCCATTTCAGCCAGCCCAGAGCACGTGCTGAAGGTGTGGAACACTGCAAAACTGCTCAGCACTGGCAGAGAGAGGGAACATCATGTCTTTTCCAGCTGCAGCTCTTGCAAATCCGTGGGAAACTTGTCCAGTCAAATACCTCCATTAGTTTGCTGTAGTCATTCTTGTTGTCTGGCTTGTATTCCTGTGTGCAGATAATTCCAATGCAGTTGCTTAAAGCTATCCTCCATTTTGGTATCAAGCCACATATTTTCAGCCTTATAATATTTGTCGTTAATATAAGCATATATTTTTTTATATGTGTTAAATGCCAAATTGGCATATGATCTCTTGGCTAAGGCAGGGCCTGGAGACTTCTCCACATGGCATCCCTCCAGGCTGCAGGGATTGCTTCCACTTCAAATAACAACTTTTCCTTGAAAGCTTCTGTGGCACCTGTGTTAACAGCAGCAAGAGACCCTCGGGACCCTGTCAAAGCACACTTGGCAGCTGCTTGGCAGGGAGGGAGCACTGACTTTTGTCCCCTTGTCCCTTGAACCTGCCTGTGCTGTGAAAGCAGAGCCATGTGTGCAGCCCATTGGCAAAGCCCTCCTGTGCCACAGGTTCCTTTTCACCACAGCCCAGCTCCTGAGCCCCCATCACCCCCCATCTGCAAGGTATTCTCACTTCCAGAATAGCTCTGCCTGTGCTGGGATGCTGTTTCAGAACTCAAAACAGACTCATCTCTTCTAACTCTCCCTCTTTATCAGTCCTGCTCTGGCTACCCTTGTCAAGATGCCCAAGCACCTCTCAAACCAAACAGCTCCCTGAAAAGCCTCCTCCTCGGGGCTGCCTTGGCTGCTGTGGATCCACTTTCTCATTCTGCATTGCTTCTCACACATCATCTCATAGTAGCAGGCTCTCTGAATCCAGCACTCCAACAGTAAGTGACAAAGAAGTTGATTGCAAACAGATATTTTTGGTATGCGTACATGTGATTGCACACCAATGTTCAAGGCTGGAAATCTTAAAATTGTTTTTTTTTCCTTGTATTTTTCCCACTCATTTCATGTTCCATTTTTAGCTGTGTTTGCAATTTACTTGGAACCTGCCCTCTTAAGTCAGATGGATGAATTATTGCTTTGCTTTCTCTGGGAAAATAATGCTATAGAATGGTCACTCCAGCATACACAAGTATTACTGGCAAGGAATATGTAGGTAGTTTAGATTTATATGGCTGTAAGTGAAAGCAGAACTTGGCTCTGTTCTGCCTGACTGTCATGAAAAGAGATAGTCACAATGGGCTTTAGTATGAACTTGGCTCCTAGAAATTGCAGCAATAAAAATAGCAATGCCATCATTTGTTAATTCTAATTATTCCAAAGCTCAGACATTCAGTCCTGTTCTTAAAGGGATGTGCTGAACAGAAATGCCTAAAAAGAAAGTGTAGTTCCATAGACAACATAGAGCCCTTTAGGAATTTATACCATGACCATCAGCACATGGTTTGAATACTACAGGTTCTTCTAGAAAGAAAAAAAAATGCTTTTCCAACTTCCTTTTTTTTCCCATATTTGCAGAGTTTCTGAAGCAGGTTTCTGTTACTGTTCTATTATTAAATTCATTACTGAATTTAATGTAAATGTAGAGAGAGACTATGGTGGCTGACCCATGCCTTGGACACCTGCACACAGAAATGCCACCAGCCAGGCTGTGATCCTCATATCTTAGCAAAAGATGGTCAGTAGACCAAACCAACAGGAATCAGAAGCAAGAAAGCAGTTACACTTTTTGCTTCTTTTTTTTTTAGTTAGACTTTTTCCACAGGGCCTTGGGACAATTCTCACAGCTCTGATGAGTGTCCAAGCCTTATCCATCTCCTGTTCTTATTGTCTTACAGATGGTAGTGGTACTGATTTACCTTTTTGTGTCTGTCAATGTTCAATTAACAGCATTTGAGAGCTAAGCAATTCCAAGCAGATCCTGCTGCACCGTCTGTGCATTAAAAGCTCTGAAACAGATCAAAAAGTTTCACTCAAATGTCATATGCAACTGTTTTATCTTGTTCATTTCTTGAATGGATTGCTTACTTTCGAGTTCATTTAGGGCTGATGGCAAGTGCCATACTGATAATCCCAGAACTTTCCACAAATTCCTCATGTCTTCATGGTCCTGGAACCTGAGCATCTTCCAGCTGGCCATGAATTTGTGCATCACATCCATCCCATGTGAGGTATTAGTTAGTCAGTTAGTTAGTTAGTTAGTTAGTTCCTTCCTCCTTCACCTGCAAACTCCCCTACAGTTTCTGAAGCCACTGGCCGCTTTCAGTCGCACTGGATAAAATGGAAGAGATGTCAAAGATAAGAAGTTCCTATAAAGCAGTGCAAACCAGGGCTTGGATAGAGGATGGAGACCCCAGTGAGCATTCTGAGTGAGGGAAGGACTGCAAGGTGAGAGAGGCAATTACCTGTTCTGTTTGATTGCCAGCTGGCAAGGAACAAACATACCTGAGAGCCAGTCAGTACCACACGACTCAAAACAGGCAGTGGCACACGCTGCTTCTGGTTTCCCTGGAGTCAGAGGGTCACTGGAGAAGAGATAAGAGTCTGTGATGTATTTCAGGTAGTGCATGGAAAAGTGAGGCCATGGGAAATGCTTGCATCTGTTGTCATTATGCTGATAACATCCAGAAATCCCATAGAAAAACAGGCTGCATCAATTTACATGATCAGGAAATAACTTGTTTTAATACTTGCCTGCTCATTGTTCCCTGCAGAAGGGATAGGTTATGCCAAATGCCTGGCACTGGGAGACAGAAAATTGTGGGCTGCAAGATGTCCCCAGAGGCTGGTGGAGAACAATTTGTCCTCTGTGCCGATGGGTTTCCATGTGCAGAGCTGTAACAGACCTCAGACTCCCCAGCAGATACAGGCAACTGAAATTAGTTTAGCTCCTAAGACAGAAAACTCACTCAAATTACCTTCTAATGTGACAAGTAGAGCATACGTTCACAAGCAGCTGCTACAGGCAAAGTTTTGTTAACCTACAGTCAGTGAGTTATTCTAACTTCACTGTAATGCTGCAAGACAGAGATGATTACCTAGAAAGGAAGTTTAGCAAGAAGAGAACGTTTGCAGGATCATTAATCACAATAGCATTGCATCTCCTCTTCTTTTTTTGTACAAAATTATCTATTCCCAGTAATGACACATTCTTTTCCTGGTGAGCTTAGCTTGTTTTTCCTCTTACATTTCCTCTTGCAAAGAGCAGCAATTGCAATGAAGAGGGGAGAATCAGAATAGGAGGATGAGGCTACCAATAGATATATATGTACTGTGACAGTATGTCTTTCATCAAACTAAAAGAAACTTCCCCTAAAGCAATCATGCCCAGGAACACATGTTGCCCCATCATGGAGTCCTTCTGACTGATCATTTGTCAAAATCAGAGCTCTTTCCTTTCCTGCCCATGCTTCTACATGGAGCAGACACGTTGGTAATGAAGATGACTGCCTGCATGGGCTTTGCTTGTGACCTTTCTCCAAAAGCAATTCTTTCACATCAGTTTTCCATCAAAATCCTCCTGTCCAGCTAATTCCTATGAGGCATCCTTAGGCCTCCCAGCTGGATGGCTAAAACATTGACCTATTCCCTGACCTTGGCATACATTTTATAATTAAACTTGCAAAAGCAAGCAATTCTTCAGACTGCCAGGCCAGGCAAGAAATCCACTTCTAAGAAGCCACACACTATGCACATGTTTTGTTTTACTGAGATCACTGGATTTGGCCAGCTGCTGACTCCTGGATTAATGACCAATACCTCCTCCCCTCAGGTGTCCCACTTAGGTTTTCCCTGGAGAAATGGGGCATCCATCAGACCTGCGGGATTTGAATCTCAAATTACTTTGGACATTGACCTTTCCAACACTGCATGAATTTTTTTAAACAGCTACTGAAATCTCAATTAATGATTTATTTATTTTATAATTAATCAGCCCAATGGAAGAAAAAGGATAGACTCTGACAGCTCCTTAGCCCCAGAGCTGCTTATCAGCATGTACAGTAAACAGGGAGAAAAATCATAAATATTTCATTATTCCTCCCGATAAGGGATTTCAGAGTGAAGAATTGCTTCCCAATAGCAAACTTCATGGCAATGTCATGAAAATGGGTCATAGATTCCTAGAATGTACAGTCTATCTTGGGTCTTCTCTGGAGCCAAGGATTCTGTCCCACTCCCACACAGCTCCCTCAGGGCTCCCAGCAGCTCCACTTCAGCATGGAAAGTCAGGGCTGCACCTGAAGATGTCTGCATTATCACCTGCCTCCCTGACCTCTGGGAACGGAGTGGAACCCTGTTGGATGCTGCTGGGAACCAGGGTAAAAGCAGCCTTGAAGCCTTGAGTTTCTCAGCCTTCACAAGGATAAGAAGTTATAACAATGGTTATGCACCTGCAGGATGTGTGAGAGCCGTGTGTCTTGAGATGTTTTGCAGAAAGCATGTTTTCAAAGAGGTGTTGCCTTCTTGAACCAATGAGTCTTTTCTATTTTGTTTTTCATGTACTACCCTATATATGTGTGTTGTGTTTCTTTAAATAAAGCTCTTTCTCTTCTCTTTTGCTTCTGCATTGCACGAGGAACTATGTTGCCTTATCCTTTGCTCCTATAGCCTTAAAATGCAATAGAACCGCATTCAGTTTCTCATTTCAGAGGAATGGAGAGTTTCTAAGCATAGCAAGTGCTGTTCAGGTCTTCTGCCTGTGTAGAGATGAGGTATTTTTGCTTGCTTTGGGAAAAAAGTCTCTTGCAGGCTGAAGGAGCCATGCTGCCCACGGCACTGGTTCTGCCAGGGGCTCGCTCCATCACTGGCCCCTGCAGTGGGAACTCAGCAAAGCCTGGACCAACCCCACAAAACTCAGCCAGCTGGGGGAGAGGAGCCCCCAAGGCCCATCCCACCACGGGGCCCTCTGGGCAGGGGTCCTGGGGCTGACAGCAGGAGGTGGGTGATGGACTCCTGCTGAGAGAGAAATGATGCTCCCCCGTCCCCGCAGGAAGCTGCTCTGGTTTCTGGCTCCATTTAGCATTCACAGTGATGACTTGGCATGTTCTCTACATAAATCCTGATAAACTCCTAACCTCAAAAACATCCTGTAACTAGGGATTGTCGTGTCTTGTTGCCATATGGTGTGAAAAAGTGCTTCCCTTTATCACTATTACATTTGCTCCTGCTGCTGAGTTTCACTGAACCTCTTATTTTAAAGACAATGTGAATATTAATTCCTCCCTCTCTTATCTATCCCACCCACTCTCTACATACATTTCTCATGTCCACCCTTACTAATCTCTTCCATGTGAATTCGTCCAACTGTTTTCAGTTTCTGCAGAAGAAGGTTTTGCTTGTCCACCTCAGTAATGGCATCAGTCATTACCTGCCTACCTTGAATGCAGACCAAAAAAATAGCAGCCAAAAGATCAAGGCAACTGTTACTCATTATTCAAAAATTAAGTCAAGCACCACTTCTTTTAATATAGCTACAGAAATAACTTAAGGTCTTACAACATCTTTTGTCTCTATTTGCAGCATTATTCTTCTATTATTATATTCTGTACAGTAGGGCATATGTTTTATTAATTTTCAAAAGCAAAAACAGCTTTTAAAGCTTCTATTTAAAGAGCTCTTGGCAAAGTGTATAAGGGCTAAAAGTACACAATCTTTTTTCACATGCTTTTAATCCCTACCCTAAACAAATCCTCTGACTTGAATATTTTACATTTTGGAGGCACTTTGTTCTTTGATTTTCTGTGTGATGCTCACTATTAATGGTACACATCACATCTTTGTAGTACCTACATTATCTGTTTTCTATAAGTGTGCCATCATAATTCAAAACATCAGCTTTCAAATAAAATTTGCCTCTGCCCAAGGGAGACCACATATCTTTTTTTGACACTTCTAGTGCAATTGCAATAACCAAAGTCTAGTTTGCATGGCCCTTCCAGTCTTCACTGTTTAATGTAAGTGCCCTGATATTGTTTAAGCATCTATTAGTTCTCCTAATATTCAGCCTGACTATGAAGCAGCTTTACAGCTGCTGTACAGATGCTTTATAAAAAGCCTGCATTTCAGCCTCTTAATGTGAGAAGATGTATGCCTGGACCACAGCTTCAGTTTGCAGAGCCACCTTGTCTGTTCCCTTGTAACCCTTCCCTAAAGCTCCGCTTTAGAGAGGGAGAGAAGAACCTGAGGAAATTGTCACTGTTCTTCTTTCTTTATTATGAAAACAAGAGCCCCCTTCCTCCTCCATCCCTTCCAGTCCCTTCCCAGCATAAACACCTCTTCCACTATCGGGACATGGCATAGGGCAGAAGAGCCTCAGTTTATCTGTGAACATCAATTGCAACGAGACAGTGTAGTTTAATGATGTAAAGGAAAATTAAATATTTATAGGTTCTTGCAGGATTCTCAATGCTAGTTCTGCAATAAGGGAGAGCCATTGAATATCTTAGTTGTCCTCCCAAAAGTAGCCTTCTTCCCTCTAAAAGAATGGTCCTTGTGAATTTCTGATAAGAGTATTTTCATTCCCAGAAGTCACACCAGGACTACAGCTGTTAATCAAAAAGTTTCTAGGCAGAGCTGTCACCTTGAAATCCATGTTTGTATCAGAGTCAGTACTGAAACTAAAAGCAGTCCCTTGACCTGATTGTGTTGATCCACATTCTAAGACCCAAGGGAGTTTATTTTTATTGTTTCTCTAAAATATAAAAAAGCACAATTAAAAATAATTATACATGAAAACACAAGCAAAGAGGAAATGAATAAGCATTAAGCTCAGAACAATGGGATGGGTCACAAACGAGACGCCAGGACAGGCTGCAGCCTCGGCTCCAGCCCTTCAAGGGCTTCTGAATGTCCTTAACTCTATTTCCCCTGGCCTGATCCTGCCCTGATTATGCCACTAAGGCCCCAAGAACAAGGGCAAGCCCTAAAGAAACCTTCTTGCCCAGGCATGTCTGTAGCTGGAGAAGAGCAGTACCTCTGAAGTCAGGATGATACTGGGCTGAGGGAGAATTTATTTATCTGTGAGCTTAGTGATGGCTTGGGAGAGAACCTTCTAGAAAGGGCTGGTGCAGGTGAAATGTTTCTCTCTGAGATCCAAAAGAGTTAATTTTCCAGCAGAGCATCAGGACATACCATGACTGGTGCCAGATCTTCCAGTATCAAGGTGTCAGCATGTTTTTGTTTAAAGTGAGACTACTCTGTGCTGCTGTGGGGGCTCTTTGGCTTATCAGCAGACATGTTACACCCTTTTCTAGGAGCCTGTTCATCTTGTTATATTTTCAAAGGCATTTGTCCAAACTACCATCAACTCATTCAGGCTGAACTTCACATTGAATCAAAATATCCCCACAGAGGTGTGGAGAAATGCCTGTGGCTGAGATTGTACCAAACTTGGGTCAAGTTATCCTGAACTATTAAATAATCTGGCAGTGGTCTTAAGCAGACCCAGAGCAGTGTGGTTAAAGAAGCCTGCAGCTCACTGAGAAATGCGTTGTTCTTAGCTGCAGCCTGAGAATTGGAAACACTAGTTATGAAGTAGAAAAAATGTAAATAGAGGAGTGATGTGTTGACCACTGCAGGCAAACACAAGGAGCCAGGGGAACAGAAAGAACTGTAAGTCTTTGTTCAGATGCTGTGACACAGCTGACCCCAGGGTGGCTCAGGACAGAGATCTGCCACAGGCCATCCCATAACTCATAGGAACCAGAAGAAACTTTAACAAGCATTTGTGCAAGATATCCAAACAAGGAGATATGGTGGCTATGGATTTTAGTTACCCAAAACAGTGTTGAAAAAACAATAGGGTAACTTAAAAACTCTAGTCCATAACCAAGTTTTTCAGCAGGAGTAGCAGAGTGAAAAGATCCTGAAAGTTTTGTGTGCTAGAATATTATAGCAATCTACCCCTATGAGGAAGAACACCAGGCACATGGATGTACTAATCCAGATGCAGCAACTTTCTGAGGACTTTGAAATGTATAACACAAAACCTTATCTAAGGATAAGTACAAGAGATTGAGACAAACAACAGAGTTCAGAAACAAGGCTGTTGCAGCACAGAAGGCATTTCAGCTTAGGAAAGACATCAACGGGAACTGGAAAAGGTTCTATAAATACATTTTAATTAGAGGAAGAAAAAGGAAAGTCTTGGTCCATGGCTAAACAGGAAAAGAGAACAAGTAACAAATTTTGCAGGGAAGCCTGGCGTGCCTCTTTATCCCTTACTTAAAGGGATATTTATTTAGCCCTTAATAAAAAAAAAAGCTGTTTTTGACCAGCTAATTAACCAAATTATTTTTAAAATGAGTAGAACTGCAGGTCAAAACAGGAAAAGATCAAGTTTAAGAATACTTCAATGAGCTAACTGCACACAAGTCAGCAGTGCCTCATAGAGTTCACCTGAACTTATTCAAGAAATAAGATGAAGTAATCTGTGAATAGCTAACAATTATTGTAAAGTAAAGTAATTATTGTAAAGGATTCTTCTAGAATAGGACGAGCCCTGGAGCACAGGAGAAGGGTGACCATAGTGCTAAACTTAAAAAAGGAATAATGAGACCCCAGGAAGCGATAAACCACTCATCCTTGTTTCCCAAAAATCTGGAATGAGTTACTAAACAATCAGTTTGTTAAACACCCAGAATTATGGTATAGTGATAAAAAGCAGTCCACCTGAGTTTGTCAAGAACAAATCATGTCAAACCTGTCTATTTCCCCCTTTCCAACTGAGTATCTGACTTTGTGACTAAAGAAGAGTAAGTGGATGTGATTTATCTCCTGATATGGTGACATTAGGTGTGAGCTACATGTAATCACAAGACGGGTGCACAACTGGGTGAACTTTACTCCAAAACAACACTTATCAGTTGTTTTATCAAATAGGAAGTTGTTCAAGTGGGATTCCTCTGGGATCTTGTCAAGGTCTGTTTCCATTCTTTTCACTAATGATGCAGAGGATGAAATCTGTGGTTACCATTAAACTTGAAGAGGCTACAAGACAATCAAAGGCAGAGGATCAAAGCACAGAAATTACTTGGAAAGATGGTCCACAGCCAACCTGATTAAGTAACCACTTGGATAAAGTGCTACTTTCAGGGAGAAGAAATCAAATTCCCAACTAAAAAGTTGGAAGAAATTTTTAAGCAGTGGCATGGAAAAAGAAGGTCTGAGGGATGCAGCAAATGACAGGCTGGATTTGAGCTGGCAGTGCAATGGCCAGACAAAAAAAAATATAAATACTTGAGTTGTATATATGATGCATTATACTTAAGACAAAGAAAGCAATTATTCTGCTCTGAATTTTGGTGTGGAGGTTTTTGTTGAAAGAGTTTGTGAAGTTTGGGGCATTTTACTTTAATAAAGATATAGATATACTGGAGACAATCCAGAGGAGATCAACGAGTATGATCAGAGATTTGGAAAATGCAGCCAGTGAGATAGAAAAAATTGCACTTGTTTAGTCTGTAGAAGATTGTTTAGTTCAGAGAAGATGAAGGTGAGGCAAAACTAATTCCTATATGCACAAAAATCTCCAATAAAGATGACATAAATGCAATAAAGTAGGCAATTCTTCTTTTTGAAAGTAAGGACAAGAAGAGATCACCTAAACACTCAGCAAAGGCTGCTAGGAGTGGAGCTTGGGGAAAGCTTTTCTTCCACAGTTGCAGCAGAGTAGGTGATTGTCCAACCTCCTTCACTGGAGAGGCTTGGGTGCAGGTTAGGGAAATGCCTCCTAGAAAGGGAGAAATACACAAGTCTGAGCCCCAAGAGACCTCTGTCACTGGAGACCCTTCTCTGCCTGAGGTTCCTGCAGCTTTGGGGCTTAGTAGCTGAGAGTGCAGGTGTGTGATTTCTGGTATTAAAAGGCAGTGACTCTGTTAGTGCTTTAATAGCAAAGATTTTATATATAGTAATGATCAACCGAAACAGCCCTGGTCCCAGCTGCCAAATGTTCTTGGCTATCAAATTTCTTCTGCTGCTGAGGAGGTAAGAAAGATACAGTGAAATAAGTTAATGTTCACTGTTGGTTTTTTTTTTTTTTTAGATTAGCACAAGCAGGTCTTGGCAGAAACTAAATCAGTGCTGATGACTGTAAAAGCACTGAGTGTGTGTGTGTTTTTATGGTCCCAGGCATGCAGCCTGTCCTTGTGCCAAATCTGTATGGGGGCATAGCCCAGGTACACTTCTGCCTCCACTTTTCCCAAATGCAGTAAGATGGATGTGGCTGCATCCTGGCCAAGATTCAGAGGATGCTGAGCCAGGGCACCCATCTGCTCCAGCAGGACCACAGGGGGAACTGAGGGAAGCACTGAGTCCCATCTGAGTCTGGGGCACGTCTTTGCCCTGTTGTAGCCTCCCACATCAGCACTGCTCCCCTGACCCTCTGAAAGGAATGGAGTGTCCCTGAGATCCCATCCCTCCCAGGGGCTCTGTCCCTCAGAACCCACCATTTGGAAAAGGGCTCTGTGCTCCCCAGCCACAGGCTATACTTCACAGGATGGCACCTTTCCTGCCCAATTAATTGCACACAGGAGGGTCTAGAAATGAATGCCAGCTTCCAGGTACTGCAAAAGGGGAAGGGAGGGTGAAGAGAAGCCCTGTCAGAATCATCCACCTTCAAGAATATTTAATTTAATTAATGCACACAGCTAGGCATAATTTGTCTCCATCAACTGTTATTCCCTATGTCAGAAAAACAGTCTTTGGAAAATCTGGGCTAAATTAAATCAATTAGCTGAAACTGTGTTCCACTTTCTTTTCCAATACACTTTTATGTATCTCTTTAAAATTTATAACCTTACATCTTTTTTTTTAATTTTAAAATTTCAGAGTTGGAATTTTGCGGCTCATTTATTTTTGTGCCACATTTTGTTTTCTTAACTGCTCGGATCTTGCACATCTGGTGAACAAGCAACATTTTGTGGGGGCCCAGCTATTTCCTGTGAGGCTCTGATGTGTTTTGTACTATCACTGCACCAGTCTGCAAGTGACACCAAGTTAAGGTGCTCAGGCTGCTTTCCTGTCTTGAATGCTGTAAATCAGTGCCAAAAAAATAAGGGCGTCAGGAAACTAATGAAGAGGAGAAATGGCAGCAGTCATCAGAACAGATGCCTCCAGGTGATGGCCAAAGATAGTATTAGGGAAATGATGGAAATCACTGCAAGGGACTCAAATGGGACAGTATCATCAGCAGATAATTGAATTTTATAGTTAAATTAGAGCTGTTCTATTGTAGACACGATTTTGGATTTTACAGTTAAAGCACAGTTCCGTTTTGCAATGAAAACAGGAATTCAGCTTCTTTGTTGTGCTTGAAAAATACAATGTCCTCCTCAAATTGGCAGCACTTATCCCTCCCAGTACAAGATGAGTGGTCTGGTAATTTGTTAGTGTGTGATTTGCAATTAACTGGAAACTTGATCCTTTAAGAAATCTGTTCAAATTGTTTCTTTGTTTGAAACATCTCAACAATGAAATAATGCAGACCACAAAAATGTTCCACCTAGTCAAAATTCCCTGAAATTGCACACAGGCAATAGCTGAATAAATTATTTGCAATTAAAACATTTTTAAACTAATTGCAGACAGGGAATACTGTGACTTCAGTGGAAGCTCATCCAATCATCTGGTTTCCTCCAGAGGGAATCTACCCATGCTAATCCCATTGGCTGTAAGGATTTACATTCATTAATCCCAATGCCTTCGTCATGAGTAAATGTATCAAGAAGACATTACTTGGAGAGTTCTTTTAAATTTTTGCATTGTGATTTGGTGCACAAAAGGCTCCCCTCAGCACTGCTGATCCAGTGCCTATTCAAGAGGCATTGCTGAAGAACCTGAGGCAGTAGAGCTCTGGAGAATATTGAAGTAGTGGGACCTGTGCCCTGTCATTTAAATATCACCCTCAGTTCCATCACTAATGCAGGTCACTAAACTGCTGGTTTCAACCTGTGACCTAGAAATTTCTAAGATGCTTAAGAAACCAAATTTCAAAGGGATCCCCAAACAGAAATTAAGAATTAACATTTTGCAGAAGACCCAAATTTCCCACATGGGAGTATATGCTTCCTTTGGAATTTTTGTAGTCGTTCCCAAAGTAAAAAACAAAATGAAATAAGCCAGTAGCACATTTGATTCATGTGTCCTCAATATATGTTTGGTGTAGCTCTGGTTGTCTACATTGACTGTAAAATTCTGTCCCACAACTAGATAAAGAAAGCAGGAATAAAAACCAGGATATATTAAAAATAATAGAGGTGTACAGGGGATATCAGGAGAAAGAAAAAACAATCAAACAAACAAAAAACCAACAAACCAACAAAGACAAATCCCATCATATTATCCCTGGAGAAGAAATTAAATGAGTTCATTTCATACCAGCTGTGGCTGAAATACCTTCAGTGAAGGCCAGGAGTGTCCTTGGAAGCAGGACCCTCCCAGGCCACTGCAGCCAAGAAGACTGTCCCTCTGTCACATGCCAAGGAAGAGGGAATGGAACTGGTGCTGAGGCTAGAGACAGCTGCTGTTGCAAGTGCAGGAGCACCTCTTCACATCACAGTGATTTACAAATCCAAGGACCAAGAGCTTGCTTAAGTTCTGGTAAGAAACCTTAACAAAAAGTTTAGGAAATCACAAAGATTCTGACTAAGCCAAAATATGGCTCATTTGGGTAGTTTTATGAAAGCTGTTAACAATAGTTCTATGACTGTTGCCAATTTATAAATGAAAATGTAGTTCAGAAGCAAAAGAATGCTTCTGTTTAGAAGAAGATGAAACCAAATATTGTTTAACATTTAAACAGACTCATTTTTTCCTTAAAGAAAACAATCTTTTGGTGTTTATCCTAAATTCATAAATATCTCTGATTCTCCCTCATTTGAACAGTGGGATGATATCATTTGCCAAAAAAACTTTTCTTGCTAAATCTTAAAATAACGAACATCCAAAACCATCAAACCAAATAGTCACTGAGCCATGAAGTACATCCAAAGATTTAACAAAGAGCTAATACAGGGATGACCCAATGCCTGGGAAAGAAAGCGGTCACCAGAACGAGCAGGATCCCTGCCAATCCCAAAGCACAAGCACCCGACAGTGAGCCTCACCAGGGGGCCAAGCAGCCTGCACAGCCTGGAAACTCCAGCCAGGAGGGGGAATCAGGAGGGAAATTAAGAGCTGCAAATCTCCCACGACAGAGGGAAGGATCCCAGAGTTGCTGAAGCTGGTGGGGGGACACAAACTGATTTCTCTGCATTATCTGCTAGGAAAGCACTGCCTGGTGGAAAGTGTGGGAGGAGGCTCTTGCCCCATGGCAGGAGAGATGTAGGCACCATGACGTGGGGCTGGCTGCAGGGAGGTGATCCTGGCCTCTGGGATGTGGCCCTTTGATGCACTGAGGGCTGGCAGAAAGGACGGGGATCAAGAAGTCCCAAGGGGCAGAGAGAGCAGGTGAGCAGTGTTGGGACACAAGGGGAAAATCTGCACTGGGAAGTGCCACTGTCAGGAGAGCTGTTTAGGGCGTCCTGCACATGGGTGCAGGGATGCAGGAGTGGGTTGGGAACCTCAGCAGCCCTAATTTTCTTCCGGTTTAAGATTGTTCTGGAAATGTTTATCCTGGGAACTAAAACAAAGAGGTTTGTTTTCTCTCCGTGCTTCTGTTAGGAATTCCTCTGGATTTCCTATCCAAAAATAATAAGAGGTTACAGAGGACAAGATATGAATGATCTTTCTGCTCTGAGGCAGAGGTGGAGTGAGCTGACTGAGAGCCAGCAGGAGGTGTGAGTCTCCCCAGGGCTTCCTCCCAGCACCTCCTTGACCAGAATCTCCCAGCTGAACTTTTTGGAGGACACGGTGGCCAAGGCAGGTGTTCCTCAGGTTGTCCCCACGGGAACATGAAGCTGCATCCAAGAGCTGAGGGAGTGACCTAGGCAGTCAGTTCCTGTGTGCACGGTTCTGGCAGCAATTCTGCACAGAATTCAAGGTTACAGTACTGAGCAAGTATAAGGGCTATAAAGGCTTGCATGCAAGATCACTCGAACCCAGGAGATTATAAAATAATGTAATAATATAAAATAATCTCCTGGAAGCAAACTAGGGGCTGATGTGACTCTGTCTTTGGGTCTGGCAGCTGGACCAGTGTTGAGGAATAGCTCAATAAAGTAGGTCACAGGCTTCCAAACGACCATTTTTTCCTTTAAGCTTATGAGAAATGATGATTTATGAAAATCAGCTTGAAGCAAGGGAGTCATTCTGATAATAAAACCTCGAAAGAGTATGGAGGGCTCTGTCATTACAGTAATGGGCCCCAGATAAGTGCTTCATCAAGAAGCCTATACATCACTACTACTTACAACGTGCTGAAAAGATGGGGCAGGGGGAGAATGAATGGCATCTGCTACAAAAATAAACTAGAGCAGAAATGGTGCTCAGTGTTTTATATTTTATATCACAAAATACTCTATTTTGGAATTCAGTTAAGCCAAACATGCATTTTTCACCTCCTCTCATCACCTCAGAGCACAACTGCAATGCAAAGACCTGAGTGCACCCTGCAGGTCAAGCCTCCCTCTGGTGAGGTGGCCACCCAGCCCTGGTGAGGGCCATGGCCATCCCTCAGGAGCGTGCCCAAGGCACTCAGCAGCCCCTGCAGTGCTGCCAGGAGCTGCAGAGAGAAACAATTTCCTGCCTTGTTTAAAAGCACTGAGGTGGCCAGCAAGATGCTGAAGAAAAGCAAACACAGCCTTGCCTGGCACAGTACAAACAGAATCTGGTCCCTTGTCTTGTTTTTTCCCCTCTGCCCATGCTTGCAGCTCAGCCACGCTGCAGGAGAGGTCAGGATGTAACAAACTGCTGCAGAGCTTTGCTTTGCTCAGGTGTTTAGTTAGATTTATGTAAAGGAAAATAGTTTTTCTTGGATTTTTGCATGGCTGCCTCAGTTGCTGCAAGCTTTCCACGAACAAGTGAAAAACTTTTTCAACTTAACCACAGAAAGTATCTCAGTCATGAAAGTGGAGGAGAAGCCTGAACAGAAGGAAGGACATGCTGGGGAGTGCAGGGTGCTAGGAAGCTCAGCTGAGAGGTAAAGGGAAACAGCCCTGCTGGGACCTCTGACCATCCTGGGTGACAACCAGGACATGGAAGAGCCAGTGGCTCCAGCCCTGCCTGAAACCCTGAGCACTTCTTGTTCATGGGGCAACAGTGATGTACTCAAATAAGTGGATAAAGGCAAACAAAGCATGAGCTCAGGCTCTGGGCCAGACTGTTCCAGTGCTGCTTTCTAGTGCTTGCAGAGGGTGTTCACTCTGTTATCAGGTACCACATAAACTAGGCACAGGTACTCTTGCTGGGCTGCACAGTCACTTGTATGTACAACTACTTCTGGTTTATGGCTGTCTAAAATGTTTCTTGCAAGTGGTCATCTTCAGTAACAGCAAATTTTTATTCAGAATTTATGCAGTGCTTTTGCAACTTTCATCCAAAGTAAAATAAATGTTACAGCTGGTGCGTCTGTAGCTGAAGAGGGTGATAAAAAGAGGAATAAAGTATCTCTGAAATGAAATTTCCTTTCCAGCACATGCACTGAGTCCAACATAAAAGACACAACAGAAAGTTTAATTTAAAACTAATTTATTGGTGAAGTGTTATCAGAAGCCCAACGAAGACAAATAAATCAACATGACACTGGGAAAAAGATCAGCTGGTGAGGATGAAAGCTACCAACATAACAATCCACATATGGAGGAAGACCTACACAAACTGGAGTACATCAGCAAAGCCAAAATGAAACGCTCCCTCCTCAACTTTGCAATCCAAAATTAAATCATTTGAGGTTGGAATGCTGATGTGTGCAAATATTTATTCCTTTCATGAGAAGAAAATCCTGAATTTTTGATTATTAAACTCTGCCTCGGCCCAGTGCTTCTCTTTCCACCTCCTCAAACCACTCCCCATTCTGCAAAATCACCAAGTGACAAGCAAGGAACAGAGAAAAGAGAAGTGGCACTTTTGGGGTATGTTGACTGAACTTCACTAATGCCAGGTTTATGTATTTCTTCTTATTATGGCAAGGGAGACAGGAATTGGATGGCTGCTTGGCTGCTATAAATCAGAAGGCTGAGAATATTGTTTTGCTTTTCTGGAAGAAAGGTCTGGATGAATGAGAAGCATGGAAAAGAGGGTGACAAAAAGGTTTTTTCTGGCTCAAAGTTTGTCCAGACATTGTCTCAAGAGAAGAGATGGGCTTTTGGCTGAGAACTTTGCCAGAAGTCCAGGGGCTGCACACAGAGACCTTCCCTTCCATGGCCTGATTCCTCTTGCCCTCAAGGCAGCAGGATTTGTGTGCTCTTTTACAAATGTGCCTGAATCCATTGCCAATCTCTGCTTGAAACATCCAGTGAGGTCCTATATTTTGGGTGGCTGTTTTACATTATAAGTTTTGCTCACTCTTTGTGGATGTTTCATTGGAGAAGAGTCAGAGTGTCCAAGAAAACAATTTACTCACTATTCTCTTTGGGACCATAGGCATGAGATGCTGGACCTCTTTGAGGAACCCCTGCTGTCCCAAAGTCTACAGCCTACACTTGAGAGAAGGTTTTAATTTTGCATGAGGCATAGTCACTTAGCATTGCACAGCCTGCATTTTGAAGGATGCATTTTGTTTTAATGACCACAGAGTTATGAATAGCAGCTCCAAGTCAGCTCATGCACAATCAGACACAATTGTATTTAATCAATGACTTCACTCTGGTCTGAACCAGAGGTCCAATCTACCCTCATCTTCTTTCCTATACTGTTAACAAATTATTCCTATTGACTAAACAGAGCGTGCCAAAACTCTTTATGCCCTGATTTATGTGAAAGAATTAGCACGATATTGTCTGGGTTTGAGGTCACTGAGCTATTTTTCTTGTACTTCAGTATCTGCACTTATTCCTATTCTGTACCAATTAGCACAGAGGAAGCAGAATCCAGTAATGAGAGTCCCTCTGCTTCACATCATCCACTTCATCCAGGCTCTTCTTACACAGCTTCTTACCTTTCTAGAAAGGATACTCAACCCCTCCTGAAAGTCACCAACAGGCAAAAAAATGACAAAATGTCCCGCTTGATATGTTGGTTTCAGAACAGCAAAAACATGCAACCAAAAGAATTCTGCAGAGCACGAGACTTTCAATTAAAGCAGAAGGACTGGTTTGTTCTAAAACCAAACTGCTCAACCCTAGTGAAAAAACAAAAGGAGCTAAAGAAAATACTCTACTACCTATTTCTTGAAAAAATGATTTAATCAGTCCTAAGGGAGAGTAACTGTCCAGGGCAGCTGTTCAGCCAGGGTAAATCAGCAGTTCACTAACGTTGATTTGTGCACCTGAACTATTTCTGGAGCTCATTGGGCTCAGTGGTGAAAGAGGGGAAGTTGCCATTGACAGGAGTGTGAGGTGAAAGAGATGAAGACTGATAAGGGACAGAGTCCTTGAGGTTTCTTGGGTTTTATTTCTGTTTTTTTTTTTTTTTAATGAAGCATCTCTTCTCCAGATAGGCTGCATTACTATTGCTCTGTTGTAAGAGCTTATGATAAGTTTTTAACAACAAACATTTCTCTAGGATAAAAAGAGTTAAAGGATGTTCTCTGCAAGAGCTCCTTGGCCCTCTACCCTTTCCTTGGCACCATGCACCTGGTGGCCCTTGGAATCTCGTGGCAAATCCTGCTGTTTGTGAATGAGGAAAAGCTAAAAAATGCAACAATTAAAGTTCTGGTTTCAGCATGGTGAGGTGCTTCTGGCAGGGAAATTAACCCTGCCACATACAATGAGGTGTCTGCACCAGCTCACCAGGCTGGTGTCCTGGCACCACTTCTGCCAGGGAGCTGCACTCTTTCAGGACACATTGAAAGAATTTATTGGAGCCAGAGGAGTAAAGACATGCCCAGACCTGGAGACCAAGTCTGGATCTGTAGTAGGGCAGTTTGACTCCAGGAGATAAATGGCACCCTTTGTAACTGGGATCCACCTTGTCAGGAGAAGATGGTGTTCAACATAGCTTATGGACATCCCAAAGAACAAGGGAAAGAGGCTTTTCCTCCAAATTCCTATTTGTATAAGAATGCAGTCAGTAGCAAAAAAAAAAGCCTGGGAAAAACTCTGTTTTTCTTCCCAAAACCGATAAATCTTAAAGCTAAGAGCTGTAATTTATCTAGCTCTGTGGTTGTAGTTGAGTTTATTTAATTAAGTAAACAGCACCAGCCACTTTTCACTATAATTCTAGCACACCACCCTGCTGGAACACAAAGTCTGACCAAAGCAATCTTTTGTCTGCTTCTTTTATAAACATGATTTTGCATCAAAGAAAAAGGAAAAAAAATGTGCAAGATAAGCTAATGCCAGACTATGCTGCAGTTACTGAGCCACTGAGCCTGAGCAGTTCCTGGAAGCTCACTGGAAATAGCAACATGAAATATTTCATTTCAAGGTATCAGCTTCAAAACCACTCCTGTTATTAGGATCAATATCTTCATCAAAACTTTTCAGTAAAAATTACTGCTTGGTTGTAAAAATGTTGTATGTCTACTTCTGGATCTGAGAAATTATGTAACTTGAAGAAAGATACAACTGCTTTGTACAAAAGTCAGCCAAAGGGTGATGCTGAGGTGAGATGAGCAGGTGTGAATTGCAGACATTACACATACAATGTTATTAGCTGTCCACATCTAGCCTCACCAACCTTGATTAAATTCCATTCTTACCTCTGGAGTAACTTCCAGATTTCACTGACTGTCTGGTCATTGCTTTCCAAATTCATTTCAGTACTGAAGCATCCCAGGAGTGTGAATAGGCTTTTCATCTCTTGTGATGGAAAATGTGGTGTAATTGCAAGCAATTAAGGAAAGACATTCCCTAAGTGGGGCTGAGGGGCTCACATCCTACTTTTAGACATTTATCTCCCAATTCTCACATCTTTTGCGCCACCATCGCTACAAGGAAGATCGATGGATCACAGACAGCTCTGCTGGATGCTTCCTCTATACCGGCATTTTCCCAAGGAGGAGCAGGTGGCACTTTTGATGTTACAATAATTCACAGTGAAAAAGAGAGGCCTACAGATGGACCTGTCGAGGCACTAGTAAATTGCCTGCTAACAGGTTCATGTTCTCCAAGCATTGCCTGGACACATGATAAAGAGGATCAGGTTGCAAAGCAGCCTCTTATCAGGTGATGTCTCCTACTTATATCACACAAGACCCCAGCTTATGATTCTTCAGCCAATTTGTGTGTGGTTTTTTACATTTGGTGAAGTTTAAACACTGCATTCCTAGGTGAGCTGTTCTGCACACCTGACACAAGCTGAACACACCATGATGGGAGGAGAGCTGCCCATTGTGTTTGTTCTCCTAATGTGTAGCATGTTAGAGAACACATACAGGGGCCATAAGTCTCTTTAATTTCGGAGTTTTCCTTTGCACTTTATGGGACAAACATATTTTATTTCAAACAAAAAAGTTAGCCTGAAGAGGATTTCATCTTCAGATGCTGCTGTGGCAAAAATTAAATGCTAATCTAAGTCTGGGCTTTTCAGAGTAAATTAAAAAGTACTCACATACTGTGAAGCCATGAAGTTCAACCCAAGAATCAGATCTTTCCCTCCCAGACAGGATTTCTACACCAGTGTAATTTCATTTCATTGGTCAACTGCAGTTCTATTTTGTGAAATGCAGATTATAAAATGAACAAGGTCCTGGTTCTGAATGCCACATTTTGGATGGATCTTAATCTCCAACCTTTTTCTCAGGGCTTTCTTTAAGATCTCTTTGGCCATTCTGACATCAGAAATATAGAAAATTTATACACATATCCAAGGGCAAGGTTTGGTCTTACAGATTTTTAAAGACTGGGATAACAATAGGACTTTATTTTAAATCCTAGAGCCAGACTGAGAAAGAGCAGTCTTATCATGCTACTTATGCCAGCAAATCTCCATACACACAAGGCTTAGACAAGGGACCAAAATTCTACTCTGTTTCTCAGACTCTCCAACAAAAATAAAGAATGGCAGAGAGCCATGCCCAGAGCCTGGCAGGTCTGCACTACTTTCTGTCATCAGAAGTCTCAAATGGCCCTACCATAACCTTTAATGCTCTGCAAAAACCACCATGTAGTGCCCTGGAATGGCTGTTCTAACTGGGAAAATGGGAAGGCAGTAATAGGAACAAATAATGGTTAATGCTACAACTAATGTAGTCAGGGATGCAAGACAATGGAAGCAACCAGTTCTCTCTTCCAGGACCTGCATGTACTCATAGAAAACAGAAAACTGTGCTGTACTCACAAGATTGATCATATGATGCTTCACAGTCCCAATACATCTGTCATAGGAAAGAAGGGAAGACCATCTGCAACAATTAAAGGCCCAGAAGTCTCTTCCTCTGATAGCTTAATGCTGACCCATGGTCCAGCAGCCCAGAGACATCATCTACCCCTGCTCAGTGTGAAGGAACTTGCTGTGAAGGAATCTGTGACTTTGGCTCCAACAGTCAGTAGGGAATTTCTGTGGAATATAGATAGGTCCTAACATTGGCAGACAATGTCTGCTCAATGCAATCTGCATGAGGTAGCTGTGTCTCACATTCTGTCCAGTACCTGCCCTGCATTCTGTGCCTGGATTCTTCTGGATAGTCCAGGAGGTGCTCTCCCTCCCCTCAAGGCAGAGGATGACCTCACATTCCCTGATTATCTTTATCTATGATGCCTTAATTTTGGCTTTCACATTTTTCAGATTCTGTACTGCCTTGGTGTGTAACTCTGAACTTCATATAAAGTGTTTGCAAATTCTCTTCACAGTTTAGTCAGACAAAACAATCCTTTTCCAGCCCGAGAACCAAGGATACTGTTGCAGCCTCAGGCCCAAAAAGTGTCAACAGCGAATTGGATGAAGAGAGCAAACTGGGAGGATGGGACTTCATTACCTGAAGCTGTAATTGGACAATTAACCCCAATATGTAGATGGACCAGAACTCATAAATGTGTGAAAACTTGTGATCAGGTGTCCATCTTTGGTCCATCTTGGGTCCGTGGGGCAGAGCCCCAGCCAGGCTCTTGCACTGCCCAAGGTGTATCCTTTGAAGGCCTTTTAATAAAGATCTGCTTTATTCCTTTAACTCTGTCTAGCCTCTGTTCTAGGTCAGCCTCTCAAGGCATCACCCACTTTGCCCAGTTTCTCTGTGGACACTCTGCTTTCATTGCCACTGCAGCAAACTGAGCGTCTGCAGAGCCCAGGTTCCCACACACGTGATGCCAATTTGTCACTGTCACTGGTACCCCACCACCTACTCCCTTCAGGCTTTCTCCATCTGTCCCTGGTGATTTACTGCACCAGAGCATCTCAGGAGGCCCCATGACTCCTTTCCCTGCCATTCTCTTAAGGTCATGAAGTCACAACATCCCAAAAAATAGAAGAGGAGGATTTTCCCTTTGATTGTGAGATGGTTCCAGCACTGATCCAGCTCATTTGTATTGCACAGGCATTAGGTCTAGGACTGTCCAGGACCAATGATGTGGGGAAAGGGACCAAAATGACAAAAAGCCCTTCCTCATCTGCAGATGGGCCACTTGCAGTGCTTGGCCATTGTAGGGGTTAGGATTGGAGAAGTGACCCCACAGATGTGCACCATCCAAGCACAGCACCAGGCTACCAGTTTCTAACTGGTCTCTTCAAAGTGTCCTTGTAACCTTGTCACTGGCCAGGGCCACTGGGGATCCTGCGCTTGGAGAATTGAGTGGGGCATTTTCCTGCCTGACAATAAAATCTATTCTAATTATAATTCCCTGCACATATACTCTCTGAAGGACAGGAAAAAGCTTCTGCCACTTGAGGTCAGGACTGAAAAATTAGCTGGTGGGCTCTGGGAGCACCTGCTGTAGGAGGCTTTCACAGGAGCAGAGATAGCAGGAAGATTGATGATGACCTTGCAACACACACCTGGAGGAGGAACCTAAGGATAAACCTGTGGTCTGGGTTTGGAGCTTGCAGAATGTGCAGCAAGTTCAGCACCGTCTCTCCAACCAGCCTTGTGGTGTACAAAGAGGCACCAGTGCCCTGGCTCCATGGGAGGAATGCTCCCGTCAGGATGTACTTCCACAGAGCTCTGCACAACCAAAACCACTGCAGGGGCAAGTCCCAGCCCCCAGTGCTGGGGCTCCTTCTCCCTCTCGACGATTCAGAGGTCCCAAGGGAACAGAACTTTTTTCTATTCTGTACACTGAAAGGCTTTTAAACTCAGAAATTTTCATTTTCTTTTTAAAAATTCTAATGGGAAATCCGGAGGTTGCATTCATATTATGTTTTAAATCATTAAAACCCCCCCACACTAAATCTTAGGGTTTTTTTAAAAAACATTTTACTTCAACAAATTTGTGTTTTAGAATATACAGAATGAAGGAAATAGTGGAAACTAAATTAGAGCCCTTCGGTCTTACTTATTCAATTGCAATTAATGTTAAGGAAATGAAAGAACAGGAAAAAACTAATTCTGAAATGTGAAAATATTTTAAATCCCTTTAAAAAGAGAGACAAAGCTACATCTAGTATGATGTAGATTTACATCAAAGTCAAGATGCTGTCAGCAGATCAGAAAAAATATTTAAGGAATTTTCCAATTTAAAAAGTCGTAAGTTTGTAATTTCTGTTACTACTCAGATATGCAAATGCTTGGCCATATGAATCACTCTTAAAACAAGGAAAGGAGGCACACACCATATTAGCAGTTCTCACAGCAGCCCCAGAAGCCATTTTCAGCTGAGCAACCCTGCAGTTTCTGAAAACATTTCAAGATATCTTCACAGAAAATGTGTCTTAAGTATTTATTATCCTAGACCAAGGTAAACAGAAATTCTATATAAATGATCACTACACAGGGAAAAACCCTGAAACATCTATAGTTTTTCTCCTTATGCCGTGTATCATTCCCAGACTGGAAGTCAGTTGTGCGGTGGTTTTCTAGTGGTGAGAGCAGGATATTGAGTTTCAGGACTCTTGGGTTAAATTATTGAATCTGCCATTGATTTGCAGTGTGACCTTGGGCAAGTAATTTAAAGGGAAATGCATAATTATTAGTTTCATTTGGCCAGGCTGACTTACTGTCTATGGCTTTGGAGCAATTGCTACTTTCTATTAGACTGAATGGGAGGGAGGAGGTTTCTTTTTTGCAGATGCTTTTTCCTTTTTCAAAGGATTTGAGGGTTTCTAATTTCTCTATTAGTGCATGGAATGCCCATGCAATCCAACAGAGAAAATAAACAATCTGGATTCTACGAACAGTTTTGCATGCACTATGAGCTGCATTCTTGAGCACTCAATTTAAATATAATCCCTTTTGTTACTCTAGTACACAATTGTCTGTATATATTGCTGGGACATCAGTGCTCAGAGGAGCAGCAAAGGAGGAGCAAACCACTCAAACACATGACAAGATGAGGAACTTCGCTCTGTGTAACAATTTAAACAGATATAGTACAAAACAACCCTCAGGGATTTGGGGGTGAGAGGAGTTTATCGGGAAAGGATTTGTTTTAACAGTTAACTTTGTCCAAAATGAAGGGGTTAAGCAGAAATCGTCTTCAGATTTTTTAAAAACATGAACTTTCCAATAGTTCTAAATAGAAGTGTTTTCTGGAATAAAAGATTTGTCCATATGTGGGTTCAAGCATTCTCTTATTTTATTTAGCTCAGTAGCAGTGTTACAAAAATAAGAAAATTGCCATTTTTACACCTTCAAGTAGCTATGCTGAGAAAAACACAGGAAGGTTTGAAGGGGCTTCCCACGTATTCTCGTATTTTCTGACTCAGCTTTAGACTTTTTCAGAATGTTTCAAGATGAAAATTTTAGTTCTGAAAAGTGTTGGGGGGGATGACTACTTCATTTTTTAACAGCATGGTTAAAAGAAAATTTAAAGTTAAGGTAGTCCATAAGTTAGGATTTGTTCTATCTTTTCTGTAGCCTAATGGGACCATGCAAAATACAATATAGTACTTATATGTCCTGCAGGATTATTTATTTTGAAGCTTAGCTGTAGTTTATAAAGTGCTCAGAGATCCTCTGATGAAAATGTAATAACTATGTCATCATCATCATCATTGTTATTATTACGAATATCATTATTTTTATTCCCCTGGTGAAATAAGAAATCAGTTTGCAAAGATTACAACAGCTGCAGGGAATGTGCTTCAATAACTTCTCTGTGTTTTGTACCACTGCCAAGAGAGGTTTATAAAATGCTGCAGGAGTAACCATGTTCCGAGCTAACAGAAGGAATTTGCTTGGACTATCATATGTTTGCTCAATATGACAAATAAAACTAACAGGTACACTGTGCACCATTTTTGTTTCAAGGAATGCAAAGAAGTCTTTCTGTAAATGCCATTTTTAACCTCAGAGCAGCATTTGTATTTTTTAGGGGCACGCAAGGTGCAGCTATTACAGGTAACGTGTGAGCTGGTAAGGGTGAGGTCTGGCAAATGCCATAACAAAGAGGTCCCATAATGACAGCACCAGCTCATGGTTTGTTACTAACCCTAAACCTGGGCTGGGGGAGTGTCTGAAGCCATGGCTACCACATTAAATCAGGCTCACCAGCAACCTGAGAGTCTGCGTTTATCTCACACAAGGGTAGACATGGCTGTCCTTGGCAGGAGAAGGGGACTCGAGTACTGTTGTAGGAATGAAGAGAGCCCATAATTTCCCAGGAAATTTTCCCATAAACTCTTCATGGTTTAAGTGTCACATCCTGGATTTCTCACTTGCAATTAACTGCCACTTGAGTGAACATTTATCTGACAAGTTAATCCAGTCACTATTATATGGGAGGAGAAGGCAGCAGTGACTGAGGATATGAAGAAGAAAAGGTGGCCAGAAGTGAGGGCAGTAATCTGAATCTCAAAAACCAACCTCTGCTCTGCCACAGATTCACAATATGACCTTGGTCAAGTTTCTTAATCACTGGGTGCACCAGCTGTCCAAGCATAAATTAGAGCTAAAAGTGCTGCTTGGCTTTCCTTCCAAATGAGGATCAATGCAAGACATTTTGAGAGGAGTTCAGAGAAACTCTTTTGCATGGGGAGAGTTTTGCTCTCCAGGCATCTGAATCAGAGGACAGTCCTGAAAAGAGGCCAGTGGGATTCATTCAGGTGAAGGAACCTTTAAGTGTCAGCAGATGGAAAATTCTCCTTCTCTTTCTAAATTAGATGTCACAAACAACGGGAAAATTAAATCCACTTCCCAGGATATGTCCCTGCACAGGAAATTCATTGGAGGGGTGTTTCCCTGATAAGAGCTTTCCCTGGGAAGAAACCGAGTCTGCCTTTTGTAAGTGGCTCTGAAAAATAACTCCCAGAATCCAGATCCTGTCAAAATTATGTGAGAACATGAGACATTTTACTATCAAAATATTTTGGCTTCAGACACTAGCAAATCTTTCTGCCTTTCTATGAAAAGAAGCAGGGAAATGAAGTGGTTTTCCCAGTGCCACAGACTGCTGTGGCAGTGAGCAATCACTTCATTTCCCTCTGCCACTCAGACCTCACAAGCTCCTGGCACCTTGCCCTCACTCCCACCACTGCCTCCTGCCTGCTGCTGGAACACTCACTGCTCACTGCCCAGCTCACAGATGATTGTTGGAGCATTCACCTTTTATGCCTAAATTACTCCTGGTAAAATTATGCCCCACTGGCTCTATAAAAAAAAAGCAAAAAACAAAAAAACAAAACAAAAAACCAAAACAAAAAACCAAAACAAAACAAAAAAAAACAAAAAAAAAACAAACAAAAAAAAAAAAAAAAGAAAACAAAAAACGAAAAAAACCAAAAAAACCAAACTGTTACTGGGGGCATAGCTTATACACTTGAATGTCACCTCCTGGGTCCAGTGGCAGTGATGGGACCCGTGGCAAACCCGATGTGCTCGCATCTCACCTAAGCAGACACACAGGAGTTTATCTGTTATTTTCTTGCAGCTCTGTTTACCATCCAGAGATAGCATTAGCTTGTACCTGGCTGAGCTTACTTGTGATGTGGCCTGCCCTGCATTGCCTCATAAATAATTTACACGTCAGATTTGTTTTGACACACTAATTTGCTGGTTTTAAACGGCAGATTTCTTACTTTCTTGTAGTGTTTGAAAGTTTTCCTTCATTAACTGAAAGTTACAGCTGCAGTTTCTCCCAAGTCCTTCTGTTTGAAATAGCATAGCCAGATGTTTTCCTCTCAAGTTTTGTTTCAAGAAGTTCCAGTGTCTTTCCATGACAGAATTGTTCCCAGCACCTTGTAACATGTGAGCTGTGTGGAAGAGGGGAGTGCAGCATAGTGTTTCTCCCCTCTGGGACCACCACCCTCACCATGCTCAGGAAGGTGGCTCAGGTATCAGCTCTGCAGCTGCACTGGACACCTCCCTGTGCCCCTGTGGGTGCCAAAGCTGGCACAGGCTTGCTCCAGGGGCTGGAGGCTGGGAGGGGAGTGAGGCAGTGTTTGTGCAACCCTCAAGAGGATGTACTCCCATCCAGGTGGCACGAGGACAGCAGCAGAGCTAGACACAGAGCTAGACCCAGGCTTTTGCAAACCCTTCAAACTTCTGTCCCTGAGACTTTTGAAACCCCCAGCTTCAATTCCCCCAGCTGCTAATACAAGTGCTGTTTCCCAGAGCCAGCAGGCAGCTGGAGAGGCTTCCTGATGCTGCAGCCTGTGCATTAGCCCAGAGAGGGCTGAGGGGTCTGAGGAGCAGGAATAGTGGCCCTGCCCATACAGCCCCAGGACTGAGACCACCTCTGCCTGCCCAAACATGCACAGTGCCCTGATTCATTTTGGGATGAGCACATGAGGGTCTCCCACTCAGGTCTGCTTCCAATCACCGAGCTGTGCTGAATGAAAGACTGCTCACATCGGAGCCACTGCGGGTCAGGGGTGGCCAGGGCAGAGTGCATGAGAACTTCCCTCCATCCGGGAAAACACTTTTAATAGAACAAATCTGTCTCCTCGCAGCAAGCAGCTAGCCCACGGCAGAGGGGAGGGAGGCAAAAGCAGAGGCTTCTCCAGCAGCTGTCAGCCTGCCCCTGCAGCAGCAGCAGCTATTACAGCTGCTTAATAGGAACCACCCTCCCACGCGACACTCTGAGCTCTCCGGCAGGTTGGAGACAAGGAGAGCCAGCCCGGGGCACAGCCCAGCAACTGCACACTGGGGTGACTGGGGAAAGGGGCTTGTGTCACCAGGGCCCACAGCTTTGCCCTCTACCAGACAAGGGCAGACCTGTACTGGCATTCTCTGTGAAGATATGGCAAGGCTAAGAGCCTAGAGAATTTATGGGATGACAGATTCCAGGCTCAGATTTGCTCTGATTGGAGTTAAATCCCCAGCCCTATATTAAAAATCATGTGGTCTGCAGAGCAAATCCTGCCTGGCAGGATGTGAACGAGCTCCAAGCTCTACTTCCCAGGATAAATTCCATGAAGCCAACAGCTGCTCTAGCTCTGGGCCCCCTGCTTTGCTGCCAGCCTGCAGCCAGGCAGAGCCAGGGTAGATGCCAATGCACCATCTCCTGCACAGAGGAGGAGGCTCAATAAAGGCCACAGATTCTCTCTGAGAAGTGAAAACTGACAGAAAAAGTGTGGCCAGCTACAGAGGGTGCTGGTACCTAATTTACTTTTTTCCTCACTTTTTGGAAGGTCAAACTTTGTTTGATCCACCTCAGCCCAGAGGTGGATATTTTGTTTGTAATCAACCATTCATTCTTTGGCCATGCTGCTTATCACACACCAGACACAAGCTGTCACCTGAAACTTAGGGGACAGTAGGATTTTTTTGATCCTTCAGAAGGTAGAGAAGTATCATAGCCAAAGGGAGTGGAACAAAAGCAGAACATGGATTTTCCATGGCCCAATCAAGCGATGCAATTACATTTTCAGTTTGTTCCTGGATAAATGTTCACCTGGGGTCTCTTGAGCCTGGAAGTTATGGGTGATGATTTGCTTGGACCTACCCTGAGCAGACAGCTGAGTCACTCCAAGCTACTTACACCCCACCAGTGTGGGAGTCCAGCAGTTAGTCCTGTACAGCTGAAATCAAAGGGTAAATGCACTCTGTGGGACTTTTCATCTCAGCTCCAGTGGCACATTGGACATGTTGTATCATCTGGCTATTGAGGGGACCAATGTGTAGAGCTAAAGTAAGGGACTAACCCTTAGGTGATGAAATATGGATAAGCTCTGTCCATCTCTAAAAGCATTGCTACTCCTATTTTGAAAGACTTGTTCTCATCAGCTGAAGTAAAATTATGAAGAACACTCCATCTGAGCCAAATTCCTAGTGGCCACCCGGTTTTATCAAGGTTTGGGGGATTTTTCATTTTAGATAAACAAATATTTTGTGGCTCCTCATTCACAGCAGCTGGACTTTATCAGCAGGTCACCACAGTGAGAAGATAAGGTGTCTCCTTCACTTGGCACCCTAGCAGGAGTCTCACAATCCCAGGTTAGCTTATATGGCCATTAAAAAACGCTCTAAAGTGATTTTGATCTCAGCACCTTCCCAAAAGCTCTGCAGTTCAGAGAGCTCCTGTGCTAATAGAGGAAATGGGACTTTTGCGGCTCTATCATGGATTAAAGCTCAGCCACACAGATACACCCTTAAAACTGCTTTTATTGTCCTTCACATAAATTTACAAGGTGGAACCCTATAAATTCGCTGTCACTTACTCCTGTTCCCACCTTTCTTGCACCACCTTGCAGCATGCAGTCCATCTCCAGCAAAGCACTTCTTGTTCCAGTCAAAATGGAAACTTAGGTCAGAGAAGCATTTCAAGAACCCTCGGTGATTTAGGTAAATTGTTTCTGTAAAAAGAAAGAAAATCAAAGTAAAAGGAAAAGTGAGAAGGGAAAGGAAGAGAAGTAAAAAAGTAGGAAAAGGGAAAAGGAAATATTTTCCTATCTTCCCCAACTTCAAGACTTGAAAAAAGCTTTGAAATCAAATCATAAGGAAATTTCATCCTCAATTGAAAACATGGGGGTTTTTAGAGTTGTACTTATGAGAGATAATATTTCAAACTAATATGATGACTTTTGAAAACGCAAACAAGACGTCATATTGCTGGATATTTTTAATGTTGTGCAGTTCGAGTTCCCAAAACATTTCAGAAATGATTCTGCACGAAATGCTTTTTATCCTTGTGAGCTGTGTGTGACTGGGGATGTGAGAAGCCCTGTCTCCTCTCGGGGTGGCGAGGAGGGGCAGTGAGGCATAACTTCCACCCGTGCTTGCCACCGTGACCAGTGCTGGCCCCAGTGGCAACAGTCCCTGTGTGCTGGAGGCAGCTGGAGGGGGAGATGCTGAGTGCCCGCGCTGCTCTGCACTGCCAGCAGAGGGGAATCAGCCCAAGAACAAAATCATGGGCTCATCCACGTGAAACTAATGTCACAGCTATCACATCCCTTTCAGGAGCAGCACTGCATGCAAGGCTTTTTGTAAGGTAAGGTAAGATACAGTTGGGCTAAGGTTTCTTGGTAGTTTCTCTCCTGCCTTCTGTTTTTTTCACCGCACATCTTCCAAAAATTAGTGCTCTATGCTCAGGAGTTAAACTGAGGGTATTGGGAAACAAATTCCTTCTTGCAGGGGAAATACTGATTTTACACTAAAAAATTTAAATGTAACTCAAGACCTTTTGGAAGATGATAGGAAGTTACCAAATCCTCCCTACTCTCTCACACCTCAGGGAAAAGAAAAGGAAAGGAAAAAAGAAACTCGTATAGAGAAATTTGGGACAGACATCTTGAGGGTTTACAGTAGTTTGACCAAAAATTGTACATCTCCTACAAAAGCATGTGCTTTCCTCAAAACATCAGTGCTGGAAAATGCCAGAACTCTGTTCCTTTTCTCATAAAGCAGGCAGGGGCTGACAGCCCAGCATCAGCACCCAGGCAGCAGGCAGGGAGCTGGGCAGGCAGTAGCCCCAGGGGGCAGGACAGCTGCCATGGGGGCCAGCTGCAGGCTGCCTGGCTGAGAACATCCCAATAGCCTCTTGTCTTGCTCCTCTTTGCAGCCTTGAGAGCGTGGGCGAGCAAGACTTGGCCTGCTGTGGGCCCGCTGGGATTGCAGAAGTGTGTGGGATAAAGAAAACTGCAGCCTTATTGATACCACTTCTGCTGGCTAAAACACCATCTGCATTCTCTGTGCACATGTACAGACAGTGTCACTGTACTTGTGCTCCTCTGTGGAAAACACTGTTCCTAGGAAAAGTTCATCTTGACTCTTGTCTGTCAAAATACTTCCTTACTCCATTAATTACAACTATAAGCATGTTTACATAGCAGCTAGCATTTGCAAAATGTTTTACCTGTCAATACATACCCTAATTATTCACAGAAAATTATTTCTATACCCAAAATTAGCCCTTTTTGTTTCCCTGACCTGCTTCCAATCAGATCATGATTACAGCAGATTAATGAATGCTCTGCACAGGCACACTCCATCCTGTGGCTGGCTGGTAATTGTGTGATTGCTGTGAGTTTCACAGCTTTCCAAAATCAAAGCACTTTTGTCAGGGCAAATAAATCATTGTATGTATATCTCCGTTATGTCATGATTGAAAAAAAAAAAAAAGGCAGATAATTTGGAATTGAAAATTGACTTTCCATGCTTATCATGAATCTTCAGGTGTCGCTTATTTCTTGGCCAGATTTCCTCACCCTAAAACCTTGTTTTTTCTCTCACCTGTGCAATCCTGTTTCAACCACATATACACACACTTTATATGTACTTAGAATTGTCACAGGATGAATAAAGCAGCACAAAGCTCATCGTGGGGTACAGACCATACTGGCATCTGTGAAAGGAAGCATAAAGTGAAAGGAAACATATTTAATACCAGGCAGCCCTGGAAACACTCCAGTCAAAAGGCAAGAGCACTGAAGTAGAGCACTGCTGACAGCTTAGGCTGAAATTTGCCTCGCATCATGAATGCTTCAAGCCAAAAAGGAGCAGCAGAAAGATGCATACATACAAATCCCCACAGCTGCCAGCTTTCCACCACAGCAGCTCCCAAATTCCATGGTGCACATGAGGATGCTGCTGCTAGTGAGGGGAGGGAGGAGTGAAAGAGCCACCATCCCTCAAAACCCTGTCATGAAAAGGGGCACAAGCGTGTCACACTGTACCTGGAGGGAATCCAAGCCTGCCACCTCCTCAATGAAGCTGGAGAGGCCAGGCTGGCTCCACTGAGCGCAGCTCTCAAGGGACAGCAGGAGCAGGACAAAGCGCATTGTTAGCTGTTTGACTGGCCCTGTCCCATCGATTCTCTGTCCCTGGCACACGGAGCCCACAGCCCCGGAGGGAGCAGCCTCGGCACATCTCCAGCCGCGGGGCGCGGGGCACGGGGCGGCCTGGCCTGCGCGGCCTCAGGCCCAGCCCTCCGGAAGAGAAGGAAACCAGCAGAGACAGGCAGCTGAGGGACGGGCAGGAGACAGGAACAGGGGCAGCACAAATGCAGGAACCCCGGTCTGAGCTGCAGACAAAGGTAATTCCACAAGCAGCTCTAAACTCCCGAGTGAGCCGGGGTGTGACTGGGAGAGCTCCCAGCGGGAAGTCGGCAGAGGCTCCAGGCCTGGCAGCGCTCAGGCCATCGAGGCTGGGTGGTGTCCGGACTTCCAGAGGGAGATCCCAAACTCAGGCTTTGGGTGGCCAGGTGGAGCCAAGCCTTGGGAAAACAGCCACACCGTCATCGGCATGTCTGGTGTGTTCCAAAGTGATTTAGGTGCTTGTCAGCAGGAAAAAATAGACTTTCCTTGAACTGGGCAAACACGCCTTTCATCTGGACACTGGCTGCTAAAAACAGGCGGCTTTGGGAGCAGTGAGGGCTGGATTTACTGTAAAGCTGTCCCCTCCCTGCTCCCCATGAAGGCAAACACCCACAGCTGCAGGGGACCAGAGTATATGGTGCCAGAGCAGCTGCACAGCTGTGCAGCCCCCGGCTGCTCCAGACAGCACTGGGATTAAACCCCCACTCTCCCACCTAGGATTAAACCCACCATTTATCAGTGGTTAATTAACAGATTACTGGGAGGCTGAGAGAGTCTTTTTAGATAGATTGCACACTGGCCTGTTTGGCCTACAAACATAAGGCCATTGGATTCACTCTGGATCCAGTGCTATTTTGCAGGGCGGTGGGAAGTGCACATAATCAACGAAACTTGACAATCACACCATTTTTCACAGATTTTTCCCACCAGAAAACACTATATGAGCTTTAAAGGTCTCCTCCTTTCAAAAGCTTAGAGTAGAACAGACACAAAACTGTTGATACGGAGGTTTTACTGGAAACATGGTTTGCAATTAATTGAAATTTTTCATGAAAACTGTTTACTTTCTTTGGAAAGTTTGGCTTTCGGTCAAAAGTGAATGGAAAGTTTTCCCTTCTTTCTTTTTTTCCCCTCTCCAAAAAGAAAAGAGTATTTGCCTGTGTTCTGGTGTTCCAGTGCCTCCTGGGAGATGGAGTTGAACATCTCAGGTGGAGAGGTGGCTGAGGAGCAGCACAGCAGGCTCCTGGTGGGAGGTCACTGAGGAGGGATGTCAACAGAAAGGCTCCTGGAACACCAGTGTGACTCCAGGTGACATCAGAAAAAAGAACCAGCTGGGATACAGCCTAATATCTTCTTATGGTATTTCAAAATCTTCTCTGGAAAGGGGAGGAAAAGTGACCAAAGTATCTATGAAAAATAATAGTGAGCCTCATCTTCCCCTAATTTTCTTAATGTGAACCAAAAATTTCTGTCACTGGAAAATAATGATAGTAAGTGAGGTGCCTTCTCCTTTCCCTGCTTTGTCCAGTCTGTCCATGTGAGGAGCTAGAAGGACAGAGCCAAGTAAGCCACCCAGAAAACTGGTGTTCCAACACTTCTGTACCTCCAGACACACCTAACCAGTTTTCAACTTATATCTTAGCCTGCACCAAAAAACAAAAAAAAAACCAAAACAAAAAAAACCAAACAAAACAAAACAAAAAAACAAAAACAAAAACAAACAAAAAAACACAAACAAACAAAAAAAACAAAACAAAAAAACAAACCAAAAAAAACCAACAAAAAACCAAAAACACCAAGCAAAAAAAACTGCCCCAGCCTGGAAACAGTGCTCCAAACACCATAGGAAAACAAGACCCTGTTAAAAGATGAGGAGAATTTGCCCTGATTTCAGCAGCACTAGCACACAGCTTAGAATGAGCACAGATTTCTGCAAAGAGTCACAGGCAAGTTCCAGCCTGAACTCTGAACCAGGGACGAGAGTTAGCCAGCTTTGTAAAGGATCAATCTCCTTATTACTTTTATGAAGTGACATCTTGCAGGACCCCACAAGGACACAACTGTAAAATACAAGCTATAGCTCCCCCGGGTGAAAGGGAAAGCCTCAGGCCCTGCAAACACTCAGTTTCTTACAGCAGAAGGGCTGTGAGGGGGATCCCCAGGCACCTTGAAGCCCTGGAAGTGATGCCTGAGCACTCGAGATGGCGTGGGACCCACAGGGTGGGTCCACAGCTGGGCCAGCCCCTCCCTGCAGCCCACTCCTCTTCAGGAAAGGCTACCATGTAGAAGGAGCCCTTTGAGAAAGGAGGAAACTTCTGGACTGGTTTCTGAGGAAGAAACCTGGCCCAGGACAGGACTAGGTCACATCCAAAATCATACTGTCATTAAAGTGGGAACAAGATCCTCTCTGAACTCCAGCCTGCCTTTATTCCTCTCCTTCTCCCTCTCTCTTTTTTTCTTCCCTTTTTTGATCCCACATTCCTTTTTTCTGAAACCACTGCAAAGCCACACAGCAAACACATGAGCTCAGGTGTTGCTCCTGCAGACTGGTGTCATGCTCAAGAGTGGTCCTGTGTTCTCTCTGGGCCAGCTGTCACTGCTGCAGGGCTGTGCAGGCTAAATCCACCTCCTGGTGCCAGTGAGCTTAAAGCATCCTTTGCTCCCTCCAGCATCCTCCAGCCAGCCTGGCTGTGCACACAGACACATCTTTGCAGTCCCAAGGACTTGCTTTACAACCACAGGCCAGGACTGGCCAAGGACATCCAGATCACTAGAACTGTGACAGAAGTCAGCATTTGGAGATTCACCTACACACCAAGGCAACACACTCAGCCATGAGGCAGGCAAGGAGCAGGGAATGGCAAGAGAATCACAGGGAGCCAACAGACTCATTCCACAGACACAGAGTGACCTCTCACTGCTCCCAGGAGACAGCACCAGCACTTTGCAGAGCGTGGGCAAAGGTAACAAAGGTGACTTGAAGTAGCTGAATAAGACTGGGAGTCTGGAAGCATTTCAGGAGCTGGCTGTGCTAAACTTTTGGTCATTCCTCATGCAGACAGAGCTTGTACGTAGAATTCCATAAAATAGATTGAATCCTCTTTTACAGAAAAAAAAAATGTCGATTTGGAGTCCACAAACTGCTTTGCAAACTCATGTTAATTCCGTTGCAACAGTCATTTAGGGAAGAGTGCTACAAAAGACTGAACAAAATAGAAGCACTCCAATTAATTCCTTTCTATAGAAGCCATTTGGACTTTTGGACCAAAATGTCTTGACATTTTCAAAATTCTATTAGTGATTAAGATTTTATGCCACTGTGTTTTTATAATCTCAAAATTATGAAGCGTTGCACAAAGTCACTGCAAAAATGCTCTATTTCATCCTCCAAAATTCTTACTTCTCTGCTTCATAACTTTAAGAGATTGATCTGCTCTTCTCCAGACACAAACTGCTTGTTTTAATGGATGAAACTCACTGCATCCCCATTTCTCCTGCACCAGATTCCCCTCAGGTGATGTTGATAACGCACCTAGAGATTTCCCTGAGAACAAGCTCTCCCTACATTTGGCACCATGCTAGCTAAACTTGAGCAGCACTGGAGTTTGATGTTAAGAGGCAACCCAGCATGAACAGGACTGCTGATAAAAAAAAAAACCAAACAGTTTATTTTATGCAGTCAAATTTTGGAAATTCTGTCCTGGTTTACCCTGGCTATTCCTTAAAAAGAACAAAAAGGAGGGTGGAGGTAGAGCCAGGGGGAAGAATGTATCAGCTATGGAGTAAACAGTTTGGAAGCCAAACATAATTGGCTGGTGACTGCATATTGTGATTCACAGAGGGAAGGCTTTTTTTAAACTGCAGGAGCCACGGAGCAAGGACAGCCATGCAGTCATCTTCCTGTGCGAAACAAAGGCTGCGGCCAGCGAGGTGCAGCGCGGCGTGCCGGGACAATGGGGACACAGAGCATTACCTCAGGCCAGTGTGCCACACGGTGACTGGCCTGATGTTTCCACAGCCAGGCAATTGCTTTTAATATCTGGGTTTGGTGATTCAAGCCCTGGTCCCTCTCAGGGGCTCTGAGCACGACAGATCGTTCCTATTTGGGGATCATACCTTATCTAAGTCCATTATTGCCTCTGCCTAATATAAACAGTGTCTCACTCCCTACAAGGTCTGTGCATTGAAAGTTTTCTTAAACCAAGGAAACCTGGAATAAATACCTCATTGTCTTAAGGACTTTATCACAGTGGTATGAAAGAAAACCAGCGTGTGACTGTTTTCCAGCACTAAAGTTCTTTTAGTCTCAGAAAGGATAGTTTTGATTTGTAAATTCATTGCTCTCACAGTCAGGACTTCACACTTGACCAGAGTAGCTGATATACTGTGAAGACTCTGATCTGACATGTGGTCTGCAAACAGTCTGTCTGACATGAAAGAAAGAGAGAGTGACTTCACCCACCTTTTTACATTTTTAACTTATAAAGATCTAAACGTTTAAAACTTTGTCTTTTAAAACAGGGGGGGGAAAAAGATAAAACATCTCTAATAAGTTTCACAAACTTGTCTGCAAACTTCCACAGTGCTGCTGTCAGGAGAAATTAATTCTGTTCTTGAAAAAGTCAAGCACTAGGTTTTGAATGAGAAATTACTCTTACGAAATGTTCTTTGCTTCTTTGTTTTATAAAAAGTCCTTCAAAATTGAATGTGAATGGAATGCTCAATTTCATTCAAAACTTTCATCTTTCTCGTTTTACTTTGTGGCTTGCAATTTTGGAAGTGATGACATTCTCAGAGCTGTAGCAGTGGAGAACTGGAGAATTTCCCTTGTCTCTGGCAGCATGCATTATTGTGCTAAATCCCAGCTAAGCCCACCGCCTGCTTCTCTGTGCTGCCAAGGGGCAGGATACCAGGCAAGGTGGGCCTCTGGCTTTTATCTCCCGCCCACAGCCTTCCCCCTCCACCTTGCTGACAGCTAAGTACAGATTTTCATCCCTGCTCATGAGTGTGGGCACTGTCAGCCAGAAACCCCTGAGTTCCTGCAAGATGGAATAAAGTGGGAACATCCAGACTGTCCCAGGCTTTGTCTCTTTCCAACACTGACAGATTGGTCTCCTTGCCCAAATTCTGGCAAAGGGGAGAGAGCTGACAAGGGCATTAAGCACATTAAGCTCTGGCATTACTTATGAGAGCTTCTGAGCAGCCCTAACCTTGAGTACACAGCAGCGACCATGCTGGTCTGCACCATCTCTTGGGCAGCAAACCAGGATGCCTCTACTGACTGCTGCATGGAGCAAATGGCAGATTAAGTCTCTGGATGAAAGACTCACAGGTTCTTGCCTGAAAACCACTGTACTCCAAAACGCCCAGGCCAGAAGCTCATCCTGATTCAGACCACAGGTCATCTGCTAGAGATAGAGCTAAAGGGATTCCCAAGCAGCCTGCCCATCAGCCATGCTAGGATATGTGCCAGGCATAACTAACATTTTGCATACTTCAGATTTTGCCATGGCCTGACTGAGTCCAGCAAGAGCAGTGTCTCTAGCTCCACACCCCTGGGGCAAAGTGCAAATAGCCAAACATCCTAAATTGTGTCTGCACTGGGAGCAGTAAAATCCCACCCAAGTGGGATCCATCTGTCAGGTTTCCAGCCCAAACAGGAATTGGGTTTTAGCTGAAAGATGTATCTCAGCAGTGAGGACAAACACGAGCAGTCCCTGGAGCAGGCGGAAGCGGCGGCGGAAAGGCTCGGGAGCGCTGGTCTGCTGAGGATGGACTGGTGACACGAAACAACAAACAGGGTGTCTGCTGAGCTTGGCATAACAACCAGGCACAAACACAAGAATAGGACCAGATGAGTTGATTTCAATGGTTTATTGTAAGAAAGCTCCTTAGATTACGCAGATTAAAATCTTCATGGAAACACTTCTGGAGACTGTGTGTTGCTCAGCTTCCTGCACAAGGCACTGCTTGGTCATGACTACGTGGAATAGCAAACTTAGAACAGGGGGGTTAGTAGTTTATTATTATTACAAGAATAAAGAGCTCATGTTCCTCTATATTGGTTTCCTCTTATACTAAAGCAAAGTAAATCTCCCCTTCAGAGTAACCCACAAGTGAAGGAAAAGACAGAGTAAAGCAAGAGTAGGCATTGAGTGGAGCTTTCCCCCTCAGCCCCTGCAAGACATAGCCCAGGACTATCAGGCTGGAGAAGGAGAAGAGCCAGGCTGCAGTTTTTCCTAGCTCTGGGGCTCCACAATAAAACTGAATAACCTGACTTATTCAGCTGTGGGATCAGGGAAGGAGTTAAGATTTTTATGTGTCAGCCTGGTCATTAGTACAGTTCATTCACCCCAGCAGTGCAGAAGCCAGAGGATGAATGGCAGGTGCTGAGGTTGCATGTGATGGCAGAAGTTCCCAGAGTGTGTTAGAAGCTCTTCTATGATGCCCTTGAGATCTTCTAGGGAAGAGGAGATCTGCTGACTGTGGTCTGCTTGGTGAAAAAGCTTTAATTTCTCTTGTGGCTACAATGTGCCCAGTGAGCGTAATTATGTTGAATTCCACCACTGCTTTCACCCGGAGCAAGATTGCAGATTGAGCAAGGAACAGAAGGGCAAACCCAGTGCCTCATACTTCATATACTCACTGCACTGAGCTTCCCACCAGAGACCACAAGGCCACAAGGGCATGTCCTCCCATTGCAGCTGGGGTAGGGAAGAGGAAACCATTTTCTGGAGAAGCTTCTGTCTCCTTAGTGGCTGTAGAAGCAGCCAAGAGCAACCAGTCCATGCAAGATGTTTAGTTTTTAGAGGGCCAAGGGCAGACATGGAGCATGCTGGGCATGCTGGCTTATGACCACTGCTCCTCCGGGATGGAGTGTCCACAGCTGAACTGTGCTAAACTGAGCTGAGAGGCCACAGAGAGCTGAGTGAGGGGTCAGCTGCTGGGCAACAGGGAAATTAAGGGCAGGGGGAAAAGACTGGGGGAGCAGCAGACTTGGACCAAAACAAAAAAAAAAAAAAGTGATGAATGGAGGAGGGAGACAATTTTTACTAAATCTTAAATCCAGAGTTTCCTTTTGCTTTTATGTTCTTTAACTCTGCAAATATGGCTTTTTATCATGCCTCCTTCTAAATGAAAAATCTCCTTTCAAAGTGAAAAGCCAAAAACCTTCATTTTGCAGCTATCCAGGGGAAAAGGTCTGGTGCATTAAAATCCCACTCTGTTGTTTGTCTTCCAAACTGCTTATCAAATTCTGCATGATTCCAGAAATCAGTCCAGCCACTATGAAACTTCCTATTTCATTCATCTTCCCCACCCTACCACGTTCCCCATTTCTCTCATCCTTTTGTCCTGCTTTTCAGAAATGCAGCTCCATGCTGCGATTCACACTCCCCAGGTATCCCCCAGCCAGTGGGGCTCACCCTCAACAAAGCCTGTAGGTACTCCATGGTCCAAATGCTCTCTAATAATACAATTATTTTGCAAAGTGCTGCTGGCAGCAGGAGTTGGCTTCAGTTGTATAACTTTTAAAATTAGCAGCCCCACAACCTTGAACCCATAAATGGTTAGGTACTCCTTCATGCCCTCCCGAGGCAGCATTTTCCTCCCACTGAATGGACATGTAAAACTGCTATACTGGGGGGAGGCGCTCATTTAAGGAAATACAAGAAACATGAAGCTAAAGTATCAAAACTGCAAATAAAACACCAAACTCACTGCCTATGAAATAAAACTCATGTTTCAATATTTTTGCCACCAGCTTTACCAGGGACAATGGGGATAAAAATGTCCCTAAAGACATGAGTTCAGAAAATGACATGTCTATCAAAGCTGTCATTTGAGGGTTGCTGTTCAAGTATTCAAGCTCCTGCATGCAATGAGATGGGACAGGAAAGGTTTGGAGGGTGTTAATGATAGCTGTGATGGCACCTGACCCCACCACCCAACCCTGCAGGAGACAGGGCTCTGCATGCACATGGTGGTGGCCAGCCCTGTCACCTGTGGGCCATAATGGCCATTGGCTCCTTCTTGGTCAATCTGGACACAGAGGCACAGGGCCAGCCAGACTTTCAGCAAGGTTCTACAGGAATTACAGGAGCCCTGCAGTGTGAGGGTAATTTTTCTCAGCAAGCAGCAGTTATGTTTTCTTTCAAGCCCCTTTTCCGAGAAGAACAGGAACAGCTAGAAGGCTGAAGATCTGTACACATGAGCTGATACTGCAAACTTCCAACCAAAGCCTTTTTGTCACAGCAGATGTCATTCCAGATACATCACCTGCCAGAAGACCAAAACACTGGTGAAATACTGCATTTAAAAATATTAATAATTGTGTTATACTTTTGCCAGAGAGACAGCCATTTTTTAGTGGTTTCCAGGAGCTACATGGCTTATGGAGTAATTGGAAACAGGCAGAAAATGATAACATAATTATGGCTAATGATTTAGGTTGGGAGGGGGGTGAGCAATTAATTTTTATTATGTTTATCAACATCTTTAGTCACAATGCAATTTTTAAAATTTTTTTTTGTGACCCAGGAAATTGAAAAGCCATTTGTGGCAGCATGTGTGAGTAACATAAGTAATTATGTATTTATGTACTGCATTATTATATCCTAGCATGTGACTTATATATTCTTGTAATTGTCTTATTAGGCCAGTTTGAGTTTCCAATAGCACCTATGTTGCAGTTTTTAAGATGTTTGCTTTGGAAGGAACTACGGGACACAAAAACATATGGATCACTTTATCATATATGGAAAGCATAGATTAAATGTTGGCTTTTATTACTGCATAAGCATGGATCTAGATATGCACTCAATGTTGAGACTTGGTCATTCATGTGTTTATGACATTTAGAGCTGCTTTGTGTTAGTGTGGATATATATTCACTCTCCTGGACATACAAGTCAACTCTCCACTGAATATTCCTTCTGGCAAATACTGTGAGACCCAGGATAACAGAAATCAGGGCTTGTTACTGGTGAAATAAATTTGCTTCCAGCCAGCTAGTTCCCCACCATCTCTCTACTTCTCATGTCTCCTCCATCCCACAGTTCTGCACTGTGGTAGTGTTCTTCTGCTTTGATCAGGTGACTGAGACTTTCTTAACACATGAGATAAATCCAGACAGGCAAGGATGGCAAGGACAGAAAACCTTCTTGGAAGACTCTTGTTTTTCAATAATGGAAATGTTCCAGCACTGTGGGTAAGATTTAGTTAGTGCTAGCAAGTGTCTTCTCACATGAAAAGGACACATGACACTGTGGGGGCACAGTAGGAGTAAATGGAAACTCTGTGTGGGTGAGTGCGGCTGGTGTGGGTGAGGATTGCTTCTCTCGTGGCCAGGGCACATCACTGAACAGAGAGCTGGTGAAGTCATGCCTGGTACACAGAACAGAGTCTGACTGTAAGCAAAATGTATGAACTTTGTCATCATTCCCTCTAGTGGTTAAATCCACATAACACCGAAAAAGTTTAAACATTTACCTTCATTTCTCCTCTCAAACAAGGCAGACTCACACTTTCTGCACTGTACACCATGGTCCCAATCCCAGTGATAGTTCAAGTAGTGTCATTTACAGGAACACTCTGCCCTAAGAGATATCTTTAGTACTTCTAGGTTCCTGATAATATTCTGGAATTGAATGTCATACACTGCATTACAACACCCAGCCTTTGTTATGGCCAGGAAAGATTCTTCCTGTGATACTTGCAGGATGACACCAGATTTTGCAGAGAAGGCAAAAAACCCAGCAAGCAAGAGTTTATGTGGTGCTGAACACACCTCCTTAGCCAGAGGAGAGCAGTAGTATTTCTGGACACCAGCAGCTCAAGAAAAGGCTGCTGAGGCTGTGTGGCAAAGCACTATGCAGGTCATCACCCTTTCTGCTACAAATGCTTTCACCAGCCAAACCCACAGCACCAAGGACTGTGTTTGAAGGGCTGCAGCTGCCTCGATTTCCCAGCACATTCACATGATGGTGACAGCATATGGCCACTCCCACTGAGAGCACCTTGCACTGGTGACTGCTGGCAGGGAGGCACCACAGCTGCTGGCCTCCCTGTAAGCAAAGCAGTCAGGATGGAGAGATGCTGAGCTCTGAATTTGTCCCTGAAGGAATAGTGACAACTCCCTCCTGAGCTGCTGATATTACCCTTCCCATAGCTCTTTCACCCACAACAAACAGTTGCTGTTGAGTATTATTACAATTGGATGTTTCCAAACAGAGCATGTTGACAAGTTCCCATAAATTTGATATTTTGAGAGTTGAGCATCTTTACATTATTAGCAGCATCTAGGAAAAACAAAATTTGTAGGTACTACACGCTTAATGGAACCAAATTTTAATTACTTCCATCTTATAAACTAGTCAACAGATTTACTTGTAAATTCTCGGGAAGAACATGCTTTGCATGTAGGAATAATGCTGAATTTGCAGAGGCTGTGCTATATTTCTCTAGAGGGCTCAGATCATAATTTTAGGTACAAAGTAAAACTTTCTCTCCGTGTGAAACTCCAGCCGAGATCCCTGTGACACTCCTATTACCAGTGGTGCATAATGATGGTAAAGTGCTTTTAGCCCTACCAACATCATGGGCCACCAGTAGTTTCTGCAAATCTCAGGTATTTATCTTGTGCCCAACAGAACACATCTAATGAAACCCCACAGCTATATTAACAAATCAAACTAACAGTGTGTAGACTCCAGCCAAGGAGTGAGGACAGTATCAGGCTGAGTGGGTGCCTCATCAACACAAACCAGTGGTTCCTGATGGGATTTGTTCCATTGGTAAGGTCAGGCTTCATTTTCATCCCATCAGCTGCTGTTTGGTTGATTTGGGGAGAAAGTTTTTATTCCTGACAGAGCCTTTCCAGTGACAGCATGTGTCCCCTCAGAGGGCTTCAGTGTGCAGCCCTGCTTCGTCCTTTAATCACGATGTAAATTTCTTTTTGGAGAGCTTTAAAAGCAAGATAAAGTGAGCTTACTGTCAGACCCTTTGCAGCCCTGGGGAATTGCGTGGGACCATTTCTCCTGTGCAATTTCTAGAAACACCAGAGGTTGTGACCTCACAACAATTGTCTTTTTTCCTTACTTTGGTTGCCTTTATTGAAGCAAAATTAAAAGCTTTAACCCCCTGAGAATTCAGTGATTTCACACGGTTTGGCCCACTCTGATTTATACCTTTGCTAATGCAATAAACATTTTTCCTGCTGTATGACTCTTTTGGCCTGATTTTCATCTCTCACTTAGCTGTCCCAGAGTAACCACCAATGAAAAATGCTTTGAAAATTGGCCCCAAATTCCCCTCTGTCTCTTGCCTCAAGGGCAGATTTGTTCTATTTGGTAAAACACGATGTACAATTGGACTTGTACCACTTTATTGTGTCATTTCAGCTAATTCTGAGAAGACTTTGCACAAAATCAGTAAATAACAGACTTTTAGTTCACTTGTTCCAGTAGATAATTAACTATGTTTTTTGAACATGATATGGATCCACCTGATTAAAAATATTTTCATTTAATTTTTTATAAGATGACAATTAAAAATAAAGAAAATACGTTGGAATTGACCCCAAATCAATTTTGTTAAATTCTTCACAGACTTTTAAAAGAATTTTTTTTAAAGTAAACTAAATCAAACATTTACATAGAACACTATGGAAGGAACTAAAATATTTTTCCTCAGAAAATGCCAAAAGGAGATGTTTCCCATTTTTTTTGAAGAGAGGAACTTGGGCAAAGGAAGTCTGTAAATCTGATGTTACAGTCACTCCAAACCAGTGAAAAAATGCAACTGTTTGGAAAGTTCATATGGCTCTATTTACACATCCATTCTGGTGACAATTCTACCTCCCATCTTGGGCCTCTGTTATTGAAAAGATCTTAGCCATGACAGAAGAAACAATGACCCTGAAGTTCACTACAAAGACCCACAGTCTTTGCTAGTCTGAAATCTCCCCCCATTCATAATTTATCTTACCCTCAAGTCCACTAATTTGTAAACTGCAAAAACAAAGACAGTGCCCAAGAACTGTGCAAGAGATCCCAGCTCTCAGGCATGCAGGAGTTCACAGAGTCCCCTGAGATAGCCCGTGAACTCAGCAGCATAAGTTTAATGTTGCCCAATAGCTTTTACAACTTACTTTCATGATCTTTTTTCAATGGCAATATAATAAATAATGTCAGTTTGGGATTTTTCCTTCCTCCTTTTTTTTTTGTTACAACAGACATAGAGAAAATCCCTGATAAGCATCTGTTGTGGAGAAAAATTAAGTACACTATGTATACACAGAACACATATTAGTTTCCCAAATCGTCTTAATGATGGGCTATAAATATGTTTTTTGGCCTGCCTGCAGGCATATTACTTTTGGCCGTGATCGTGTCAGCTTTCATTAACAGAGCTGGATCTGTATTTTTAATGGACAAGTAACATAAATGTAGCCACAAAACAAGAGCTTTTTTTCCTGTGCACTGATCATAAGCTCCACCATATTTCATAAGGGTGGTATATTAAGAAGAGTCACCTGTCTGACAGGGGTATAAAGCAGATGTCTTAATTGCTCTGAGGATCTTGTGGCATTATCTTGTGAGTGCTGCAGGAACAGGACGTTCTACCCTAAGTGTAACTCAAGATGTTAAATGTCTGTACTCTGCCTCCTTAAAGTCTCTATTATGGCTTGGCTAGATCCATATCCCGTATTTCCAAGGACTGACTGCCAAATACATCTATCCAGCTGCTATGCTCCTCACCAGAAGTGGCCACATTGCAGCACCACAGTGAATAACCTATAACCCATCACAAAGAGCTACTATGAATCTTATGTAGGTAAAACTCTTTAGGGTAATCAGATGAAATTTACAGAGCAGGAATTATCCGCAATAGTCAGAGTTAATTGTATCATTAAATATTTGACCACAGCTGGATTAAGCAGTTGGACAGACACTAGATGAAGGGGAACTCCAGAGAAGTATTGTAAACATTTTGTTCCAACAACAGCATTTCTTCAAATTCCCAGCTCCCAAACAAGCCTAAGCTAACTACACTTAATAGCCCAAAATGTAGATGCTGCTAATTCTTGAACGAAAGATGAACTACAGGAAGCAGCACTGGAATTGCAGTTGTCTCCTTGGGTGACAGACTCAAGTAAGAGGCTGTGCCTCTCTTGCCTGAGAGACAGAGGAGAAGGAATGCATTTTCCAGTGCATTGGAGAAAAAGGGTTTTCCTGCCAACATCCAGGCACAAACCCTAGTAATGAGCTTGGAGGGGAACTAAACCGTGAGGAGGGGGAGAAAGGCAGTGGACAAATTGTCTGTGGGTGTTTGAATATAAAGCAGTGCCTTGGGCAGGGAGTAAATCATGTCCAGGGTAAGGAGTCACCCTGTTTTGTTGCAGGGACAGACCATGCCTGCAGTGCCATGAGGGTGTGCACACCCTGTGCAGAGGTGTGAATGCTGAAGGCAGCGAGCGCCAGCCCTGTCCCCAGGGCTTTGACTGGCATGGGGACAAGCACTTAGAAGAAACCGGCTCCCTCACACCCTCAAAGCTCTGAATGGGTTGAAAGGCAGCAGGAAATCCGGCCCAATTCCTATGCTGGAAGGCTCTCAGGAAGGGAGAGGTGATGGGGGATGCCATGGCCACAACAAAAGCACTGTGGGTAGATGCCAAGGAACACCCAGGAAAAAGCTGTCCCCATTTGGAAACCATGCAGATGCCAGGGTGATGGACACCCAGAGGAGTGTGAGATGTGCAGATGTGCTGTGGTTTTTGAAAGGTGCTAACCCAATTACATAGCAGGCAGTGTTTTGATGCATAAAATTTAGCTGGATGCTATGTTAACAGTACCCCTGTGGTGCTTTGACAACTGGAGACACTGTTAAGGTGCTCTGGGTGCTAATGTTGGCATCCAAGGGTATCAGAAACCCAGCAGGGACATCAGAGTCCATACCTTGATTCTGGTGGAAAATGCTAAGTGCAGCAAATATTTGGCCCTAGCTGGAATGACCTAAAGTAATTCTGGCTCCAAGTCAAACCTGATAAAGCTGACTATTGCTACAGACAGTGGATCTGAAGTGATTTCCCAGAGAATTCTTGCCTCCCCACCCAAAAAAATGGGACAATATCCATACAAGGCTGAGGGGCAGGAGAGGGCTGCCAGCCTCCTAGAAGGCCAGAGCTTGCCACGTTAAGATGAACAAAAATAGTTTTTACTCTCTTTTTACTTCAGGAGTTTTCCCAATCATAGCAGGTGTGTACATCCATCTATGCCTGGACCCTATTATAGGAGTAGCCCAGACGACAGACTCTGGAGGGGAGCCCAGAGAGGCCCTGGAATCACTATCCCTGGAGTTCTTCAGGACTCACCTGCTTTAGCAGGGGCTTGGACTAGATGATCTCCAGAGATCTTTTATGACTCCAATAATCACCATTCTGACAAATATTAAATGAGCCTCCCCACTTAAGCCAAGCCCAAAGACAATACACAATCTGGGGCACCAAGGTTTCTTCTAAAACCTTGGACACTTGAGTTAAAAAAACCTGTTTGAACTCCTGGAAGGGTGGAGGACCCCAGCCAGAAGCCATGGCATGCTGCTGCTCAGCCTTCCCTCCCTTCCCGAGCAGCTGCTAATGACTCACTCACCTCAGAAATGCTGCCAAGAGCCATAGGAGCCATGGGGACTGGGGGAGAATTCCTTTCTCTTCTGCAGGCAATAGTATTTATTGAATAACAATGCTACCAGCTCTGAATCGCCATCCCTGTCAGCATGCAGGGAGTGCACAGATGTGCTCCTCCACTGCTTCCAAACCCACCTCCTTGGCACAGTGCTGGTACTAAAGGGCTTGATGATTGAAGCCCTTTAGTCAAAAATCCATCCAGAGATTAAATCTAGAGATGAGTGATGGTCTTTTTTCAGATACTGAGCACATGAGGAACTTGGCAAAGTTGAGGCTCGAACAGAAGCAAAGCTGTCTGAACTGTGAAAAGAGGCCCTTTGTCAGAAGGCATTTTGCTGGAGCTTTGAACAGCAAAATGTTGTACATGTGATGGCTTTTATGATAGACCCACACTACCAGCATAGGAAAACAATCATCTGTTTTTTTAAACTACTCCAAGATAAATGGCAAGTAGAGTACTATTATTGATTTATTTTTATCTCTATGGAATATTTGAGCTATAAATTATGGTTGGATAAACACAAACTGTGCAGAATTTTGCATTGTTTGAACTTGTCAATGGCAGGCCTTTCTCATGTTTTCATTTTAATGTAAATCAAACTGTGAAATGTATGGATGCAATTTATTTCCAGTTATGTTTATTGGACTTGGGAAAGACTTATTAACCAGGGGCTTTACTCAAATTCTCATTTGATTTCCGTGGATTTGACTGCCCAGCCTCTGTGGAGCTTTCATGGCTTGAGCACTGCAGACTCTAAATCTGATGTAAAAGACAACAGTGGTTTTCTCACAGTGCCCTTGTGGAGTCCTGGAGTGAGGCTGTAATGGAAAGAATACATCCTGCAGAGCAGAATGCTCAGAAGAAAGGGCTGGTGTCTGGGTGAAATCCCTGCCTGGCTGCCAAGTCTTCCCTTCATTGCAAGAAGGACAGGAGATCAGTTTCCATGTGCAATTTAACTCTGTGGGGAGACTCACCCTCTATATACGTAGATCCCTCTGGTGTCAAGGAAAAGACTGCAAGGATTCAAGAGAAGATGGTGTTTATGCAATTTTGAAATAAGGGAAACAAACCCTAATAAGGCTAACCAAATCCAGATCAGTGAGGACAAAAAAGGTCAGTTCCTGGCCTGTAAATGCAGCAGAGGTGCTGTCAGCTAAGGTAGCCCATGCCTGACACAGACCTCTTCCTAAAGTGGAACAGACAGAGCAGCTGAGGTGGAAAGGCAAAAAGGACCCAGGTTCTTCAGTCCTCTTTGGAATCCAGCCAAAAAATCCTGAATTGTCATCTTGACAGTAGCTGCCCTGATGATTCCTCCCCAACTCAACACTTCCCTGAGACCTTGATGAACCTTTGGGGAACCTTGGCCATGGTGAAGTCAGTAAGAGTTTTACCCTCACCCTACAACAGACTGCCCTTGGTGACTCTGAGGAAGTCTCTCATCACCATGTACCTCAGTTTCTCCAGAGAATAGAATGATTTCCTGTTTGACTGAGGTGTCATGAGGACAAACTCCTGCTGCCTGGGGACCACTAGCTGTGATGCTGATAAGAGGCACAGGAAAGTCTGCGTGGGTCACTGGACACATTCCATTCTTATGACACGTGGATCCAAAAGAGCATTTAAATCAAAATATCACTGGTTAAACTCAATCCTTAGTGAATGTCAGCCTGTAAATTTCTTAGTCTAAATTATTAAGAGAACATTGCATACTTTATAACTGCACGTTTGAAAATACTCATGGGGTCAGGCTCTCCTTTCAGCCCCAGCAACATAAAGTTGGAGTCATTGCCTGACTCCAAGGCAGTTACTCCAGATTTATTTCAGGGTAACTCTGAGCAAGATCCCAGGTTTTGTTTATGACTTTTCATTTGTATTTTGTGAAAACTTAATAAAAATCTTTTAAAACTGTAAAACATGGTTCCATAAACTCTACATATGGGATCTTTAAACTCAACCAACTTATGAACTTAACCCTGACTTGTCTTTGTCCTCTTGGCCTTTTCAGCAACTGGCACTCTTTAGCCATGTCTGTATTTACAGAGGTCAGTAAACCCTTAGATAGCCAACTCCTGCCTTTGCCTAAAACAATAACAGGAATACATGACAAAACTGAACCACAATGTCCTGAAAAGGGAAAAAATGCTGAAAATGAGGATAGACAGCTGAAAGTATCCAACTTAATGCCTGCAAAGCAGAGCCTTCCCAGGCTGGTAGGACATGACTTTAGGAAGTTATTGAGATGTGCTGGTACAACTAGCACCTTTTTTTTAGAGATTCTATTAACACAGTGGAAAAAATACACATCTTGTCCTAGAGGTCAAAATTCTGCTTGTGACTAGCTCTATCCATGCTGCTGATTGTTATCAAGAGTTTTTAAGGCATAGGATTTTATAGTAGTCTGTTCTCAACTGCTTGAAGCTGACCATGGGTTTTTCCACTGAGATTTCGACATTGAACTCACCTCCACGTGGCTGATGCTGGGTACATGTAATGCAAGGTACCTGCTTTTAATTCAAACACTTTGAGGGATTGAGAGTTCACAAGTTCCTACATCAACTACCAAATTTTTCCAATATTTGATAATCCTCTCTGCTAGAAATCATTGTGTTTCTGACTATCCCAGTGTAATTCCATTGATTTCTGTTAAGTCCCTCCTGGGTAAAAGAATCTTTGAAGAGTGGGAGGGGAGAAAGATTGGTTTAAATTCAGCCCTGGGATAAGATCCTCTGGTTTAGACTCAATATGTGTGTGACACTTCTTATCTCCTGAGGATCTGCCTCCTAGCTTTGTTTCTGAGAGAAAAAAATGTACTTCAGACTGAAATGTCAAAACTGCCTGGGAAAAACTTAATTAGTTGAGAAATGAGCAAATAGATCTCTCCAGGGACATTGAAAATCTTCACTTCAGCTGTAGAAAAGTTAAGAATGTAAGGCATAATTAAGGGCCTGATCTACATCCCTGGAAGCCCAGTAGAAATACATCCCAAGGAAATCAACATCAGATTTGGAAATGAAAGAGAAAAAAATAGAGATACTAGTCAAATGTGAGATGATGTGCACTGAGTTGTTCCTCAGTCAGCATCAAGGGAAAAGCAATGCTGTAACCCACAGAGAAAGCAGCCACAGCAGCACTGTGAGCCTTGGGACAGCACCACCCTGCTCACCTCTGCTCACCTCAGTACTCCTGGGCTCCCAGAACACCACCAGGGCTGGCAGCATTTCTGCTGCTCTTTGGGGATGCTCTGAGTCATGCAGGCTGCCCACTGTACCTCTTTGACAGCTGCAGCCAAAGGTCAGACAAATAGAAGGAGTCATCTCCTCAATATTGCAGATGGTGGCGTCTGCCCAGGAAACCAAGGTCTTGAACTCTCTGGGTAATGTAGACAAATGCTTTCCAAACTCTTGTACATCTTATTGCGAGCTCCTTGGGGAGCAGCCTTCTTCTGAAAGGCAGGCCTGGCACAATGGGACCCTCATGTACTTTAGCACCACAAAAATACTTTTTAAATGGCTGCAGAAATGGACAATTGCCTCTTTCAGAAAGTTGTCAGAGAAACACCAGCCTAGGTATGACAGTAAGCAGGGGAAAGCTACCCCACTAATATTGGCCTGGACATGACTAAGCACTTTCCTTAATATAGTACTTTCCTAAAAATAAAGACATGAAAAACTGGATCAATTATTAAGATGGAACCATTTAAACAAAACAGAAATTAATAGAGATAACAAAGATACCTAGGGAAAATGTAATTATTTGAGAACAGAGTGACAGGCATTTCCTGAGACCCTGAAAATCTTAGACTTGTTCCACAGATTGGAAAAAGGCAGGCAAGCAGAGCAATAAAAAAATGCAAGAGTAAAGCAGGGACTTTACTGAAGAACTATACAATCAGAGCAGACAACAGAGACTAAGTTCCAAGCATTGTCCTCTGCCAAAATAGAGCATATGTCATGGCTCAAAGTGCAACTGGAGGAGATGTTAGAAAGGAGAGAAATTATTTTCCCCATATCTGCAATGGCTGCATATTTAGGTGCCTTTCAGAAAATATTGGTAGATTCAGGAAGGAAACAGAAAGAAACCACAGAAATGGCTTGAGGACTGAAGAAAACAGGTCTTGAGAGACATCAAGAGCAGGAGAAGTCCACAGACTGCAGCCATCAATATGTCATCAGTAAATATTCTCCTGTAGTAAGGCATGTAAAGAAGTTTACATACTCAGCTTCTCAAAAAGAACATTTAGTGGTGGTTTGGTTTTGGTGCTTGAATATCCTCAAACAGGGGATATATTAGGATATTAGATACATCAGTCGCTATTAATCTAGAAAAGATAACTCTAACACAGACCAATAGATGACATATCAAAGGCATAAAAATTCCAGTTAGAAATGCAGCCTTATTTTTTTGTTGTTGTTGGTTATTTTTGTTTGTTTGTTTGGTTGGTTTTTTTGTTTGTTTAAATCCATATCTGCCCTTAGATGTTGAAGAAAATTACCTACAAAATTGGAGGAGGTCTCCATGTCTTGGAGTACTCAGATCATTGCTGAAGGCTAGCCTGAAGGAGACACTTTTTGCCACCACAACTTATTGAACTCTGTTCAGGAGTAGCTTTGCAAAGTAGAGTGGCCTTGATATAAAAGTCAAACTCAATGGCTCCCTTGCAATTTCAGCAGTGTTGCAGTAATACCAGTGAGCTCAAAACAACTGGTTTAATGTTTGGCAGGCAATAGCTGGCAGTCAAGCATTCCCATGCTGCTTGGTTGGTGGGGTCAAGATTTCCCCAGAGGATCACCTTCCCAATAACTACCCCAGTGCTACCATAATGCTCCTCCTGGGCCTTCTGGAAAGTCAGTTTCAAGCTACAGTAGAGTGATTTTGAGACACAAGTAATTGCTTCTCCAGGCTACGGTCGGCAGTCTGGTTTTCAGTCAATCAGAGCAGCACACAGGTGGGGCAGGGACACGTTCTAGCCCACAGCAGGAGGATTTGGTGAGTGCAGCCAAAACAAGCTTTTTATGTCCCAGCTGACATCTGTGGGAATGGGCAGGTCCTTCACTGTGTGGAACATGCACGATTTATACAAAGGGATCCCTAAACACTTTAGTATTCGCTGTTTTTAAAAGAGGTTGGATTCTGGGGAGGGGATGTGTTTTCATACCTTGAGAACATTTCTCCCTTGCATGACACCAATGTTTTAATGACTCGTTTCTTTTCTCCCATCTAGTGGAACAGAAAAAAGGAGAGTGAAGCATTTATTTGCCAGAAAATTCTTACAACTTTTTTAGGGATTCAGAGAAGACTAACATTTTTTACTTTTGTAAGATGCTCTGTGCATGCTATCTTTTGAGGAAATACATACAATTTTTTTACAAACAGTGGTTCACAGACACCAGATACTCAGCAGAATCTGTAATGGTGTCAGAACTGTTCGGTGACATGGTCCAGACCTTAAGCACTCAGACCCATTGCTGATTGAACATACCTAGCTGCAATTTATTTTGTACATGCAAATTAAGAATACAAGAAGAACATTTACAATTATAAGGCTGGAACACCATTTTTACAGATGGCTCTTTCTGCCAGCAAGCAATTTGTTCTCATATAAACATGAGGAAAATTTAAGCATCTGCTCCTAATTAGTTCCCTTGCACAAGGTACTGATGTGCATAACTCACACTTCCCCATGCTCATTGCTAAGATCTCAGATGATTAGTTTGTTTGCACACTGCTCCTTGGAATTAGACAAAGATGAAGACCTGGAATCACAGCTGTTCTCTCTGCACCAGAAATCAAACCCAATTTTGTTGGAATGATAAAAATTGCCAAGATCAGATGACCCTGGGATGCAAACACAAGTTAATTGGGCCCCAGTTGACCGCAATGTGACCATGTGAATTTGGGGGGAATCTGGACAGTATTTGATTAATTTGTCTAAAGAATATGTTAGAATGATTTTCCTATACTAGAAAAAAGTAAATTTTCTTATCCAGAAAATCACATGTTTTATGCTTCAAGCCATTGTGGCCTCCTCACCAGAGCTGGGACAAAGCCCTGGTACATCTTTCAGACTATATTCAGCCCTAACCCTCCTACGCCATATAACATCTGAGCTTTAGGTACAGAGAAAATTAGGTTTGGGTTCTGGCTACAGTATAAAACTTCATATTTAAGTGACATGGAGAATCAACAGAGCCATCCAGCAACTCTAACTCTACAGCTGAATAGAGCACTACATGGTTTAAACCTTTCCAGAAACCCTTACTCAAACACAACTTTAATATTTCTAATGATGTCATCAAAGCTTTATGTGTTCCTTAAAAGCTTCCAGAAATATTAGCTCTGGAAAAAATTTTCCTCAAACTTTTTATTCAAACAAAAGAAATTATTAGACTGATTTGGAGAGACATAAAACACAGAGCTTCAAGCCTCCCTCTATTTTAATATCTGACAGAAATATCTCATATGCCTTTTACCAATATGTATCCAGTTAGCACGAGTGTAGCAAAGCTCAAAAACCTTCCTGTATATAAGACCATATAGCCACATTCCTCCACTGTACAGGATCATATAGATCATATCCAAACTTCACTTGCTTAACAGCTAGACCAAAATGTTTCCTCTGCCTTACGTGGTATGTATGGTATCTTTTGAGTTTATAGCTCATAAATTAATGCAAAGGGAGCATCACGAGAAGCTCACTCTTTTTGTGACTACTCAGGTTCTAGCATCAAGTGAAGTGACCACTCTTGTATATATCAAGAAAATGTGTAACTCAAAGATCTTACAGTCTAATGCCACAGCAGTAAGAAACTAGAGTTTAAAGTGCATTTAATTACACTTAAACTTATTTCAGGGATCATTTCTTTCAGCAGTCAAAACACATTCCAAAGCACTAAAGAATCATTAACCCTATTTTTAAAACAGGTAATGGCCCAAAGAATGGAAGAACAGAAGATACTTACCAGCATGCCCCAACACACTGTTATTGGATCACAGTTATTCAGAACCTGTTTCAGTTCTCTGTTAATAGAGAACACTGCTCTTTTTAAAAGGATTCATACCCACTAATATGTTTAAGTTGTTTCGTTTTATTCCAGAGATAATTCTTAGCCCAATTCTTGAATGTAAAACTAGGTGTGCTGCAGAAACAAAAGCACCAGGATCAATGAAATCAGTTTCCTTTAGATTTGTGTCTCATGGATGAGTGACTTTGATATCTAAAATTTTTTTACAACTGAGACATCTGTAAGGGCTTCGGCCCATATGGATTCTCTCGTTTCTAATAAAGTGAGCTCTGGTTCTGCTCTTTTCTCTACTGCCAGGTCCTTCCAACAAAATTTTCTTTCACCTAGCCATGTGCTTTCAGAGACTTACTTATCTTAGACATCTATACTCCTCTGACAAATCTGCTGGAAGTCAGCCAATGAATTCAAAATGTGTCAGGGACACACACAGACATACACACGTACACAAAATCCTCTTTTCTGCAAGAAATCAGGGCTCATTTCCCGAGACTCAAATGAAAAATCTAAAAAATTATACACAAATAAACTTACCTTCTACAATTATTAAATCACTGTAATAGTAAGGCATTTCAATTTTAAAGACTCCAACATCTTCTAAGTGTTTATAGCATCTAGACACAAGTCCATTAACACACCAGCTTAATACTGATGTGAATTTCACTGACATCACAGCAGGCAAATATGGTACATGAACACAAAATCAGCCCTGTTTGCTTCCATTAATATAGACAGTAAGAAAGTGACTGCAGTGTGTAGAGATCTGCTAAATATTTGGAATAGAAAAGAAAATGTACTATTCTTCCTCTTCAGCAGACCAGGGCAAAGACCACCGAGTTTGTTTCTCAAGGATCTAAATAGTCATGTGCTATTTATTTTCTCAGCAACGAGTTTCATCCTTACTGTGTGGTCAAGTCTGCCTGGTTATGAAAAAGAGAACTGGTTCTGATAGTAATCTGGTTCTATGGCAGCTCCTAAAGTGCTCTTTGATTGTGAAAGCCAAGGGACAACACTGCAAACACCTTCACAAAGGGTCAGAATTTCAAAGTTCATATTCAGCTTTGTATTATATGGCAAGAGAAAATATTGGGATGTGGTCTGAACTGTGTCTATTAGAGATTAGTGGATGTTTCTCTTAAAAGAGCTTAATTTTAAAACACAAATTAAGTGTGCACTAAGACCTATTTATTACAGCCTTCCAGCTTAAAGACTTTTGCCCAAACATGTATTCTTGATCCATCTGAGGTCAGATTTCCACAACTGCTCAGTGAAATGGATTCTTGTACCAATTTCACAGCTCGATTGTCAGCAAAAATAACAGAAGTTATCCCTTTTGGTGAGCAGATTCTACTCATCACTGGAAATACCACTGAATTTGGGTTTTAGTTTGATTTATACTGAAATCAACTTTAAAAATTAAACATGTTGCCAAACTGGAAAACAGTGTTCAGCTCTAGTGCCCATTTCTACCATGGTCTGGGCAAGTCTTGTCTTAAAAATATCTCATCAAAGGCAACATCAGTGTACCCATTTACCTCTTTCAGAGAAAATCAAGTATTTGCTGCTGCAAGCTATTATTCTGCAGCCAAGAAATGCCCCCCACCTTCACACTTGGTTTTCACACAGTGCTTGCTCAGTCAAAGGTCCCACTGGCTTTCGGTGGGTGACCAGTACACAAGTAGGAACTTCAAGATTTGGCCGACATATGTTTTGTAAGTGAATGTTGAGGGAAAAGCAATTTGATCCCATTTCAAAGCCTGGCAGAACACAATATAGCATAATCACTAAAAAATCTAAGACAGAATTTCATCAAGCAAAAACAAACACTGTTCAGAAACTCAGCAGGAGAGAGCCAGCCCCAAGCCTACAGTAATTGCAACATTGAGAATAGGAGTGAATTCCCTGAAGATGCTCCATACAGTAGCAAACCATCTGTCTAAACACTTGCAGAAAAGGCTCATGTTTGAAAACCCTGGATCTTGCCAAGGTCTTTGCCATTGGCTTGGGAAGTGTAATGACATGGGATACTCACAGATGTTCTTTCTGAATGTCCCCCACTCCCTATAAGCAGAGGGATCTTGGAGACTGCAAAATGAACTACCAGGAAAGACAACAAAACCCTTTTCCACCTCCTGTTGCCTTTCTCTACGGCAGGGACCGAGGCTTCAAAAATCAATTAGCATTTTTCTGCTGATGGGCAACAGCAAGGAAAATGCTTCCTTCTAACACTGAACATCACTGAAACTGACCCCTGGGTAGAATTACATCAAGGTGCCCTTACACATGGCCCTGGACCACCAACCCTATCCTTCAGAACAAACATCTGTGATTCACAGCAACCCCAGAGAACATTTCTCATGTACCTTGGGAAAAAGATGACAGCTGTTGAGACCTAGAAAACACTTGAGTCCTGGGATTTTGCAGAACAAGTACAATTTGTCACTAATATATATGAAAAATCCAGTCTGTGGCAGGGTGAATGACATCAGCTTGTAAAGCAGAAAATAATTCATATTGCAGCATAAAAAAGCAATGACATTTGAAGTGAAGGGTCAGCTGCCAATTCTCTTGTGAGGTCTATTTCTCAGGGCTTTAGAACTTGAATAACTACACACAACATCAAGTTGACAGTCTCAGTGATTTTACAAACAATGGATTAACTTTCTTAAACTGATTTCAATACTTACAGTAATATTTAATTGGAATTTTAGGAGTTGTGAAAAGAAAGCCCACTGAGAGGCATACAAATTGGAATCTGCCTTACCCCTACATTCAGGGCAGCATTCAGCACAAGACAAGGCTTCCTCTGCTGCTGCACCACTGGGCTTCACCCCACCAAAGAAAAAGCTAAGAGCAGTTTCTTCCCCATGGCATTCTGCAAGTGGCTCTAACAAGCAGATAGATGAAGATTGACACTACAAGAATTTCATGCTGTGGAAAATCTAAACAGAATATTTCACTTGCATTCAGCTTTCTTCTCAGCTTCTGGCAGAACTCCTTGTGTTGGGATTTTAAGCCCCACCTGCACTGGCCTTCCTAAGATGCTGCATCATTCTCTATCCCTGTAGCTCATTTGCAAATTTTCAAGAATTCCATTCCATGTTTTGCCCCATCAACAAAAGAAAGCTGTTGATAAACACAGAGGCCTTGGCTCAGGAAGAAATTCCAAACATATTTTTGCACTTCATCACAGGCATGTGAGGAAAGGAAGTAGGGGCTACCTCCCATTGTCTTCTGGCTCCTGTCTGGCTAAATGTGCCCTGCAAGACCCATGTCCACCTCTTCTTGCTGCAGTGCAATGATTTGGTTCAGGATATGGGGCACCTGTGTCTCAGTGACTGGTGGAGACAAATGTTCCAAGCACCAGCATCTGTATTTCATAAAGGAACATGAGGATCTGATAAAGCCAGCCTGCAGGACCTCCCAGAAACCTGACAAGAGCCATCTCAGCTCCCCATGGGCCTCTAGGTAATGGCAGCACAGCATTTCCATTCGCCTTGACAACAGGGAGCTGTCATAGCTGCTTTATGGCCCTTCTCAACGTAGTACCTCACTGCATCCCAGGTTTTACTTACTGGTCCTTCAAAACAGTGCTTTGAGGAAAGGAAATCTTATGTGCTCATTCACACACCAGGACAGCAAGGCCCAAGTCTGATGGAGAGAAAACATCAGGACCCCAAGGGGTGTATCCACACATCTGTCAGTCAGCTGTCTGACCTGAGGGTCATCAGTGCCATCAGTGCCCATGATGGCCAAAGAAGGCTGAAGGTATCTGACAAATGGTGAGAACCTTGGCCAAAGAAGGCTGGAAGGTATCTGACAAATGGTGGGAACCTTGGCCAAAGAAGGCTGGAAGGTATGGGACAAATGGTGGGAACCTTGGCCAAAGAAGGCTGGAAGGTATGGAACAAATGGTGGGAACCTTGGCCAAGACACTGTGTCTCCTCCAAAGGCTGACCTGAGCTTCTTCCCAGCCTTACTCAGGAGCGCTCTAAAAACTATTCCCAGACAATCTGGACACTGGGTAAGTCTGAGTTTAAATGTATGCTCGAATTTGTGCTTAAAATCAAAGCCAGAGAATCATTCAATAATGTTGTCTTGGAACATGTGTAGCAGAGCAGGGATCTGGGCCCAGGCTTCTCTCCTGTAACTGGTCTTTCTTCCTTCATATTTCTTTACTCTCAGAGATCTTTTCCACCACTAGTTGAGGCTTTACAGCCATGAGAAAAAGAAATAGAGCAGAGGAGGATGGAGGAAGAAGACTGGAATAGAAAACAGGAAAAAAAAAGGAAAAAATATTTCAAACTATATTGTTTCTAGATAATGTTAACTGAAAAATTATAAAAAAAAATCAAAAACTATAACAATCTTGAAGAAAATAAAACCAATACCCTAATATTTTCATTATAACTTCTGGGATTAAAAAAAAAAAAAAGTGGGAAAGAAAACTGTGACCAGTTCCCACCAAGAACCTTTAAAAATAACTCCTGACAAGGATTACACCACATTTATGAGGTGGCCATTCCATGTGCAATCAAGCCAACCAGATTTTTGTGCTCCCAATAATGAAAAAGAGGTGCTGTAACACTGGTGTAATATTATTGATGAGACTGTTGAGCTAAGTTTCCTTGCAGTCAGGTCCTCCTCAAATAAATTTTATAAGCTACGCTTGCCCCATTTATACCAAACTGCATTATCTGCTTTATGTCTGCAATGGAAAACATGGTTATAAAATGTCTTCTTTACTCTTGTTTTTATGTAACAGAATGTCAGAATCAGTAGCATGGAAATGAAGGACCCAGGTTATGTGCCAGGAGCCTTGGAACATAAAACCTTGCTGTGGGCTGATAATATCTCACTGATTCTTACCAGTCTCCAAGACTCTGTCCACAGCCCTTCTGCAAAATAAACTTTATGAAATCAGACCTTGCACCCTTCTCAGAAGTCCAGTTCCTTCCTGTGGTGAACATTGCTTTTGTGATAACCAAAGGAATTTTATATTTCGGGACAGCACTTGTTCTTGACCTCCAGAGGACTGTTTCCATTGACACATGCTGAAAAGAAAAGGGATAAAAATTCCCTTTGGGATTTCAGTTCAGATACTACAGTTCTAATATGAAATTTAAACTGCCCCAAGCTGCTCGTGTTAGAATACCGCCTGCTAAGTATAAAGCAGAAAGGGAAAAGTCCAGAAGACAATACTTCATTACATGGAAATTCTTTGAATCCTAAAGCCATATGGAACATTAAAAGCTTTCCCCAAATCCCTCTCACACTAATGGAATTCAATTGTTATAAAAAAAATGATATTTAGAAGAAAAGGAAAAAGAAAATTCTGATTTTCTCCATATCTGGGAGCTGGCTGAGAACTCATCTGTGACTATAAAAATAGCTTCAGCACAAGTGTAAGAGCCAGGAAACAAAATCTCTTTTAATCATGTAATCAGCAGCTTTCTCAGTGACTTAGGCTGTGTGCCTCCCCCAGTTCAGAGATCAATGCTTCCCAGTCAGGTCTGTTTTGTGAGCATCCCTACAATAGCACATTATGGGCAGCTGTGCCCACATTCTCTAGTGTTTTTTGCCTTCTGAAGAAGAGTAGCTCTAACCACCCTATCAAAAAAGTGACACAAAAAATTGGTCAGATGTAAGGTGCAAATTCCTTCATGAATATACACAGGAGGTAGTTCATACACAAATGAATTTGCCTAACTTTTAGTCAACCCCTTATGAGAAATCACCAAATCTACAAAGATAGTGGCCTTGATCTTGGAAAAGACATGGTCAGAAAAAGCGACTGCCTTTAAGCAGTGCCTTTGAGCACTGTTGTTTTCCTGCCACCACCTTGAGTTCAAAAGCCTGTTCTGCTGGGCTGGGAAAAGGATGTGGTCCTAAGTCCCAGATCAGCACCTGTTCTACAGGACAAAACTCAGCTTTAGGGCTCTCTTGAAGAACAAATTTGACAAAAAGATCTTTTGTCCCATACCATCCTCAAAAGCTGGATAATTTTTAACATTAATTTTTTACAGAATACCCAGGTGCTTTCCACCAAGGCAACAGAAGCCAGGATGTGGTAAAATGCTATAGCAACATACTAACTTCCCTGGCAATGCATGTGATCCACTCTTCACCATAAAAGATATTAAAATGGCATGGCATTTCATGAAACTCTCAGAGCACCTCTCAAGCACTTCAGGGGAGAGCGTGCTGCAATTTTTGCTTCCACTAAGCTGGAACAGCTCACTCAGAGGAATAGCACGCTGTGCTTGCTGGCCTCCTTCCACTCAAGGTGATGAATCAGAGCTGTGTTAACGAACCCAGAGAAACCTCCTCCGTGCTGAGCCCAGCAGAAGGCCAACCAAGATTTAATTGTCCTTGCTATTGCTCTCCTTTGCTAGGCTCAAGGCTGAGCCTCCAAGCCCCTGGGGCATGGCCATTCCCATGGCACATTCCCTGTTGCACAGAGCCTGTGCCCAGCACAAAGGCAGAATGGAGCAGGACCAACGGGTGTGAAGCAAGATCTCTGCTCACCACCACCTTGACTTTGCAATGTACCACAGAGAGATGTTATTTATCCATCCTGTGGCACCCTGTGGGTTTGCATGCACCTACTATCACTGTGCCATCTGGTAATGATTTTCTGCAAACAGCAACATCATATATTCTTGCTGGGAGTTTGTATGAACTACATGGCTCTTGCTGCTCCCCATTCAGGAAATACCTTCTCTTTGGTAAGATCAGTGGGCCTAACTTTGATGTCAACATTCAGCTCTTTTTTTTGTTGTCCAGAACTCTGGCTAACCATGTAAGCATCTGCCTCAGCCAAGATGAAGTAAAATTCAATCACAAGATCCTCTCAGGTTGAACAATAAAGGGCTCTTATTTTATGTCAAACTTCTTTCTAGAAGTTTTTCCTTAAAAATCAAATCATAAAATGCAAATAGCTGTATGTGTGAAATGTTCCCTGTGCAAAACTGCAAATTTTAGGAGAGGAGGCTGTGTAAGTGTGCTCCACTTTTGTGGTTCTTTCCCAGAGGGGGGTATCAAGCTCAGTTTCCCATCATCTCTGGCTGGACACTGAGTGAGCAGGAAGCACTGTGGCTGTCCAAAGCTTTCATTCTGTTTTGATCACCTCAGATACAAAAGCAGCATTCACTTTGCAATAGCACAGCTGGCGGTGCAGCGAGTGAGGCTGAGGAGAGACAGGCACACCAAACCCACTTCATGCCATGGGGGCAGAGGCCAAGCATGAGGAGCAGTGAGCAGAATGATGTATGTTCAGGCAGATAAAGGTGCTTAACCCTTGGCTAGCCTAACCCAAGGGCTTGTGTGTCTTCTGTATCTTGAAAACTTTGAATCCACATATGATCTCTCTCTTGTAAAGAAAATGAACTTTGACTGTGCCACAGCTCAGACCTCACAGATGAATCACAGGTTATGCAAGATGTATGCTGTACAAAGAATCCATCCAGACAACCATACAAATCCCTATAGACTTAAATGCAATGAATCAGGCCTTGTTTAACCTATACCTATGTTATTTCCATGGCCAAAGCCAAACTTCTTACACAGCTCCAATGCATTTGAGCAGAGTTGTGCCTCCTTTCATCACAGGCCTGCACCCCATGCCCACACAAATATCTGCTGTGTTTTTAACTTTTTCGAGGTTTCTTTAAAACTTAAAGGTACCACAAAGCTTCATTTCTTCCCATTGTATCAGTCACTAATAAATCCTGGCCAGAATCTCTCCATTAAACACCCCGATTTTTTGATTGTGCTGATCTATTTACACCCAAGAGTTTATTTTAACACAGGATTCTTTTCCCTTCTTGTCAAATTTCTTTTTTTTAACAGAATTTAAGAAAATGCAAGAAAGTCTTTGCTGATATTTGATTACTCACCACATGCTGAGTTGAGTTTCCTGTTTAAAGGAGAGGCTGTGTGTGTTTGTGTGTGTGTGTGTGTGTGAGCCAGAAGGCTGAGAAGCACCAATACCCAGCCATGAGATTTTTCTGAGCTGTCTTGACCCAGCTAGCACCAAACACAGCTTGGACACTGCAAGCAGCACTGGGCAGAGGTCCCAACAAATGCAAAACAATATTTTTAATTCATCTGGGGGATTTCCTGAAGAAAACCTTGGCACAGAAAGAGCAAATTGCATTCAGCAAGAGTGGCAATGTTCTAGAAGGATTTAGCTGGCGATGGATGCCTTTAGTGGAGTGCAAACTCCTCTCAAAGTTTGTCCCAAGAGCAGGAGTGTGTGAGGGGCAGTGAGGGAGTTAGAGAGCATGAGAGAGAGGCAATTAATAGCAGATGGGGGAATAAAGAACTGCTTTCAACAGGCCTCCAAAACTGTATGGAAAGAGGTGGGAAAGAAGGGCTACAGAGAAAGCCGTCCTGCTCCTTGTAAGAGCTGCAGAAAAGCAGCAGGGGAGAGTGGTGTGCCCTGAAAAAGTAGATTTCCCAATATCTAACACATACAATACATACATGACCCTGAAAACGAGGGTCACATGTGGAAGGGAAGGAAAATACCCAAACTAAGAGTCAACAGAGACAATCCTGAAAAAAATCCTTTCTGATCCAAAGGGTCACCATCCCTCACATTCTGCCTGTGGGTATTGTGAAATCTGGTGATTTTTTAAAAGTCCAGCTTGTGAAATCTCAGGATTTACGTGTGAACCTCATCCAGCATTCTCTCTCCCCTTCACAGGGTCTTCTTACCTCTGTGCATGGAAATGTAACTGGCAGTTTTACCTAAAGGGTCAGAAATTAGCTGCGAGAAACAGAAATATCTCCACTAGTAAAATTTGTTTTGTGCCAATCTCAATACTTTGCAAGGATCATTTTTTGGTTCATGGAAAATTGGAAGCTGAACTTTGCTCCCTTTTGACAGTCAGGGACTTGCATATCACTTCAGCAAAACAAAACAAGCCTGCAAACAATATGATTAGGTAAAGCCTTTTCTATTAATGTCCTAGCAAGAAATCCTTTACAGCACAAACAATGTACTAATCTCCGATCTGCCTCAAACTCTATAATATCACTCCAGGCACTATATTAAGCCTTATTGTTCCCTTCAGTAAAGGCAGTTCTGAGGCTGCATTTCTGGGGACAGCTTCACACAATTGGAGACTGAATAGCTGTGAGCATAACTCCTACAACTGAGAGGAATGAGCATTTAATATGGCCCCTCCTAAAAGGCAGAAGATATGAGGATAAAGGTCAAGTGCTTTGAACCAAAGGCTGGGAAAGAAAACCAGCTTCTTGTTACTCTAAGCAACAGCACCAAATGTCTGTTTAATTGACCTGCTGAGCCCTCTCATAAGTGAATGCACAGTGCATGTGAGACCTTGCCTACCATTTTCTTATGAAATGAAGTTCCAGCTTGCTTTCTGCTGTACTTTAGATTGCAGCTGTAGTCCAGAGAGTCAGAGAACCACAGGCCCTAAAGTGCCCTTCCACATTTTGGAATGTGCATTTCTTGTGAAGTGCAGGAGAAGGAGCATTATGAATTTATAAATACAAAACAAGGGGCTAGCACTCCCAGTTCCAGAGCCTTGCTCTGCCTTTCACAGCTGCCTGCACTAAGGCATAGCCCTCCCTTGGTACCTTAATTTCCTCAGGAGTAATTGTGCTTCAATGGTAGGAAGAGCATTGAATTTGGCTACTGCTTGCAACCTGCCAAGTACATGTGAGGTACTTTAGTAAGTGATATTTACTATTCATTATATTTGAAAATACAAACTAATTTTCAGAAACATACAAGACTATTGTCATTTTATCCAGAGTCCTCTGAAATCACCAGAAGTATTCCATTATGATGTGAGTATCAGCAGGATTTGGTCAAACACCCTTCCCCACAAGACACCAATCCTTTCCTGGTACTAGCTGCCAATCTGGCCTTGATGCAGGGCATGTCTAAACTGCAGACTTCTTTAATCACACCACTACTGGATTTTGCACATTTTTCAAAGAAAAAAAAAGAAAGAATATGTTCTCTCCACTCTTTGAAAGTACTCTTGCCTTGGATGAAGCACCCACAGGAAGAGGCTCACAGGTTTAAGGCTCACCCTTCTCATGGAATCATGAATGGTTTGGGTGGGAAGGGACCTTTAAAGCCTGTCCAGTCCAACTGCCCTGCAAAGGGCAGGGACATCTCCAGCTAGATCAGGTTGCTGAAAGCCCTGTCCAACCTGACTTTGAATGCTTCCAGTGATGGGGCCATCTCTGGGCAACCTGTTCCAGCACCCTCACTGTAAAAAGCTTCTCTGTTATATCCAATCTAATATTACCTTTTTTTAATTTAAAAACATTACTCCTTGTCCTATCACAATATGCTAAAAATTCTGTCCTCAACTTTCCAGTAATGAATTCTAGTTTGGATCCCCTCTGGAGGTGTTAGACTCTGGATAAGGAGTTTTGGTGGGTAACATGAGATTACAGTTATTTCCCTGGCTGGCAAGAGCTAACTCTTTGTTCTATGGAGTGACCAGAAAGGTGAGAAAGAGCCTCAAAACTTGCTGAAATTAACTGGAATCAAGGACCATTGCAAAGTTCCTCTGGTTCTTAATTTTCAATGCAAATTGGTCCAGTGTTGCCCTTCCAGCTGAAGGGATTTCCTATTCCTAATCAAATGGAAATATCTTGAACTAAAGCAGAGCAAAAAGCTGCCAATCCACAGCTGCCTTTTTCCTGTAGGTTCATCCAAGTCTCCCCCGGAGTAATTGAAATATCACTGTGTAATGAAACTTATAAAACTTTAATATAGGATTTATACTTTTTCATGTCTATTATTTCCAAAGCTTGCCTCCATACCCTGTCAATAGGTTTCCTTAAGGGTATGGGTAAGGATCTCAGCTGCAACTGGTTTGACTGCATTGTAATGAAAATGGTGAGTTGATCACTATCGAATATATCTGAATGTTCTCCCAAAATTACATCTGACATTTACAAGGAAATAAGACTGTAAATTCAGCCTTAGGATCTAGTAGTTGCTTGTAAAGCAAGAATTGGCACTGGCAGGCTCATGTTAATGTAGAAATTTCAGGTAATATAAGAATTCCTTCAGCAGAATAAAACCTGTGCCTGCATTGGCAGTAAATTTTAAGCATCCAATGTCAATCAAAAGTGAAATTCAATGCAATTCAATATCTCCCCTTGAGATGTGGCCAAAAAGGAAAACTTTCACAAGCTGAAGAGAAGATAGTAACCCATCCTCCCATATTGCATAATGCAACCCAGCTCACATATGGTTTTGCTCAGTGTTTATCAGACAACACAAACACTTCCACAAGTGGGAAAGAAAGTCCTAGGGACAGATGGGGCAGTAAAAGGGAGACCTGAGACAAGCTACATTGCCTCAAGATAACTCTTGGAATTATGGGGCTGAACACCCTCCCTTTCCAGAGACAGCTGTTGGGCAGGGAAGATCAGGTTTTTTGGGGGCTTTCATAATGCAATGGCATTCCACTGTAACTGTTTTTCTCCCTGGGAAAAAGGGATTTTTTTGTAAAGTTTCCAGTTTGAAGTTTCTTCTTCCTCCAAATTGCTCAAACATCTACTTTTCAAAGTAGCTTTTATTTCCCGAATTTAAGATAATTGTAGTAGCTAGAAACCATTAAGAAATATTCAGAACTAAACCAAAACATTTGAAAATCATCTAAACAAAGTGCTGCACTTGACCCCTAACCTTACTGCTCTTTTCCAGATTTTCAATTCACCAATATGTTTCAGATTTTGACTTCCCAGCCTCTGTCAGAAAAAAAAATACTTTTCCAGTGCTTTGAAAATCCTCATAAAATTTGAAAATAATTTCCAGTCTAGATCTAGTGTCAATCCTATTCCTTGCTCCTTATATAAAGCTTAGTTTTTCTCCACTGGCACTGGCAGGATGTTTAAAAAAGAAGAGTTTTGGCATTCAAAAGTGCACAAAGACTAGCTGCAATGGAGATAAAGAAGAGAAAAGAAGGGAGATGGTGTCAGAAAGAGTCCATCTCCTGTGCTCTTCGGTCTTACCCGTTTCAGTTCCCTCTCCACCCTCAGTAAGTTTTTGCTAGAGCCAGTGTGAGAAATCTCCCAAGGCTGCTCCCGCCCACACAAGGTCCTGGTTGGCAGCTCCCTTTGTTTTTTGCACTTGATCCCATGCATATCAGTCATGAAGTGCAGATCTCAGCTAGGGTCAGCCTAACCCACAGACTCTTTACTTGCTCTGGGTCAGATTCAAAATTTTAATGCCAATTCTTACTCAACCAAAACTCCCAACTGACTCCCAGAAGACTTGACTGCAAAGTATGTCTCTGCCATCACACATAACTCTTGCAAAACATCCATGAGCGTAGAAAACATACTGGATATCCTTTTGGATTTAGAGAAAGTTCTTCAGAAGAAAGTTCTCATTCACATCAGCCCTGCCTCTCCAGCTGCAGCAGAACACACAGCCAGCCTCTCCAGCTGCCTCAGGCCTGAGTGAGAGCAGGAGAAGGTCACACAAAAATTTGAGGCAATTGCATGCTATCCCTTCTCCCCTCTCACTGTTCTGCACTGCCCAGTGCAACAGGATGGAGAGCAATCTTCCAGATAGACACACAAAGCAAGGAAATCATGCAGAGGCTGCTGTTCACACAGGAGGACTACTGCCCCTGGAAACTGGTCTTGGACAAAGCTGGCAGAGGCAAGGATTCAACTGACCTGGCTACAGCCATTTAAAAAAAAGCAAATAACAGGGGCTGTATTTTCTCCCTCAGCAATCAGAGGGGCGGTAACATCAGGAGAGCAGAGACTCCATCTCACAAACACCATCTCCTTGTGCACATCTAGGCACGTCTGGGAGATGAATGGAGTCAGGGCAACCCCTGACACACAGTCTGGTGGGGACAGAGAGGACACCAAAGGTGTCCATGGTGCAGGCTCCTAGGCTGCTCTCCTGCCCCTGGGCATACCAAGAGACACCAGCCCAGCATGGGAAACAAACCTAACTCCAAACCAAGGACGTGCCTTGGCACAGAGGCACCTGCACACACTGCAAGCTGCACAGCCCAGGGCAGAGCAGGGCCACCATGGCTTGCCCTGCTGCCAGCACACCAGAGCTCACCTCTGAGCTGTCCTGAGGAAGATCTGCCACATCCACCTCCTCCCTGAGCATGGTTTCTGCTTACAAGCTCAGAGCTGAGAGCCCCACATGCAGTGGGACGGGGTGCAATGCAGCAAGGATGAGCTCTGGAATCATCTCATGTGAGCAGCTGCTCCAAGGCAGGACACACTAAATGTGACAGGGGACAGGCTGTTTGCTCTGGCACCTCATGCACTTTGTTAAGCCAAAGAAGCAGCAGACACTGGAAGTGACCTCAGCAGATCCTTAGTGCCTTCATTTCTCATCCTCCTTAGTGCCTCCTGCTCTCACCCTGATCTCTGTAATGACTGGAGCTGAGTCTTTGCAGGCTGAATCTAAACAGACTGAGTTTCACCCCAGAGTACAGCACATCTCAAGGCAGTGAGTGCCTGTGTGTGAGGTTTAGAAGGAAAGAGTTCTGTGAGACCTGAACATGCAGAAGAATGTGTTTCTCACAAGCATGGCCAACCATGCCCTCCCCAAACCATACAAGAGATCCCTGAAGAAGGCAGCTTAAAAATCACCAGATTTATCAGCATAACAGTAATGTTTCTGGGATTATTTTTATTTGCCTTCTGGTTTGGGGGCTTTTTAGATCATATTTATGTGTGGGTTTTTTCTGCAACCATAAAACCTAAAAACTTTGTTGAAATTTTTATTGTTCCCATGAATCCAGGGGCTGGAAGTTCACAGAATGTTCATGGGACTCATGGTAAAACTCATGATCTAAGAACATATAGACTTGAATGCAAGAGGCTGTTGTGCTGTGCTGAGTGTATTTAGTCTACATAACAATGTGTGAAGGGAATTACATAAGGAGGATGCTGTAAGTTAGTATGACATGTCTGTTGGGGAGATGATGTGCATAAGGGGATACTTGCACTTTAGGATCATAAGTATATCTCTGGTAATTGTGTTTTCTGAAATGTGCCTGGTATTTTATTTTTTTTCAGAGTGCAGAAGTGCATCAACACAGTTTGATAGTTACTTGCTGGCTGCATACAGGTGGCTTTAGAGAACATAGAAACATAGACAGGTATTTGAGGACTACAGGGTACAGGCTGTGACCAAGAATAGCCACAGCTGGATTTGGCTTTTGGGTTAATCCAGATACAGACTTTTCTCCTGTGTGCTCCCTGAATCCAAATCACAAAATGGATTAAATCTAGTTGAATCACAAAGTGCTGGCTGGTGGTACATTATCTTCAGAGCTAGAAGGTAAAGTACCACAATCACAACCACAATTTTTACTATTCTGTACCTTTTTAGTCCTCAGTTCTGGCAAGCTCATGGCTTCCTCTAGTAGGCCTATCTACTAATAAGGACCCTGTGATGGAAATTCAAGGCACCTAGAGTCTAACCGTGTCTGACATTTAGAGTTCCCTGTATGCAAACCAGCGCTGTCCCCAGTGCCCTCCAATTTCAGGAGCTTGCACGTGCTGTGTGCCACAGAGGCACACCCCTCACAACAGTACAGCACTTATCTGCAGGGGCAGATCCTGTCCCAGCCCCTCTGAGCTCACAGAGACACTGCTGCCAGAGCCTTGTGCTGCTGGCAGGCAGCAGAGACCTGTGCCAGGCTTGCTCTGGATCAAAGATGTGGTGCTACAGAGGCAGTGTGTGCTGTGCCAGCTGTGTCCTCTGTGTCACAAATGGAAACACTCAGCCATCACAACATCTTGGAATTCTCTAGACACCATGCAATCTCTCCAGTGAAACTGCCCAAGTGTTCAAGCCCCAGAGCCAGGTACCTGGTTACCCTTATCTCAGGGACATAACTGCCTGATATTAGCAACCATTAAATTGTCCAATCACTTTTCAATACAATTGACCTGGTGACCCATCTGCTGCACCAAATACCAAAGGCAAAAAGCTCCAGGAAACCCTCAAGAAATCCAGCACTCAGTGAACTGTCCCACTCTGGTTTTCTGGGCTGGCTCTACCATTTAAACCACACAGCTCTGTCAGGGCTTAGCTCTTTGAAAAACATGTTCTCAGAAATGCCTGGCTTGTCTTCCTATCAAGATAGAATACTTGGTCATTTATCATTTGTCTTCTCATGGTTTTCTGCCTGAGGCCTAGCAGCTCACTTGGAAGTTAAGTCCTAATTGTTTTCCATCTCAGGTTTCTCAACCAGCTATCTTGGGGATTTTCACAGGAGCATATAGAAGTGACCACCAGGAACATAAAGCACTGCAGACTTCCCCATTACCCACCCAAGATTTAGTGCTCTTCTAGGCACGTAATAAAAAGGACTCTGTTGCTAATTAATCACCTGATTAAGGTTCTGGGCTTGCAGGTCTCATTTTTTTTTCTACTGAGGCGTGCTTTCTTTCACTGCCTGTCAGCATAGCTGTACTTGAGGGCTTGCCTGCATAAGCACAATGAGATTCTCTTCATGGGCATTGCTCTAGTGATCATCAGTGAAATGGTGGCTTCAGACCCTGCTGACCTGGAGGATCACATGGGGGATGCTGCCCTCCACATGGTGAACTGTTAGCAAGAACCTGGAGATGTTGTAACAGATAGAGTAAGATACATATTATAGAAATTAGACTTCTTCATATGCACAGCATTCCCAGAAGCTTCACCAAGAATTTACATAGAGCTTGAGGGGTTGGATGGTGAAAAATCACCTTTTTTTTTTTTTTTTTTTTTTTTTTTTTTTTTTTGG